>JABTTQ020001821.1:0-718626 GCA_016081115.2 Rehmannia glutinosa | reverse complement strand
GTGAACAATTCATATGAGGAAATGGCAATTCCAAGGACTACAACAAGACAAACCCAACGATTGCAAGTGACTTTCAAAAATAAGCTATCTCTTCAACGGGCAAATTTTTGAAAGATCACTATAAAAGGCTGAGAAACGATTTTGAGAAGGGTGACGGACTAGAACCAAAAAACGTTCAAGCAATTATTAGAACTCGTAAACCCGAAATATTCTCAATCCTCAAGCCTACACTACGAAGAACATCAATCCAACACTCACCGTGAAGGAAAGATAACTTCAATCGAGTTGAAGAGGAAAATACTTGAAAAATCAAGGGGTCTACATTCCACGAAGGATTGTAGGAAGGTTCAAGGTCGAACCAAGTCTTAAGCTTTTGGAGGGCTTCGTGATCAAATCCAAAGAGCTTGAGCAAGTGGGTTGTAGTAGCAAGCGGCCTGCAGCTGAAGAAGCCGAGTCGTCACGAGAAGCCGGTGAGTGATCAAGGCGTCTCGGGATCGAGTCCCAAAGGATCAAGTCACCGTGTGTGATCAAGACTTGTATCTCGGATCATACCACTTTGTATACTGATCAATACCTAGTGGATTCCTCCAGAGTTGGAGAAGAGAGGAGTAGAAGAATTACCCCATCTTCGAACCTCTATAAAAATTTCATTGTGTCATTTACATTTCAAAGACTTTAATTCCCGCATCTTAATTGTTTAAATCTGTTTGATAAATTTGCTATACACTTGATAATTTCTAAGTACTAAACCAAGCACTAAATCCTTGTTTAACCAAACTTAAGGGTGTTAAGTCTTCCAATAAAACAAACCACGATTGAGTTAATTTAGACCCAAATGAGTTATTCCATCAACAAATTCGGTTGAGTGCATTGAGAGACTAACTCTCTTGATTAACTAAATTGGTTGTCCACCTAGGACACAACTGTGTAGTATCAACTCTGAATATTTAAAAGGACTAAATCGAAAATTTGGTAAGGTTTATTCAACCCCCCCTTCTAAACCTTACACTTACACCCCCTTGGGACCTACAAGTGGTATCGGAGCGGTTGGTTCATTGAACCCTCCGCACCGGTTCTTGAACTAGATCTCCAAACTTTTCAAAGTCTGCTTTAGTACTTAAACTTTCAAAACTCTTTTTATCATTAAAAGTTATTATCATGGAAGCAAATTTGACACGCATCCCTATGTTCACTATTGAAGAATTTGATGATTGGAAAATTCGTATGCGAGGCTCATCTATCAAAGATTACATGATGAGATGTGGATAGTGATAGAGGATGGGCCACTGCAAATCTTAAAGGTGAACACAACCGTAAGAAGAGTGCAAGAATTTGAAGGAGAAGTGGATGTTGCTCCCGCACATCATGGTTGAAAACCAAGAACCGAATGGACAAATGATGAAAAAAGATACAACCTGGACAATGTAGCCAAGGACATCCTTTACAAAACCTTGGACAAAGCCATGTTCAATAAAGTCAAATTATGCAAAACGGCTAAAGAAATGCGGGACAAGCTAACATTGATTTGTGAAGGCTCGAGCAAATCAAAGAAAACAAATTATCGGTGGTGTATAGAAATTTGAGAACTTCAAAATGATCTCGGGAGAAAACCTGGATCAACTGGATGCTCGATTCACGAAAATCACCAACGAGTTATACGCACTTGAAAGGAATATACACGAGGAAGAAATGTGTATGAAAATTCTAAAAAGTCTTCCAAATGAATGGGAAATGAAGGTCATGGCACTAAGACACTCCATGGACCTATCAAAGACATCCAACCATGAACTATTCCCGGACCTCAAAGCCTACGAGTTTGAGTGAGAAGAAAAGACCAGGAAGAGACGTTGTACCCAAAACAACTCGCTCTAATTGTTAAAGATGGGAAGAGAGCTGAGGTCAAAGAAGTCATTGATCCGTAAGAAATAGCCCGATGGTTAAAGGTTCAACAAGTTCTTCAATAAGAACTACAAGAGAAGAAAGGGCGAATCTTCGAGAAGACACTCGGCTCCCTCCAAATCAAGGAAGATAGACCAACCAAGAGAATGATCATCAAAAAGTCAATATCAAAGGGTGACAATCCAAGAATGGAAAGAGTCGATCAAAAGGCTGAATATCTATCTTTTGAACCCTGTAGACAACCAGGTCACTATGCCATTGATCGCTCATATCCTCGTAGTTAACAAATACGAGAATGAAGAAGAAAGAAAGGTCTTGAGAGAAAGAAGATAAGAAAAGAAAAAGGCAATGATGGGCAGCAGAGATCAGCTTGAAATAGCCAAGTCAAGAGAGACAAACGATTCGAGAGCGGTGAAGTACTACTCAAGTGACTCAAGAAGAAGCCCCGATTTGCTTAATGGCCAAGGAACAAGATCAACCTTTGACCAAGAAGATGAGGTACACTCCAACTCATCAAACTCGGACTCTAGTGATAGTGAGTATCGTGACACACACACTTCATCACCCACTGATCTTTATGATTCATTAGGCAAAATGATGAAAGATTTTGAACACATTAAATCCTCACACACACTACTAAATGAGGAAAACAAACTTTTACTCAAAGCGAATCTCACAAAATGACTAAGGAGTCGGGTACTCTAAGTCAAATAGTCAATGAGAATGAAAGTTTAAAGGCCGAAAATGCTAAGTTAATGGCGAAATAGTTGCCATAGAAAAGAGGAGAATGACCTCAAAAATGTTATTGCCTCATTCACTAAGGCATCTAAATCATTAGATGATCTTATTATGAGTCAAAGAGAATGTGGAGACAAGATGTGCTTAGGATTTAACTCCTCTGTGATATGTCAAACTTCAAGAGTAATTTTGGAAAAAGGATCTTCAAGCAATGAAGAGTCTAAAAAATCCAAAACTCTAAATGTTGCACACATTCACTCCAAAGCACAATTACAAGCAAACCGGCTTTGGTTATAAAGGAAAAGGAAAACGAAACGATTGAGTGCGCCCGAAAGGACAAAATGAGAAGAGATTCACCGAGTTCTCAAAGAAACTCCAAACGAAAAATACTCAGTAAAGAAGAAGCGAGAGCTACCAAAAACCCCGAGAAAATCCATAAAAGAAATACATATGATGGGAATGGTAGAAAATATCCAAGCCAAGTGATTGGAATAATGTAAACTATCGGCATGACTTATGGAATATAAGCCCAAATGGCAAAGGCCTAGAACTCAAAGAAAGGCCATTCCAAAAGTATAAGAGCTTTCATCAAAGACACATATGCACCTAGGCACTACACTCGGAGACACCACAATTACCCAAAGAAGGCGATTGCTAAAACTTATACACAGGCATACAGACAAAAGAGAAAAAAAGATATGAACCTAGAATCCTCAAGCAATTTGCCAGGATTAATTATGATTATGGCATCGATAGATGGCAACCCCTTAGAGTCAAATCATTTGGCTATAAGTTGGTTGGATCATCTTACAATTCTAACCCCTCGGGACTGGACAAGTATGGGTACCTAAAACTTAATTTCCTTGATTGCGGTTCAAGGAGCAATGTGAGTGCCAAGGAACCTGTATATGGATAGTGGTCGTTTCCGGACATATGACAGAAATAAGAAGAATCTGTCAAAATTCAAGGAAGTTAAAGGAGCAAAAGTCATATTTGGAGGAAATGAAGCTCCAGGTGAAATAAGAGGCATTGGATCCATCAAGAGGAACGGATTAGAAATCACAGATGTTGCATATGTCGAAGGACTCAACTTCAACTTGCTAAGCATAAGTCAACTCTGTGACAAGGGCTATAATGTTGGATTCAACATGGGTGTATGCCAAATCAAGGATACTGAATCGAATGAAGTTGTGTTGCAAGGATGCAGACAAAAGAACATGTATGTAGTAGATTGGTCAACCGCTACACACAGCACCTGTCTATTAGCAAAAAGCACAGCTGAATCAAGTTGGTTGTGGCACAAAAAGCTGAGTCACCTGAATTTCAAAACGATTAACAAGCTTGCCAGAAGTAGTCTTGTGGAAGGACTTCCAGACTCAGTATACAAGAAGGAGAGTATATGTGATGCATGTCAGAAGGGAAAACAAATCAAATCTTCATTCAAAGAAAAGACATGTTCATCTTCAACAAGAATATTGCATCTGCTACATATGGATCTATTTGGCCCAGGGAACCAAACAAAGATAAGTGGAAAGAAATACACCTTGGTGGTAGTAGATGACTACTCAAGATATACATGGACAATATTCATGTGTAAGAAGAAAGAAACTCTCTGAAACTACCACAAATGATGAAGAGGATTCAAAACGAGAAGAGCCAAACATTATCAAAATAAGATCGGACCACGAGAACCGAGTTTGTCAATGGAATAATAACTTCGATATTGTATTGAAAATGGTATTGGTCATGAACTATCGGCAGAAAGGACTCCACAAATGAATGGAGTTGCGAGAAAGAAGGAAATGTAACTCTCAAAGAAGCGGCCAAAGGACCATGTTAGGCAAGCGGGGTTACCAAAAAGATTTTGGGGTCAAGCAATCAACACAAATTGCTACACTCAAAACAGATGTATGATAAAACAGCAGGCCGACAAAGACTCCTATGAGATTTGGACCGTGAAAGAAAACCAAATGTTGCATATTTGAGAATATTTGGATGTAAATGCTTCATCCACAACAATGGCAAAGACAATCTAAAGGCTTTCGATGCTAAAGGCGATGAAGGTATCTTCTTGGGATACTCACCAAAGCAAAGCCTCTGAGTACTCAACAAAAGGACTATGGTTGCGGAAGAATCCATTCATGTGGTATTCGATGAGCCAAATGTAAATGGAGAAGACATTGAAAAGTCACCGATAAGTTGAATCATCCAACCATACGAGAAGAGTCCTTGCGTCAAGTTGGAATTATAAACTCGAGAAGAAGATGAGATAGTTGAATCTCAAAAACAATGAAAATTTGCGCTAAGTGATTACGAGAGAGTCAACATAGCAACACAACAAGCAAGACGATCAATCCAAATAACATACTCCAACCTTTGATGTAAGATGGGTGAGAGACCATCCACCGTAACTTGTCATTGGAGATATAAGAGAGAAGGTGTCAAAACAAGATCCGAACTCAACAAGAAGCCATGTTCACATGCTTTATCTCGCAAATAGAGCCCAAAGATGTGTTACAAGCATTGGACGACACACATTGGATTCAAGCTATGCAAGAAGAGTCAATCGAGTTTGAAAGAAATAAAGTATGGGAATTAGTTCAAAGACCCACACATCAAAATGTTATTGGTACTAAATGGGTGTTCGAAACAAGATGAACGAGGAAGGTTACTGGTAAGAAACAAAGGCAAGACTAGTAGCCAAAGGATATTGCCAAGAAGAAGGAATAGATTTTGATGAAACATTTGCTTCAGCAGCAAGATTGGAAGCTATAAGGATGTTTTCTTGCCTATGCAGCTCACAAGAAATTCATGCAAAGTAAATTTGAAATGAGCATGATGGGAGAGCTAACATTCTTCCTTGGACTCCAAGTGAAACAACCAAGGATGGAACCTTCATAAGTCAAACAAAATACACCGGAGACTTAATGAAGAAATTTGGTATGGAGGAGAAGTCTTCGTGAAAATACCAATGAATACATCGATCCAAAATGGACATGGATGCGAGATGGCAAGCCTCAGATCAAACAAGATCTGAGCACTTATTGGATCATTGCTCTATCTTACAAAGAAGTAGGCGACATCACCTTTGATGTAGGTGTATGTGCAAGATTTCAATCTGCTCCAAAAGAGAGCCATATGACAAGAATAAGAGAATATTGAGATACTTGAAAAGAAGACAAGAAGTTGGCTTATGGTATCCAAAGAAAGGTGGATTCAAGCTAATTGGCTATTCGGACTGACTTTGGATGCGAGTTAGTTGACTAAAAGCACCTCGTGCACATGTCAAATGCTAGAAACAGTGATTTCTGGTTTAGCAAGAAGCAAAATTCAATAGCCACCTCTACAAAACCGCGGGAGAATACATAGGCTGCGGGAAGGCTGTTGTGCCCAAGTCCTATGGATGAGACAAAGAACTAAGAGACTATGAAGTTGAGGAAAAAGAAATTCCAATCATGTGTGATAACACAAGTGCAATTGCAATCACTCAAAATCCTGTGTTGCACTCAAGAACAAAGCATATCGATGTCGATATCACTTCATAAGAGATCATGTTGAAAAGAAGGACATCATCTTGGAATATATCTCAACCGATAAACAATTGGTGACATCTTCACAAAACCATTATGTGAGTCAAGATTTGAAGAACTCAAACATGAGTTAGGGTTAATTGAATGGTGACACTCGGAAGAATCAAAGAAAAGAAATGGAACACTAAAAGGAAAAAGAGCTTGAACTCACAAATCAAAGCTAAGTAAATCACCGTATTGGAAAGACAATATACCAAGTCACCATTAGGTGAGTCACTAAGAGAACTCGTGAGAAGAAGAGTTAAATCGGCTAAGGGATAAGTTTGAGTCACTTATGAGCAAAGTGACAAAAATGCGATCGTTTTTGCTAAGCGAGAATGTTTTTAAGAATGACGTCGGATAATGATGATGTGTAGACATAAAGCCGCACACCAAGCTTATGATTGGATATAAATGCTTTGCGCATTAAATACGAGACATTAAATGCTAAATAGGCGTGCAAAATCTAAACCGTTGATTTCGATCACATTTCAAAAACCACCCGCACGCCCTTTCATAAACCATACTTAAACCTTTTTCGTCCGTTTCTCTCACACACTACCAAAACCTGTTCATTTCTCTCTCTCTCGAAGCAAAGGCAAAAATCTTCTCAAAACCCTATCTATCTTCAAATCAATCTCTAAGTTTTCTTCGATAAAATCTGAAAAATGGCACCAACCTATGATTTTGTCAAGTTAGGAAAGCAAATCCACACCGGGTCTCTTGGATTTCGACGGCATGGTGAAACAGGTCCGATGACACCCTAGTGAAGAAAATCGAGAAATTGGAAACGCCTGGCTGAAATCGTTTACGATCTTTGGAATATCCGATGACCTATGTGGAGGAGGTCGCACGATTCTACGTGAATGCCGAGATTCACGATGAAGGGATAAAGTCATCTGTTCACGGAATGCGACTCACCATCTTCTCGCCAAGGATTTGGAACACCGCCACTACCAACGGAAGGAGCATCGAAATTAGCGAAGCTGATGTAAACCTGGTCGCCGTGCTTTGGAAGGAAATAGCCAAGCCCGACTATCTTGATAAAATAATTTACACAGCAAACAAGAGATCGCCAAGGAGGATTATCACAAATCGTTGGACATAGTTGCCAAATGCATTGACATCAAATTTGGCGGCTTTGACCAATCACAAAAAGCAAAGTTGATCGTGATGGCGCGATCATTGAAGAAAGGAAAATAAATCAAATTTGAGTTTGTCTACAGCAGACTATGCCGAATGTAGGGAACAAATCCTTCAAGGAAGATGGCACATTTGGAGGATCCTAGGATATGGCCCGTGATTGGCCCGATGATGGAGGTGAAAGGAGTCCTCTTAGACATGGAAAGGCGTTCCATGTTAACAAGAGGATGTTCAGATCAAACCTCTCTGGCGCACGAAGAGAGCCTACGCCAAGAGAGCGACACGAGTGAGGGAATCACCACTGAAGATACACTGCTTTCTCTCCACCAAAGAAGAAAGTCCCCCGCAGCTATAAGAAAATCACGCTCTCCCGCAAAGAAAAAGTCAAACTCGCTCTCCGCCTGCGGAAGAGTCACCTACCCCTGCAGCCGTGTCTCACCGCCTGATGGCGGTCGAGAAGGACTCTCAAATACCTTCTCCGATCGTCAAAAAGAGGAGAACCGATAAGCCAAGACGGCTCCTCGAAAGAAAACACTAGCACGCCCCGCCGCCCAAGACTCGGAAGAAATCGTCTCGAACCGGCAATCCCTCGGTACAAACTAGAAGACGAAGAAGAATCATCAAGCGCTCCGAGCTTGAAAAACCGGCCGAGTCGACCACTCACCGAACAAATACTTAAATACTGAAGCGATCGAGTCCCCAGATGTAATTGATGAAACAATAAATCTGCTGAAAGCGATCAAAGTGAGGCAACCTAAAGAAATAGCAGAGTCCGCGCACCGAGACACAAGAAGAAGGCGATAGAGTGATAGTGATGTGATGATCCTATCTCCACCTTACCCGGACATCCAAAATCGTCTGCGTGAGTGGAGGAAATGGAAATTGAGTAAATCAAGGAACAGTTCCAACGGCCCGAGTTTATAGAAGAAGAAGAGGAAGCTGTTAAACTTCCTTGGTCTAACCACTGTGATCCAAAGATCGGATGAAGACAATCGCACGATATCTTGCGATCTTCAAGGACAAGGAGAAGGAAAGACAGAGAGGAAGGCGAGGCACGTGAGAAAGCCAAGATTCATCCGCCCTATCTCCGCCCGACGAACACACACATCCTCTCCTTGATGTCTTATCGACGGTGATGAGGATCCTGACTCTGCTTCTTTGCGCCACGCTTAAAGAGTTGCAAATCAGGCAAGCATTGCGAATCGAATCCTTCCAGAGCAAAGATTGATGAAGGGACCAGGAGAGTCCTCGAACACACCGAAATTGATCCAATGGGAGTGGTTCAAAGCAAATCGCCATCTGTTGTTCTGCCGCCACCACTTCCCAACTCACTCGGAAGAAAGCGATAAGGAATTGGCGATGAAACCGGGATAGTGGGGACCCCGTCGAGCCAACCCCTATTGAAGGTGTTTTACCACCCCTTTGCCCCAACTACCAACACTCAATAGAAACAGCCGGAGTTTGGAGACAAGTGACCCCATTCCAAGTCACTCCTAGTACGCCGCCCGGTGAGGAAACTCCTCCACCTGCAGTTAGTCGGAGAATGATGCGAGATGACTCAACAACAAATCCGAGGAGGCGAAGTAGAGGAAGTACAAACACTAAACGAACAGCAAGTTGTCATCAATGAAGCTCGGCGATTGAGAGAAGTTTGGTTTGGTGCCAACCGCTCCTCAAGGCTAATGACACTGCTGATCTTTGTCGAGGCACGAGGAAGGAATGTACAGGGAGTTAACACTGCGGCGGTGAAAGTGTAATCCATGGGGTTGAGACTCCAATGGATGCCACCACGAGAAGACCCTAAGACACCACACCTTTGTCGAAAGGGAGGTCCAGCCTCGGCTGCGATCGGAATGGCTGACGGGAGGTAATGAAGGCCACGGGAGGTTGAGACTTCTGGGGTAAAGAAGGTGAAGTAGAGAACATCCCTCCCGCTATCATCGACCCATCCGAAAAGGAGATAAGCGCGCTTCATGATTCCCGGATAATCCCGATGTAACCTTTCTCGGGATCGGAAAGCGACGAAGAAAGGCCGAGTCATTCCCGTGATGACTCCAAAAGACTCAGTGCGGATGTTCCAAGCACGAGCAAGTCGATCCCAAGACTACGTCAAACCTTTAATTTTGATGATGAGCCACCAATGGAAATCTCATCATCATCCGATGACGCTCGATAAGGCCGAGACCACCCACTCAATTGGAGAAACCAATTTGAGACCAACGAAGGCTGTTGAGACAAACGAGGCTCGGCAAGTCGGGTCCACTTCACAAAAGACCCAGGTGAGACGAGTCCATCGCAGCTCCCAAGGCGCAGCAGTTCGACTCAAAAGGAACTTCACGCGCACCTCTCATCATTGAACAAATACCGGTTGGCGTGATGATTCCTTTATAGAATCTTTCCTTTCTCTCTGGAGGCACCGGACCTCCCGAAGAGTTAGAGAACGAGCTCGCACGCTTCCATAGACCAGCTCTGTTATTCCATCGGTACCATTGTTCCAAAATGATTATGACTTTGACGTTTGCATGGCCATCACCGCAACGGAAGAATCGGTGAGTCCGCGAAGTGTTCAAGGCATTATTTGCTTGAGATTGAACGGATGGAGAGGCATCGAGGCCTCTATGGACATGCGGCGACAACAGAGATGCCAATCTTATTGCGACTTAAGAGGCATAACATCGGATCGAGGAATGGTGGCAACAAAGAAGAAACAATGCGTGTGGAACAAGTTAGATACTTCAGGACATTGTTCAACAATCTGTATGGAGAGAGCCGAGAATGCTTGATGCAAAAACGAAGTTGAGAGAACACATTGAGCACATGCATGAAGCTCACACTGCCGAGATAAAGTGGTGCGTGAGCAAAATAAGAGTGATCTACAGCGTTTGGAAGAAAACATGAATAGAAAATTCACCTTCTCATGGGCCGAGATGAAGCTAATTTCAGCAGAGTCCAATGCTATTTACTCGATCCGACCATTTCGTCGCATATACTCCGCAGACTCGAAACGAGAACTTCGACTATCGCCAGACTCGACTTCCCGCTTGCAAGATGTTTCAGGCGTTCCTCTCTCCTTTGATGATGCCAAAAAGGGGAAGAGGAATACCTTAAAGCACGAAGAGATCCGGCCGAAAAGAGGATCAAATTGCGAAGGAAAAGACATTGAGGAAGCGGCTAAAAACAAAAGAAAGGAAAATCATTGAGGGGGAAGGATCGAAAGATGTGACCTTGATGATTACACAAACCCCCAACAAGGTCTTGTCACGGTGACATTATCGGCAAAAACTCCCCGTGACTCGCCACTCCAACACTCTGCTATATCTATGGTTTGAAAAGAGAAAGACAATTGAAGCGAGGGATGGAGGAAGTGGAAGGAAGAATGGATGCCCGGTTATGAACATCTTGAAACAACATGGAGGCATTCCGGTGAGAGAGACACTTATGCCATCTCGGATGTCGGGACGAGCCACGATCGATTGATGAATTTAAAACGCCGCATCCAAGGATACTTTGCAAATATGTTTATGGCTCAAGCTTGGGACTTGTCTTGGGAAAAGGGTCTCACGTTATGTGAAGAAGCCGACGACGTGAGACTACCGGCATCACTCTCCATGGTCACTCCGCTGCCACTCACCGAAAGAAGACCCCAAGACAATACATGCCCGGAGGTAGAGGAAGAAGCGATGGTGGAGGAAGAGGTTTGAGACCTGGGCCTCGCCCAAAAACATTGAATACGTAGATCCGGGCAAGAAAGGAGGGATCTCTTGGGCTGGTCTTGACCAAATAGCAAATTTGCAAGTGGCTAAAAGTAATCTTTGAGTATGCGAAAAGAATAGAAGAAGAAAACAAGAGACAAACTCAGCTATGGGAGGAAAGACAAGAGAGATTAAGAAGAGATGAAGCTGCCAGGAAGGCATATGAAAAGAAAGAAGAAGAAAGCGGTGACGAGAAAAAGAGAAGAAGAAGCGGAAGATCTTTGAACAAGATGAAAGAAGGAGACATCGAAGGAGATGAAGTGTTCTTTGTCCACCCCTTCATGTATTTTATGATGTAAATACATACTATGTAAGTTTTTACGCAATAAAGCTATAAATTCTTTATTTTCTGTGTAGACAAATGTTTGCTCTGATACACCTTGTAAACAGTTGTGTAAAAGAACAAGAATGTTATGATCAATAAAAAGATTGATTCTACGCATACATTCTATGTGAATACACTATCTGTATGTATCTTTGCTATTTGCATTTTTGAATGGTTTAAGTTTTGGCATCATCAAAAATGGGGAAATTGTTAGGAAATTTATTGTTTAGATTTTGATGAATGCCATGTAAAACTTAGAATAGGAAGTTGGCACCCCATTCTTGTTGTAAAATGCATTGTAATAAATAGGGCTGGTCAAGCTGAGTTAAGTCAGCTACGCCCAAACATGCAAGAGGACAACTGGAGACTAGAAGGAAGACTCCTCTGCGAGACAGCTGAGTATGGCAAAGAAGAGTAGACGGGAACTCTCAAGAAAAAGCCGAGATGCAAACAGTGGAGTATCGTCAAGTCAACTCAAGAAAAGCCAAGTCTCAAGTTGAAGTGACGGAGAAGAGTCATCCATGATTGGAAGGCTGACTCTAAGTCACCTGGGAAAGCAAAGAAATGCGGTCCAAAGTCGAGATAATCAAAAAGATCCGTTGCCGAAAATCAAGAGAATTACTTAAACAAGTAATATCTCCATACCACCTTTCTCGAGTGCTCGATCCCGAGAAGCGTGCAAGAGGAATGAACCAATGGGAAGCACTACACCGTGTCGAACTCGAAAAGGTGAAAAAAACAATTCATATGAGGAAATGGCAATTCCAAGGATCGCAACAAGACAAGCCAACGATGCAAGTGACTTTCAAAAATAAGCCTATCTCTTCAACGGGCAAATTTTTGAAAGATCACTATAAAAGGCGAAAGCGATTTTGAGAAGGGTGACGGACGGAACCAAAAACGCGTTCAAGCAATTATTAGAATAAACCGAAATATTCTCAATCCTCAAGCCTACACTACGAAGAACATCAATCCAACACTCACCTGAAGGAAAGATAACTTCAATCGGTTGAAGAGGAAAATCTTGAAAAATCAAGGGTCTACATTCCATGAAGGATTGTAGGAAGGTTCAAGGTCGAACCAAGTCTTAAGCTTTTGGAGGGCTTCGTGATCAAATCAAAGAGCTTGAGCAAGTGGGCTGTAGTAGTAGCAAAGCGGTGCCTGTGAAGAAGAAGCCGAGTCGTGCGAGAAGCCAGCTGAGTGATCAAGGCGTCTCGGACCGAGTCCCAAAGGATCAAGTCACCCGTGTGATCAAGACATTGTATCCGGGATCATTACCACTTTGTATACTGATCAATACCTAGTGGATTCCTCCGGGAGTTGGAGAAGAGAGGAGTAGAAGAATTACCCCATCTTCGAACCTCTATAAAAATTTCATTGTGTCATTTACATTTCAAAGACTTTAATTCCTGCATCTTAATTGTTTAAATCTCGATAAATTTGCTATCCACTTGATAATTTCTAAGTACTAAACCAAGCACTAAATCCTTGTTTAACCAAACTTAAAGGTGTTAAGTCTTCCACGAAAAAACAAACCACGATTGAGTTAATTTAGACCCAATAGCCGAGTTATTCCATCAACGGCTCGATTGAGTCTCGTTGAGAGACTAACTCTCTTGATTAACTAAATTGGTCTGTCCACCTGAGACACTGTGTAGTATCAACTCCGAATATTTAAAAGGACTAAATCGAAAATTTGGTAAGGTTTATTCAACCCCCCCTTCTAAACCTTACACTTACACCCCTTGGGACCTACAACCATGCTTTTGGTGCTTGTTTCAGTCTATATAGTGCTTTCTTGAGCTTATAGACCTTATCTCCTAATAGTTTTCTGCTCAAAACTTGGAGGTTGTTCAACATAGACTTCTTCCTCTAACATCCATTCAAAAATGCACTCTTCACATCCATTTGATACACAAGTGTGAAGTTCTTATGTGCAGCATAAGCAAAAACATCCTTATTGCTTCTAATCTTGCAACAGAGCAAAGGTTTCATCAAAATCTATACCCTCTTCTTGGCAATACCCTTTGGCTACCAATCTTGCTTTGTTTCTTACAACAGATCCTTCCTCATTCATCATGTTTCTGAAAACCCATTTTGTGCCAATAACATTTTGATGGGTTGGCCTCTGCACTAATTCCCATACTTTGTTTCTTTCAAACTGATTCAGCTTTTCTTGCATGGCTTGAATCCAATGTGTGTCATCCAATGCTTGAGACACATCTTTAGGCTCTATCTGGGAAATAAAACAAGTGAACATAGCTTTATGTTGTGCTCTGGATCTGGTTTTTATGTCATCTCTAACATCTCCAATAACTAACTCTGGTGGATGGTCTTTCACCATCTCACATCAAAGTTGAGTAAGTCTGCTGGATTCAGCTGTCTCGCAGCTAAGTTGTGTTGAATAGCTCTTTCATCTTCATTCAGTTGTAGACTTTCTAGTTGTCTTTGAGATTCAGCTATCTTATCTTTATCTGGGTTGAGAGCTCTTACTTCAGCTTCAACATAAGGGACTCTTCTGCATAGTTGGTTGATTCAGCTTACCAGCTAACTCTTTAATGTCTTCTCCATTTACATTAGGTTCATCAAAGACCACATGGATAGACTCTTCTATAACCATAGTCCTCTTGTTCAGCACTCTATAGGCTTTACTCTCAGCTGAGTATCTCAAAAAGATACCTTCATCAGTTGTAGCATCAAAAGCCTTCAAATTATCTTTGCCATTGTTATGGATGAAACATTTGCATCCAAATATCCTGAAATATCCAACATTTGGCTTTCTCCCTGTCCAAATCTCATAGGGAGTCTTGGTCAGTTGCCTGTTGATCATGTATATATTTTGAGTATAGCATACTGTGTTAATGGCTTCAGCCCAAAATCTCTTAGGCAATCCAGCTTCAACTAACATGGTCCTTGCAGCTTCCTTGAGAGTTTTATTCCTTCTTTCAGCCACTCCATTCTGCTGTGAGTTCTTGCATCTGATAACTCATGAGCAATTCCATTTTCAACACAATACTGAGTTATTATCCCATTGACAAACTCAGTTCCTCTGTCAGATCTTATTTTATAATGGTTTGACTCTTTTCATTTTGAACTCTTTTCATCAACTGAGGTAACTTCTGCAAAGTTTCCTTCTTTTTACATATGAAGATTGTCCATGTATATCTTGAATAATCATCCACCACCACTGGGGTGTATTTCTTCCCACTTATGCTGGTTGTTTCAACTGGACCAAATAAATCCATATGCAACAAATGTAATATCCTTGTTGAAGAAGGACTTGGCTTATCCTTGAATGAAAACTTTATTTGCTTTCCCATCTGGCATGCATCACATACACTTTATTTCTTGTACACTGAGTCTGGCAATCCTTCTACAAGATGACTCCTTGCAAGCTTGTTGATTGTCTTGAAATTCACATGACTCGACCTTCTGTGCCCCAACTTTATTCGGTTGTGCTCTTTTGCTATGACAAGTTCTTGGTGTAGCAAAGAGACCAATCTACCACATACATACTCTTTTGTCTTGATCCTTGCAGCACTATTTCATTTGATTCAGCATCTTTGATCTGGTACACTCCTATATTAAATCCAACATTGTAGCCTTTATCACAGAGTTGGCTGATGCTTAACAGGTTGAAGTTGAGGCCTTCAACATAAGCAACATCTGTGATTTCTAATTTATTTTTCTTGATAGATCATGTGCCTTTGATTTCCCCTAGAGCTTCATTTTCTCCAACTATAACTTTTGCACCTCTAATCTTCTTGAATCTTGACAGATTTTTCTTGTTTCCTATCCTATGTCTGGAACAGCCACTATCCATGTACCAGGTTCTTTGGCACTCAGCTGTTCCTTGAACCTGCAATCAAGGAAATCAGTTTTTAGGTACCCATACTTGTCTGGGTCCTGAGGAGTTAGTTCTATAAGATGATCCAACCAACCTATAGCCAAAAGACTTGACTCTAAGAGGTTGCCATCTATCAGTGCCATAATCATAGTGCACATTAGCAAATTGCTTGGGGGTTTTAGGTTCATACAGCTGTCTCTTTTGTCTGTATGCCTGTGTTTGTGTTTTAGCAATTGCTTTCTCGGTGTAGTTGTGGTATTTCTGAGTGTAGTGCTTGGGTGCGTATGTGTGCTGATAATAGCTCTTTTGCCTTTGGAATGACCTTTGTTGAGGTTTAGGTCTTTGCCATTTTGGCTTGTATTCCATAGGTCTTTGCTGATGTTTCACATTATTCCAATCAGCATAGTTTGGATAGTTTCTACCATTCCCATCATGTGTGTTTCTCTGATGAAATTTCTAGGGGTTTTGGTAGCTCTGTTTGTTTTTCACAGAGTATTTTCTGTTTGGAGTTTGCTGAGAAACTTGGTTGGATTTCTTCTCAGCTGTCCTCTCAGCATACTCAACTGGTTGTTTTCCTTTCCCTTTGTATCCAAGGTCAGTTTGTTTGTAATTGTTTTTTGGAGTGAATGTGGGTGCAGCATTTGGTGTTTTGGATTTTTGAGATGCTTCATTACTTGAAGATCTTTTTTCCAAAATCACTCTTAGAGTTTGACTGTGCACAAAGGAATTAAATCATATGTCTGTCTTATCTCCACATTCTTTTTGACTCATAATAAGATCATCCAATGATTTGGATGCCTTTGTAAATGAGGCAATCACATTTTTGAGATCTTTTTCCCTCTTTTCTATAGCAGCTAACTCTGCTGTGATCTTTGCATTTTCAGCCTTCAGCTTAGTGTTCTCATTAGCTATATGACTCAGAGTACTCAGTTCTTTAGTCAGCTGTAAGTTTTGGCTTTTAAGTTGGCTGTTCTCCTCATTTAGAATAGTGTGTGAGGATTTTATGTGTTTGAAATATTTCATCATTTTGCCTAATGAATCATAAAGATCAGTGGGTGATGAAGTGTGTGTATCACAATCACTATCCTTGAATCTGAATGAGATGACTTAGAGTGTACCTCGTCTTCTTGATCTGGTTGATCTTGTTCTTTAGCCATAAGGCAAATCATAGCCTCTTCCCCAGAGTCACTTGAGTAGTCAGCTTTACTACTCTCTGAGTCTGCTGCTTCTTTGGACTTGAATGTCTCAGCAGTCTCAGTAGCTAACATGGCTTTCTTCTTTTCCTGTCTTCTTTCCCTGAAGACTTTTCTTTCTTCCTCATTCCTATATTTGTTGACTGGTGGATAGGAACAGTCAACTACAAAGTGTCTGGTTGTCTGCGGTTCAACACACAGTTCTCGGCTCTTAGATCACTCTTTTTGTTCTTGGATTATCGGCTCTCGATATTCGACCCTTTGTGCTCGAGATCTCTTGGGTGGCCTGTCTTCCCTTGATTTGGAAGGAGCTGAATGTCTCCTGGAGGTCTCACCCTTATTTCTTTTATAGTTCTTATTGAAGAATTGGTTGAATATTTTGACCATCAGGGCAATTTCCTCCTGTCTATGGCTTCCTTTGTTCACTCTCTTTCCATCACTAGCCATTAGTGCGGTCTTGTCTTGGGTGCAAATGTCTCCTCTTGCTTTTTTTCTTCTCAGCTCAAACTCATAGGCTTTGAGGTCTGAGAATAGCTCATGGTTGGATGTTCTTGAGAGATCCATTGAATATCTCAGAGCCATAACCTTCATTTCTCATTCAGCTGGAAGGCTTCTTAAGATCTTCATACACATTTCCTTTTGTGTATATTCCTTCCCAAGAGTTGAAAGCTCATTCGTGATCTCAGTGAATTTGGCATCCAGCTGTTCCAAGGTTTCACCTGCAAGCATTTTGAAATTTTCAAATTTTTAAACAGCAACAGACATTTTATTTTCTTT
Source organism: Rehmannia glutinosa (assembly GCA_016081115.2). Taxonomy (NCBI): domain Eukaryota; kingdom Viridiplantae; phylum Streptophyta; class Magnoliopsida; order Lamiales; family Orobanchaceae; genus Rehmannia; species Rehmannia glutinosa. Next base: position 701,383 of record JABTTQ020001821.1, on the reverse strand, counting down.
AATTTATTCTGATCCTTCACAAATTAAAGTCAGTTTATTTCCAGATTTCTTTTGCAGATTTGCAAGATTTGACTTTATTGAACATTGTTTTGTCCAATGTCTTGTAGAGTATGTCCTTGGCCACATTGTCCAGGTTGTATCTCTTCATGTCCTTATTAGTCCACTCAGCCCTTGGTTTTTCAACCATGGTTGGTCTTGCTTCAGCAACAGCTTCTTCCCCTTCAGCTGCAGTTGCTCTTATTGCAGTCGTGTTCACTTTGAGTATTTGCAATGGCCCATCCTCAATCACTAGCCACATTTCATCATGTAATGCAGATAGATGAGCCTACATACGAATTTTCCAGTCATCAAATTCTTCAACAGTGAATATAGGAATGTGTGTCAGATTTGCTTCTGTGATAATAACTTTGCTTACAATGAAAGACTTTGAAAATACAAGTGTTTAAAAACTTTTTGAAAAGATAGAGATCTAGTTCAGTAACCAGTGCGGAAGGCTCAATGAACCAACCACTCTGATACCACTTGTAGGTCCCAAGGGGTATGAAGTAAGGTTTAGAAGGGGGGTTGAATAAACCTTACAAAATTTTCGATTTAGTCCTTTTAAAATAATTCAACAGAGTTTATTCAAATAGTTGTGTCTTTGATGGAAAACTAAGTTGGCTTTTCAGCTAAATTACCCACTCAACAGACTCGATAGAGTTGTTGATAGTATAACTCGGCTGCTCAAGCCAAATACTTAACTTGGCTGATTGGTTTTTAATAGCGGAAGACTTAACACCCTTAGATTAGATTTTAGCTTGTTTTAAACATTTGATTTTTAACACTTAGTTGTTTATCAGTTGGATTGCAAATATGATCAGAAGATATAAAATGAATATGCAGGAAAGTAAATTTGCTGAAAGTAAATGACACAAATATTTTATAGATGTTCGAAAATGGGGTAATTCTTCTAATCCTCTCTTCTCCAACTCCTGGAGGAATCCACTATGTAACAAATCAGTTTACAGAGCGGTGAACAGTCTGGAGACAGCCTTGATCACACAGATGGCTTCTCTTGCGACTCAGCTTCTTCAGGGCGGCTACTACCTTGCTACTTGACTCACTTCTCAAGTTCTTGGATTTGATCACAAAGCCCTCCAACAAACTTGATAATGGTTCGACACTGAACCTTTCTACAATCCTAGCTTGGAAAGTAGACCCTTTAATTTCTTCAAAAGTTTCCTCTTCAACAGATTTGAATTTGTCTTTCCTTCACAACTTATGTTGGATCAATTTTCTTCGAGTTTCAGGCTTGAGGAATTGCTTGAATGCTTATGAGAATTTTGCAGGTTAAATGCTTGAATATTGCTTGCTTGTTCGTGGTTCAGGTAACTCTTCTCAATAACTTCCTCAGCCTTTTATAGTGCACATTTTGCCCGTTGAAGAGATAAGCTAATTTCAAATGTCATTTGTGTTCGTTGGCTTGTCTTGGTCTGCAGTCCTTGATGTTGACCCTTCCTCGTATTAAATGTCTTCACAGCATTGCAGGTGCCTGACACAAGGTGCAGTGTTTCCCATTGGTTCATTCCTTTTGCATAATTCTGGGACAAACACTTTAGAAGACAGCTTTGACATATTACTATATTGAGTAATATTCTTGGCTTTAATCAACGGATCTAAGTCAGTTGTCTTGACTAGACTGATGTATGTACCCCAGGTGACTTGAGTGAGCTCCAGTCATTGGATAACTCAACTGTCACTTCAACTTGAGACTTGGCTTCTAGAGATGACTTGACTGACACTTCTTACAGTTGTTCCCCAGCTAACTCTCCTTCAGTCAAGTCCTTGACTTTCTTCATGGCATTACTCAGCTGACAGTGGCGGTTCCAGAAATTCGAAAATGGGGGTACGATAAATATTTAGAAAGAACATGCGCATAAACAATGTTTAATATTTAAGTTGTACATCCCAAAACATTGAAATAAAATAGGAATTACATACCATTAAAAATATAAACTACAATTGCAATTGGGTTCGACGAGTCTTCATTTTCTGAAAGCGGTCTACAATACGATCATCTGAAACTTGTAAAAATATATCCTTCTCAACAAAAGTGACCAAACAATCATTTAGTAATTGATCACCCATGCTATTTTGCAACCTATTTTTGACACAAGTCATTCCGGAAAACACTCTTTCTACACTTGCATTGGCGACTGGGAGAATCAACATCAATTTGATAAGCAAATAAATTATCGGATAAGTCACATGTTTTTTTGTTTCAACGAGCATCTTCAAAAGGGAACCAAGATCATGCAAATTTCGAAACTTATCATCTATGTGCATATCTTCAATGAATATATCAAGTTGACATTCAGGAGTCATCAAATCAATACTTGAAAATTCAGAGGGATAAAATGTGGCAAGTTTAAGTACTTTTGTCTTGTCAAAAGAAGAGAAGCCATCTTTAGGACTTAAGCAAGCCATGCATGTAAGCAATTCCATATTAACCTCATCAAATCGATTATTTAGTTCTTGAAGTTGTAAATCAATGACTTCTAAAAAAACATCTATCCGAAAATGATGAAGGTTTGTCGCTTGTTGAACAAAACGCCTTGATCTTCCTTGTGGAATACCATATCGGGAACAACAATGGCATACTTAGTGCAAAATAAAGTGACTTTATTCAAGAGAGCTTCCCATCCACAATCTCTTATTTTTTGCAATAGGTTCTTAGTTAACGAAACAAGGGACATGGCATTAACAATATCTTGATCTCTTCTTTGCAAAGCAAGACACAAATCATTAGTGTACCCAAACACAATCAACATCAAGTGTGCCATAAAAGCAAAATCAAATGACTCTAATGAGTACAAAATGGCTTGGGCTTTTACCTTATCTTCCGAATTTGAAGCATTCTTCCCAGTCATTTCAAGTACCTCAATAATTGTAGGAAACAAGTGGATAACATTCAAGAGAGTTTTATAATGAGATCCCCAACGAGTATCACCGGGCCTCTTCAAACCAAGTTCTTGATTCAAACCGGATCCACTCTCAAGTTCATCCATTCCCAATGCTTAAGCAACTTTTTAAGCTTGAATTTCTCGAATCATTTCTCTTCGTTTACAAGAAACTCCAATCACATTCAACAAATTTGCAAGTGTCTCAAAAAGCCAACCACAATCATTATTTTTCTTTGCAATGGCAACAAGTGTTAATTGAAGTTGATGAGCAAAACAATGAACATAGTAGGCACATGGAGTATCTTTCATAATCAAAGTCTTAAGCCCATTTATCTCACCCTTCATGTTGCTAGCCCCATCATACCCTTGCCCTCGAATCTTAGATGGACTCAATGAATGTTCCACTAGCAAAGACATAATTGCACTTTTAAGTGTCAAAGCAGTGGTATCACCAACATGTATAAGTCCAATAAATCTTTCTTTTACCATTCCTAGTTTACCATCAACATAACGCAAACAAAGAGCTAGTTGTTCCTTTTGGGATATATCACTCGACTCATCGGCTAAAATACCAAAGTAGTCATCGCCAAGTTCTTCTATAATGCGCTTAGTTGTTTCTTTAGCACAACAGTTGATGAGATCTTTCTGGATCGTAGGGGATGTCATTTGATTATTGCCTGGCGTATTTCCAAAAATGACTTTCTTAACATCGTTATTATGTTCTGCTAGCCATTTCAAAAGCTCAAGAAAATTTCCTCTATTAATTGATTCCTCATTTTCATCATGTCCACGACATGCCAACCATTGGCGCAAAAGAAACCTCAAACAGGAAAGTGGAGCTTTCAAGCGAGTTTCATACTCACTTCGAATCACATCATTTGCATTATCAAAAACATGCATAATAGATTTTTTTTTTTTGAGTCTCTTAAATTTACATATTTCTCATAAGCAAGATTATGAGAACTTCTAACTCCACCAACATGCTTCTCAAACCGAATTGGTTTATTCCATGACCTAAATCCTTCATTAACAAATGCATCTCCTCCCGTGCTAGATTCAATGTCATTCTTAAACAAGTAACAAACAAAATAAAATGCCGCATCTTTCTCAATACTATATTCAAGTCAATCATATTTTTCGAACCACAAGACACTAAATCGACGCATACCTCCAATGTCTCTTTGAGGAAAGTCATGAGTTTTTGGCTAACAAGGTTTTTTAAGAATATATGCTCTCCTCACCGCATTTCGTTGTTTTGGAGGATAATCAATTATGTTTATTCTTTTCCCAGGATCATGAGGAAGAAATTCAACATCATATAGCAATTCTTCCTCCTCTTGGAGGGAATTAAATGGTAGAGATGAAGGGGACTCACTATCAATGGAAGGCGCAACACTATCTCTTTGTGAAGAGCAAGAAGTTCCTTGTGATTTCACTTTCTTGAACAGAAAATGTCGAAGATCGGGTTGTTTTACCATCGTCTTGGTTTTCTTTGAGTTTGACTTAGGTGTATCATTCGTCATTTCCTAATTCAATTAATAGTAAATAACAAATCACCCAACAATTAAACCAAAATGATAAAACATAATTTTTTCCACAACATCAAAATAAATCATTTATTGAATTAAATAATTTTTTTCCATTCATTCACTAACACAATAATGAATAAACTCAACCATATTGTTAATTGATTTTCATTCCTACTACATAAATCGCAAGTCCGCAAATCATTAAGTTATTTGGGTGTTGTTTATATTCTATTTAAATAATAAATATTAATTAAACTAATTAAAAGGGATAAACTCAATCATCTTGCCATCTTGTTAATTAATTGTTTCATTCCTACTGCAAGTGAGTACATCTGCAAATCATTAAGTAATTTGGGTTTTCTTTATATTTTATTTAAATGATAAACATTAATTAAACTAATTAAAAGGGATAAACTCAGTCATCTTGTTAATTAATTGTTTCATTCCTAGTAGGCTACTGCAAGTGAGTAAGTCTGCAAATCAGGGTTTTGATAATAATTTATTTAAATGAAAAATATTAATTAAACTAATTAAAAGAGAAAAACATTAATTAAACTAATTAAAATATTAAAGCATATTTGAATTTGGGAGAAAAAAACCATACCTGGACCTGGAGAATGGAGATGGCGTTTTTTGCAGACAAGGGGAAAGAGACTTGGTGGGTGAGTTGAGTTCTAAATTTTTTTTTTGGGAACAAAGTGTTTGTGGGGGAAGAAAATGTGGGAGAATGTGTCAAAAGTAGGTAAGATATTTTGATCTTTTTTAATTTTAATTGTTAAAAATATCATTTTATTTAAAAATTGGGGTACAAAAGTATTAATAATATTATTTTTTAAACTAAATTTTTTTTTTTTTTTCAAATTGGTGGGTGCAAATTGCACCCCCAAACACTCAAGTAAATCTGCCACTATTAGCTGACACACAGCAGAGTCTTCACATAGTCCGCAGTTGACTTCTTGTAATCTTTGGCATAGCTGACTTGACTCAGCTTTTCCAGCCTTATCTATTGCAATACAAATTACAAGGAAAATGGGGTGTCAACTTCCTAGTTTAAGTTTTACATGGTATCATCAAAATCTACTTAATAAATTTCCTAACAATCTTCCATAAGGCGTATTATATAAATTTGGTCTTTTGGAACACTGTCGAGTTCCTGAAATGATAGGATCTCCTCTTGTAGTAAAATCTCCAGCGTGCGGCATTGGTTCATCTCCATGATGTGAACCCGAACTTTCTGCTATGTTCGGATCAACTGGTGGTGGTGGATGTGGTCTTTGATGTTGGTCAAGAGTAATTAAAGTTGATACATCTCTTGCATTCATCTTTAAGTCTACAATTCATAATCCTGCGAAGGATTCTAGAAGGTCATGTAGATCTTTAAGATTAATCTTCTCCTTATCCATCACCTTTTAGTTTGTGACGGATTTTCTTTTGATGATAGCAATGAGTTTTTCATCGTCTGTTATTTTCGCACAACTTTGGTTGGTTTTCCATTTTGGTGTAAATAAAGTACTATTCCGAAATCAATACGTTTCTTCCCTCTAGATGAACTTGGTCTGTCCTCCAGCTTCTTGACTTGTTTCCGAATATCATGAAGGATTTCAATAGTTTCCTTCTGATATTTTACCATCATCTCCATCTGATTTTGGATCTGATGAACTTGTGTTGGTAGATGATTATGGCGGTTGCCATAATTTTGCACCGTCTTCTGGACTTCTCTAAGATATCGGGAGAACTTAAATGTGTCTGGAAGTATCTCGCTCTATTCTGGTGCTACATCAGGAATCATGATTTTGATGGGCGTGTTGATGGGCGTTCTGATGGACTGCTTCCTGACGATTCATCATATCGACATATAATATCTGATTTACCGTAAGGAAACTCAGATAATATATTGCTGGTTTATTGCAGTGTCTCAAAGTTTCTCTATTGGCTCCTGCAAGTTCCTTTTCAACATATTGATTATTACAATATGTTATCTTGTCCTGGTGTTCTTGTGCATACATCGTCAAAATTTGAACATATCTCCAGTAAGGTATACGTCTTGGACAATTGTCCAAATCCATTTTTTGGAGAAAATTTTCCTCACCAATTGTTAATTACATAAATATAATAAATTTAACTACAAGTTCTTAATAAACCTAGTCTCTGATACCATTTTACGACTCTCAAAACGTTGATAAAACCATAATTTGCCTTCATTTTTGTATAAGAGGTATTTTGGGGTTTAATAAAGAAAAAGAACTATACTTAAATATTTTGAATAAGTTAGGCTAAAGTTGTACATGGGCTTTAAAAATGGGTCATTCCTAATATTTTTCCAATGATGTTTGTGGAGCAATTTGTTCTTTGAAAGCAAGTAAAGATGTTCGTCCACTTTGTGTTTGTTTTCATATTTGCGAGCATTTTTCTCCTTCCAAATATACCATAAAATTAAGGAAGAATAAATAGTGGATTATGGATCAAACACCCAATGTGGATTACATGTCATGCTTGGGCTTTAGCTGTTTGAACCAAACAAGTTAATGTACAGGATATGGAATAAAAATGACTCTTATCAGTTATCAGGCCTAGTAAACCCAAACAAACATGCTCTTCGGAACTTTTTTCTTCTTAAAATCAAACATGCCCTTAGAAACTTAAAGTTTAAAATTAGTAATTTGTCACATTTATGTTATTATCTGAATATTGAACTATGTTTAGATAGTTGTTTAGTTTGCTATTTTATGTATTTTTATCTTTAAAATGTATTAAGTTTTAGTTAAATGTTAGGTTGTGCACGGGAATTGGAGATTATTGAAACCGAACCGATATCCAGACCAAAAAATCTCCGAAACAAAACTATCCATTGAATTTTTGATTTCCCTTAATCCTACCGTCCCAAAAATATTTGTGGTACGATTCTGGATATTTTTCAAATACTCGTACAGAGAACCATACCGAACCACTCCGAATCGAGAACCCGAAGATAGAACCGATTTAAAGATTTTATATAAATACATATATATTATTTCTATGTTATTTATATTTTGATATTGAATTAACTACCAACTATTTAAAATTAAATTGAATATAAAACATGTTTCTAAAAAAATCATAATACTGCAACTATTATGAATTTAAAAAAACTTTAACATTGATAATATAGTAAATAATTTGAAATTAAAATTAGTTAAATGATTAGTGAATTGCACTTAAAATAGAAACATGTAGTAGTACCATATTATAACAATATAAAAAAGATCATATTTTAATTTTTTTTATAAATATAATTGTATTGATTATGTTAAGTTGTTAAATAGGAGATATTGAAATTATAAGTTTATACAAGTTTTTATTTCATGTTAATGTATCAAAATTATTAGTCAATAGAAGGACAATTACCCAAATAATAGACTATTATTGTATTATAGAGGTTATTAAGTTTAGAATTTAGGATTGTGTTACCTATTACGATTTAGTTTTTATTTGAGACTACACTAAAAAAAGACTAGAACTCTAGAAGTATATCCATTTGGTAATTTTTATATTGATTTTCTTTTTTTTTTTTTTTTTTTCCAAATTTGTGTGTTTTATTTTTGACTAATCTCCAAATCTCCCTCCCGAACCGAACCGTACCGTCTCGTCCCATTAGAACTGAATCTCCATCCTGAACCATCCCGAACTTTCGACACGGTGCGAGACGGAGATTTTTTTCTATGGTTTGGTTCTGAAGATTTATTTTTAGAATCTCCGAACTTCGGAACGGTTCTAGAGACTTCCAAATCCCCGAACCGTTCCATCCCGTACATACCCCTAGTACACCACATTATTATTTTATAAAAATATAATTAAGTTCTATTGGATCGATATTTGGTCTTGTTTTCAATTGAATAAAATGACAAACTCAGGCCACAAAATATAAAGTCAGGGCGAGTGCCCAAATTGGGTACGATTAGAATTTAAAAGGCGGGCCCCAATGGAGAACCACCTGCATGTTTTATGTTTATCGACTCGAAAGGCGTCAAAGAGTTCCAGTCACTTCCAGATTGAGCACACAGAGAGTCCAAATTGCTCTTGGGAATTCGTATAATTCTCTATAATTGTACATTTATAACCAGAAAAGGCAATCGACCCACTCTGCAGATTGAGCACGCAGGTTTAACCGAAGATTTTCAACGATTCGTATATTTTTATGGTGCTTTTTTCAATTCCTATTGTCATTTTATTTTGCTTTATTGGTGCGTATATGTGCACATGGTTCCTTCACGTACGCACAGGATACACAAATCTAGTAAGGATTTTTTGTATTCCCTAAATGAAATTGGAGTGGGGCTGAAAGTAGATATTTGTTTTGTGACTAGAGTAAGATTAGAAATTTGAATGTGGAAGAAATGGACTTTGAAGTTCGTTATGTGCTGTGTTAGGTGATACTGTAAAGTTGGAAAAAGATAAATTTATTGAGGAGAAAAAGGGATATTTTGTATATTGCGTGGTATAGAAGGGGCAAAAAAATGTAGGATGATGAGTACGAAATAGGAATTATTTATGTTCACAAAATAGGAAAATATACCTGTTTAGAAGATTGTTTTAGAAGATTTTTGTGTGTTTGAAGTCCGATAAATGCTGAGTAGGTGTGAATTGCAATATGTTGCCTGTTTAGAAGATTGATTAAGAAGCTATTCTGAAATTGGATAAAAGCTGATTAGTGATGAAATTGCTATTAGAGACTTGAGAATGAGGAGATGAAGATAATCAGGAATTTGTTAATTAGCTTTGTGGCTGCTTTCTTTAGCTTGACAATGCTAAGTTTCTAAGTTTACTGACTTTTTAGTTTATTATCACCTATCACTCTTTTTAAGTGAGACTCAGTTTTCCACATATTTGACTTGTTTGAAGTATTAAAAAAAAAAGGATTTGTTAATTTTAGAGCTTCCTCAAAATCAGTTCTCTTTTGCCACTAAAAACAGATAGCTAGGAGAACCTTGACTTATTTAAGTGGCTAATCTGATGCCGAGATGGGAGAATAGAATTTTGTTAATAGTAGTGAGATAGAATGGAGCGATATGAGTCTCCATATTAGATAAAACTCCAGGAAAAGTAACAGACAGAAAACATATCAATTTTGTTTAGTGGTTGTATTGTCTGGATTTAAAATCAGGTATATGTAAAAGCCAGGGTTGACTATTAATAGATTATATATTTGTAATGCCTGAATTCAGTTTGATTAGTTTATTTACTAAGTATTTGGACTTGATGTTCCAGTAGGCTCATTTTGAATAATGCGCTTGTGTTGCAGTGCTTCTATTGTATCAAAACTTAACAGCAAAAGAGAAACATTTTGGCCAGCGTGTCTCTTACTAAGTTACTAGGAATGATGCTTATATTGAGTTCACTTGGCTAGGTAGAAAAGAGGTGGGAAACGGTTAATAAGTGGTTCCCCATGTCCTAATAAAAAATTTTAAGGAGAGAAACACACCTATCACAAAGTAAAATTCATATCTCATTTCCTCGAATACAGAGCAGTGTAGTTTTGATTTATTAGGATCACAAGGTGGGATTGATGTTTATTAAAATCAGTGTTTATGAATGTGCTGTTGTACTGGAGTAAAGAAGAAAAGGATAGCTGATTATGTTGGGATAAATGGGCTTGGGTAGAACTCATCCCAAAAGCTAGCTCAAGGGGTGAGGGTACCCAACCCACATTTATACACAATAATAGCCCAACAAATTGGCGATGTGAGTCACCAACACAAACTCTAACCCGCCCTCACACCGAGCGTGCCAATCCAAATGGGTCAGGGTCCAATTCCCAACATCACCTCCAAACAAAACCTAGGTGCTCTAATACCATGATAAATGGGCTTGGGTAGAACTCATTCCAAGCTAGCTCAAGGGGTGAGGGTGCCCAACCCACATTTATTCACAATAACAGCCCAGGAAATTGGTGATGTGGGACACAAACACAACCCTAACACCCGCCCTCACGCCGAGCATGCCAATCCAAATGGGTTGGGTTCCAGTTCCAACACCGCTTTCAAACCAAACCTGGGTGCTCTGATACCATGATAAATGGTTGAGACTAGGACAGTATCTGATCGCCAATTTGTTGGGCTGCTATTATGTATAAATGTGAGTTAGGCACCCTCTCCCCTTGAGCTAGCTTTTGGGGATGAGTTCTACCCAAGCCCATTTATCATTTATAATGGTGTTGACGATGTCAGATTCTATTTGCTATTTAATGGGGATTGAATCTTGTGGTTTGAATGGAAATTTACGAAAGAGTTCAATGATTCTAAATATAGTAGGATTGTAATATCCTGGTTTCTATCAGTACTGAGAAAAATTTGTTCTCCATATGGTTGGTGGAATGCCTGTGGCAAGAGTAATATGTATATAGAAAGTCTTGCACCCGGTGATTGTCATACTTGTACTTTTGGTGTGAAATGCTAATACAAATTCTTATTAATCTGTACTTTGTGGTTGACACGTAGAATCCTGCTGAACCTTTCCAAGGCTCCTCCACTTGACAAGTTCTATTTAACAGTATTTTGTTAAATAGGAGTGAACCATTTGGTATATAGATGTCTGTTACAGAGGATAAAGCTTTCAGGTAGTCCTCAGTAGGATAATAAATAATTAAGCGGGTCTGTTTATATGGAATATGGAAATAAGCAATATCTGAGTGACTTGGCTAGGGTCCACTGGACTCTAGATGTGCATTAGAGAATGTTAACCACCAGCTTGACTTCTCAAGCAAAGCAAGAGAAGAAACTGAAAAGAATTGAGCGTTTAAGGAACAAGGGTCCAAAAACATTATGTCCTCCATCTTCTAGGGTACTAATGAATTAGTTTATAATTATATTAATTTTAACAAATTGAATCCATCCCCCTCCTTTGCAAACTTCAGTTATCCAAAGGATACCCTGTACCATGCATATGATTAAAAAGTTCAGGATAGCCTGCATTCAAACTGAGCAGATATGCCTCATTAGGATCTTCCTTTATCGTATCATTTTAATCGTAGATTCATTTTGGTCGAGTAAGACTCTGTATTGTTGGAAGCTTGAGCATAGTGATTGAGGTGAGTGGAGGTTGTTCTACTGTTTGTTTCCGTATATACCAGGACGAGAATTGATTATGATTGTAAAAAAGAATCAAGCTAAGTTATTTTATGAAACTGCATTGGAATGATATAAGTCTTACTAAGAAAATCTATTGCAAACATTGATCATAAATATTGTAATCTCTGTTCTTAAGTTGATTGATGCTGAAATATTGTCAATTTGAATACTTTCAGCCTGTTTATTTCACCTTATTTGGCGCATATATTGATTGAATATGGAACCTGTGTTATTGGGTGCTGTTGACTAGCATACTTTTGGGAAGTCTATTGGTTTCTTAATTGAATATTATTTACTGCCATGAGCTGCTGGGACTACCGTAGCTTATTGATGTCATGTCACAGGAATACATGTGATCATGGTTACATTTGTCAAGTAGTTTTTATATACTTCAAGAAGCTCCTTTTATAACTATCAGGTATTATTTAATGTACGAGACGTTTATAATGATTTTGCTTTATTGAGGAGAAAAAAATTGTGCTGATCTGACACTAGAAGGGAGTTTTGGCTATTTGTTGGGCTGTTTAGCTAAGTTTTATTGATGGTGGTCGATACTGTGGTCAACTTGAAGATCCTTCCTATTGAACCATTCACTTACATGTTGATTATGATTAATGGATATGATGATACATTTACTTTTCTTGTTTGTTTTTTTACTTGAGTTATTTGCATTGAGGTGACTATTCTTTTACATTTGGTTTAATAGATGCTTATATAACTTGGTCTTAATTCTTCTCAAAAAAAAAAAAAAAAAAAAAAAAAAAACTTGGTATTAATTTATTGGAGGAGTGAAATGGGGCGGTCTGTGAGAATATAATTTGTTTCAAGCTGTGTTGTGTATCTTAATATTTTCTTCGGTATCCAGTGATTATGACGTTCCAATTGGGGGGTGAGCCCTTGTGACAGTAGTTATCACATAGTTACTCGAATGCTGTAATATCTTATGCTGCTCTTGCATATTTATCCGGACGTTTATTGGATTAATTAGAACGTACCTTAAATTTGACTTGCTAGGGCATTTTACAAAGCCACTTATGAATAACAGGGTATCATTGTTGAAGCTTTGAAACAGTCTTTTATGGATTGCCAGCTTTCCTGTACATCACCTCTTCCACAGATCTGGGTCATTGAGACACTAGCACGCTCTAACCAAGTAGATGTATCTCTTTTACTAGGTGAATGGCGGTGGCTCTCATGGAAAATTTTATTAATGGCTTTGGTCATTTGTTGTTGAGACTTGAAACTTTTTATTCTTGGTCACAGATTTACTTGAGAAGACGCCAGAAATATCTGGTGATCTTGGTAAAAATGCAAGAGAATTGGTGTCCTTGAGAATTTTAGAGAGTTTCTTTGTTCAAGGTGCTCGTGCAAATCCTGTATCTCCTGCCTCAAGTCCAAAAATTAGATTAGATCCACCTGGTGACAGTTGCGAAGATATCCTTCGGCGAATATTGACCGAGGTATTTTTAATTTACATTAATAAGCAAAACAATATGCACAAAATTGTGTCGTCAGGGAAGTGCTAATACTGATCATTTTGAAATATTTACAGACATCTCCATCTCTGAAACCTCCTGGACCAGAGATGTCAAAATGGGATCTTCAGCCTTTTATAGAGTATAAAAGATCTAGCTTGGCTAGATATGCTTTACAACAGGTGAATGAAGCTGTTTCACCTTTAATACTGCATTAAGTAACAAGAGTACTAAACAGATGTTAACTTCACTTTTGCTTGTTCTAATCTTCCTCGCTTTTTTTGTAAACAGCTGAAAGATGCAATGCTTACAGGAAGCCATTCTTTTCTTGCATCTTTGAAGGAACGAAGTGGTTTGCCAATTGGGAATCAACCTGAGCATGAAGCCCCTGTGAATGATGGAACCTGCAATGGCATTACACCTAGATTTGAAGGAAATGATACCAATGATGGTAACCTCTTGCAAAGAGATTTGCCTGATGAAAACTTAGAAGTTAACAGGAAGAGAAGAGTCACAAGTGAAAATGCAGGAGAAAGGTCATCTGAAAACCTTATCCTATCGGAAAATGGCTGTGAAACCCATACAGAATCTGTTAAGAAGTATAAGCATGACATCATTTGCAGTGAACAAAATGTAGGGGGCAAACTGATATCTTCAGGTGTATATATACAAATAGCAGATATGTCTACAGAATCTATGCAACACAGTGGAGGACAAAGATGCGGTATGGGAAGAAAAACTCATGTTGGGGACGTGGAGGTAAATGAACCTCCTAAGGATGATAAGTGTACTTCATCGAAGGGGCTTGTTGGTCCTGATGAAGTTTTACCTCGTGAAAAGCAGGTTCCTCATTGTGAAACTGAACTGATAAAAAAATCTGAGGTAGAACAGGGACAAGACCATGACATTGAGGAAGCAAAAGGTGACAAGGAAGGTTTTTGTGACCTTAAAAGAATAAATGAAGACTTGAATATATTTGAGCAAAATATTCAAAAGAGCATTCTGAATGTTGGTGAAGTGGAAGAAGTCAATATTTATGGAGATACTGATGGGAACAATGATGACAGGACTGATCTTGCTACAAAGGATGATGCTTCTTTTAGTCGTCAGTACACACACAGCCAAGATCCCTTGGCAACAACTTATCGGACAGATCAAAATCTGTTAGCAGATTCATCTAAAAGATACAGTGAAGAAGAAAGGTGCAGCTTAGGGAAAAAGACTGATGTAGAAGTAATGGTGCAAAATGGACCTCCTGGAGATGGTAATAACATGTGTACTTCACTAAAGGGTCCTGTTGGCCATGATGAAGTTTTGCTTCATGAAAAACAGGCTCCTCATTCAACACTTCAGAGCCAGAATGACAAATTTGATGGGGAACAGGGGCAAGATCATGAGGTTCAAAATGCAGAAGATGATAAGGACAGTCTCCATGACCTCATAACAACTAATGAAGACATGGATAAACTTGAGCAAAATGATTTAAGAGATGTCCCAAATGTAGGTGAAGCTGAAGAAGATGTCAACATATCTACTGATAGTGATTGGTATCATGATGAGAGGACTAATATTGATACAAAGAAGAAAACATTTTTGAGCTCTCAGTGCACATATAGTCAAGATTCTTTGGCAACAACTGATTGGAAAGAGCTAAATGTGTGCATGAAATGTAACTTAGGTGGAAAACTACTGGTTTGTAGTTCTAACTCCTGTCCTATTGTGATTCATCAGAGCTGTTTGGGTTCAGATGCAATCTTTGACACAAGGGGGGAATTTTACTGCCCATTTTGTGCATATTCTCGAGCAATCTCAAAGTACATGGAGATTAAGAAAAAAACCTCCTTGGCAAGGAATGAATTGACAACTTTTATTTGCTCAAGTCCCCAAAAAGGATCAAAGAAACAGTCTCAGAGATCATGTATGATGAAGGAAAATCATTTGGAACGAGATACTGGTTTGCCTAAGAGTAATGAACTCAACAAGAGAGATGTTGTGAAAAAGGTCAGTAATCGTCAGCGTAGGAAGAAATTGGAATTCGAACAGGCAGGGCCTTCAGAACACAGTCCCCCTTTTGGAAGAAAAGCTGTAGACTCAAGCAACAGAATAGCTCACACTTTGAATGAAGACAAACAAGTGGGCAAAAGGACAAGGCAAGTGTCCCAATCTCCGAAAGTTCATGGACAACATCAGATGGCTGCAGTGGCAATTCGTAAATCTCAGGGTAAAAATACATGCGGCGCGGTTTCAGAGAGAAGTGATGGGAGTGAGAAGTGTGTCAATATCAGATCCAAGAAGGAAATGTTGTATCCACCAGAAACTGATTTACCTCGTGAAAATGAATGTTCACAAAGTTCTCGATCTACTGATGCAGAAGAAACATCTGAAGGAGAAAATGAGAACTCTGGTGCTTCCAAGTACTTTATAAGAGTTCGAAAGCAAGAAAGGAAATAGTAAGTGCTTTTCTTCTTGAATATGATATAGACTTGGTGTTTATGTTTATATATTTTATTTATTTGTCTCAAAGATATTATTCTTATTTCAAGATGTTACTTCTGAATTGAGAAATGCAATGGCCATCGAAGGTTGAAATAATGTTTGGTTGGTTTATTGGCAGTCTGTCTTGGCATTTATTTGGGTTTCTATTCCAGATGAGTAATCGTGTACATGACTATTGTTTTTCCTTCGAAAGAAAATAAATAAAAAATTGAAAAATGATAGGGATAAATGATTCAAACCATGATATGCAGAAAAGAAGCGGGCTGTTTCTCTGCACTTTGAATATCAAAACAAAAAGGACTAATCCTGTCAGATGATGTCTGCCCAGATAACTCAAATAAAAATCCATTTGAATGTTGATTGATAGGATGCTTTTTCAGGTATGAACATAAGTACTGATAATGTTGATCTTATCTTCATCTGCAGCTCATATCCAGCCATTCCTCAATTGAGGCGGAAAAGACTCCCGTGGACCAGTGAAGAAGAAGACAAATTAAAGGTAGATGTATTTTCTTAATGTATGTGATCTATATTCTCCCCCCCAACTCCCCCCCATCTAATTTGCTGGTTCCACATCTGATTTGTCGAATGTGCAAGTACAATTAAAGGGTGCCTCATAGCTCTAGTGCCGTTTTTATTTACCATTGATCCATCTATGCTTTATATTTCCAGTTGTTAAAACAAAATTTCCTAGTCTCTGTTACACTCAATGACAAGAAAGGTCTATATAACTGTATCATTCAACAGGTCTGCCTTGTCCTTCAACCCTTAGTAGAGAATAGTTTCACGCACTACAGAAATTTAAGTGTTTTTTTTCTCTCTCTTTTTTTTTTCCTTTTATAAATTCGAAAAGTCATATGATTCTATCCTGCTAAGATCTAGGTTCCTTTGAGTTATTCCACGCTGCAAAGATCATGGGACTTTTACTGCCAAGATCTTGTTATTTTTCCTTTATGCATACGCTTAGTTTTGGTGATTAGAGTAGAGGAGACAAATGAATTTTCAACTTGAGTAGAAGAAAAAATAGGAAAAGTGATATTTTCTTCATCTTGCACGGAGAGAGCTCTAATGATCAAAGATATGTCAATGGCCTTACACCTGCTACACCCTGAGTATGAAATTGCTTAAAAGATTAAGTTTGAGAGTTTACTTTCAGTATACCTTATCGATAGGTTTATAATTTTAATTTGCACTCAAGTCCTTTGCTCAAGAATGGTTTGATTTTTTCTCTGAAACAGGAGGGTATGCGGTTATACTGTAGCCCTCATGATAAAACCATTCAATGGAAGAAAATCTTAGAACTTGGGGCCACTATCTTCCATCAAAGTCGCAGTACAATGGACCTCAAAGATAAATGGAGGAATATGTGCAAAGCAACACCAAAGTCCAACAAATGAAGTTCTGTGCTGATGAAATTACCATTGGAGACATGAGAAAGCATGTAGTTATGTTGTAAGTAATGATAACTCTGGGGTCTAATCTATTTTTTTTATTGAGTACAATAGGGGATAGTAGGAGAGGGGACACGCGCACTCATATGGGATCAAACATGTGTCAATCGCCCTTACAACACTAGTCTCTACGACTGGAGCACAAGGTTGATCCCTACTTTGGTGTCTGGTCTATAATCTGAAGCTCAGTTTCTGTTAGGCTTTGCTTTCGGCTTTTTGTGATGCTGTGTTAACTTTTATCTGGTTATCAACTCAATGACTGTATATTCTTAACCCCAGCCCTAGCCCTAGCCCATGTTGTTTGTGTTAGATTGTTGTGAAACCATTATGCCACCAGTGAGAGATCTTACATTGCCGTCGAAGTTCTCCGGTATTTAGCTACTACATGATGCTTTTTATCCACTTGGCGCAGACAAAAAGAAGCAACATGCCAAAACTAAAATCTAATCTTCTCAACTCAAATCAAATGTTTATAATATCTATATATATAATAAGAGAGTCACTTATAAATAGTAGTTCGAAAATTTTCCCGCCTAAACCACCCTCCCGAAAAAGTAATATTTAATTAGAGTATGTAAAGTTAATTTTGGTAATTAGTGAAATAATTCTGGAATATATATATAAAATAACAACACGTGATATAAAAATTAGCTTTCCAAATTTGTATGTGTATTGTATTAATTGTTATATTTTTTATTTTTTAAAATTTAATATGTTTTTCATTTTTGATTCTTTTTGACGTATATATATCAAATTAATTGTCTTTTAACGGTCTTCAGTTTGACACTCATATTGCATATATAAAATAAAAAATAAACATAAAAAATGTAATTACTCGAAATTTTATTTTATAATGGATTTTAAAAATTATGCATTCAGGTATTGGACATCAATTTGTACATTCAGGCTATTGGACATCAATTTGTATATTTATGTATTTTGACTATTTGTAATATATATAGTTGTTATTCGACCTTAGCCCATTTCTTCATAATTATATAGAATTGTATTTAAGTTGATTAAATTCAAATAAAAAATGGTAAATCTCACTTTACTCCACTATACTCTCATTGAATATCACTTAACCCCCTTGTACTTTCAATTGTATCACTTTACCCCCTTGTACTACCAATTTGTATCACTTTACCCCCTTATATAATTAAAATATCATTTAATCCTCCAATTCATTTATTAAATGACCATATTATCCCTACTATTATTTTAATTTAACCATGGCATCAAATACATATATATATTTTTTGGAAAACTTATTTGCTATTTATTAAAATTAATATAATTCCTATTAAATAACTATATTGTAGGTTATTTTATGCAAACTAATATATTCATATATTTTTTTAATAATAAATCTAAAAATTATGTATTATATAGTAAAATAATATTTTGTATTCAAAAAATTAATCACTAAAATGACTATTTTTTTCTATTTAATATAGTTTTTATTTATGATTATTGAATCAATAATTTAAAAATTACTAATAATATTTCACACATTTAATAAATTTGTATTATATATATTATATAATTTTAAGGTTATGATGAATAATAAATTAAAAGTATAAATGTATTAGCTAATAGAAATAGTCTATTATATATTAATTTAATATGGACTATATTAAAGTTAAATAATTAGCAACTAAATGTAAAAAATAATAGATTTAATATTAAGCGTTAATTAATTAAATTGTGAAAATTAGTTTAGCAAATAAATACAAGTTTATTAATATTAAATACTTTTAAAATAATTTTGTTATTTTAATAAAACTAATAGGTAAGGATAAAGTGATCATTATTTTGAGTATATGAGCATAAAATAATATTTTAAAAGCATAAGGGGGTAAAGTGATACTAGTTAAGAGTATAAGGGCTAAAGTGATACAATTGAGAGTACAAGGAGGTAAAGTGATAATCAAGTAGAGTATAAGGGGGCAAAGTGAGATTTACCCATTAAAAAATACTTGTATTAATTGAAAAAAATATTTAAAAATATGTATCCAAATATTATATATATTACATATATTCATATGTAACACTATATATATATGTATGTATGTATATATAAAGAAATTCACTTATAAATATTATTAAGAGATTTGTTTTCATTCATTTCACATTACAAAAAAAATTATAATTCGTATAAAAAAATTAAAAATGTTTATTAATATTGAAAGACAATTCTTGGTAGTTGACTTTTAAGGTCCATTAATTAGAATTTTATAAAAATTATTTTTTCAAATTTATGTGTGTGTTGCATTAATTATTTATATTTATCTTTTCTTTTTTTTTTTGAAAAATATTTAATAACTTTTCATTTTTTTTGATCCTTTTACCATATAATATATCAAATTAATCATTTTTTACGATCTTCACTTTGACACTCCATATATATATATATATATATATATATATATATATATATATCTAATAGTACCTCAAAAGTTTTCTTGCCAATTTTGATTTACTATATAAAGTAAGTAATTCTGTAAAATAAAACGTTTAATAATGTTGACAATTATTACATTTCCTTTAATATTGACATTTGCTACATTTTCATACTTTATATATATCCAAAATTTTACATTATATTGCCAAATCGTAAAAATGGTAACATTTGTGATCCCATAATTTTGAGAGTTATTATTTTTTGTACTTAAATAAAGATCAATTTGAATTTCTGAAATTTGTATCTTCAAGATTTCATACATTTCTAACTAAAATATTTTATTTATTTTACTGCTTTTAAAAAATATCTTATATAATACTTGTGTAAAAATAAATCGCATCATAAAAATGGTAATGTTAGTGATCTCATAATTTTGATAGCTATTATCTCCCATACTTAAATAAAAATAAATTTTTAATTTCTGATATTTGTATATTTGAGATTTTATACATTGCTAAATAAAATATTTTATTTACTTTTCTACTAGATCAATTAATATATAATATAATACTTGCAGAAAAAATAATTACATAATTTATTTGTTGGCTTTTTATTTTTGATTTAGGTGATCGCATACTTTCATATTTTAACTAATATATTACTGGTTTATTGAAAAATAATATATCATAATTACTACTTGCCATAAGTATGTGTGATATTCAATGAATCAAATATATAATACTAGGATTATCAATATACTTATATAATGATATCATCGTTCTAATATTGGAATTTCCCAACAAAAAATACATATTGAAAACTGATGGCATAATCAAAAATTAAAAATATGGATATTAAGTTACACACAACTTCAAAATCATGGTTAAATAAAAATTAATATAGCATTTATAAAAGAAATCATTCAATTAGCCTATCAAACCATTCCCTTAAATATTCTCATTGGCTCTCCTATATATGTGTTGATATTGCTCATATTCATTCTTGCAAAACTCAGTTTTTATCAAAAACCATCAGATAAAAATTAGTTTTCGATCTAAAAAAATATCCCCAATATTGACCCATACCAAAGACTTAAATATGACAAAAAATACAGTGGGATATGAAACTCTGCTTGTGCATGTCTATGACAGGTCAGCGTCTAACGACAAAAACACAAATACACAGGCTGAAATGTGTTATCCACGATGATGATGTATGATAATATCCTTATTTGTTTGTTTATAATAATGCAAATACAAATAGCAATCAATTAGCAGCTAATGTTAATATTTAAATTTAAATATACTCATTGTTAGGGCATTAATACATGGTACAATCAGAAAATCACATGTCAAACAATATAGGATGCATCTAACTGAATGACGTGTCTATGCAACATATATGTAACATGACACATGATTTTTTGATATATATATATATATATAGGGATTGGTTCAAATGAGACCAATCCCTTTAGGTTAGTCCATAAGAACACTTATGGACTCTTGATTTAAAATTATGGATGATGTAGATCATTTTAGTTAATTTAGGCTTATAAGGGTATAATTGTACTTTTATATTTAATCAGTTTTGTTAATTGGACGGTTATTAGCTATTTTTAAGGAAACATAATCTTACCTTTTCAGTTACCCAAATTTTAGGGAGGAAAAATCATCAACTTCAAGCGTTTTTCTCAAAATTGATACTTCTTTCCGCCATATTTGTGAACAATCGTTTTATTGTATACTTAGTTCAGTGGGCTTGTATATTTAGTAATGTTGTATTGTATATTTAGTTCAGTTGATTTGTATACTTGGTTCAGTGGAATCGTATTCTTAGTTATATAAGTAGTTTAGTAAGTAGTTTAGTGAATTTGTATACTTAGTTCAATGTAATTGTATACTTAGTTATATAAGTAATTCAGTGGAATTGTGTATTTAGTTCAGTGTAATTGTATACTTAGTTAAATGTTTATGTATACTTAGTAATATTTTATTGTATAGTTAGTTCAATGTAATTGTATAGTTAGTTAAATGTTTTTGTATACTTAGTAATTTTTAATGTACATGTAGTTTAGTGTAATTGTATACTTAGTTAATTGTTTATATATGCTTAGTAATGTTTTAATGTATAGTTAGTTTAGTAGAATTGTATACTTTTCATTAATTGTTGCATGATTCTGTTGTCATAATTGAATAATTTGCAGGTTCGAATGAGAAGGGAGAGAAATGAAAGGTGAATCGCTTGATTATGTGGACGTGATTGATCAATACAAGATCACGTCCCTAATTTTTATGAAGCGGTTACTAATTTAATTTCCTGGATTCCTATTTTACCCCCTCTAATGTATACTTTCATATGAATTGTTGTATAGATTTGTTTATATCTTGGCCATTGATTTATTTTTTTGATGGTGTAGATTTGGTCCTATGGTCTTACCTAAGAGGGTGGTCTCACAGGATCCCCTATATATATATATATATATGAGTTTTATATTACATATAGATTGTACATCTTATACGTATTCAATTTATATAATCGAATATAATACTTTCTGTGCATCGCATGGGTCATTAACTAGTTGATTGAATATGGGGGTCATGGCTCAATGTTTTGTTATATAAGACAATATATATATATATATATATAAAGTAAATTATGATAAGGTGATATGTTTTCATTGTTTTGTGGGTTTTATGGAAAGTGAATCCCCTATCTTAATTTAAGAAAATCATACCATATTGGACGGAGTGTATTATTCCCTTGTCCCAAATAATTAAGAATTTAATTTGATTTTCAACACAAAATTCCACTTAAAAGTTGAAAATAATTTTAATTTATTTAAATACAAAATAAGTTCGAAAATTTTGGATTTTTACACATATTTTATTATTTTTCTACTAGTCTACATGATTTTGCACGACACTTAATATATTTTCCAACAAAATAATATATTCATGCTTAATTTATTAGGTCTAATTAAGAACAGAACCCATAAAAAAATTTGGCAAAAACTTGTATAAGACCGTCTTACTGGTCTGAATCCTTACAACGATCTTACTTACCTGACCCATTTCCCATGCCCGCCCGATTTCAATCTTTTTCTATTTTCTTTTTCAGTTTTTATTTTTCTTTTCAGTTTTGACTTAGGGTTTTATTCTTCTTTTTTTTCCCGCTTTCTTCTTCTTATGTTCTTCTTCTTGCTTCTTCTCCGACACCGACCTTTTCTCCCTTTGATTTTTGCTGATTTTTGCTATTTTCTCGTTGTTCTTGGTTTGTGTGTTTGTGGTCTTTTTTATTAGTTTTTTTTTCTCATTTTGTTGCTCTCACCATCGCGTCGAAGTGTGTTTCCCGCCAGGTGTTTTTGCTCGTGGTCGAAGTGTCTTTCCACTATTGAAGTTTGCATATTTGTAAATTAGTTTGATAGTTTCTGGAAAATTTTACACTATTTGTATTGTTGTTTTTTGGCAATTTTTTTTTACTTTACTGAAGTAGATTTGCCGATTTGTGTAATATTTCATTAAAATATATTTTTGTTAGATTTGTTATTAGATGGTGACTAAAATTATTATATTTAATTAATATGCGTGTTTAGGAATTCTGCCTTAAAAATATCAGAAATTGTCTTAAAAGAATCGGAAGTTGCCTTTAAAGCGTCGTTTTATGTCATTGTATTTCAACATTGAACATATATTATATCACTATGCATGTTAGATCTTTGATTTGTTTTGTTTGGTGTTGTTTAAGAATTAACCTGCACAAAATATAGACTTCTTGATATTATTTTTTTCATATGTGTAGAAGCCACGAGAGAAATATTTGGTGTATAGGAGAGACAGGGGAAGGGGCAACCCGGGAAAAGACACTGTAGTTGAAAGGATTTCGGACAAAATTGATTAAAAAGAAGGAGGTCCAACGAAGGAAGTTAGCGTAGCCGTGGATTGGAAAAGGTTGTTGTATGAGAAGAGATTCCAAAAAAAAAAGATGAAGAAAAAGTTGATGAAAAAAGTTAATGAGAAAAAAAAACTCCGGTGAAGGAAGTTAGTGCTAGTCGTGAATTGGGAAATGTTGCTGGAAAATGTAAATCTCCTGAAAAGGAAATTTTAAAGAATGATAGAGTTAAAGTAACAATTTTATGAGTAAAAGTATTTATGTTTTGAGATAAAGTACACGTTTTTTAATACAGTCACATATGAGGAATTAAGAAGGAAAAATAAATATGACAGAGTTAAAGTAACACTTTTATAAGTAAAAGTATCCGGTTTTTGAAATAAATATCATACTTTTTAATACAATCACAGATTAGGAATTCATTACCGTGAAGAAGAAAAAATAAATATGACCGGGTTAAGTAACACATTTATGAGTAAAAGTAAATATTTTTTAAGATAAAGTATTATATTTTTAATACAGTCACATATTAGGAATTCATTACAGTGAAGAAAGAAAAATAAATATGACGGAGTTAAAGTATCACTTTTATGGTAAAAGTATCCATTTTTTGAGACAAAATATCATGTTTTTTTAATACAGTTATATATTATGAATTTAGTACAGTGATCAAGGGAAATAAATATGACAGTGTTAAAGTAATACTTTTATGAGTATAAGTATACTCTTTTTGAGAAAAAATATCATGTTTTTTACTTTTTTAATACAGTCATATATTATGAGTTTAGTACAGTGATGAAGGAAAAATAAATATAACAGAGTTAAAGTAACACTTTTATGAGTAAAAGTATCCATTTTTTGAGATAAAGTATCATGTTTTTAATATAGTCACAAACTAGTAATTCAGTACAAAGAAGAAGGAAACATAAATATGACAAAGTTAAAGTAATAATTTTATGGTAAAAAGTATTTGTTTCTTGATATAAAGTATCATGATTTTTAATACAATCACAAATAAGGAATTCAATACAATGAATGAAGAAAAATAAATATGACAGAGTGAAAATTAACACTTTTATGAGTAAAAATATCTATTTTTTGAGATAATATACCATGTTTTTAATACAGTCACGGATTAGAAATTCATTACTGTGAAGAAGGAAAAATAAATATAATAGAGTTAAAGTAACGCTTTTATTTAAAGTTTCTTTTTTATTGAGATAAAATATCATTTTTCTGCTGAGATCTGTGCTACAACTATAATATGAAAAATTGGGGGAAGGAGAAAAGAGGAAAATAAGGAGGAATCGAGAGATAGAGAGCACGCGGAAAGAGAGAGAAAAAAGAAGAGAAGAGAGAGCGGAAGGAAGAGGAAAAGTGGAAGGAGAGATAGAGATAGCGCGGGAGAGGAAGAGAGAAAGGAGGAGAGAGAGATTTCTGATTCTTTTTTTCTTTATTAACAGATCCGGTGTTCTAAGATCCATATTGTGGATCCCTCTTATGGATGAGAATCCGTAAGACGGTACTATAAGAGACCTACTCAAAAAAATTAGTTAAAAGTGTAAGCAAATTGAATGAAGCCAAAAACATATTAGCATAATTACTTATAGGGGCCGCTACTCACACTCTAAAAAACTCTAAGTACGCCCAC
This sequence comes from Rehmannia glutinosa, assembly GCA_016081115.2. Lineage (NCBI taxonomy): Eukaryota > Viridiplantae > Streptophyta > Magnoliopsida > Lamiales > Orobanchaceae > Rehmannia > Rehmannia glutinosa. Next base: position 676,441 of record JABTTQ020001821.1, on the reverse strand, counting down.
CTACTAATACACCCCATCCCTCCTTTTAATACATAACCTATTTACTAAATATACTACACCCCATTTTTTTTTACCTAAACTATTTAATAAATACACCACCCATAATTTTCTATTTTACCCTTCTATTGTTTTTTCCTCGTATATACTCCAAATTATACACCAATTAAAATACAACACTGCACTGTACTATTGCATCTCCGATCATGGCTTGTGATTTGTTGACCTACTATAGACAAAGGCTGGTGATTGAGGAGGAGGACGATGAAGTGCCACCACCCCCATTAACATGTGCCAACTAGAGGCGGCGGCGGCATAAGTTCCTGCAGCAGAAGAAGATGTAATAGATTTCTCAAATTTTGAATGTAATATTTTTCTTTAGTTTCACATTTGCAGTTGGATTAGTTGGGTTAATTATTGAATAATGTTGGATGTGATTATTGGGTAATTTTTTGTTGGGTTTGATTTGAATTATAGAGTTACAGAGTTCGGGTAATTGGGGAAGAAGACGATGGGTAACGCAATGGTCCTATGTGATATGATGATATACTCGATCATACCACAAGATATAATCAAGTTACTTTGATTGTGTCATCATCCTTTAAAGCACGATGGCACAACCAAGATTGCAAATACGATTATGTCATCGTGCCTCATGGCACGATCAAGGTTGCGATGCCATCATACCATTATGCCACAATTTTTTTTTCTGAGTTTGCTAGTAATTTATTTAACGCTGAAGATTGCTAAGTAATTTGTTTACTGTTTTTCAGTAAGCTTGGAAGATGGGCCACTTTAAGGTGATAAAATCCAATGTTAATATTTATAGTCGATTGTCGATAGTTGATGACATGTAGAAGAAGTTGTCCGAGGTTGATGAAGCTGTGTAGCTAGAGTTTGCGAACTCCTGTTTTGATTTTCTGTTGGGCATTGATACACATAAAGTTAGTTGCAATGCTGCCTACATTAGAAAAGACGCGGGTGAGTTTTGGTATCGTATTGGAGATTATTTTATTCGATTCTCCAAATACTAGTATGCTTTAGTGATAGGGCTATATTTTGCCCGATGACTTTCGACCCTTCTATAGAGCACCATCCACATGTGAGTGGACTATATGATCGGCATTATGAGGGTCGAAAGTTGAGGATGGATGATTTATGGCTCCATTTTACAGTTGGAGTATTTCATGATGAGCTAGATGATGAATTAAAGGTGGCGAAGTTGTTGATAGCATATTACTACTATTTGGGTGGGATGGGAGGGTCACATGTATTGGCGATTTAATGTGGACTTTGGTTGAGAATCATGATCGGTGGAAGTCATACTTGTGGGGGAAATACACATACCCGATCTTATCGTACTATCTTCAAAGAAGTACACCTTTCGGCCATGAAATCATGCCATGTTTACGGACTTTTCTGGGCATTCTTGGCATGTGATATTTTATATTTACGCTAATTTACATCATTTTAGTTTTTATTATACATATATATTAACCATTTATTTTTTATTTTTTCCTTGGTATGGGCATGCATATATACGAGGCCATACCCCATTTGGGGGGTTCTTGTAGAGTTCCCGCCTTTAATAGATCTATACCACAGTGCATTCGTTGAAATTTCTAAAGTACTCCGTGAATATGCGTGGCTTGTTTGATTGTCATGTATATAACGTATTGTAAGTTTTTTATGTTGTTATTAATTATTATATTATTTGTATATTGATTTGGTTATTATGAATGTAGATGGAGGTACACTCGATGTTGGATCTGATGATGAGCTGGAGCAGTCTTATTGGTTGCATATCTATGATGACTTTCGATCTGGTGTCTGCTTTAATTCTCGGGATAGCCCAATCATCAAGAAGAAGATGACAACAACTGCTGCTATCATGTCCACTCGATGTTCCCGCACCACATTTGTAGCTCCTATCACAAGGAAGCGCCAGAGGACTGATTATCCTTCCCCTTGTGGCACGACAATGATAGGGCATCCCCACACTTCACTAGTGGATGAAACCGTTATATTTGAGGGGGTAGATGATGATCCAACCTTCCCCATGTGGCACGACAATGATAGTACTATGTTTTATATGTGACATGATGGCACGATGGGTGTGTGATGAGAATCCAGTCACGAAGGATCCGGGCAACATTTAATGCAAGCTATCTCGAGTTTTTGAAGACTATGTAATTAAGTCCTTGAGTTCTTGTATTTGTTTATCATAGATTAGATGTTAATTTCCATTGTTTTGAGTCATTTGAGTGGCCAAGTTGATGTTAGAGGCCAAGTATATTGAGTCTAGAGTCATGTTAGTTAATCATGGGTCAAAAGAAAGCATTGGCGATCGAAGGACAAGAGGTTGCGTTCAAAAACATCCAAGCGCGTCAACAGTTTTCAGTACTAGCAGGGTTTAATATTTTGGCCATAACTTTCTCTACAAAATTGATATTGAGCTGTTTTAAGATGCTATGGAAAGCTAAGATAAAGGGCTACAACTTTCATGAAGACATCAGGGGCTAATTACATGAAGAACACGGCTTGGCCGTGCTTATTTGCACGGCCGTGTTCGCTGAATAAGGCATACACTTATTTATTTTTCATAACAACTTTGATATTGAATATTGAATTGAGATTTTCTCTCCAACCCTTTGGGTTTTTCTAAGAGCTTCAAGATTGTTCATATTATTGCGATTACCGACTTATCAAGCGAACTTACACATTCGTTTGTGGCGTCTACGCATACCAAGGTTCTTACTTTTCTAAGCAACGGGTCGAGGTTTCCACCAAATTAACCAATTAACAACATATTGTTGTTGGGTCGTATACACATTTGTTGTTGCGGTTCACATCAGTGTGTGTGATCGTGCCACATATAACACATGCCAAGATGGGCGTGTGTGATCGTTCCATGTGTGATTGTGCTAAGTGTCGCACTATTGTTATTGAGCAGTATTTTTCAACTATAAAAAGCGAGTAAAAATGAAGAAATAACATACTTTAAGCTGAAAACTAAGAAGATACTTATAATATTCGTCAAAATGAATTCTTTGTTGTCCATAATTGCAATAATGTGGGTGTTGGAAAGTCTAGGGCTTACAGAAAAAAGTTTCAATTGTGCTCAAGAAGAATAAGGATACCGGTGGGTGTAAGGAAGATGATTAGAAACTTTAATAAAAGATGGGGATGTATATAAAACTTCTTTATGTGGGTAAGGACATTATAGTCTTTTAAACTAATGACATTTTTCAAATTATATGGAGGTAGCTGGTAGGTGTACTTAGAGTTTTTGGGGGTGCAAATAGCCCCCCTTACTTATATTACATAAGCCATATATCTAAAAGTCGGATAAAAAAAATGAAATACGGAATTTGATTAAATAACACATATTTATTTATTGGACACGTGTAATATATTTAAAAGGTTTAATTAATAAACAAGTGAAGCATGAAATTTAAAATGGGAATCGCTTGGTGGTCTAGTGGTAAAGTATTTGTAAAATTCATGCATGTATGTGTCTGGGTTCGATTCTCACCTAACTCACTCTCCTCCCTAGATTTGTACTAAAAAAACAGGAGATATAAAATTAAAATGAGACCGATGAGATTGGATTTGTGTTTCCATTGTCAAAGTTTTAGGAAGCACCTACGAATTCTATTTGATTACCAACTATTAACCTCAAATATATTAAAACTCAATATAACTTAAGGTAAATTCCACTTTACTTCCTCTCTTGTTAAATATTGATGATGCTTTTTCGAGCAAATCACCCAAGTCAACTGTGTTGACCAAAATCCTCTTCCCGAGAGGGAAGTCTTCGAGCTAGTCCTCTTTTCGAGAGGGAAGTCTTCTCGTCTTCTACTCCTTGAATTGCTAACTCATTCGATTTGAAACTTGCCTGCACACACGCGCAAACATTAGAGGGCCCCAGGGGTTGTCCCAAGGAGACCCCTCTGACACTCAAGTCAACACGGTGAACGAGAGAAAATTAAGACAGTAAATGAACACTGAAATGCGTAGGAGAATAATTAATTATGATTTAATCACTTACAGATAATAGGAGGGACCTTTTTATACATGGGGGATGGGCCCCGTGGGCCGTGTAAGATAATTTGGCCTATGGCCCAGTCCACGTAGGAAAAAACGACGGCTATGGCCAAACTCGGACTTTTTTGGGCCGGTTTAATTATCAAGAGCTCATTGAGCAATTAATATTAAATAAACAAAATATAAAATAAATTATATATAATTAAATTATGAAATACCATTTTTGTCCCCAACAAATATTATCAACCATTTATTCTCAACTGTCTCAATTTCCCCTCTTATACTCTCATTTTATTTTATTTTACTCCCTTGTACTCTCATTATTTCATTTTACCTTCTATACTCTCATTTTGTCTCACTTTACCCCAACTCTCATTCTAAATTAAGTATACTTGTATTTTATATAATTTTAATTAATAGTTAAAATTATATAAAATATATTTTAATTTAAATTGAATGACTATTTTTTATATTAACATAGGTCCCATATGAAAATTTATATTTTATGATATCTATTATGAGATAATATAATTTACTTATATATTTTCTACTTATTAAAGCATAGTTTCTTTAAACTCATAATAAGTCTACCGATGACAATAATTTTAATATTAGAATTTCACATAATACGTGCTAAAAATCAATATATATTCAACAATTAAATATCATTATTATAATGATCAATTATTTCATATTACGAACCAAAAAAATATTAAATTATTTTTACTGATATAATTTCATAACACTTGTTTTTTGGTAAATAATCATTACTTATAAACAACATGTCATAAGTATCTCAGCAAGTATTATGTATACTTTATTACATTTATAATAAAATTCATTAAGAAATTTATTCTATTGAAAATTTACTGTAGTTTCTTTTTTTTTTTTTTTTGAGAAAAAATTTACTGTAGTTTCTAATCTAATATAGTTCCCATTAATTATATTGTAGTTTTTAATAGATAATACAACAGCTAAAATTATGTAAAATCTAAGGGGCACTCTCTTGTGAGACCGTCTCACGGATCTAGATCCGTGAGACTGAGCTCCATTTAAATTAACCCGCCCGACACCCTGTTTCTAGGCCGAGAACCCGATTTAGATTAACCAATCCCGGCCCGACCACGACATGTACGCGCGGGTTTTCAAAATCGAACCAATCCCGGCCACCAAATGACCACAGGCCCTAGCTCGTGTTTCCCAAAGAACAAAGTTGTCTCCTCACTCGTGCCCTAGCTAGTGTTCCCCGAAAGAACAGTCGTCTCCTCACTCGGCTCGTGCCCTCGTGTTCCCCCAAACAGGGCGTCTCCCTCACCGAGACGAATGAAATAGTAAGCGAAAAAAATCCTCGGTTTGTGTTCTCTCTGTCTCCTCTCTCGACGTCAATTAACATAAAAACCTCATCGCGTTCTCTCATTGTGTCACACAAAGATGTAGAATTTCGATTCGATTTACCTTTTGTTACAAAAATATATGTATGAAATTTGTGTTAGTATTGGTGTTTGTTATTTTAAAAAAACTTTTCTTCTTTTTTGTTTTCGAAACGTGTAAGTTTTGTTGAAGAACAAAAATGGACAATATAAAAGAGCTTGCCAAAGAAGGTATGAATTCTTCCATTAAGACTAAAAGTATTACTTTTATAGCTACAAGTATCACTTTTTCAATCAAAAGTATCAGTTTCTAATGAAAAGTATTGCATTTAGATGTTGTCACCGTAGTCATTGACTCTAGTGATGAGGGTGATGAAATCAAAATTGACAAATGATTGTGATGTAATGCTCCAAGAAAGTGAAGGTAATGTATTGCCTATCTTTTGTCACTTCAGTTTTTCAAGTATTGCTTTTCTAGTAAAAAATATCATTTTTTCAATGAAAAGTATCACTTTTTCAATGAACAGTATCACATTTCTAACCAAAAGTATTATGCTTAGATGTTGTCACAATTCTTGGTGCTCCTCCTCAAAATGACGAAGTTAATATTGCCACACAGAATGCAAATGATACAACAATCCAAGAATTTTTTGTCAATTAAGTTTTTGAAGTATTACTTTTTTATTAAAAAGTATCACTTTTTAAGTGAAAAATATCACTTTTTGAATGAAAAGTATCACATTTCTAACCAAAAGTATTACGATTAGATGTTGTCAATTAAGTTTTTGAAGTATTACTTTTTTATTAAAAAGTATCACTTTTTAAGTGAAAAGTATCACTTTTTGAATGAAAAGTATCACATTTCTAACCAAAAGTATCACTTCAGTTTTTCAAGTATTGTTTTTCTAGTAAAAAGTATCACTTTTTCAATTAAAAGTATCACATTTCTAACCAAAAGTATTATATTTAGGTGTCACAATTATTGCCTCTAGTGATGAGGGTGATAAAGTCAGTAATTCCAATGAGGCTGGAGTTGATAATGAAGATGAAAATGAGTTTGATGTGAGTGGTTGTCTTCTACATATAACAAGAAAAACAATTAAGGATATACATCGATTGTATTGTCGTCATGCTCGTCTTTGTTGGGTTTAGTGTACGAAAATCGACTACTAGAAAATCTACAAATGAAACAGAGTTGTTGTTGAGAAATACTATGTATGTTCTTCCTCACTGGATTTAAGCAATGCTTGTAAAAGAAAAAGGCTAATGTTACACGACCGGATGTAAAGCTTCAATGAGAGTAAAGTTAAATGGAGAGGGGCTTTACGAGGTAGTTCAATATTGTGGAACACAACCATCAACTCACAAGAATGAATGGAGCCATTTACATCGTTACCGAGAGAGTCATTACAAATGAAAAAGGCAAAGCTATTGAGGATATGATATCTTCTGGGATGAAAGCCACTCAATCTTACCGTTATATGGTACACGATGCGGGGGCGAACAATGCCTTGGTCATACTTTGAAAGACCATTTGAATTTTGTTAATAGATTGAAAATGAAAGCAATAGAAGGTGGCGATGCACAGGGCGTTAATTGACATCTTATATCAACAAGATGTCGAAGAGGAGGATTTCTTTTTTAGAGTGAAGTTGGATGAATTTGGTAGATTATCTAATGTATTTTGGATGGATTCCATGATGAAGGAAGACTACAAGATATACGGTGACGTTATGATATTTGACACAACATATCGCATTTAATAAATACAACTTGATTTGTGCGCCATTTGTTGGGGTCAACAACCACTGGAAAAACGCATGTTTGGGTGTGCTTTTTATCGATGAAAAATCTGAATCATTTGAGTGGCTTTTTCAAGTCTTTACAAAATCAATGGGTGAAAAATGTCCTGTAACTTTGTTCACTGATCAAGACCTGGCAATAGGCAATGCAATTGAAAAGGTAAATACTTTATGACAATATAATCTTATACTTTTGTGATACTTTTAGCTATAAAAGTGATACTTTAGCATGAGAATCAGATACTTTTCCCTCAGAACATATATGGTTAATTTTGTCTGTGATACTTTTGTCTGTCTGTGATACTTTTATAGCTAAAAGTGATACTTTTATAGCTAAAAGTGGTACTTTTAGCTATAAAAGTGATACTTTAGCATGAGAATCATATACTTTTCCCTCAGAACATATATGGTTAATTTTGTCTGTGATATTTTTATAGCTAAAAGTGATACTTTTAGCTATAAAAGTGATACTTTAACATGAAAATTAGATACTTTTCCCTCAAAACATATATGGTTAATTTTGTTTTATTTCTTCTGTGCAGGTTTTTCCTCAGACAAGGCACAGGCTATGTCTTTGGCACCTTCACCAGAATGCTATAAGTCGGTTTGGACGTTTGAAAAAAAATAATTATTTCAAAGAAGCATTCAATAAATGTTTGACTGGTTGTGTTGATGAAAGAGACTTTGAAATTTGCTGGAATTCTATGATTTCGGAGTATGAATTGCATGATGATTCTTGGTTTCGGCGCATGTATGATTTGAAGGAGAAATGGTGTACTGCATTAAGCAAGGATATTTTTTCTGCGGGAATATTATCTTCACAAAGGAGTGAGAGTACGAACAGCGCAATAGGATTTAATGCAAAGAAAACAACAACTCTGACTGAATTTTATGGAATTTTTCAAGGAACATTAAAGCGTTGGAGGAACAATGAAAAAGAAAACGAATTCCAGTGCTCAAGATCAATTCCGACGTCTGTACTACCATTGACTGGAATGTTGAAACATGCTGCTGAGGTATATACATTGACCCTTTTTAAAGAGTTTGAGAGTGAGTTTATTAAAAGTATCTCTACTGAATGCATCATTGTGCGTGTTGAAGAAAACATCATGGTTTATGACATTTCAATGCCAAGTGATGGGGGTTGCTGTCATCGTATGGTGTATGATTGTTTAAATATGCTCATAAACTGTTCTTGTAAGAAATTTGAGGAGTGTGGTTTACTTTGTTGTCATAGCTTAAGAGTATTTCATATGCATTCTATCTCCAAGATTCCTGAGTGTTACATTGTCAAAAGATGGACAAAATTTGTCAAAACAGAGTTGTGGGGGAAGTTCAATAAGATGGCTGAAAGTTCTCACAAACCGAAGGATTATGTTCCTTGGCGACATGAAATGGCACAAAACTATTATAATCTTATTCTAAAATGCCAAGACAATGAGGAGGCGAGAAGAATCATCGAAGATGGCTACAATAGAGATTCTTTAGCTGTTGATGCATTGATGAATACACCGAATTCTACGGGACAACATGAGGTTTCTAATTCTTCTAAAGATAATCGGATCCTACACGTTCGATTACAAAGGGAGAAGGCAAAGGATCAAGGGCATTTTCAAGAGAAAAACAAGAAGAAGAAAAGTAGTGATACAACAAGCTCACATCCATCCAAGGAGTTTGGTTCAAAGACTCCTAATCCTCGATTATTTTAGTATTCCTTGTTTTATATTGAATTGTTGATTTTTAGTATTGTTGAATTGTTGATTTTTAGTATTGAATTGTTGATTTTTAGTATTGGATTCTTGACTTTTTATTATTGAATTTTTTAGCTTCAGTATTATAAATGATGGTGATACTTTTATCCCAAAAAACGATACTTTTGTAACAAAAAGTGATACTTTTAACCCAAAAGGTGATACTTTTGCAATGGAAAGCTATACTTTAATGAGATGATACTTTTTTAACGCTAAATGATACTTTTAACCCAAAAAACGATACTTTTGTAACAAAGAGTGATACTTTTAACCCAAAAGGTGATACTTTTCCAATTAAAAGCTATACATTATGCTATGATACTTTTGTAACAAAAAGTGATACTTTTGTAACAAAAAGTGATACTTTTAACCCAAAAGGTGATACTCGATTGAAAGCTATACTTTAATGAGATTAAACTTTTTTAACAATAAATGATACTTTTAACCCAAAAAACGATACTTTTGTAACAAAAAGTGATACTTTTAACCCAAAAGGTGATACTTTTCCAATTGAAAGCTATACATCTTGACATGATACTTTTTTTTTTAACAAAAGTGATACTTTTAACCCAAAAACTTTTTTAATAGAAAGTGATACTTTTGTAACAAGAAGTGATACTTTTCCAACTGGAGGCTATACATCATGACATGATACTTTTTTAACAAAAAGTGATACTTTCAACCCAAAAAACGATACTTTTTTAACAGAAAGTGATACTTTTAAAACAAGCAACGATACTTTTAAAACACAAAGATACTCTAATAAGCCTATTTCTAAAACTCGGCAACAAAATGCTCGAACATTACAAATGTGCTTATTCACAACCACACCAACTTACGAAATGTGAAAACAACTTTCTCATCTTCCCAAAGAAATCATACAACCAAAAACTATTCAATACCTATCAATGTAACTTGCACCAAACTAATTTATACATGCATAAAAATTAGAAACAATTCTTCTCTTTCATTCTATACCGAGCCCTATACATACATCAATCAACTTGTTTGATTTATAAATTCAATTGCTTTCTTCTCAACTTGCACTCTTAATTCATTCCACCTACCGAGAATAATCTTTACGCAATAAGAAGCCCTTAATTTGCGCTGCTCACCAACCTTCAATAAAAACAAGATAAAACAAAGGTAAAATAAATAAAAACAAGATAAAACAAAGAAATTTAATCTAATCTAATTTGCAAAAACATTCATACCTTTTACGCAAATCCGGTTTGAGTAAACAAGCCCTGGAAATTTTCCATGTGGTGCATTAGGAAAACACCACGATCCAATGTTGGCTATTTTTCTTTGCCATGGAAATTTGACATTATCAAATTCATATTTTGCAACATCATCAGCCTTAGGGTGGTTTTTCTCCTTCAAGAAAATGCGCATTTCTCTTTGTTGAAAATTAAAAAAGAGAAATCACACTATTGAGAGATACTTTTCACTTCAAAGTATTACAAATAATGAGTAATACTTTTCACTTGAAAAGTGATACTTCTCATATGAAAAGTGATACTTTTTACTTCAAAGTATTACAAATAATGAGTAATACTTTTCAAGTGAAAAGTGATACTTTTCATATGAAAAGTGATACTTTTCACTTCAACATATTACAAATAATGAGTAATACTTTTCAAGTGAAAAGTGATGCTTTTCATATGAAAAGTGATACTTTTCACTTAAAAAGTGATACTTTTCACTTCAACGTATTACAAATAATGAGTAATACTTTTCAAGTGAAAAGTGATACTTTTCACTTCAAGTGTATTACAAATAATAACATGGAAACTAACATCAATAATAACATCAACTAAATAATTTACCACCAATTTTGCTAGACTAATATAGTCAGGAGCAACATTTTCATTATGCACCAAATTATCCAGATATTGCACTTTTGCATCAACAAAGTTGATGACAGCACAGATATAATGTTGCTTGTAGCAAATTGGCACAAAAATCTGCATTTTTAACAAGAAAATCAGGACAAAAATCTGCATTTTATAGGAAGAAAGGCTAAATTCCAAAGCAAAACTTGAGAGATATTCTTACGAAATCCACGGTGCTGAGGTCTCGGCTGTTTCCACTTGACATCCAATGATTCCAGCAATCTCTCAAATTTTTACTATTATCCCGCCTTTTATCTCTCAAAAGATTTTCAAGGTAGATCTTTGCACAAGTGTGATACTTTTAAGATTCAAATTAATACTTTTAAAGCATAAAATGACACTTTTAAATAAAACTTACAGAATGTTGAGCATGGAAGTAAAAGATTCTGTAGGAATTTTATTGTTTAGATTTTGATGAATGCCATGTAAAACTTAGAATAGAAAGTTGGCTCCCCAATTCTTCTTTGTAAAATGTATTGTAACAATTAGAGCCGCCAAGGCCGAATTAAGTCGACTATGCCCTAACATGCAAGAAGACAAATTTGAAGAATGGAAGGAAGACCTGTTTGTGAAATAGCCGAATATGGCAAAGAGGAGTAGACGGGAACTCTGGGGCAAAGAAGCGGTGAGATGCAACAGTGAAGCATCAGTCAAGTCAACTCAAGAAAAGCCAAGTCTCAAGTTGAAGTGACAAGAGTCATCCATGATTGGAAGGCGACTCTAAGTCACCTGGGGAAAGCAAGGAAATGCGGTCAAGTCGAGATAATCAGTAAAAGAACCGTTGCCTGACGAAAATCAAGAGATTTACTTAAACAAGTAATATCTCCATACCACCTTTCTTGGAGTGCTCGAGTCCCGAAGCGTGCAAAAGGAATGAACCAATGGGAAGCACTACACCGTGTCGAACTCCGAAAAGGTGAAAGAACAATTCATACGAGGAAACGGCAATTCCAAGAACTGCAAGCCAACGACTGCAAAGTGACTTTCAAAAATAAGCCTATCTCTTCAACGGGCAAATTTTTGAAAGTTCACTATAAAAGGCTGAGGAGTTTGTTTGAAGAAAAAGGATGACACATACGTGAGATATACAAGCACATTAGAAAAACTGAAACAATCTCAATCCTCAAGCCTACATTACGAAGTACATCAATCCAACACTCACCTGTGAAGGAAAGAGAACTTCAATCAGTTGAAGAGGAAACCTTTGAAAACAAGGGGTCTACTTTCCAGGAAGGATTGTAGAAAGGTTCAAGGTTGAACCAAGTCTTAAGCTTTTGGAGGGCTTCGTGATCAAATCCAAAGAGCTTGAGCAAGTGAGCTGTAGTAACAAAGCGCAAAACCTGTGAAGAAGAAGCCGAGTCGCATTTAGAAGCCACCGAGTGATCAAGGCGTCTCATCGAGTCCCTAAGGATCAAGTCGGCTGTTGTGATCAAGACTTGTATCGGGACTGTACCACTTTGTAAACCGATCATTACTTAGTGGATTCCTCCAGGAGTTGGAGAAGAGAGGAGTAGAAGAATTACCCCATCTTGAACCTCTATAAAAACTTCATTGTGTTATTTACATTTCAAAGATTTAAATTCCAATTTTAATCGCTTATATCTGTGATAAATTTGCTATCCATTTGATAATTTATAAGTACTAAATCAAGCTCTAAAATCTTGCTTAATCAAATTTAAGGGTGTTAAGTCTTCCAATAAAATAAAACCACAATTGAGTTAAATCGTAGCCAACAAATTGAGTTACTCCATCAACAAATCGGTTGAGTCTCATTGAGAGATTAACTCTACCGAGTGACTAATTCGACCGTCCATCAAGGACACACTGTGTAGAATTAACTCAGAGATTTAAAAGGACTAAATCGAAAATTTGGTAAGGTTTATTCAACCCCCTTCTAAACCTTACACTTACACCCCTTGGGACCTACAAGTGGTATCGGCGGTTGGTTCATTGAACCCTCCGTGACCGGTTAATCAACTTGATCTCCAAACTTTTCAAAGTCTCGCTTTAGTACTTAAACCTTCAAAACTCGAGTTTATTAAAAGTCATTATCATGGAAGCAAATTTGACACGCATCCCTATGTTCACTATCGAAGAATTTGATGATTGGAAAATTCGTATGCAGAGCTCATCTATCAATTACATGATGAGATGTGGATAGTGATAGAAGATGGGCCTCTGCAAATATTAAAGGTGAACACAAATGCGAAGAGTTGCAAACAAGGAGAAGAAGATGTCTTTTGCTCCCGGACTATCATGGTTGAAAAACCAAGAACCGAGTGGACAAATGATGACAAAAAGATACAACCTGGACAATGTAGCCAAGGACATCCTCTACAAAACCTTGGACAAAGCCATGTTCAATAAAATCAAATCTGCAAAACGGCTAAGGAAATGGGGACAAGTTGACATTGATTTGTGAAGGCTCGAGCAAATCAAAGAAAACAAATTATCGGTGGTCAGTCACGAAGTTTGAGAATTTCAAAATGATCTCGTGAGAGAACCTGGATCAACTAGACGCTCGGTTCACGTAAATCACAAATGAGTATTCGCACTTGGAAAGGAATATACACGAGAAGAAATGTGTATGAAAATCCTAAAAGTCTTCCAAATGAATGGGAAATGAAGGTCATGGCACCGAGACATTCCATGGACCTATCAAAGACATCCAACCATGAGTTATTCTCGGACCTCAAAGCCTACGAGTTTGAGCCGAGAAGAAAAGACCAGGAAGAGACAACTATACCCAAAACAATTTTCTAATTGTCAAAGATGGGAAGAGAGTCGAGGTCAAAGAAGTAATTGACCCGGAAGAAATAGCCCGATGGTTAAAAGATTTAACAAGTTCTTTAACAAGAACTACAAGAGAGGAAAGGGTGAATCTTCCGGAAGACACCCACTCCCTCCAAATCAAGGGAAGACAGCCAACCAAGAGAATGATCATCAAAAAGTTGAGTATCAAAGGGTGACAACTCAAGAATGGAAAGAGTCGATCAAAAGGCTGAATATCTATGTTGAACTGTAGACAACCAGGTCACTATGCCATTGACTGCTCATATCCTGTGGTCAACAAGTACAGGGATGAAGAAGAAAGAAAGGTCTTCGAGAAAGAAGACAAGAAAAGAAAAGGGCAATGATGGTCAGCAGAGATCACGAGATACCAACTCAAGAGAGACAAATGATTGAGAGCAAAGAAGCCGACTATTCAAGTGACTCAAGAAGAAGCCCCGATCCGCTTAATGGCCAAAGATCAAGATCAACCTGATCAAGAAGATGAGGTACAATCTAACTCAACAAACTCGGGCACTAGTGATAGTGATCGTGACACACACACTTCATCACCCACTCGATCTTTATGATTCATTAGGCAAAATGATGAAAGATTTTGAACATATTAAATCCTCACACACACTATTGAATGAGGAAAACAGCCTACTCAAAAGTCGAAACTCAAAGTCGACTAAGGAGCCGAGTACTCTAAGTCAAATAGCATTGAAAATGAAAGTTTAAAGGTGAAAATGCTAAATTAGTAGCGAAAATTGCTTTGCTATAGAAAAGAGGAGAATGACCTCAAGAATGTTATTGCCTCATTCACTAAAGCATCTAAATCATTGGATGATCTTATTATGAGTCAAAGAGAATGTGGAGACAAGACAAAGCTTGGGATTTAATTCCTCTGTGCCATGTCAAACCTCAAGAGTAATTTTGGAAAAAGGATCTTCAAGTCATGAAGAGTCTGAAAAATCCAAAACTCTAAATGTTGCACACACATTCACTCCAAAGCACAATACTAAGCAAACTGGCCTTGGTTACAAAGGAAAAGGAAAATGACCGAGTTGAGTGTGATGAAAGGACAAATGAGAGGAAATTCAAATGAGTCCTCAAAGAAACTCCAAACAAAAATACTCTGTAAAGAAGAAACAGAGCTACCAAAAACCCCAGAAAATCCATAAAAGAAATACATATGATGGGAATGGTAGAAAATATCCAAGCCAAGCTGATTGGAATAATGTGAACTATCAGCATAGACTTATGGAATATAAGCCCAAATGGCAAAGGCCTAGGGACTCAAAAAGGCCATTCCAAAAGCATAAGAGCTTTCATCAAGACACATACGCACCTTTGCACTACACTCAAAGACACCACAATCACCCAAGGAAGGCAATTGCTAAAACACATATGCAGCATACGTATTTAAGAGACAAACAGTATGAACCTAGAATCCCTGCAATTTGCCAGGATTAATTATGATTATGGCAATCGATAGATGGCAACCCCTTAGAGTCAAATCATTTGGCTATAGGTTGGTTGGATCATCTTACAATTCTAACCCCTCAGGACCCGCATAAGTATGGGTACCTAAAACTTAATTTCCTTGATTGCGTTCAAGGAATGTACCGAAAGTGCCAAGGAACCTGGTTCATGGATAGTGGTATTCCCGGACATATGACAGAAATAAGAGAAATCTGTCAAAATTCAAGGAAGTCAAAGGAGCCAAAGTCATATTTGGAGGAAATGAAGCTCCTGGTGAAATAAGAGGCATTGGATCCATCAAGAGGAATGGATTAGAAATCACAGATGTTGCATATGTTGAAGGACTCAACTTCAACTTCATCGAGTATCGATCGGCTGCGTGACAAGGGCTACAATGTTGGATTCAACATGGGTATATGCCAAATCAAGGATATTGAATCAAATGAAGTTGTCTTTGCAAGGATGTAGACGTAAGAATATGTATGTAGTGGATTGGTCAACTGCAACACCCAAAGACTCGTCTACTAGCAAAGAGCACAAATGAATCAAATTGGTTGTGGCACAAAAAGCCGAGTCACCTGAATTTCAAAACAATTAACAAGTCGGCAAGAAGTCATCTTGTAGAAGGACTTCCGGACTCGAGATACAAGAAGGAGAGTATATGTGATGCATGTCGGAAGGAAAACAAATCAAGTCGTCATTCAAAGAAAAGACATGCCCATCCTCAACAAGAATATTGATCCGCTTCATATGGATCTATTTGGCCCAAAGGAACCAAACAAAGATAAGTGGAAAGAAATACACCTTGGTGGTAGTAGATGACTACTCAAGATATACATGGACAATATTCATGTGCAAGAAGAAAGAAACTCTACAAAAACTACCACAAATGATGAAAAGGATTCAAAATGAGAAGAGTCAAACCATTATCAAAATAAGATCGATAGAGGAACCGAGTTTGTCAATGGAATAATAACTCAAGATCTTTGTATTGAGAATGGTATTGGTCATGAACTATCACCGCAAGGACTCCACAAAGCAGAATGGAGTTGCGAGAAGAAGGAATGTAACCTCAAAGAAGCGAAGGACCATGTTAGTCAAGCAGGGTTACTAAAGAGATTTTGGGTGAAGCAATCAACACAAATTTGCTACACCCAAAACAGATGTATGATAAACAGACAAAGGACAAAGACTCCTATGAGATCCGGATCGAAGAAAACCAAGTGTTGCATATTTGAGAATATTTGGATGTAAATGCTTCATTCACAACAATGGCAAAGACAACCTAAAGGCTTTTGATGCCAAAGCTGATGAGGGTATCTTCTTAGGATACTCACCAAAGCAAAGCCTACAGGATACTCAACAAAAGAACTATGGTTACATAGGAATCCATTCATGTAGTATTCGATGAGCCAAATGTAAATGGAGAAGACATTGAAGAGTCACCGATAAGTTGAATCATCCAACCATACGAAGAGTCCTTTGTCAAGCTGAAGTGGGATTATCAATTCGAGAAGAAGATGAGATAGTCTGAATCTCAAAAGCAATGGAAAATTTGCGGTAAGTGATTACGAGAGAGCTGACCACAAAGAACACAACTTGCAAGTCTATCAATCCAGCTAACTTACTCCAACCTCGACGTAAGATGGTGAGAGACCATCCACCGAACTTGTCATTGGAGATATAAGAGAAGGTGTCAAGACAAGATCTAGAACTCAACAAGAAGCAATGTTCACTTGCTTCATTTCGCAAATAGAGCCCAAAGATGTGTCACAAGCATTGACGACACACATTGGATTCAAGCTATGCAAGAAGAGTCAATCAGTTTGAGAGAAATAAAGTATGGGAATTAGTGCAAAGACCCATACATCAAAATGTTATTGGAACCAAATGGGTATTCAAAATAAGATGAACGAGGAAGGTTCGTGGTAAGAAATAAAGCAAGACTAGTAGCCAAAGGATATTGCCAAGAAGAAGGGATAGATTTTGATGAAACATTTGCCCTCGTAGCAAGATTGGAAGCTATAAGGATGTTTCTTGCCTATGCACTCACAAGAATTTCATTGTATATCGATGGATGTAAAAAGTGCATTCCTAAATGGTTTATTGGAAGAAGAAGTGTATGTTGAACAACCTCCAGATTTGAGCAGAAGACTCTTGGAGACAAGGTATACAAACTCAAGAAAGCCTTGTATGGATTGAAACAGCACCCGAGCATGGTATGATACCCTATCACAATTCCCGATCAAAATGGATTCACAAAAGGAAAAGTAGATAGAACACTTTTCAGAATTCAAGACAAGAAGAGTATACCGCTTGTTCAAATATATGTGGATGACATCATTTTTGGATCCACTAACAAAGAGTCAGTGGTGAAAAATTCTCAAACCTCATGCAAAGTAAATGTGAAATGAGCATGATGGGAGAGTCGACATTCTTCCTTGGACTCCAAGTGAAACAATTTGAAGGATGGAACCTTCATAAGTCAAACAAAATACACCCGAGACTTAATGAAGAAGTTTGGTATGGAGGAGAAGTCTTCCTCGTAAAAATACCAATGAACACATCACCAAAATGGACATGGATGCGGATGGCAAGCCCGTAGATCAAACAAGGTGACAGAGCACTTATTGGATCATTGCTCTATCTCACGGCTAGCGGCCGGACATCACCTTTGTTTGTAGGTGTATGTGCAAGATTTCAATCATCCGAAGAGAGCCATATGACAAAGAAATAAGAAAATATTGAGATACTTGAAAGGAAGCCAAGAAGTAGGCCTATGGTATCCAAAGGAAGGTGGATTCAAGCTAATTGGCTATTCAGATTCTCGACTATCTTTGGATGCAGAGTGGACAGAAGAGCACTTCAGGCACATGTCAAATGCTAGGAA
This sequence comes from Rehmannia glutinosa, assembly GCA_016081115.2. Classification (NCBI taxonomy): domain Eukaryota; kingdom Viridiplantae; phylum Streptophyta; class Magnoliopsida; order Lamiales; family Orobanchaceae; genus Rehmannia; species Rehmannia glutinosa. The sequence continues at coordinate 658,435 of JABTTQ020001821.1, read as the reverse complement.
ACGACTAATTTCCTGGTTTAGCAAGAAGCAAAACTCAATAGCCACCTCTACTACGGTGAAATTAATACATATCTGCAAGGGCAACACAGCCCAAATCCTATGGATGAGACAAAGAAATGAGAGACTATGAAGTTGAAGAAAAAGAAATTCCAATCATGTGTGATAACACAAGTGCAATTGCAATCACTCAAAATCCGTGTTGCATTCAAGAACAAAGCATATTGATGTCGATATCACTTCATAAGAGATCATGTTGAAAAGAAGGACATCATCCTGGAATATATCTCAATCGATAAACAACTAGCCGACATCTTCACAAAACCATTATGTGAGTCAAGATTTGAAGAATTCAAGCATGAGTTGGGATTAATTGAACTAAGCCGAGACACAAAGAACCAAAGAAAAGAAATGGAACAGAAAAGGAGGTGAAAAAGAGTCAAAATGTAAGTCACCAAGAATCACCAGACGGAAAGACAACATACACCGAGTCACCGATAGCCGAGTCACTAAGAGAATCGTGAGAAGTAGATTTAAATCACTAAGGGATAAGTCAATAACTTATGAGCAAAGTGACAAAAACGCCGTCATTTTGACTAAGCGGGAATGTTTTAAGGAACACGTCAAAGATAATGATGATGTGTACGCACATAAAGTTTGCACACCAAGCTTATGATTGGATATAAATGCCGCCGCATTAAATACGAGACGTGAAATGCTCAATAGGCGTCACGAAATCCAAGCCGTTGATTTCGATCACAATTCAAAAACCGCCCGCACGCCCTTTCATAAACCATATTTAAACCATTTTCGCTCTGCTTTCTCTCTCACACTTCTAAAACTGTTCATCTCTTTCTCTCAAAAGCAAAGGCAAAATACTCTCGAAACCCTATCAACCTTCAAATCAATTTCGAGTTTTTCCTTGATATAATCCCGAGAAATGGCACCAACTTATGACTTTACCAAGTTAGGAAAGCAAATCCACACCACCGGCGGTGGATTTCGACGAATGATGAAGCGGGGTCCGACGACACCCTGGTGAAGAAAATCGCCGAGAAATTGGAAACGCCCGGATTAAAACCGTTTCTAACGCTAGAATATCCGATGACCTATGTGGAGGAGGTCGCACAATTCTACGTGAATGCCGAGATTCACGATGAAGGAATCAAGTCATCTGCTTCACGACGGCAATGACTATCACCGCCAAGGATTTGGTGAACATTGCTCACTACCGCCAGGCTGAGCATCCGAGATTAAAGAAGGCGATGTAAACTTGGGCGACGCATGGAAAGAGATAGCCAAGTCCGACTTTCCGATAAAATAATATACACAAAAAAACAAGAGATCACTGAAGGAGGATTATCACAAGTTGTTGGATATAGTTGCCAAATGTATCGACATCAAATTTGGCGACTTTGACCAATCACAAAGGCAAAGCCGATTGTAATGGCTGCAATCATAGAAGAAAAGAAGAAAAGCTAAATTTGAGTTTATCTACAGCAGACTCTGCCGAACGTGGGGAACAAATCCTTCAAAGAAGATGGCACATTTGGAGGATCCCTGGATATGGCCTGGTGATTGGCCGGCTATTGAGGTGAAAGGAGTCCCTCTTAGACATGGGAAGGCTTTCCATGTTAACAAGAGGATGTTCGAGCAAACCTCTCGGCGCACGTAAGAGAGCTTACGCCAAGAGAGTCGACACCAAAGTGAGGGGAATCACCGACCCCCAAGATACAACTGCTTCCTCTCCGGCCAAGAAGAAAGCGCCCGCACCGCTAAGAAGATCACGCCCCGCAAAGAAAGAAAACCAAACATGCTCCCCGCCCGCAGCTAGAGTCACCCGCCCCCCGGCAGTCGTGTCACCCGCCTCGCAGCGTAGCCGGGTCGAGAAGGACTCACAAATACCTTCTTCGATCGTCAAAAGGAGGAGAATCGACAAGCCAAGACGACCGGCTCCTCGTAAACAAACACCAGCCTCCGCCCCCGCGCCAAGACTCGAGGACACCGCCTCAACTAAATTCCCCAGTACAAACCAGAGACGAAGAAGACTCGTCAAGCCAACAGAGAAACCAAAGTGAGCCGATTTACTCACCTAGCACAAATACGGAGACTACCGGAGAAGTAAAGTCTCCGGATGTAGTTGATGAATCACCAAGTCTCGTCAAGGCGACAGCAGAGGCAACCAAGACACAACAGTAGCTCACACACCAAGCTCAAGAAGAACCAAAATTGAGCAGATAGTGATGTAATGATCCTATCTCCACCTTACCCACATCCAAAATCGTCATGCGTGAGTGGAGAAAATGGAAGTTGAGCAAGTCAAGGGAATAGTTCCAACGGCCTGAGTTCATAGAAGAAGAAGAGGAATCGCTAAATTTCCTCGATTAACTATTGTGCTCCCAAATGGATGATGAAGACAACGCATGACATTCTGCAGATCTACAAGGACAAGGAGAGAGAAAAAGCGAGTGAAGAAGCCAAGCACGTGAGAAGGCAAGCATCCGCCTCTATCTCCTAAGACCCGTAACACACACATCCTCTTCTTGATGTCTTCTCCGAGAGTGACGAGGAACTGCAGAGAATCTTTGCTACCACGTAAGAGTTGCAAATGCAGCAAGCATTGCATGAATCAAGAATCCTTCACGAGCAAAGACTAATGGAGGGACCAGGAGAGTCCTCCGAACACGGTGAAATCGATCCAATGGGAGTGGTTCAAAGAAATAGCCACCGTTGTTGCTGCTACCACTTCCCCACTCACTCGGAAGAAAGCAATAAGGAAATTGGCGATGAAACGGGATAGTGGGGACCCCAATGAGCCAACCCCTATTGAAGGTGTGCTACCACCGCCCAACGGCCAACCATCAATCGAAATGATCGGGAGTTTGGAGGCGAGTGACCCCACTCCAAGTCACTCACCGGGTGCGCCACCGAGGGGAAACTCCTCCACCGCAGCAAGGCGGAGGATGCCGCAGATGACTCCACAAAGAATCAAGGAGGCGAAGAAGAGAAATTACAATCACAAGAAGAACAAAGAAGTTGCCACCAACGGCTCGGGCGATTGAGACTGTCTCACCGAGGTGCCAACCGCTCTCGAAGGCTAATGACGCCGCTGATGCGGTCGAGGCACGAGGAAGGAATGTACCACGGGAGTTAACACTGGGGCGATGAAAGTGCAATCCATGGGGTTGAGACTCCAATGGATGCCACCGTAGAAGACCCTAAGATAGCCGACACAAGTCGAAAGGAGGACTAGGCCTCGCAGCAGAGAGACCGGCCGGAGGAAATGAAGGCCCACGGGAGGTTGAGACTTCCCGGGGTAAAGAGGTCAAGTAGAAAACATCCCTCCTACTATCATCGACCCATCGGAGAAGGAGATCAAGACTTCATAATTCCCGGACAACCCCGATGTCACTTTTCTGGGATCGAAGGCGAAGAAGAAGAAGCCGAGTCATCCCCATGACAAATCCAAAAGGCTCACCAAGCGGATGTTCCAGCACTAGCAAGCTCGATCCCAAGACTACTCGTCAAACTTTTAACTTTGATGATGAGCCACCAATGGAAATCTCATCATCGTCCGATGACACTACCGATAAGGCCGAGGACCGATCCTCAAATGGAAAAATCACCGAGACCAACGGTTAAGATACCGAGGCTCGTGTTTCGGTCTACTTTACAACAAAACCCAACCAACCAGAGACCACCGCTCGGCTCCTCAAGTCGCAATGGATCGATTCCCAAAAAGGACTTCACGCGCACCGCTCATCATCGAACATCCCGGTTGGCGGTGAGGAATCTTTTGTAGAATCTTTCCCTTTTTCACCGGAGATACGAACTCCACGAAGAGTCGAAACGAACAAGCACGCTATCACAAACCACTCTGTTCTTCCATCGGACACCATTGTTCCAAATGACTATGACTTGATCTTTGTATGGCCATCACCGCAATGTAAGAATCACCAAGTTCGAGAAGTGTTCAAGGCACTCTTTGCCGAGGTTGAACGAATGGAGAGGCATCAGGCCTCTTTGGACATGCGGCTCGACAACGAGATGCCACCCTTACGGTGATTTAAGAGGCATAACAGATTCGGATAAGGGAATGGTGGCAACAAAGAAGAATCAATGCGTGTGGAAAGTGAGATACTTCTCGAACTTTGTTCAACAAGTCAGCAATGTGTGGAGAGTCAAAAATGTTGATGCAAAAACAAAGTCGAGAGAACACATTGAGCATATGCATGAAGCTCACACTACCGAGATCAAGCATTGCGTGAGCAAAATACAAATGATCTACAAATTTGGAAGAACACATGACAAGAAAATTCAGCCTCCTCGGCCGGCCGATGAAGCCGATTTCAAAGTGATCCAACGCTACTCGACCAATTCGTCTTTGCCGCATACAATGCAGCACTTGAACTTCGACTATCCGCAGTTCGACTTCATGCTTGCCAAAGATGTTCCCTGGGGTTCCTCTATCCTTTGATGATGCCAAAAAGGGGGAAGAGGAATACCTTAAAGCAAAAAAATCAAGTTTGAAAAGAAAGGAGCAAATTGAGAAGGGAAAATCAGCCGAGGAAGTCTTGAAACAAAAGAAAGGAAAACTTGTTGAGGGGAAGGATCGCGATGTAACATTGATGATTGCACAAACCCCCAACAAGGTCCATCACGGTGACATTATAAGCGGCAAACTCCCAAGATCTCCACTCCAACACTCTGCTGTATCTATGGCCGAGAAGAGAAAAGCAATTGAAGCGGGGATGAAGGAAGTGGAAGGAAGAATGGATGCCAGGGTGATGAACATCTTGAAAGAACATGGAGGCATTCCAAAGAGACAGAGACACGTATGCCATTTCGTATGTCGGGACAGAGCCACGATCGGTTGACGAATTCAAAACGCCGAATCAAGGATATTTTGCAAATATGTCCATGGCTCAAGCTTGGGACTTGTCTTCGGAAAAAGGGTCTCACGTTATGTGAAGAAGCCGACAGCGCAGACTTCCGATCGCTCTGCTTTGGTCACTCCGCTAGTCACTCACCGGAAAGAAGAAGACCCAAAGACAAAGATACGCCCGCAGGTAGAGGAAGAAGCGGTAGTGGAGGAAGAAGCTTGACCTAGGCCTCGCCCAAGAATATTGAATACGTAGATCCAGGAAAGAAATGAGGGATCTCTCATCAAGTTGCCGGGCTTGACCAAGTGGCAAATTTAAAAGTGGCTAAAACTAACGTTGAGTATGCAAAAAGATTAGAAGAAGAAAACAAGAGACAAACTCGGCTATGGCAGGGAGAGACAGGAAAGATTAAGAAAAGATGAAGTCGCCAGAAGGCATATGAAAAGAAAAAGAAGGCAAATTGACGACGAGAAGAAGAGAAGAAGAGAAGAAGATCTTTGAACAAGATGAAAGAAGGAGACAAATGAAGGAGATGAAGTGTTGCTACCCTTCGTGTATTTTATTATGTAAATACATACAATGTAAGTCTTCTCGTAATAAAGCTATAAACTCTTTTTTTGTGAAGACAATTATATACTCCGATACACCTTGTAAAAGTTGTGTTAAGTACAAGATTGATATGATCAATAAAAAGATTGATTCTCGCATACATTCTATGTCAATACACTATCTCGTATGTATCTTTGTTATTTGCATCTTTGTATGGTTTAAGTTTTGGCATCATCAAAAAGGGGAAATTGTTAGAATTTTATTGTTTAGATTTTGATGAATGCCATGTAAAACTTAGAATAGAAAGTTGGCTCCCCAATTCTTCTTTGTAAAATGTATTGTAACAATTAGAGTGGCAAGTCGAATTAAGTCGGCTATGCCCTAACATGCAAGAAGACAAAGAAGAATGGAAGGAAGACCTGTGTGAAATAGCCAATATGGCAAAGAGGAGTAGACGGGAACTCTGGCGAAGAAGCGGTGAGATGCAACAGTGAAGCACCACCAAGTCAACTCAAGAAAAGCCAAGTCTCAAGTTGAAGTGACAAAGAGTCATCCATGATTGGAAGCGACTCTAAGTCACCTGGGGAAAGCAAGGAAATGCAATCAGTCGAGATAATCAGAAAGAACCGTTGCACAGAATCAAGAGATTTACTTAAACAAGTAATATCTCCATACCACCTTTCTTGGAGTGCTCACCCCCCGGAAGCGTGCAAAAGGAATGAACCAATGGGAAGCACTACACCGTGTCGAACTCGAAAAGGTGAAAGAACAATTCATACGAGGAAACGGCAATTCCAAGAATCGCAAGCCAACGATCGCAAAGTGACTTTCAAAAATAAGCCTATCTCTTCAATCGCAAATTTTTGAAAGTTCACTATAAAAGGCCGAGGAGTTTGTTTGAAGAAAAAGGATGACACATACGTGAGATATACAAGCACATTAGAAAAATCAAAACAATCTCAATCCTCAAGCCCTACATTACGAAGTACATCAATCCAACACTCACCTGTGAAGGAAAGAGAACTTCAATCAGTTGAAGAGGAAACCTTTGAAAACAAGAGGTCTACTTTCCAGAAGGATTGTAGAAAGGTTCAAGGTTGAACCAAGTCTTAAGCTTTTGGAGGGCTTCGTGATCAAATCCAAAGAGCTTGAGCAAGTGAGCTATAGTAACAAGGCAAATGCCTGTGAAGAAGCCGAGTCGTACGAGAAGCCACCGAGTGATCAAGGCGTCTCCTCCAGATCGAGTCCCTGGGGATCAAGTCGGCCGTTGTGATCAAGACTTGTATCCGGACTGCTACCACTTTGTAAACCGATCATTACTTAGTGGATTCCTCCAGGAGTTGGAGAAGAGAGAGTAGAAGAATTACCCCATCTTCGAACCTCTATAAAAACTTCATTGTGTTATTTACATTTCAAAGATTTAAATTCCCGCAATTTTAATCGCTTATATCTCACGATAAATTTGCTATCCATTTGATAATTTATAAGTATTAAATCAAGCTCTAAAATCTTGCTTAATCAAATTTAAGGGTGTTAAGTCTTCCATTGAAAATAAAACCACAAATTGAGTTAAATCGTAGCCAACAAATGAGTTACTCCATCAATGTACTCAGTGAGTTCTGAGAGAGATTAACTCTTGAGTGACTAATTCGATCGTCCATCAAGGACACAATCGTGTAGAATTAACTCAGTAGATTTAAAAGGACTAAATCGAAAATTTGGTAAGGTTTATTCAACCCCCCTTCTAAACCTTACACTTACACCCCTTGGGACCTACAAGTTCGTTGCTGGTCTTTTGTTAAGCAACATAGCCCATGTGTCTATGATGCTTATGTGGATCATCATTGAATCATGCAATGTCATGATGCCATCATTAAATGCAATATAAAAACCTCCAGTATGTGCAAAAGCGTTTGAACTGAAAATTAAAAGTAATTAATACAACAAGAAAATGGATTTGAACTGGAAATTAAAGGTAAATTATAAAAACAATTTACTTACTCGATAATTTTTTTGTGATTGAAAAAGCAATAATCAATAATATCTTGCTCCTTCTTGCGCTATAATTTGAGGCTGCTCTTGTGTTTTTTCATGAAAGTGGACTTAAATTCAGCCTTTGGATCAATAGGCCATGGTTCGTCCAGAATTTTAGCATCCTCTCCTGCTTCTTCATTCCCAACTTCTTCGCCGGCTTCTTCACCACTTTCTTCACCAACTTCTTCCCCCACTTGTTTGCCTCGAATCTTCCTCTTCTTCGCCAAATTTTTTTTGGATCGCCCTGCAGGGCAAGGAGCTCAAAATTTGGCATTTGAGCTGCCAAATTCTTCATCAATTTAAAGTTTTCAACAGCTTTATCAATCAGCTCGTGCACCTTCGAGTCTGAGAAGAACTGGCTTTCAGAGATTGACGAGTGCGGAGATGAAATTGTATCTTTCTTCTCTTGCTTCTCTTGTGTCATCTCATTTTTCAATTTTCTGAACTCGTCCATATGGAATTGTGTAACAAGATTAAAATTTCTCTTGCACATCAAAAAAGCTTTGTGAACATTCTACAAAAATAAGAAGAAATATGTTAATATTTGACATGAAAAAGTGATACTTTTCACAGAAAAAGTGATACTTTTCACATGAAAAGTGATATTTTTCACTTCCAAGTATTACACTGATTAGTAATACTTTTCAAGTGAAAAGTGATACTTTTCACAGGAAAATTGATACTTTTCACTTCCTAGTATTACACTAATTAGTAATACTTTTCAAGTGAAAAGTGATACTTTTCACAGGAAAAGTGATACTTTTCACATGAAAAATGATACTTTTCACTTCCAAGTATTACACTGATTAGTAATACTTTTCAAGTGAAAAGTGATACTTTTCACATGAAAAATGATACTTTTCACTTCCAAGTATTACAGTGATCAGTAATACTTTTCAAGTGAAAAGTGATACTTTTCAAGTAAAAAGTGATACTTTTCAAGTAAAAAGGGATACTCTTCCCTTCAAGTAAAAACTGATACTTTAAATGAACTTACATCCCTAGCCAGCTTCTCCAACTCGTCATCGTCGAGCTCCTTCCCCTTTGGTAGTTTCAAATTTATATATTCATCATCACCAACTTGAACATCTTCTTGTTCGTCCTCTTCGTATGCATTTTTCCCAACCTTCTCTTTCTCACTGTTTTTTTCCACTGTCTCATTTTTCCCAACCGCCTCTTTCTCAATCAAGCTGTGCATTTATTCCTCGAGCTAACAGGGGTATGTATCCGTTACCCATTCACCCCGCCTTAGCACAAAGAATAGAGCTTTTTGCTTTATTCTTTTCCTCGACCTTATCGGGGGTCCAAAGATATCAGTGGTAGTGTGGATGGTTCAGCATTTCCCTGCCACTTCAATCTATGAAAATACAAAAACAATAAGACCAAAACACACCCACTGATGTATTTAGCTCTGGGATTCCTATTGTATTTGTCCACCCATGTGCACAGTTTTTTCAAAACATACGAACACCAGTCATAGTCCCCTATTTTCTCCACATCGATGACTGATCTAATCGCATGCAATTCAACTTTCCGATTCGTCCTCGGAGTCAAAAAAGAAGACAAGCAGTAAATAACAAAAAGGCGCTTAAAATCATCACCGCCATCCACCAACCTACTCTCAATCACATTCTTAACCTTGTAAACCAAACAATCCGCGTCGATGTCGTACTTCTCCTTCAACTCACGACTCAACAGAATATACTCTCCCCGATCCAATTCCAGAATATCATTCCCAACTTTATTGGGCAATAGAAAAAGATCACATATGTCATCTGATGTGACAACAAAACTCGCATTGTCGAACTTCAACATCCGACTGGTACCATTAAAATTCTTTACCAGATTTTTAACAATACCCATAGGGAATGCTGAATCGATACGAAGACTCAACAAACCACCAAATCCTATACTAACAACATCAGCCTTTTGTTGATTAGTCAAATTTTTCAGAAACTCACATAAATCTTGGGGTTTACATTGGCTGATAAAGTCTCTGCAACACATAAAGAGTGACACTTTTAATAGCATTAACATGCAAACTGATATGAAAAGTGATACTTTTAATACAAAAAGTGATACTTTTAACACATAAAGTGATAGTTTTAACACATAAAGAGATACTTCTATATGAAAGTATGTTAAAAGTGATACTCAGTTAAGTGATACTTTTAACAGGAAAAGTGATACTTTTAATACAGAAAGTGATACTTTTAACACATAAAGTGATACTTCTATATGAAAGTATACTTTTAATACGGAAAGTGATACTTTTAACACATAAAGTTATACTTTTAATACAAGAAGTGATACTTTTAACACATAAACTGATACTTCTATATACAAGTATGTTAAAAGTGATACTCAGTTATGTGATACTTTTAACAGGAAAAGTGATACTTTTAACATAAAAAGTGATACTTTTATCACAGAAAGTGATACTTCTATATGAAAGTATTTCCATAACACAAAAAATATGTTAAAAGTGATACTCGGTTATGTGATACTTGTAGGTCCCAAGGGGTGTGAGTGTAAGGTTTAGAAGGGGGGGTTGAATAAACCTTACCAACTTTTCAATTTAGTCCTTTTTAAAATTCAGAGTTGATACTACACAGCTATGTCCTTGATGGACAGCCAATTTAGTTAATCAAGAGTTAGTCACTCAAAGCACTCGATCGAGCCGTTGATAGAATAACTCACCGTTAAGAAGATCAATTAGCTCAACTCTAGCTTTGTTTTTTTCAGGAAGACTTAACACCCTTAAATTTGGTTTAGTTATGATTTAATGCTTGGTTTTAGTACTTAGAGATTATCAAGTGGATAGCAAATTTATCAGCAGAGTTAAACAAATAAGATGCAGGAATTAAAATGCTGAAATGTAAATGACACGATAAGTTTTTATAGAGGTTCGAAGATGGGGTAATTCTTCTACTCCTCTCTTCTCCAACTCCTGGAGGAATCCACTAAGTATTGATCGAAGATATACAGTGGTAATGTCCGGATACAAGTCTTGATCACACAAATGACTTGATCCTTTGGGACTCGATCCGAGATGCCTTGGTCACTCGGATGGCTTCTCGCACGACTCGAACTTCTTCACAAGGCAAATGCTTGCTACTACTACAGCTCACTTGCTCAAGCTTTCTGGATTTGATCACGAAGCCCTCCAAAACTCGAGACTGGTTCGACCTTGAACCTTCCTACAATCCTCCGTGGAATGTAGACCCATTTTCTTCAAAAGTTTCCTCTTCAACTGGATTGAAGTTATCTTTCCTTCACGGTGAGTGTTGGATTGATTTTCTTCGTAGTGTAGGCTTGAGGATTAATCTTGAATGATTTTGAGAATATTTTGATTACGATTCGGATGTTAGCTTGAATGTTCGTGGTTCGTAATCAAGATCTTTTTTTTTTTTCTCGTAGTCATTCCTCAGCCTTTTATAGTGATCTTTCAAAAATCTGCCCGTTGAAGAGATAGGCTTATTTTTGAAAGTCACTTGTGGTCGTTGGCTTGTCTTATTGCAGTCCTTGAAATTGCCACTTCCTCGTATGAATTGTTCTTTAGCTTTTGTAGTTCGACACGGTGTAGTGATTCCCATTGGTTTATTCCTCTTGCACGCTTCGACCGGGTGAGCACTTCGAGAAAGGTAGCATGGAGATATTACTTGTTTAAGTAATTCTCTTGATTTACTCAACGGATCTCTTTCGATTATCTCGACTTGATTTGCATTTTCTTGCTTTCCCGGGTGACTTAGAGTCGACTTCCAATCATTGGATGGCTCTTTCTGTCACTTCAACTAGAGACTTGGCTATCTTGAGTTGACTTGACTGATGCTTTACTCAGCTGCATCTCAGTTGCACCCTCAGTCGAGTTCCTGTCTTCTCTTCTTTGCCAAACTCAAATTGTCTCGCAATGAGTCTTCCTTCTAGTCTCCGATTGTCTTCTTGCATGTTTAGGCATAACGACTTAACTCAGCTTGACCAGCCCTGTTTATTACAATGCATTTTATAACAAAAATGGGGTGCCAACTTTCTATTCTAAGTTTTACATGGCATTCATCAAAATCTAAACAATAAATTTCCCAACAATTTCCCCCTTTTTGATGATGCCAAAACTTAAAACATTCAAAATGTAAATAGCAAAGATACATACGATAGTGCATTCACGAGAGAATGTATGCGTAGAATCAATCCTTTTATTGATCATACCATTCTTGTTCTTTTACACAAATCACAAGGTGTGTATCGTGAGCAAACATTTATGTCTACGCAAAAATAGAGAATTTACTGATTTATTACGTAAGACTTACATGAAATGTATTTACATAGTAAGATACATGAAGGGGTGGACAACAACACTTCATCTCCTTCACGCCGCTCCTTCTTTCTTCTTCTTCTGTCATCATCATCTCTTCTTCTTTTTTTTCTCATCTTGGTAATCTTCTTCTTCTTCTTTTCATATGCCTTCCGGGCAGCTTCATCTCTTCTTAGTCTCTCTTGTCTCTCCTCCCATAGCCGAGTTTGTCTTTTATTTTCTTCTTCAATTCTTTTCACATACTCGGATTGTTTTTAGCCACTTGCGATTGGCTACTTGGTCAAGACCACCCGGAGATCCCTCCTTTCTTTCCCGGATCTATGTACTCAATGTTTTTGGGCGGAGGTCTGGGTGCAAGCCTCTTCCTCCACCACGCTTCTTCATCTACCTCTCCCTCTGCGGGCGTGTATTATCTTGGGGTCTTCTTCTTCCCACCGAGTGATTAGCGGAGTGACCAAAGCAGAGTGATCCGGTAGTCCGCTGCTGTCGCCTTCTTCACATAGCGTGAGACCCTTTTCCCAAGATACAAGTCACGAGCTTGAGCCATGGACATGTTTGCAAAGTATCCTTCGGATGCGGCGTTTTAAATTCATCAACTCGATCTTGGCTCGATTCCGGCATCGAGATGGCATAAGTGTCTCTGTCTCTTTGGAATGCCTCCATGTTGTTTCAAGATATTCATAACTCGGGCATTCATCCTTCCTTCCACTTCCTCCATCCCTCGCTTCAATCGTCTTTCTCTTTTCGGCCATAGATACAAAGCAGTGTTGGAGTGGCGAGTCACTGGGAGTTTGTCACGATAATATCACCGTGTGATAAGACCTTGTTAGGGGTTTGTGCAATCATCAAGGTCACATCTTTCGAGCCTTTCCCATCAACAGACTTTCCTTTCTTTTCTCTTGAAGTTTCCTTAGTCTGTCTTTTCCCTTCACAAACCGCTCCTCTTTTCTCAACGTCGATCTCTTGTACGCTTTTAGGTATTCCTCTTCCCCTTTTTGGCATCATCAAAGGAGAGAGGAACCCCTGGACACATACTAGCAAGGAGAAAGTCGAGTCCGCCGATAGCCGAGTTCGCTTGAGTCTCGCTGCGAGTATGCGGCGAAACTCGGAGCGAGTAGTGTTGGATTCAAAATGAAATTAACTTCATTTCAGCCATGAGAGAAGGTGAACTTTCAATTCATGTTTTCTTCCATACGCAGAGCTCACTCTTATTTTGCTCACGCAATAGCTTTATCTCGATGAGTGTGAGATTCATGCATGTGCTCAATGTGTTCTCTCAATTGCGTCTTTGCATCGGATTCTCGGCCGCCATACCAACAAATTTGTTGAACAATGTCCTGAAATATCTAGCTTGTTCCACTCGCATTGTTTCTTCTTTGTTGCCACCACTCCCGGATTCGACTATTATGCCTCTCAAGTCGCGCAGGTTGGCATCTCTTTATCCGTCTCATGTCCATCGAGGATCGGTGCCTCTCCATCCGTTCAATTTCCGCAAATAATGCTTTGAACACCTCCCGAACTTGTTGTTCCTCTGTTGCGGTGATGGCCAAGCAAATCGTCAAAATCATAGTCACCGGAACAATGGTATCCGATGGAATGACAGGATCCAGTCGTGGAAGCGCGCGAGATCTCTTTCGACTCTTCGGGAGGTCGGGTACCTCCAGAGAGAAGGGAAATGATTCTATGAAGGAATAATCACGGGCAACCGGGGATTTGTTCAATGATGAGTGGTGCGCGTGAAGTTCCTTGTGGAGTCGAACTGCTGCGGCTGGGGAGCCTGCGCGATGGACTCTATTTCACCGGGGTTTGTTGTGAAGTTGACCCGACTTGCCGAGCCTCACTGTCTCAACAGCTTAAGTCGGTCTCGATTGGTTTCTCCAATTGAGTTGATCGTCCTCGGCCTTATCGGAAGCATCATCGGACGATGATGGAGATTTCCATGGGTGGCTCATCATCAAAATTGAAAGTTTGATGGGTAGTCTTGAGGTCGACTTGCTCGTGGTTGGAACATCCTTAGTGAGTCTTTTGGATCGATCCACGGGGATGACTCGGCTTCATCGTCTTCTTCCGATCCCGAAAGGTTACATCAGATTATCATGGGAATCGTGAAGTGCGCTTATCTCCTTTTTCGGATGGATCAATGATAGCAGGAGGGATGTTCTCTACTTGACTTCTTTACCCCAGGAAGTCTCAACCTCCCGTTGGCCTTCATTACCTCCTGCAGTCTCAATCGCAGCGAGGCACTGACATCCCTTTCGGCGGTGTCAACTGTCTTAGGGTCTTCTACGATGGCATCCATTGGAGTCTCAACCCCATGGATTGCACTTTCATCGCCCCAGTGTTAACTCCCGGTACATTCTTTCTCAGTGCCTCGATCGCATCGGCGGCGTCATTAGCCTTCGAGGCGATTGGCACCTCACCGCGGCAGTCTCAATCTGTCCGAGCCGTTGATGACAACTTGATGTGTACTTTGTGTTTGTTCCTTCTCCACTTCGCCTCCTAGATTCGTTGTGGAGTCATCTGCGCAGACATCCTCCGACCTTGCCGCAGCGGTGGAGGGAGTTTCCCCCTCACCGGCGCACCACCGAGTAACTTGAATGGGGTCACTCATCTCCAAACTCTCGGTTGTTTCTCTGAGTGTTCAGCCGTTGGGGCGGTGGTAAGACACCTTCATCGCCAGTTCCCTTAATTCCTTCTTCCGAGTGAGTCAGGGAAGTGGTGGCGGCAACAATCGTGGGGCAATATCTTTGCACCCACTCCCATTGGGTCTATCTCTCCGTGTTTTTGGAGGACTCTCCTGGTCCCTCCATCATTCTTTGCTCATGAAGAATTCTAGATTCGTGCATTGCTTGCTGCATTTGCAACTCTTACTCCGTGGCGAAAATAGGTCCAGATCCTCATCGCTTCGATAGAACGTCAAGGAGAGGATGTGTATGTTCGTGGTGCCGGTGATAGGGTAGATGGCTGGCTTCTCACGTGCCTCGGCCTTATCTTTGTCTCTCCTTCTCTTGTCCTTGAAGATCTGCAAGATGTCTCGTGCGCTTTCTTCATCCGATCTTGGACGACGATCGTCACTCCAAGAAAGTTCATCGATTCCTCTTCTTCTTCGATAAACTCGGCCTTTGGAACTGTTCCTAGATCGACTCAACTTCCACTTCCTCCACTCTCATGAGACGATTTTGGATGTCCGGGTAAGGTGGGGATAGGATCATCACATCATTATCATCTCTATCGCCTTCTTCTTGTTGTCCCTCATTCTCGGGGATAGAAGGTAGCAAGCTCGTGTTCCATATTGTCACCGCGTGCATTGCGGGAGGAGATACGATCCTGTCAACAAAGTAGTGTGCTTTCTCGGCTACTTCTTGTGTCTCGGTTGTTCGAACTACAATGGGTCTTGATTTGCCTCTGTTGATCGCCTTGAGACTTAGTTGTTTCATCAATAGTATCCGGAGACTCTACTTCTCCAGCCAGCTCCGTGATCTGTTTGGTGAGTGGGCGACTCGGCCGGTTTCTCAAGCTCGGAGCGCTTGATGATTCTTCTTCGTCTCTTAGTTTGTACTGAGAGGGATTTACGTTTCGAGAGAGAGTTTCTTCGAGTCTTGGCGGCGGGGGGCGTCTTTGGTGTTTTCTTACGAGGAGCTGGCCGTCTTGGCTTATCGATTCTCCTCTTTTTTGACGACCGGAGAAGGTATTTGAGATTCCTTCTCGATCGCTGCTGAGGGATGAGACACGAGACACGGCTGGGGGCGGGTGACTCGGGCTGCGGGGCGGGAGCAAATTTGTTTTTCTTTCTTTGCAGGGGCAGCGATTCTCTTTAGCAAAATAGGGGCAACCTTCTTCTTTGGTGGAGAGGAGACAGTTGTATCTTCAGGTCACCGATTCCCCCTCACTCGTGACGCCTCTCTTGGCGTAGGCTCTCTTCTGTGCGCCAGAGAGGTTTGATCTGAACATCCTCTTGTTTACATGGAACGCCTTTGCATGTCTAAGAGGGACTCCTTTGACCTCCATCAGCCGGCCGATCACTAGACCATATCCCAGGGATCCTCCAAATGCACCATTCTTCTTGAAGGATTTGTTCCCTACGTTCGCGAGTCTTTTGTAACAAACTCGGCCATTTACTTTCCTTTCTTCAATGATCGCAGCCATTACGATCAACTTCGCTTTAGACAGTTGGTCAAAGCTGCCAAATTTGATGTCTTTGCATTTGGCAACTATGTCCAACAGTTTGTGGTAGTCCTCCTTCAGCAGCCTCTTGTTGGTTGTGTAGACTATCTTTTCAAAGATAGTCGGTCTTGGCTACTTCCTTCCAAGCGGCCCAAGTCTATATCACCTTCATTGATTTCTAGTGCTCCTTCCGTCGGTAATGAGCGGTGTTACGCCAAATCCTTGCGAGATGATGAACTCCTTCCCGTGAACAGGAGGATTTGATCCCCTCATCGTGAATCTCGGCATTCACGTAGAACTGCGACCTCTTCCACATAGGTCATTGAGAACTCCATCGTCGAAAATGGTTTTAGCCCGGATGTTTTGAGCTTTTCAGCAATCTTCTTTATGAGGGCGTCATCGGACCCCTGTTTGACCATACCCTCAAAATCCACAGTAGACCCGGTGTGGATTTGCTTTCCTAGCTTGACAAAATCATAAGTCGATGCCATTTTTCAGTATTTCACCGAAAGAAACTTAGAAGTTGATTTGAAGATTGATAGGGTTTTGAGAGAGTTTTGCCTTTGCTTCTGAGAGAGAAATGAACAGTTTTGGTAATGTGTGAGAGAAACGGACGAAAAAGGTTTAAGTATGGTTCATGAAAGGACGTGCGGGTGGTTTTTTGAAATGTGAGGGAAATCATCGGCTTAGATTTTGCACGCCGAGTTAGCATTTAATGTCTCGTATTTAATGCGGCAGCATTTATATCCAATCATAAGCTTGGTGTGCAGCTTTTGCTGACACGCGTCATAATTATCTTTGACGTCATTCTTAAAAACATTCCCGCTTAGTAAAAACGATTTGCGTTTTTGTCACTTTGCTCATAAATGACTCGACTTTTCCCTTAATCGATTTAACCCTTCTTCTCACGAGTTCTCTTTGTGACTCAAATTTGTCACAAAATTCAAGATATATTGTCTTTCCGATACTACCGATTCACTTAGCCGATTTGAGAGTTCAACCTTTTTTCCCTTTTTGTGTTTCATTTCTTTTCTTTGATTATTCTGAGTGTCAGCTCAGCTCAATTAATCCTAACTCATGTTTGAGTTCTTCAAATCTTGACTCACATAATGGTTTTGTGAATATATCAGCCAACTGTTTATCAGTTGAAATATATTCCAAGGTGATGTCCTTCTTTTCAACATGATCTCTTTTGAAGTGATATCTGGCATCGATATGCTTTGTTCTTGAGTGCAACACAGGATTTTGAGTGATTGCAATTGCACTTGTGTTATCACACATGATTGGGATTTCCTTTTCTTCAACTTCATAGTCTCTCAGCTGTTGTCTCATCCATAGGACTTGGGCATAACAACTTGCCCCGCCTATGTATTCTCGTTTACCGTAGAGGTGGCTATTGAATTTTGCTTTTTGCTAAACCAGAAATTAGCTTTGTTTCAAGCATTTGACATGTGCCTCAAGTGCTTTTCTGTCAACTCTACATCCAAAGATAGTCGTAGTCCGAATAGCCAATTAGCTTGAATCCACCTTCCTTTGGATACCATAAGCCAACTTCTTGGCTTCCTTTCAAATATCTCAAGATCCTCTTAGTTGCGATCATATGGCTCTCTTTTGGAGCGATTGAAATCTTGCACATACACCTACAAAGAAAGGTGATGTCCGGCCTGCTTTGTGAGATAAAGCAATGATCCAATAAGTGCTCAGTATCTTGTTTGATCTACAGCTTGCCATCCGCATCCATGTCCATTTTGACGATGTATTCATTGGTATTTTCACAGAAGACTTCTTATCCATACCAAATTTCTTCATTAAATCTCTGGTGTATTTTATTTGACTTGGAGTCCAAGGAAGAATGTCAGCTCTCCCATCATGCTCATTTCGAATTTGCTTTGCATGAGGTTTGAAAATTTTGTGGATCCAAAAATGATGTCATCCACATATATTTGAACAAGCAGTATGCTCTTCTTGTCTTGAATTCTGAAAAGTGTTCTATCTACTTTTCCTTTTGTGAATCCATTCTCAGTTAGGAATTGTGACAAAGTATCATACCATGCTCTGGGTGTCTGTTTCAATCCATACAGAGCTTTCTTGAGTTTGTATACCTTATCTCCAAGAGTCTTCTGCTCAAATCCTGGAGGTTGTCCAACATACACTTCTTCTTCCAATAAACCATTTAGGAATGCACTTTTTACATCCATCTGATATACAATAAAATTCTTGTGAGCTGCATAAAAAAAACATCCTTATAGCTTCCAATCTTGCTACATGGGCAAATGTTTCATCAAAATCTATCCCTTTTTCTTGGCAATATACTTTGGCTACTAATATTGCTTTGTTTCTTACCACTGAACCTTCCTCGTTCATCTTGTTTCTGAACACCCATTTAGTGCCAATAACATTTTGATGGGTGGGTCTTTGAACTAATTCCCATACTTTATTTCTTTCAAACTGATTCAGTTCTTCTTGCATAGCTTGAATCCAATGTGTGTCATCCAATGCTTGTGACACATCTTTAGGCTCTATTTGTGAGATAAAGCATGTGAACATGGCTTCTTGTTGAGTTCTGGATCTTATTTTGACACCTTCTCTTATATCTCCAATGACAAGTTCTCGTGGATGGTCTCTCGGCCATCTTACATCGAGTTGGAGTAAGTTAGGTGGATTCAGATCGTCTAGCGATTGTGTTGCTTTGATCGGCTCTCTCGCAATCACTTAGCCGCAAATTTTCCATTGTTTATGAGACTCGGCTATCTCATCTTCATCCGAGTTTATAATTCCAAATTGACTTGATGAGGGACTTTTCTCGCATGGTTGGATGATTCACTTATCATCGACTCTTCAATGTCTTCTCCATTTACATTTGGCTCATCGAATACCACATGAATGGATTCCTCTCCGCAACCATAATCCTCTTCTTTGAGTACTCAGAGGCTTTGCTTTCACCGAGTATCCCAAGAAGATACCTTCATCGACTTTAGCATCGAAATCCTTTAGATTGTCTTTGCCATTGTTATGGATGAAGCATTTACATCCAAATATTTTAAAATATGCAACATTTGGTTTTCTCCTGTCCAAATCTCATAGAGAGTCTTTGTCACCGTCTGTTTATCATACATCTATTTTGAGTGTAGCAAGTCGTGTTGATTGCTTGACCAAAATCTTTTTGGTAACCTGCTTGACTAACATGGTCCTCTCCGCTTCTTTGAGAGTTCTATTCCTTCTTTCGCAACTCCATTCTCTTTGTGGAGTCCTTTGCTGCAGATAATTCATAACCAATGCCATTTTCAATACAATATCGAGTTATTATACCATTGACAAACTCGGTTCCTCTGTCGATCTTATTTTGATAATGGTTTGGCTCTTCTCATTTTGAATCCTCTTCATCACCGTGGTAGTTTACGTAGAGTTTCTTTCTTCTTACACATAAATATTGTCCATGTATATCTTGAGTAGTCATCTACTACCACCAAAGTGTATTTCTTCCCACTTATGCTAGCTGGTTCAACTGGACCAAATAGAACCATATGTAGCGATGCAATATTCTTGTTGAAGATGGGCATGTCTTTTCTTTGAATGATGATTTGATTTGTTTTCCCTTCGACATGCGTCACATATACTCTCCTTCTTGTATCTTCGAGTCCGGAATTCCTTCCACAAGATTACTACGCAAGCTTGTTAATTGTTTTGAAATTCAGTGACTCAACTTCTTGTGCCACGCAATGACTAACTTGATTCAAATTTGTGCTCTTTGCTAACAGACAGTGTTGGGTGTTGCGTTGACCAATCCACGACGTACATGTTCTTTTTCTCGCATCCTTGCAACACAACTTCATTTGATTCAAGATCCTTGATTTGGCATATACCCATGTTAAATCCAACATTATAACCCTTGTCACGAGTTGGGTGATGCTTAGCAAGTTGAAGTTGAGTCCTTCAACATATGCAACATCCGAGATTTCTAATCCATTTTTCTTGATGGATCCAATGCCTCTTATTTCTCCCCGAGCTTCATTTCCTCCAAATATGACTTTTGCTCATTTGACTTCCTTGAATTTTGACAGATTTTTCCTATTTCTGTCATATGTCCGGAATGTGCCACTATCCATGTACCAGGTTCCTTGGCACTCGTTGTCCTCTTGAACCCGCAATCAAGGAAATTAAGTTTTAGGTACCCATACTTGTTTGGGTCCTGAGGGGTTAGTATTGTAAGATGATCCAACCAACCTATAGCCAAATGATTTGACTCTAAGAGGTTGCCATCTATCAGTGCCATAATCATAATTAATTTTGGCAAATTGCTTGGGGATTCTAGGTTCATACAGCTATCTCTTTTGTCTGTATGCATGTATATGTGTTTTAGCAATTGCCTTCTTTGGGTAGTTGTGGTGTCTCTGAGTGTAGTGCCTAGGCGCATATGTGTGCTTATGAAAGCTCTTATACCTTTGGAATGGCTTTTGCTGAGTTCTAGGCCTTTGCCATTTGGGCTTATATTCGATAGGTCTATGCTGATAGTTCACATCATTCCAATCAGCTTGGCTTGGATATTTTCTACCATTCCCATCATATGTGTTTCTTTTATAGAACTTCTGGGGTTTTTGATAGCTCTGTTTCTTCTTTACAGAGTATTTCATGTTTGGAGTTTGCTGAGGGACTCGGCTGAATTTCTTCTCAGATGTCCTCTCAACGCACTCAAATGGCTGTTTTCCTTTTCCTTTATAACCAAGGCCAGTTTGCTTGTAATTGTGCTTTGGATTACGTATGTGTGCACCATTTGAAGTTTTGGATTTTTGAGATACTTCATTGCTTGAAGATCCTTTTTCCAAAATCACTTTTGGAGCTTGACATAGCATAGAGGAACTAAATCCTAAGCCTGTCTTGTCTCCACATTCTCTTTGACTCATAATAAGATCATCCAATGATTTGGATGCCTTAGTGAATGAGGCAATCACATTTTTGAGGTCATTTTCCCTCTTTTCTATAGCAGCTATCTCTGCTATTAGCTTGGTATTTTCAGTCTCTAGACTTTCAATCTCATCAGGTATTTGACTTAGAGTACTCAGCTCCTTAGTCAGCTGTGAGTTTTGGCTCTTGAGTAGGTTGTTTTCCTCATTTAGTAGTGTGTGTGAGAATTTAATGTGTTCAAAATCTTTCATCATTTCGCCTAATGAATCATAAAGATCAGTGGGTGATGAAGTGTGTGTGTCACAGTCACTATCACTAGAATCTGAGTTTGATGAGTTAGAGTGTACCTCATCTTCTTGGTCAGGTTGGTCTTGTTCCTTGGCCATCAAACAGATCAAGGCTTCTTCTTCAGAGTCACTTGAGTAGTCAGCTTCACTACTCTCTGAATCAGCTATGTCTCTTGACTTGGTTTGTCTCGTGATCTCTGCAGCCAACATTGCCTTTTTCTTTTCTTGTCTTCTTTCTCTCAAGACCTTTCTTTCTTCTTCATTCATGTATTTGTTGACTACAGGATATGGGCAATTAATGGCATAGTGACCTGGTTGCCTACAGTTCCAAATAGATATTCAATCTTTTGATCACTCTTTCCATTCTTGGATTGTCGACCCTTTGATATTCACTTTTTGATGATCTGTTCTTTTGGTTGGCCTATCTTCCCTTGACTTGGAGGGAGCTGAGTGTCTTCTTGAGGATTCGCCCTTGCCTCTCTTGTAGTTCTTATTGAAGAACTTGTTGAACCTTTTAACCATCAGGGCTATTTCCTATGGGTCAATGACTTCTTTGACCTCGGCTCTCTTGCCATCCTTCACAATTAGAGCAAATTGTTTTGGGTACAAATTGTCTCTTTCGATCTTTTCTTCTCGGCTCAAATTCGTAGGCTTTGAGATCCGAGAATAACTCATGGTTGGATGTTTTCGATAGGTCCATGGAATGTCTTAGTGCCATGACCTTCATTTCCCATTCAGCTGGGAGACTTTTTAGGATCTTCATACATATTTCCTTCTGTGTATATTTTTTTCCAAGTGCAGATAGCTCGTTGGTTATTTCTGTGAATCGAGCATCCAGTTGATCCAAGTTCTCTCCTCACGATCATTTTGAAATTCTCAAATTTACGTATGTACCACGATAATTTATTTTCCTTGATTTGCTCTCGAGCCTTCACAAATCAATGTTAGCTTGTCCCAGATTTCTGTAGCCGTTTTGCATGATTTGACTTTATTGAACATGGCTTTGTCCAAAGTTTTGTAAAGGATGTCCTTGGCCACATTGTCCAGGTTGTATCTTTTTATGTCATCATTTGTCCATTCAGTTCTTGGTTTTTCAACCATAGCTGGTCTAGGAGCAACATCCTCTTCACCTTCAGCTGCAGCTCTTCTTACAGCTGTGTTTACTTTTAAAATTTGCAGTGGCCCATCCTCTATCACTATCCACATCTCATCATGTAATGCTGATAGATGAGCCTGCATACGAATTTTCCAATCATCAAATTCTTCAATGGTGAACATAGGGATGTGTGTCAAATTTGCTTCCATGATAATAACTTTTAATGATAAAAGGAGTTTTGAAAACTTAAGTACTAAAACAAACTTTGAAAAATTTGGAGATCTAGTTCAGTAACCAGTGCGGAAGGCTCAATGAACCAACCGCTCTGATACCACTTGTAGGTCCCAAAGGGTGTGAGTGTAAGGTTTAGAAGGGGGGTTGAATAAACCTTACCAACTTTTCGATTTAGTCCTTTTTAAAATTCAGAGTTGATACTACACAGCTGTGTCCTTGATGGACAGCCAATTTTAGTTAATCAGTAGAGTTAGTCACTCAACAGACTCGACTGAGCTGTTCATAGAATAACTCAGCTTATTAAGACTCGAATTAGCTCAATCTGCAGTTTGTTTTCATTGGAAGACTTAACACCCTTAAATTTGGTTTAGTTATGATTTAATGCTTGGTTTTAGTACTTAGAGATTATCAAGTGGATAGCAAATTTATCACAGAGTTAAACAAATAAGATGCAGAATTAAAATGCTTTGAAATGTAAATGACACGATAAGTTTTTATAGAGGTTCAAGATGGGGTAATTCTTCTACTCCTCTCTTCTCCAACTCCTGGAGGAATCCACTAAGTATTGATCAAGATACGAGTGGTAACGATCCCGATACAAGTCTTGATCACACAAATGACTTGATCCTTTGGGACTCGGTCTGGAGATGCCTTGGTCACTCGGATGGCTTCTCGCACGACTCGGCCTTCTTCACAGGCGGCTAGCCTTGCTACTACACTCACTTGCTCAAGCTTTGGGATTTGATCACGAAGCCCTCCAAAACTCGAGACTGGTTCGACCTTGAACCTTCCTACAATCCTCCGTGGAATGTAGACCCATTTTCTTCAAAAGTTTCCTCTTCAACTGATTGAAGTTATCTTTCCTTCACAGGTGAGTGTTGGATTGATTTTCTTCGTAGTGTAGGCTTGAGGATTAATCTTGAATGATTTTGAGAATATTTTGATTACAGTTCAGATGTTAGCTTGAATGTTCGTGGTTCAGGTAATCAAGATCTTTTTTTTTCTCAGAGTCATTCCTCAGCCTTTTATAGTGATCTTTCAAAAATCTGCCCGTTGAAGAGATATGCTTATTTTTGAAAGTCACTTGTGGTCGTTGGCTTGTCTTATTGCAGTCCTTGAAATTGCCACTTCCTCGTATGAATTGTTCTTTAGCTTTTCAGAGTTCTGACACGGTGTAGTGATTCCCATTGGTTTATTCCTCTTGCACGCTTCTGGGACTGAGCACTTCGAGAAAGGTAGCATGGAGATATTACTTGTTTAAGTAATTCTCTTGATTTATTGCGGCAACGGATCTCTTTCAGTTATCTCGACTTGACTGCATTTCCTTGCTTTCCCCAGGTGACTTAGAGTCCGCTTCTAATCATTGGATGGCTCTTTCTGTCACTTCAACTAGAGACTTGGCTATCTTAAGTTGACTTGACTGATGCTTTACTCACCGCATCTCACCGCACCCTCGATCGAGTTCTGTCTTCTCTTTGCCAAACTCAAATTGTCTCACAATGAGTCTTCCTTCTAGTCTCCAGTTGTCTTCTTGCATGTTTAGGCATAGTTGACTTAACTCAGCTTGACCAGCCCTGTTTATTACAATGCAGTAAATGGGGTGCCAACTTTCTATTCTAAGTTTTACATGGATTCATCAAAATCTAAACAATAAATTTCCCAACAATACTTTTAACACAGAAAGTGATACTTTCAACACAAAAAGTGATACTTTTCATATGAAAAGTGATACTCCTATATGAAAGCATATGTTACCTGGCTTTTCGCCTTTTCTCTACTTTCCTCCACATCGTAGCTATTCCTATCATCTCCACTCGCAATAAAATACAATCAAATAAATTAACACGAAACATCAAAACAACACAATATAATCATGCATTAAACAGTGACTATACCTAGTTTTATCTTCCTCTTCTTTTTCAGCCTTTTGTGGTACTTTTCTCTTCTTTGGAATAGGCTTTGAATCTTTTGCTTGAATATTTTCATTTTCCTTAGCTTTCCTTTTTTCGGGAATATCTTTTTCATTTCTCGGCGCGAGTTTCTTTTTTATAGGAGAAACCGTCTTGCGTGCCTTCATTTTGTAATACCCTGTTTCCGGGACAATCGGCATACGAGTACGAGGTGTTTTAGGATCTTCTTCCATTATCACAGGGGATATATAAATGTGCACAAACAACTTTTTTTAGCTTAAAACTGCAAAAATATAAAAAAAAAAAACACAGATTAAAATATTGAAAATATATAAATCTAATAAGAAGAAATTAACATGACTACTTTATGAAACTAAAATGAATTTCGCATAAAAAACTCATAAACCCTAAACAAAATCGAGAACATAACAACCCCAACACAAGAAAGAATCAAAATCGAACAAAAAACGGGAGAAAAATGAAGAAAAATGGAAAAATCGAACACCAACACCACCCCCGTACACCAAACCAACCCCTGAACGCCAACCCTAGATAAAATGAGAACATAAAACTCTGAAAACTGAACAAAAAACGGAAAAAAATGAAGAAAAGGGGTAGAAACTACACGGTTAACAAATCGCAAGAAAAGTTGAACTAAAAACTGAAGAAAAAAGGGAGAAAAAACCATAAAAATTGAAGAAAAACGGAAAAGATGACTTACCAGTTGACAAATTGAGGAATCGCGCAAGAAAACCTAGCGAACCGAGCAGAAATCGGGGAGAAAACCGTGAGCTCGAGCGGGAGAGATGAAACAGGGATGGGAGAAAGGGTTTGGAATTGGGATGGAGGGAAAATAGCGGGTTCAAAGTACTTTTTACAAATGGGACCTCTCATTTGGGGTCAGGTAGGGTAGTCCGATCAGTAGGCGGGTGGGTGGAGTCGGGTTGGCGGGTTGGTTTTAGTAAAATGGGGCTCCGTCTCACAGAAAATGGGGCTCCGTCTCACGGAACTAGATCCGTGAGACGGTCTCACGCAAGTTTTTGTGAAAATCCAAATATACTTATTTTAGAAGGAGTATATGGAGACAAAATGAGACAATAAGAGTACAAGAGATAAAGTGAAACAAAATGAGTTTTTTTTTTAAACCACCCAATTTTAGGGCGTAAAATTAGTCCCATATATCAAATATAGCCTTTTGACCCAACAATTTATCAAGAATGGCCTTTGACCGGCATTTATTCCTAAAAAAAAATAGAAAAATGTAGAAATTGTACACTTCCCAAAATGCCCATCATAAAAGACGCAGGTCGATTAACTTGGTCATTTTGGGTCGATTAATCGATCACTGCGTACCATGCTGAATCGGGTCGTTTAATCGACCCCACTGAGTCGATTAACCGACTAGCATTAATGTGTCGATTGATCTACTCAAAATTATTAAGTCAATCAATGGTCGATTAATCGACTGTTAATCAACTAAACGAATGTGGTCGGTCAGCGGTCGATTAATCGACTAAAGTGGTCGATTAGAAATTTAAAACCCCTCTGTAGGGTTTATAAGCCCTCAATCGACTCTAAATGACAATCGTTCAAATCGACCCTCACCACTGTCAAAGCGACCACCATTGATTACCGTCGTTGATAGCCGCCGTTGATAGCCACTGGTGCCGCCGTCGTTGGGGAATATTTTCTTGCGACTTTTGTCTATAAAGTAAGAGTTTTATTTTGTTTTTTGAATTAGTTATTTTAACTGCATTGTATAATATGTTATGATGGTTTGAGGTATTGAATTATTGAATGAATGTTATATACTGAATGGGGTTTAGGGTTTAGTTTGAATTGAATGTTAATGTTATTTGGAATGTTAGACAGTTATGGGAATGTTGTGTTTTTCATTGCAAAATTTTGTTGGGAGTGCTGGGAGGAATGTTAGACAGTTATGGGAAATGTTATATAAAGTGCTTTTTTAAGCCAAATAACTGCTTGATAACTGCTAATATCTGATTTACTGCAAGATAACTGATATTTAACACTCCAAAATTTGTCTTTTCTGTTTCAATTATATAGAAAAAATGACATACCTCACCGCCATTGAAGATCGGTTTGATTCAAGAGTTACATCCCGATGTAACTTACAAGTTCTAAGGCTAGTATATGATAAGTTAGACGCCATACACAAAGAGATGTTGTTGAACTCGGCTTTCGGAGACTTATACAAGTTAAAGTGATAATATGCGATTTTTCTTGTAAACTTCTTCATGCTCTATTATTTATGAGAATTAAATCACCGGTGCATGATGAGGTATGGTTCCGTGTTGGGGATGCAAATGTCGATTCGGGTTCTCGGACTTCACTCTCATTCTTTGGATTAAATCCGGAATTGAGAATGATTTTGTAAAGGACATCCCATCGGATAGACGGTTAGCGGTATTTTGGGGGAGGGAAATATATTGAATTTAGTGTCTTAGGGCAAGAAGTAAATCTCGTGAAATGTACCATCATATGCTTATGTGGAGGAGAAGTTGGTCAGCCGACATATATGCTTTTAATTATGATCCTTGATCGTATTGATCAAGTATATTTTGAATACTTGTAGATGATTTGTCCAAAAAAAAAAATACTTGTAAATGATATACTTTTAGATTTTAAGTGATGTGGTTGAGTAATTGTATTGATCAGTATATTTTTAAGTGATGTAGTTGAGAATTAGTCGATTTTTAAATATATTGTCAATGCTATGATTAGTCGAATTAGTTGAGAATTAGTCGATTAATCGACCATCATCGAACGATATCGGATGAGTCGATTAATCGACCATATGAACAATGTGATGAGTCGATTAATCGACCATCCGAACAATCTGGTCGATTAATCGACCATCCGATGATACTGAAGGTCGATGAATCGACTATATGAACAACGGTGAGTCGATTAATCGACCTGCTGTATCGTTCGTGATGTCGATTAATCGACTAATTGAGAACAACGGATGATGAGTCGATTAATTGACCATCCGAAAGACACAATTTGTAAAAGTTGTCATTGTTTAACAAACCACTGAATCCGAAGACATAATTTATAAAAGTTGTCATTGTTACAAACCATCAATTACATGCATAACAACTAAACAATCAATTACTTCCTACTGAAACATCCTCCGTGAACTTTCGAGTCAATCACTCTTTGGATTGTTGATATGATACCCGGTACATCCGAGAAGTCAATCGACGGCGTTATGTGTTTTGAAGACGTTGTAGGCGATGTCATAATATTGAAACCGTCCGAAACTCTTTTTCTTCAATGCTTTCCTGTACAAATGACATGTAAATTAGAATGTCAAAGTGTAAAAAATAACCAACTTAACCATATTATGTTCTGGTTAATTACCTCTCCAATTCGATTAAAGTAATTGCCATCCACGTATACGATGTTCCGTTCCTTGTCAAATCTAGCTTTTGTTTTGTCAATATAACTTTCAAACCTCTCAAACCTGTCCCGGAACAACTGAATTCGAGTTTTAACATCAGCAACACTAAAATCCTTCAAAAATATAGATCGAAGTATTGGAGCAATTAGACGGATGAAGGAGTTCCACTCAACAGCATCATGCACTGGCATTCCTCTAATGCGACAGCAACAATCTAGCATTTTAAATAGGTAGCTTTCATCTGCAGGTTCCCAGTTCATTAGCATTCGAAATAAGTAGTCTTAAAGAACAGAAAAATACAAAGTAGAATGCATTCTAATTAACAAACAATAAAATTTGGCATCTACTTACTTGTAGATATGTAATGTCAAAATCAATGCCTGTAGAATTCTAAATTTGTTTGTCAAGCTCTGTATCATGTCAAAACAACCAAAACAGACATTAAGAACCGATATATATTCAAACCCTAAACCTAAACCTACACTAAAAAGCAACATGGAACAAAATATGAAACAATTGATTAAGAAAATGGAAATATGGCATGATAATGTAAAACAAAAGAACAACATTTACCTCAAGAATTGTTAGTTCGTCCCGTTCGTCTTCTTCGTTCGCTTTTTCGGAAAGTAAAAAATGAAAAATGACAGTGGTCGATTAAGAAACGTCTTTTTAACTGAACTGTGGGGGTACACGAAACATCGACAGTGGTCGATTAATCGATTCATGTGTCGTTCAAGTGGTCGATTAATCGACCAAGGTTGTCATTCCATGGTCGATTAGTCGACGATTTGAGCGACACATGAATCGATTAATCGACTCCTTTGTCGTTCCATGGTCGATTAATCGACCATGTGTCGTTACGTGGTCGATTAATCGATTCATGTGTCGCTCATATGATCGATTAATCGACCAATGTTTCCTTCAGATTGTACCAGAATCACACATTCAGAACAAAAACAGTAATCACACATTCAGAACAACCATACATAATTACATAAAACCTAAACTATTGTTCATCCATAATTACACAAAGCCTAATCTTAACTATTCAACCATACATTCAAAACCTAAACTTGTAATGTAACATTCAACCATAATTACACAACTTTAAAATTGTTCAAGAACATCCATACATAACATAAAAATTTAAGGAAGACCACCCGGCTCAACATCCTCGTCAGCATCAACCCCTGATGGACTAGCCCCATCACCACCATCAACCCCTGATGGACCAGCCCCATCTCCACCAAGGGACCCCATCCAAAGACCTCGGGGTAAGGGATCGAAACCTGGCGGAACATCACCATCATATACATAATTGAGGTAAACTGGATTGTCAGGATGGTAGCCGTGTTCGTTGGATAAGTCAACCGGGGCGGCATTTGATTCTACGAATATATTATGGGCGATTTTGAAGTATTTGAACCCATTCGTCCTGAAGAATCGTTGCTCAATGGTCTCCTAAAT
Source organism: Rehmannia glutinosa (assembly GCA_016081115.2). Taxonomy (NCBI): domain Eukaryota; kingdom Viridiplantae; phylum Streptophyta; class Magnoliopsida; order Lamiales; family Orobanchaceae; genus Rehmannia; species Rehmannia glutinosa. Next base: position 629,173 of record JABTTQ020001821.1, on the reverse strand, counting down.
GACAAAAATACAAAAAAAATATTATTATGTATAATTAATTAATTCAATATGAACAAATTAAATATTTCTTACCCTCTAACATGATCCCAAAGTAAAGCCCGAAGAATGAAACTATGTTGTTCTCATGATCATACGTCACACCAGGAGTTTTAATGAATCGCACAAATGACTCGAACTTTGTTCGAACAATTGAATCGACTTTTAACCTTTCCGAGGCTAAAATGTTTCTTGAAATGTGCACTAAGGTCAAAAAGCGGCAAAGACGCAACAACGAGTTCCACTCGGATTGGATGGACAGTATGATAAAAGCAGTGTAACGATTAAGATATTCATAGAGTCATTCCTCTTCTTCAATGGTCCAACCAATTGGTTGGAGCATCTGGTGGATTATTTGATTCCTGGTACGAGGCATACCTCTCTATTCAAGGAAAATGACAGGATTAGTAAAAATAACCTTCGACTTTTTAACTGTGGGGTGGGGTAAACGAAACGTCATTTTAATCGGAAAGTAATAAAAATGGAAACGAAATGTCTTTTTAATCAGAAAGTAATAAAAACTGAAATGAAGCGTCTTTTTAACTACTTTTTAAACGAAATGTCATTTTATTTATGTCGTTCTGTGGTCGATTAATCGACCCGTGAACGACCATCGTGCATAAGTCGTTAAGTGTTCGATTAGTCGGCCCTTGTCGTTCAGCCCAAATTGAAACCCTAACCCTAACCCTAAACTAAAATCGATATTATAAAACCCTAACCCTAAACCTAAACTAAAATCGATTGAGGAACAAAATATGAAACAATTGATTAAGGAAATGAGCAAAGCATAATAATGTAAAACAAAAGAACAACATTTACCTCAAGATCTCATTAGTTAAATAAATCTTTCTTCGTTCGCTTTTTTAAGTAAAAAATGAAAAATGACTCAAACGCTTTTTTAATCGTGGGGCCAACAAATTTTTAAGCGTATTCGCCGTGTCGTTATTGCAACGCGACCATATGAACGATACGGTGGTCGATTCATTGACCTTTTGGCGGCATTGGTCGATTAGTGGTCAATTAATCGACCAAACGCCGATCGATTAATGGTCGGTCGGATGTCGTTTAACCCTACTTTTAGGGTTTGTTTAGGGTTTAGGGTTTTGGATTTATAGTTTAAGGTTTAGGGTTTAATTAAACTTGTAAAATATACCATGTAAGTATAATATGTTATAAAATCTCTCATATAATTTAGTGTTGATCGGGATTACAGTAATCACGGGACTATAAATCACGTTGCACTGTATGTTACACTATATCATATGTTATCAATATGTTGCCGATTTTTTCGCCATCAATTGTAAAATATATCATACTATATGCTACATAGTATCATCATATGTTATAAAATCCCTCATATAATTTAGTGTTGATCGGGATTACGGTAATCACGGGACTATAAATCACGTTGCCGTATGTTACACTATATCATATGTTATCAATATGTTGCCGATTTTTCGCCATCAATTGTAAAATATATCATACTATATGCTACATAGTATCATCATATGTTATAAAATCCCTCATATAATTTAGTGTTGATCGGGATTACAATAATCACGGGACTATAAATCACGTTGCCTGTATGTTACACTATATCATATGTTATCAATATGTTGCCGATTTTTTTGCCGTCAATTGTAAAATATATCATACTATATGCTACATAGTATCATCATATGTTATAAAATCTCTCATATAATTTAGTGTTGATCGGGATTACAATAATCACGGGACTATAAATCACGTTGCACTCTATGTTACACTATATCATATGTTATCAATATGTTGCCGATTTTTTCAAAGTCAATTGTAAAATATATCATACTATATGCTACATAGTATCATCATATGTTATAAAATCTCTCATATAATTTAGTGTTGATCGGGATTACAATAATCACGGACTATAAATCACGTTGCCTTTGTATGTTACACTATATCATATGTTATAAAATCTTATATAATTTAGTACTATATGCTATATGATTGGTCACAAGTCGTGCAACCCGACCATGATCGACCTCGTGGTCGGTCACAAAGTCGTCTTAACCCGACCATGATCGACCCGTGGTCGGTCATAGGTCGTTCAGCCCGACTTTGACCGACCGTGGTCGGTCATATAGGTCGTCACTTAACCCGACCGACCCGTATGGTCGGTTGAAGGTCGTTCACCCTACGGCCGACCACGTGGTCGATTGAAGGTCGTTTCGGCCCGACCTGACCGACCCGATTGACCATGTAGTCGGTTAAAGAATGACCATGTTGACGAAGAACGATTACTTAACATTTTTTTTTGGTTATTTTGACAATACGAGAGAGGTTTGTCCAAATTCATGAATACAACAATTACGAAATTGGAGATTTAAATGCAACAATCACTAAATATGTGATTGTCTATCGCTCATCGGTCTTTGATCACGACAATTCGATCGGTTGTGCCCCAATTGTTGGCACCCTACTTTGCATTTTTGTCTTGAGCGGAACTCTCTGTTGGCGGTATTAAATCTTTCTTCTCGACGCCCACCTCGTTGTCGACAATAGGTGGCAAGACAATCATTTCCTTAATGTTATTGGGAATCTCCCATTCATTTTCATTAGGCACGGGGAAAGATAGTCTCCGCGTATGCTTTCCTCGATAGTCAACGGAATAAGACGCAAACGGTGAGCACATGGGGTATATTGAAAAACCTCTCTTCTTGGCCGCTATTGCTTGCTCACGGGGTAGGTGGTCCAATTGAAACTTTACGCAAGTGCAAGTGTTCTCGGCAAAGTTAACGATGAAATTTGTGGCCCCACTCCTCACCACATATAAACTTTGATCAATTGGTTCAACCGTGAACTTCTTGGCTTTTTCATGAGACTTGCGTAATTTTTCTTCCATTGCGGGGTTAGATTGCATGTACAACTTCGTGCGACCTCACGCCTCTCATAGAACCAAGATGCAACTTTTTCCAATACTATCAAACAATGCAAGTATAGGAGTTTGTCGGGCTTTTTTAAACACCGAGTTCGAGACTGCATTGTTTGACGTCATGATATTATAACGGTCTCCCGAAAATATGACCTCGCCCAAGTAGCAAAATTTGTATCGTTAAGATACTTCCAACCTTTCTCGTCAGCGGCTTTGAATTTGTGACATATACTTGTGAAATTCTTCTATTGTATATGCCTCACCGCTTTGTTAAAAAGGGAGATAGTATCGATCTTTTTCGATTCTGATCCTCAAGTTGCCTTTGATATGATAAATACAATGAGCATGAGCGTGCATTTTGAAAAAGCAGTTTGGGTGCGTGACCGATAAGACTCTTGTGTGTCTGTCGAGATATCACAACAAGGTCTTCTTGGTCACCTGTAATTCCTTTCAAGTTCATAAAAACCAATGCCACAAAGCATCGTTCTCAGAATCAACAACGGCCCATGCAAGAGGATAAATATGCATATTTGCATCTTGACAAGTAGCGATAATCAACGTGCCTTTATATCTTTCGATTAAAAATGTTCCGTCCCACAACAACTCTCGGGCGTTGAAGAGTGAAACCCACGAATCGCAGGGCACGTATGCGAAAAAAAGTACTTGAAGCGGTTTTCACTATCAACCTCTAAAGAGTATATAGTTCTTGGATTAGCTACTTTCAAGTTATGGGCCCATGCGGCCAACTTAGTGTAACTATCCTCAGGTGAACCCCTTATGTATGCTAAAGCAGTTTCTCTAGACCTCCTCGCTTTTTGATAATTTATATCAATGCCAAAGTCTCGGTGAATTTCATTCGCAACATCGGCCAGTCATATGTAGTGTTGCGGTCCTCAAACCTCGACACGATGTGTTTTCCAATGATCCACGATCTTGCTTGTCTATGATCATTGGTGGACAAATTTAGAGCGCAAGTATGTTAAGTGCATATTTTCTAATCAAAAATAATCGAGTCTTTGAACTTTGTTGCATGCAAACGCCATTTGCAATTTTCATCAACATAAACAATTGTGTACACATTCTTGTTCGATTTTTTGTTTTGAATGAAATTGTATTTCAATGCGATCATGTGCACGACTTCTTGAAGCTCTTTCTTGGTATCGAATACTTGGTCAACATTCAAGTCAATATCAACGGGTACAACTCGTGATGTACTTCCCGAAAGAAGAAAGAAGATGCTCATTTGTGAACCGATTTTCTTCTCCGATTGTGCCTTGATTAAAATCGGTTCTCGGCGGTGTAGTAAACGCATCACCGTTATAATCATTGGAAGGAGATTCTCGAACTACCTCCAACCCATCCCAAATATCATTCACGTTTCGATCATCATCACGTGATTATTTTCTTCCACCTCAAAATTATGATATCCATCTTCCGGTTGCGCGTCGCGATCAACTACATTATGCTCGCCCCGTGGCACGTCACAAATAGTTTTCATCACAAGGGTTACACACAAGGAATAATCGAACCTTGTTTATTGAGAGCCAATACCATTGCATTCCCCTGCGAGTAATCCTGGACGAGAATTTGAAAAGATCGTATGCTTCTTGGAGAAATAAATCCCATCTCCATATCATGCAAATTGTTATCAACTTTGCAAATATTTTGTACCTTAGAATATAGCTCTTCATATGAAGTTTAAATACTTATTGGAACTCTGATGCATGCATTCCATCATCACTAAATACCCATTGCCATTTTTCATTGTTATTAACAAAATGTCCAAAATAATACGGTAATCAAAACGGTGAAGACATGTTTATGCGAATTAAATTGAAGATAAAAATGTCAAGTAATAGACTATAGTGCGATTCTGTTTGATTTTGAATAAGTCGATTAATCGACTCATGCGAATTCTGCGAGAAATGGGTCGTTTAATCGACCCCTCTTAATCGTTCAATCGACCGGTCAACAGTAATGTGTCGATTGATCGACTTATTAGGGAGAACATGAGTCGATTGAGCGACACTCGTTTTAGTCGATTAATCGAATCTTTGCGTATTTGCGAGAATCGGGTCGTGTAATCGACCCCGATGAGTCGGTCAATCGACCCGGCATTAATGTGTCGATTCTTAGTCGTTCAATCGACCGGTACATTGTAATGTGTCGATTGATGAAGACTTATTAGGAAGAACGTGAGTCGATTGAGCGACACTCGAGTAGATGAAGTCGATTAATCGAATCTTCGCGTATTTGCGGCGAATCGTTTAATGTCGACCCGATGAGTCGGTCGATCGACCGGCATTAATGTGTCGACACATTAATCTTTAATGTCGATCGAATCGACCGACTATCGGGGTCGATTAAACGACCGTTCAAATCGCAGATTCGATGTCGACTTCATCTACTCGAAAAAATGAACGAAATGACAATTAAATTGAATAAAACAATGCCATAAGGTCGAGTAACTAAATTGAAACACGAATGTTGATTTAGCTTGCAATGTCGAAGATTGGAAAGGAGGAGATGTACGGATTTTCGGTTCGTTGAACTACAAACCCCCAAAATTCCCGGTTGATATACACAAATTTGTGGAAGAAATAAAAAGGGGTATTTTAGACCTTTGCAATTGGAGGGTTGTTGGTATATTAAAGTGCTGAAAGGGTAATTTGGACATTTAACATAGAAGAAGGCCATTATTGAACTTTGAGAATAAGTAAGACCATTTTTGAACATCTTCTATTTGACTATGCCAAATTTGTACAAACCCCCAGTTAGATAATCGAGGGTAAAAGGAGATAATACGATAACTAAACAAGAGTAAAGGGGTAAATGTCATTTACCCTAAAATTTACAGTAAAAACATTTTCCACTCAATTTGATTACTACGCATCTTTCGCCACGCACTACTCCCAATGATTCTCAGTTGTCTCTCTCTCTTTCTAGACAATGTTCGCAGAGAATCTCGACTCAGCACAATCTCCTATTAAAATGGTGTAAAACTTCAAAACATAAGTAGAGTAGTATCTCTCGTACCGATATAATTTGCAGAAGTATAATTCACACATTTTCATACAAAGTTATAGCCTTCCTGTGCCTGCTATGTTGCTTTCTTTGATCACTGGAGATGCACACTTCTGTTCTCCTCCTATTTGTTTGTAGGGTTTGATCTCTTCGTGAGTTTTCTCGGTTAAATTAAAAAATTACTTCCTTTTTTTTTTTGTATACAAAGAAAATCGTCATATTTGTTTTGATATCATTTTTGATTTTTTTTAATGTTCATGCACTTGAATTTTTGTGCTTTTGTACTGCCTCTATAAGTGTCACGGCGATGTTTCTTCAATCTGTTATCGACGTAGGTACTGTTGAAAGGCTAATTGCAATTGTGGCTATTTTGGCCGTGTTGATTTGGGTAGTGAAGATCGCAATTCTGTTGTGCTGTGTGTGAAAGAATTTGTGTTTGCGAAACCGCTAGAAAGAAATATAGTTTGCGTGATACTGTAAAAATAGGATTCATTTTGGGTTTAGTAGGATTCATAGTGGGTTATGGTGAGTTTGCTATATTGGTTTTTGGCAAGTAGATGGTACATTTTTCAGGAAAATGTTTTCTTTGTAACTTCTAGGCTTATATGTTCACAATGTGTTGTTATTCAGTGTAAAAGTAGCCCTCTTTGTAAATAGGAGCATGGAAATAGGTGAGGTGATGTTTTGTTGTGGCAAATTGTTTCTTTCTTGACTTCAAGGATTGCATATTGCATTATCATTTGTCTGTGTGAAAATTTTTCACGTGTATGGCACTTACATGTCAGTTCTTATTGTTGTGTTGACTACTCCATTGTGATTTTAATTTATAAATTATCCTGATCGCTCGTGCTATTTTAAGGTGTCAATATTTGCTTGTCTGCACATGTAAGGAGCTTTGCAAGAGTCTTGAGAGATCAGTGGAATGACAAACATGGAAACGTTGTTGCACCATATACATACGAAGAAAGCTTCATAGTAGGTTGTTTTTTGGAAGGGTGCAGTGTAATTAATTTGATGATTTGCATGAGCAATATTATTGCAGTTTCTAGTAAGTGTTATATATACAAAATCACAATACGGACGTAAGATGCGCAAGCTTTCTCTGGCTTCAACTGAGAATAGCTGAGTGCTGTCTTTTAGATGGCCTGATAATATGTAGGAGCAGAAAGTGGTGAACAGATTTAGCAATGGATGAGTACAGGGAATTTGAAGCCTTTCTTCCCAGCTGGATAAATAAAAATCCAGCTGAAATGGCAGAATCTGATCTGTTTATTATATCTTGCTTCATTGCCGGTCTGATAGGACTCTTGACTATATTCTATACAGCTTTCCAGTGGAGAAGAAATATTAACTTGAGTTGGATGAAAGCTATTGCGAGGTCAAAGAAAAACCTAAGTCAAGGAACAAGGTTCCACTGGCGCCTCACACTTGGAGTTTGGAATCTGTAAATCGGGAAACAGTTTGAACTGCTGTGTCTGCTTAGAGTCTGTGTCTCCTTCACAGACTCTTGGCCCGATGGTGGCTTCAGATAGTTTCATCCACCGTTGTAGCATATGTGGTGCAGCAGCTCACTTGAGTTGCTCCGCTAATGCTCAGAAGGATTGCAAGTGTGTCTCAATGTTTGGCTATGACCACGTTGTGCATCAATGGGCAGTTCAGTGGACAGAGACAACAGATCAAACTGATGAATCTTCTTTTTGCAGCTACTGTGAAGAGCCATGCAGTGGTTCTTTTCTAGGGGGATCTCCAATATGGTGTTGCTTATGGTGTCAGCGCCTAGTGCATGTAGACTGCCATGGTAGCATGTTTAATGAAACTGGTGATGTTTGTGATTTGGGGCCTTTTAAAAGGCTTATCCTATCACCCTTATATGTTAAGCAATTGAATAGGACTCCTAACGGTGGATTTCTTAGCTCCATTACCCATGGAGCCAATGAAATTGCATCATCTGTGCGTGCCACCATTAGAAGTCAAGGTAAGAAGTACAAACATGGATATGAGACCTCTGCTGATACAGTTAACAGAAGCAATATGAGTGATACATCCACAGAAAGCGCTGCCACGACCACTAACACAGTTAATAGCTCTAATAGAATAGAAGAATATTATGACGGAACCCAATATACGGAGGAAGTGAAACAACAACAAAATGGAGAAGCAAAAAAGATGGACAAAACACCCAGTTTCAACAGAAGCTCATCAATTAATCAGAAGGATGAGTTTCAGTTAATAGGCATGAAACAGAAGTACGAGTTGATTGATTTGCCTCCAGACGCGAGGCCCTTGCTAGTGTTTATCAATAAAAAGAGTGGAGCTCAACGAGGTGATTCACTCAGGCAAAGACTGAACATTCTTCTCAATCCAGTACAGGTCAGAGCTGTTATGAAGCTTCTGATCTAGCTGCTGCTGTGACCAAATATCTATTAATAAAGCCTGACTATGAGAAAGTGTATCTATATTTTGTCATCGCTTGCCCAAAATGAAATGTTATGTCCATTCAATTAAGATAATTCAAGCTTAATAATTAATGGAAAATCAATAAGTATGAAAAATCTGAACTTTATTTGTGAAGTGCAGTTATATTTGGTGGTCTGATGAATTGCTTCGAATGAACGTTGTGTTAACACTACACTGACTTCTAGAAGAAGATGACACAAATTCTAGAAATTACTTGCCTGCATGTAGGGGGAGACTAATAAACCATTTATTCTATCAGACATTTTCTGTAAAACACGTGTTTGCATACGAAATTTGTTAATCACTTTGTTGATCGTAATGTTTGTGCGTTGTTGGTTATAGCTTTTATATAAGGTTGAGTGACCCATCGAAAAATAAAAATCATTTAGGAAACCGAATTTTCAGCAGGATTCTGTGTGTACTCATAAAGCCTTCAATCAGTGATTGTTTGGATCAGAAGTGTGAATGAAAGTAGAAAAGGTTGCATATGCTTCCGTAGCATTCTACCCAGCGCAAAGGAATAACGTGCTTGGGGATGGGCGCACAAAGGATGGGCTGGGGGGAGGGGACACCATTTTTTAGGTGCTTTTGCTTGTGTAAAGATTGTACATTGAAACAGACTTAAGGTTGTTTTATTATCATTGGTAATTCGAATGACTTCAAGGCCCAGATATTTTTATGCGTGTCTTTTAGGAGTCAAGTTTTCTTTCTAGTTGATTTTTCTGGAATCTATTGTCGTAATGATGCTGAGCTTTTTAGCATATTGACTTTACTGATTTCTAGTGTTAATTTTTAGGTTTGCGAATTAAGCTCGACACAGGGGCCAGAAACTGGACTTTATTTGTTTAGAAGGGTGCCACATTTCCGTGTTCTAGTGTGCGGGGGAGATGGCACTGTTGGCTGGGTTCTGGATGCCATAGACAAGCAAAATTTCATTTCTCCTCCACCAGTGGCCATTCTTCCTGCAGGAACAGGAAATGATTTAGCTCGAGTTCTTTCGTGGGGGGCTGGTCTGGGTTCAGTTCAGAGGCAAGGAGGTCTTTGCACGCTGTTGCAGGACATTGAACATGCTGCAGTTACCATTCTTGATCGATGGAAGATATCAATCTCAAACCAGCAGGGAAAGCCACTTCAATCCCCTATGTTTATGAACAACTATCTTGGTATGTTTAGATTGTTACATTTTGGTCATGTTTGTTTCATGGATGTGTTTCTTCTCGACAACTTTGCATCTTATATCAATTTTTTTTGAAATACTATGTACCTCATTTAGATTTATTCTGCTGAATGCTTGTTGCAAGTCTTGGACTAGATTTATTTTTTTCAGATTGCCAAGCTGAGTTAAACTTCATGTTCACTTCTTCAAATGGTTAACCATCCTCGAGACTATTTCAAAGCTCTATTTTGGAAATTTGTCTGTGCTTGAGTTTTTTCTCTATTTTTACGGGGAGTGGGGAGTATTGTTCTTCTCAAATATTGTCAACAAGGGTACGATAGCAGCATGAGCATTACTACAAGGTCTTCTGTGATTATCTAAACAGTCTGTGAAAATGTTAGTTTAGGGTAATTTCAAGCTGTATCGACTTGGTTCGCTATGATGAGCAACCATCGTTAATGTATTGGCAATATATGAAGCAGCCTCTTGAGCGATCGCACCTTATTTTGACAGTGGAAAAATCAACTATGTTTATGCAAGTAGGAGAGTAGAGAAAAGATATAAGCATCATTTTTGTTCAAGTCCTAAAACTAGGTAGAAGTCATATTCTCCTTTAACTTTTATGGAGAGAGTACTTTTTGCCTGTTTTCCACCCTGCATTCTGCTGCTTTTTCTTAAGTTGGTTCCTTTTTTTGATTCTCCTCCAATAGATTGGTGGTATGTAGGGGCAAGGTCTTTTAGTTCTATTTGGAAGATTTAGTTAGATTTCCACAATTATTCTCACTGGAGATGCGAAAATATGTTGTTGTTTTGAGCCTTTAAAAGGGTATAGGTGGATGAACGATGTGGATTAATATGGGTTCGTTTATCTCTAATTTGAGCTATCAACAAGGTTGGACAACTGAGTCATTTACTTTAATATAAGTGGTAATGGTACAAAATAGCCATTTAGAAAATGTAAAGATTAAAAATAGCCATGCTTTGTAGACACATCTTTTTTAGCCATTTTGGGGTGTAAAATGACATCCATACCCTTCTAGCATGTTTGTTTGATATTTGGGTTATTTCTCTCTCTCTCTCTCTCACTTATCTCTATGTATCTTCTTACTCTTTTTTTTCAAACTTTTTTTAAGAAATCGAACCTGTATTTTTCATTTTTAAATATGCAATATGGGTGTTGAATTATAGATATGGAAAAGAGGATTAATTTGATATATTATTCATGCAAAACGGATTTAAAACAAAAAAGTTATGTGAATTCAAAGTTTTTTGGAAAAAAAAAATAACTGGGTATGCTGTAACTCGAATTCGAGTCATCACACGACTCGATTTCGAGTCACTCAATGTATGATATATAAAATAAAGTTCGTTATTATAACCAAAAAGTTTATCTGGCATAGCGGATTGTCCATTGTTTCCTCACTTTTAGGTCATGGTATCGATACTCACTGACCCCAATTTTTTTTTCAAAAAAAAAAAAAAGCTGACTCGAAATCGAGTCATGTGATGACTTGAATTCGAGTTACAGCATACCCAGTTATTTTTTTTTTCCAAAAATTTTGAATTCACATAACTTTTTCGTTTTAAATCCATTTTGCATGTATAATATATAAAATTAATCCTCTTTTCAATATCTATAATTCAACACCCATATTGCATATTTAAAAATGAAAAATACAGGTTCGATTTCTTAAAAAAAGTTTGAAAAAAAAAGAGTAAGAAGATACATAGAGATAAGTTGAAGAGAGACAGAAATAACCCAAATATCAAACAAACATGCTAGAAGGGTATGGATGTCATTTTACACCCCAAAATGGCTAAAAAAGATGTGTTTGGAAAAGATGGCTAAAAAACATCTTGGTTTGTTGGGAATGGCTAAAAAAAAAAACCGACTGTTAATATAATGTTTAGCTTTAGTTTTTATGTTTCTAACTGGATAGTTCGCTCTGAGCATGAAAAGTAAAATTCTTTTGAACTGCTAATTATATTTTCAATAAAAGTTTCAGACAACGAAAGATGAACATTTAGACCTCCTTCATTTCTCTAGTTAAAATATGAAATAGTGATTGCTATGAACATCATCATATTGTTAGCTACTTAGCTTAAATATCTGTAGTTTTAAAATTTTCTCAATTTATTTTACTAACAATAACTTGGTTCACCCAAAGCTTTGGTCCTGGATCCGTCCCTGGAGGCTGGCCCTCATGAATGGAATTTGAGAAAGGAAACTGAGAGATTTATTATTGGTATTCCCTTTGGTAACACACTTCATATTGTTTTTAGGGAAGACCAGGCAGATCCAATCTGTTAATGGGTATATTTCCAGCGCCTGTCTCCAGACGGAAGGCCGCCCCATTAACGTTTTTATACAAGTGGCTTTGCTTTATACTTTTCTTTCCTTTTGGGTCGGGTCTGACAAACCTTGATTCACATACCTTCTTGGAAAGGTGATGTATATTTTCCTAGTCTAGACACAAACTTGGTTGTGCTTTTAACCATATTCACATACCTTCTTGGAAAGGTGATGTATATTTTCCTAGTCTAGACACAAACTTGGTTGTGCTTTTAACCATAACATTATAATATAAGTACGTAAGGGGGCATAAGCTAATGTCCAATTGAAGATGTAAGTGCTAAGAATATAAAAGTAGTTTGTTTGATCTGGATGATGTGTAAATAGTAACCAATGAATCTATCTTGATCTCTCCCGCACTTTTTGCTAGAATATGCAGGCAGGCTATAATTTGTCTACTGTATTTTGATCACGGTAAGAGTGAATAATTGAAGAAAATATGCGCATGTTATGAATAATGAAAGTTTGGAATATCATCTAAGTGATGGATCATGAAACTCTTTTTTAAATGTATAAAGCTGATTAAAGCAATTTGATTGAGCAGTTTGGTCAGGCTTATTTGGTGTTTGGTGAAAATGTGGGATATCTCTAGTGACTTAGTGATGGATCATGAAACTCTTATTTTACAGAATAAAGCTGATTAAAGCAATTCGAAGTCAATCAGAAAAGACCAAGTTCCATTGGGCAGTTGGGCTTATTTGGTGTCTAGTGGAACTAGTTTATATTATTATACCTTATATTCTGGGGCACATATGTTAAGCATGTGTTGTTTTGGAAACTTTTATATCTGCTAAAATGAGGCTTTGATGGCGGGCCTGAATAGACCTTTGTAATTACCTCAATAACTTCATTTGGGACCTTATGCGCGCTGAAAACTCTTATATATTCAGTACTATCATGCCGTATTAATCTGAATGGTGATGGTTGTTGTAGGGGTTGGATGTGATGCAAAGGTTGCTCTGGAAATCCATAATTTGAGGGAAGAGAACCCAGAGAAGTTCTACAACCAGGTAGATCTGTCTCTGAAAAATAGAAATTTAGACTTGGCGAGTATATGTGACTGGTGATATTGATCATATGCTACCTCATTAAATTATGTAATTTTCTTCTCTTTCAGAAAAGTTCAAGTATATATATGGCAGCAGAGTTTTGCCTAAATCTTTATGCAAATTGTTTGCAAAACAGATACCTTTTATGAGAGGGTGTTTCTATCCATGCATTAAACTCTTCTTCATGATTCTTCTTTTGTTATCTTTGCTGTTGAGATATTTCTGAACTTTTGAGAGCAGCAGATAGCTGTATAAGTTAGAGGAAGATCACATTATTTATCTAGAGTCCTGCTGAAGAATGATATAGCAGTAGGTCATTGTCATTCTTGCCATTCAGTTAAGGGAAGTGTTTTCTTATGTTGACTGATCTCGTTTTCTGTGCCACAGTTGGCAGTTAAAGCAACATTTTAGAAAAAATCAAGCTTTCTTTTTTATCCTCTTTTGTTTAATCAAGTACCAAGATCGATATTTTGTCGAATGTTCATCTGCACTACATGCAACAAGGTTTGCGGAGTTATGCATCATATGTATTGTTATTTCTATGAATGTTGGCCACTTATTGTGGGACTAGTCTTTAATTATGTAAGGCCTGCTCAAATTTGATAATTTGGTTAATTATACCTACCTCCCTTACGAAACATCGAGGGGAAGGTAAATGTACTGTAGACTTCCTTGACATTTTTCTGAGTAAACCAAATAAATCCCACTGTAGTCGTATTTTAGGGTTATAACTCAAGTCATGTGCTGTTTGTAAAATGTTGATGTTCGTGTTGAGCAAAACACTTGTATTGCTCCATTGAAGAAAAAGATTCCAAAACTGCGAATTGTTTTCCAAGCAAGGTACTCTTAGTCATCTAGATGGTTTCGCGAAAGGGAATGTAAAGGAGAATCATTAAGATATTTTATGTGCTGCAGTTATGTCTCTGTTTGGCTGCTGGTCAAGGCCTGCACTGCTTTAGAGATGCTGTCTTGGTCTTTTTCATTTTTTACTATATTAGGGCTGAAATAACTAGCAGTGTTGTTGCAGTTCATGAATAAAGTTCTTTATGCTAGAGAAGGCGCAAAGAGTATCATGGATCGTACATTTGCTGACTTACCTTGGCAAGTCCGGGTGGAGGTTGACGGTGTTGAGATTGAGGTTCCTGAGGTGAGTGCAGCAAAGTTTTGAACACTTGATATAGCTGTGAATTTTATTTGACTAGCTGGATCTTGAGCTAATTTTTTTTCCTTGGAAGATAATTTTACCTTTGTTACTTAAAGCAAATAATTTATCCTTCTTGCTTCAACGTTGTACCATATAAGCTCAGTTTTGATTTTTATTGCTCATGTAAACTTCTTATATTCTTCTTTGTGCTAAGTTTGTATTAACATATATACCGCGGTATATGGAGCGAGAGCTGGTGCAAGAATCTCGTTGAGATTATGACCTTTTTTTCTTAATGTTTAGGATGCAGAGGGTGTCCTTGTAGCTAATATTGGAAGTTATATGGGTGGTGTCGACTTGTGGCACAATGAAGATGAGAGCTATGACAATTTTGATCCTCAATCCATGCATGACAAAGTGCTTGAGGTTGTAAGCATTTCGGGCATGTGGCACCTAGGAAAGTTGCAGGTAAGATTGGCTTTACTTTTGGAGATGATATTAATACAATAAACTTATCTCTGTTTGTGCATTTTTTATTTCTTCGAAAGCTCACAACATTTGGTTAGACGTTATATAAATAAACATTCTAAATATGAAGGGAAGCTTTAATACATCATTTGAAGCATGTTGGGAACCTTTAATCTATTTTTCCCGTGAAAAATCATGTGGTAAAAGTTGTCTATGTATGTGTGAACAGGTCGGGTTATCCCGAGCATGCAGACTTGCACAGGGACAGTCGATTAAGATCCAGCTATTCGCTGGTTTTCCAGTTCAAGTAGATGGGGAACCATGGTTTCAACAGCCCTCTACATTAATCATCACGCATCATGGACAGGTTTCTCTTAAAAGCCCCAACTAAACAAATAAAATTATAGAAAAATGGATAATTACAAAAAAAAAATCCGGGTATCTCTTAAAATGATAAATACCCCATTGAGGTTTGTAATGGTTATATAATTTACCCCTCAACACCCCATCAATAGCTGCAATTTGTAAAAATAGAAACATATGTCAAGGGAGTATTTGTAATTTTGAAATATAACTGGGTTTTTTTTGGTAATTAGGCTAAATCTTAAGTAACTCAGGTTTGTATTCTTGGACACAAACGCTTCATGCCGAATCTTGAAGGAACATCAGTTTGCACAGAACATATAGCACTAAGCACCTTTTCAGTTTTTCATCCGTGCCATTCATACTCATTTTGTTTCTTACTGTACTAATATGTACATGGATCAGGCATTTATGTTGAAAAGGGCTGCTGAGGAACCTCTTGGTCATGCCTCTGCAATTATTGCTGATGTCCTTGAGAATGCAGAAACCAATCGTGTTATTAATGCATCACAGAAACGAGCACTGCTTCAAGAAATGGCACTGAGGCTGTCCTAGATCTATCTTTCTGGGTTTTTGCTTTAACAGTGTCTACTGATGTATAATTGTTTTGATTTTACATTTACTACATTCGGCTTCACTTGTATGGTTGTATTATCTGTTTCACACGTAGGATTTATGAGAAAGAAAAGAATGCTTGCAGCTAAACCTTAATGGTATATAAACCTTATTGATGCAGGCAGAAGCGTAATATGTACAACAATGAACACAAATACGACCGTTGATTCTCAAGAATACCGGAAGTATTGAACAAAGCAATATAATTCTCAAAAGAACATGTATTGCAAAGAGAATAATCTCAAAATTAATAATAATTCAACCTCTCTAAAAATAATAAACTAGCAAGTATTTATAGGATTAAAATAAAACTCCTAACTCGACTAGGAAACATTAAAGATAAACTAAAATAGAAGAATTATAAACAAATAAATTACTTCCTAAAATATAAGATATTGTAAAATCCTAAAAGATAATAAAACACGATATCGTATCTTTATCAATATCTCCATCACTTATCCTCATCAATGTCACTCCAGTGCTTCTGTAAGTTGCTTGCTTGATGAATGTCTGAGTAGTAGTCTGGGTTATGTGGACCGATGATAAGACGTGCGTTGTAAGTATAATAATGTTGGTGGGGCAATTTGTGTTTAACCAAGGATAATGAAGAAGCTTGTGCTTTCAGGCTTAGGTCTGATTTAATATGAGTGTGTGTTCCCTCTTCTACTGTACCCTCAAAAAACAAAAAAAATACTGGACAAATTATATATTTTTGTATAGTCAACAGTTGACTGGTTTATATTAAAAAATGAAAAAGAAGTTACTTATATAAAATTTTCTATTTAGTTAAAGAGTTACCAAATCCAAACAAAGATCGAGCCACTTAAATTTTAATGAGCATTGATAAATATTTTTCTTAACTATTTATAATTATACTTAATTTTCTTAATCAACATAACATTCAGAGTTTAATCAAGAGAAACATTAATCAATGGTAACCAGTTGAATTCTAATTACCTTTTGCAATTCAAATAACAAAATTGATCAGTTCTTATAAAAAAAATGGCACTCCATTATGCATCCAATTTAATTAATTACAAAGTTTTATATGGTAGTCAAACACAATAAAATTCTGCGCGCATGCATAAGTTATAGGGAAATTAAGGAAGATACCCCCAACAGGGGGTATTAAGGAAAAATACCTCCACTTTATTAACTAATGAAATTTACCCCTTTTCCCTACCTAAAATATATAATTTACCCCTAACTTAAAAAAAAAAAAGGGAAAAAACGTTCATTATGGGTGGGAGTGTGCTTTTCAGCTAGCGGGAGATTACTTTTCACCATTACAAACCCTAATTTCACCATTACAAGCCTAGAAAGAATCACAAACAAGATTTTCGAGCAAAGAGCAAGATTTATGATTTCTTCTTCAAAAGTACGAACCCTAGTAGATGCGACACGTTTGAAGGAGGCAAAATTGAGGAGCGTTCGAAATTGAGGGACGAAAGGACTTGGGTTCGACAATAAATCTCAGTTCTTGCATAAAAAATATGGATAAATATTAGTTTTGATTGTTCTTTCTTGTAATTTTAGTGATTTTCATTTTCGCAAAATGGTTCGATTAACCAATTTTCCACGATTTTTGGAATAGGTATAATTTGAAGAGTTTCGATTTTTCGCAAGTTGTATTGGTGGGCAAACACGTGGGCATAACCGTAGGAAGTTGGGTGGGCAGTTTTGTTAAATATCAAAAATTATGGGTGGACAAGTGAACTGGACTGGATGTTGGCACTTGGGTGGGTATTTGTGTGGGCAGTTACGTTCAATGTCAAATTTTGTGGGTGGACAAGTGAACTGAACCGGAGGTGGGCACTTGGGTGGGTATTTGTGTGGGCAATTGTGTGGGCATTGACGTTCAATGTCAAATTTTGTGGGTGGACAAGTGAACTAAACCGATAGTGGGCAACTGGGTGGGTACTTGCATGGGCACTTGGGTGGGCATTTACATTGAATGTCAAATATTGTGGGTGGACAAGAAAACTGATCTTTTATATCTATTTATTTACTGCAGGGGTTCATATAATTTTCTTATGGGATGGAATTTGGGATTGTGACATAAGTACATCCCGATGGAGGTATACAAGGAAGCATTCCAAAATCGTTCTCTTCCCTTCAGAGTTCACGTACGCTGAATTGTTGCGGAAAGCTTATATTTTCTCTAAATTCAATCCATATGAGGGTGAAATAGAGTTGACCAGTTGGTTTGGCTATGAACATGTTGAGCCCTTGCCACCATGTCCAGTCACCGATGATGACGATGTCAGGCTACTTGTTCGCATGAATAGCGAGAAGCCTTTGTCTGTTCCGGTTTGTCTGATTAGAAGGGAAAATAAGAAAAAAAACACTCTTTGAAGTCAGCTAGTAGCAATCAAGAGATGTTGCCAATTAAAAAAGAACCTATCGTTGAAGAGATTATGCCACGTCCCGTGCGTACGACCAAAAAGCGTAAGATCAATAAACGCAAAAAGGTTGCAAAAAGAAAATCTCGTATACTTCCATATTTTGGTATGACTATGGAAGACCTTGAGAATCACCCTATGTTTTGGGAGGATGTAGATATGCCAAGTGGCGATGATTGGCCTATTACTTCTGAAGGGAATGATGGTGGTGGTGTTGAAAAAGAAACTATCGTTCAAGAGGATCTACCACGCCCCGAGCATAACGCCGTTAAAGGCAAAGGGATTGTCAAAGAAACATCTGGTTTTGAAGAATATTTAGGTATGACTATTGAAGACCTTGAGAATGACCCTCTGTTTTGGGAGGATGTATATAGGTCAAGTGACGAAGATGGTGGTGGTGGTGGTGGTTGTGGTGGTGGTGTTGAGGCAGCAGCAAGGGGGAACGCTAAACTCGGGGGTGGGCACAAAAGTCGTCCAGAGAGTAGGCATGAACATCAACCCGAAAATCGACATGATGATGGGCAGGAAGATGGTAGGCAGGAGTTCAGGCAAGATTGTGGGCAGGAAAGTGGGCATAAGAATGGTGGGCAGGAGTTCAGGCAATATGATGGTGTGCAGGAAAATGGGCATAAGAATGGTGGGCAGGAGTTCAGGTAATATGGTGGGCATGATAGTGTGCATAGGAATTGTGGGCAGGAAAGTGGGCATGAATGTAGGCATGAGCGTGGGCATACTGGGCATGATAGTCAATCATGCAAAAGGAATTTTGTGGAAACTGGGCACAGTGGTGTGGGGCCTATGAGCAATCAAACAAGCAATTGTAACTCTATCTCAGTAGATGATGATTTACAGGTTGGTCAAGTTTTCCGTATGAAAGAAGAATTTAGCCGGCGACTTGCAATAATTTGTATGCTAAAAAATAGACAACACGTTGTTAAAAAGTCAGACAAAGTTAGATTTGTTGCTAGTTGTGTGGATAAAAATTGTGGGTGGATGATACGCGTGACTAGGCGGCGAGGTGGGCATCTACGGGTTGTTGTTAAATATAAAAATTGTCATGAGTGTTCGATTGAAATGAACAACCATGAGCATAAAGCAGGTAGGAATAAGGTGTTGGGTGAGCGATTATGTACGATATAAACAACCCACACATTCATACCCACCTCTAGCTATTATTGCTGAAATAAAAGATAAATTCAATATGGACATAAGTTATGACAAAGCATGGAGAGCAAAGGAAGAAGCAATTAAATTGGTTAGAGGTTCTCCGGAAGATTCATTCAAACAACTTGCTGCTTACTTGGAGCGTGTCCAACAAGTCAATCACGGTACTATGACCGAGATTGAGGTGATGAAGGTGGTTGTTTCAAATATTGTTTCATGGCTTTAGGTGTGTGTATACGTGGATTTTGGACACATATTCGACCCGTATTGGCTGTGGATGGTACGCATCTAAAGGAGACGTACCGAGGTATGTTATTAGTGGCTACCGGTATGGACGATAACAACCAAATTCACCCTTTAGCATTTGCCATTGTCGACTCGGAGAATGATGCTTCATGTAAATGGTTTCTTAAAAAGATAAATGGCTTGTTGGCGGAGAAGAAGAATTTGGTTATTATCTCAGACCGCCATCAGTCTATTGCTAATGCCATTAAGGAAGTTTTCCCAGATGCACACCATGGAATTTGCATATACCATCTAAGACAAAATGTTGTTGCCAAATTTAAGGATGTGGATGTATCGGCTCTACTCTATTGTGCCGCTAAGACATATAATGAATCCGAATTTCGACATATCATGAACGAGATATATTTTGTATCTAGTGATATATATAACTACCTGAGGACTGAAAATACTCAGAATGAGCAATGGGCTCGTGTGTTTTTTCCGGGTAGACGATATAGCATCATGACTACCAACATCGCAGAGAGTCTTAATGTCGTGCTCAGGAATGTTAGGGAATACCCTCCGGTGGCCCTTTTGGATGCAATCTTAATGATGTTGATGAGGTGCTATGCAGAACGGCGTAATGTGGCTGTGAAGATGAAATATCCATTGATAGATTGGGCTGAGAAAATTGTTCCAGAGCGGGATGAAAAGAGTAGGAGGATGGATGTCCAAACATTGCATTACTACACCTACTATGTACTTGATGGTGATAGGAATGCCGAGGTCGATTTGAATGCAAGAAAGTGGACATGTAATGTGTTCCAACTGGATCAATTACCATGTACACATGCACTAGCAGCAGCTAGGAAAGTTGGAATGCCAAGGTACGAACTCGCCTCTCAATTTTACACAACTGAAGCACTAATAGCTGCATATGCAGAGGCCATCTTCCCTATAAGCCACATGGACTTCTGGAATACCCCCGAGGAAGTATCCTAGTTGAATGTGTTGCCTCCAATCATGCGTCCCCCTAGCGATAGGCCACAAAAACGAGGATATTATCCCAGGGCGAGCAAAAAATGAAAAGGAAGTGTGGGCGATGTAAAGGCACCGGTCATAATCGCAAAACGTGCAAGAAACCCATTCCGGTGAGAAGTAACATCAAATCTTAGAAAGTGTGGGCTGATGAATATTGGTTGTTTCTAATTTGATGTATCACATTGTAATATGGTAGGCATTTGGGTAGGCAAATGTTTGTGTAATGTACTATATTGATGGTAGGCAGTTGCGTACCATTTTTTTACATTGTTTATGTATAATTCTTGTATTCGGTTGATTATGTTGTCTTCTTTGGGCATGTTAAAGTGTTTAATATTTTTATGTTTGTCTTATACTAATTTTGAAATAGTGGGCATTTGCGTAGGCAGATGCGTAGGCAGGATTGTGGGTACGTTAAAGGGTTTAATATTTTTAGATCTATCTTAATAATTTTGAAATTGTAGGCAAGTTCGTGGGCATGCCTATTTTTAGATCTGTGTCTTATACAAATTTTGAAATAGTGGTCAGTTGCGTAGGCATATGCGTAGGCAGGATTGTGGGCACGTTAAAGGGTTTAATATTTTGAGATTTTTACATTGTTTATGTACAATTTTTGTATTTGGTTGATTAGGTTGCCTTCTTTGGGCATGTTAAAGTGTTTACTATTTTTATATCTGTCTTATACTAATTTTGAAAATAGTGGGCATTTGCGTAGGCAGATGTGTAAGCAGGATTGTGGGCATGCCTATATTTAGATCTGTGTCTTATACAAATTTTGAAATAGTGGGCATTTGCGTAGGCAGGATTGTGGGCATGTTAAACCCTTTAATATTTTGAGATTTTTACATTGTTTATGTATAATTCTTGTATTTGGTTGATTAGGTTGCCTTCTTTGGGCATGTTAAAGTGTTTAATATTTTTATATTTGTCTTATACTAATTTTGAAAATAGTGGGCATTTGCGTAGGCAAATGCGTAGGCAGGATTGTAGGCATGCCTATTTTTAGATCTGTGTCTTATACAAATTTTGAAATAGTGGGCATTTGCGTAGGCAGATGCATAGGCAGGATTGTGGGCATGTTAAACCCTTTAGTTATGGGCATGTCATACTAATTTTGAATTACAAGAATATACAAGTACTAACGTCATACATAATTACGAAGTTTAACGTCATACATAATATACAAGTACTACACCATTAACATCTAATATAGGGAACACAAATAAAAGTTTAATCCACACAATACACTTACAAATTAATATCTAATATTGCCTTCTTTGTATATTTCTGCGCAAATTATGAGCCTGAATTCATCGCACCTCTTGGCGTTGATTTTCACCACGCCACGCCCCGTGACCAAGGACTCCACCATCTTCATGCACATTATGCCACAATCACTGGTATTCAATTATTGCGGGGGATGCTCATACCGTTCAATCTTCCAATCCTTTTGGAGGGGCTCGACCCTATTGTCCCAAATGTGAGCTTCCTCGCACAAACTTGGTAGCATTGACGCTAATTTACGGAATTGTCCAATATAAGTACTAAATGACTTGGACTCGGACATTGAATCATATACAACGATCAACTTTTTCTTCAAGTCCAACTCATATAGCACCCAATGGTTACCAATGATGTGGCCTATGCCATAGACCTTGTCAACTTCAGCTCATAATTTCCCAAGACCGTCTAGCGAATATACGCCCGTCAAATATTCCATTATAGTTTCGTCAACCTTCCACCAAGACCAGTCTTTCTTTTTATTCTTTGAAGCTTTTGCATACTTGTTAGCCCATTTCATAGTCAAATTATTGTGTCAAATTAAAGTAAATCAATGTCAGAAACAAATTTATATCAAAAAAACAAGATGAATGACATGTTTGTGTAAATGAATGATGCTACGTACCCAAAATAGCATATCCATGGTTGTCCAGTTCGACAAGAAAGGTTCAGGCCATTTTTTTAATTTATACGCGACGAGGCGCATCAACAGGTCCATTTGCTGCAATGAACAAAGTGGGCACATATGTGGGTACACAGTAAGGCAAAAGGGTAGGCAAGTAAATCAAAAAAATAAGTGGGCAGGAAGATAGGTAAAGAAGTGGGCAGGAAAAATGGAAGTGATTTTGTGAACATACCTGATCATCCAGCCATCCTTCTGGGTCACGGATATTCAAGAACCATGAGGCACAAAATTTGTGACCTTCCTCAACTGAACAATGAACGAATACGTCCTTGTTTTCAGCAAACCACTTCTCAAATTCTGCAATCAAGGCATGTGGGTAAATGCCCATTGGATCATAGAGTTGCAACTGACGAATTTCCGGAGCATCAATTTCCGGAACAACCTTACCCTTCTTCTTCGGTGGGATATGATGACTTGGATCCGTAAAAGGCGATTTCTTCATGGGGCCAAGTCTTATCGTCCTTTTCCGTTTCTGATAAACAATGTCATCAATTTTCAGAGATCCGACTCTGACAGGACTACCAATATTAACAAAAGCAGGCTTGGCATTGTCCCCATCGCTTTCAGATGCACCATCCTTACCATCGGCAGTAATTGTTGGATTTGAACCCACAACCTCAGTGGTTTGAACCACTGAAAGTAATGCATCAAGTTTTGAAGGGTTGGCAATCAATTCTTCAAATGCTTTGTGCGGAACAAATGTAATGGGTTGGGCGTTGCTGCCGGCAGGAACAAGGGCAAAAGGTCCAGATATATCTTGTTAGATAAATGTTTTTATCAAGATTTTGATGATTTTGTTTAAATGAGTTTTTATACCAAAACAATGTTTTTATATGTTGTCCAAATACTCCTAAATGATTTAAAATATTTTTACTAATTTTTGGAATATTTCTTAGAGTTTTTAATTTGATTAAAATTGGACAACACTTTTGATGATTTTGTTTATATTAGTTTTTACACCAAAACAATGCCTTTAAATATTGTCCAAATACTCCCAATTGATTTAAAATGTTTTTACTAATTTTTTGGAGTATTTCTTGAAGTTTATTTTTGACAAAAATCGGACAACATTTCAAATTGAAGGTCGACCGGTCGCCCAAATGGTCGACCTGTACCTGAAGAAAAGAAAACACGAAATAGAACATACATGTCTTGAAAAAAGAAGGAGGGGATCGGGTCGAGGGGGGCCGACCGATCGCACCCACCCTGGCGGCGGTCGACCCCCATCCGACCCGCACTGGATCGCACTATCTTTTTCAAACGTTCGAAATCTTATACAGGCAACCTACGCCTCTATGTTATTTTGTGTCGAAAAAATTATACCGCTTTGATTCTTTGACAAGAAGATTTACTTTTTAATTTTGTACAATATTTCTACATCTTGTGATCTTCTTTTTGTACAAAAAGTGAAGATAGAGGAGCCTATGTTGGGAGCCTATGTTGGTGAAGACTTCCCTATAAATAGAGGATGAATTGAAGACACAAGACAACAACACATACAAGCAAAATACACAACAAGAAATCTGCAAATTGTTCAAGCTTTCATTTTTACATTCTTGTTGTAAAAGCCTAAGTACTTTCACTTGCACATCTTTGAGGTCTAGGCTTTTTGATTCTTGATTACATTTGCACTCAATCTTTGTATTATTTTCATAGAGTTGTAATCTTGAATTTTGTCCATCATTCAACACAAGACATCCTTGTGAGTATTCTTGTGGTAAGAATACACTTGGGTGATCTAGGTGATAGGTGTTTGAAGAGTGTGGTACTCTTCAAAGGTGGTGAAGGAAGATTGTGGTAATCTCCTTGAAGGTGTTGTAAGAGGATTGTGGTGATCCTCAAGGTGTTGTATTAATTGTGGTAATTAATAAAATCTTTTTTTTTCCTTTTTGAAATCTATCCCGGAGATACTGGGGTGGTAGAGGATTAGGCCCTAGGTGGGTTGAACCTCTTTAAATCAACGAGTGTTGTTTAATTTCTGCTTTTACATTTTTGTCATTTGCTTGTTGATTCGAAAAAGAGGGTGATTTGCGAAAAATCGGCATAATCTATTCACCTCCCCTCTAGATTATCGTAGCCACTTGGACTAACATATCTTTCTTCTCATCAGAAGTAGTGTCATCAAACACAGGGCCAACATCATGCCCTTGGAGGAAACATCAGGAGGGGATGAGGGTGGAGAGCCTATGGGTTGCTTCTGAAAGTGGTGCCCACTGTCGGCACCCTGTTGGGCAACGCGGGCGGCATCCCGGTCGCCATCCTTGTCGGCACTACTTTCGGCACCATGGTCGGCACTACAGTGGGTAGTTGATGGAGCTTGATCTTTGCTGACCTTTTCAGAAATTGAGCATCCCAAATGCTCCATAATTGTCTTCAACATGGACTCAATTTTGTCGACTCTCCTCGACAAACCAAACAAGTCCATGGGCGGATTTGGCCCTCCATCTTCCTCATAAATACCTTCGCCCTCTGTTTTCTTCCTCAAACAATTTTCTTTTCAAAGTTTTCTTCTTTATTTCTCCATTTTTCTTTCTAAAATTCTCTTTCTCAATGGTATCTTCCACACAACAAGTTTTTTTAAGGATTCAATATCTTGCTCCAATTTGGACGGTCTCAGGTGTTTGTGAACAAGCTACAAACAAATAAACAAAAGTCAAAAAACAGTGCAATAGTGGGCAATCAAGTGGGCAAACGAGTGGACAAGTGTATATTAGCGAAACAACAATAACAATGTGAGCATACAAATGGGCACTCATGTGGGTAGTAGCGTGGGCAAATGAGTGGGCAGGTGTACATTAGTGAATGACCAATATCAAGGTGGGCATACATGTGGGCAGTGCAGTGGGCAAATGATTGGGTAGGTGTATATTAATGAATGAACAATATCAAGGTGGGCACTCATGTGGGCAGTGAAGTGGGCAGGTGTATATTAATGAATGAACAATAACAAGATGGGCATACAAGTGGGCACAACAGCAGACATTTATACACACAATAAAAATTGATTAAAAAGCTTACAGTATCATCATCTCCCGGAAGCAAAGTCCTGAAGATTGTCTTTTTCAGTTTATCAAATGAAAAAACGGCGGCTTCGCTTGACCAACATAAAATACGTGGCACCCTATTCTTAGCAGCTTTGGTTGTGAGGGCACACAATTTGGCGACGTCTGGGATCGCCTCATATGCCCAGACTTGTAGTGCAGGGTGGAAGTCGTAGATGTCGAAGTTTTCACAATCATGCTTTTCTTTGGTTTCTTTTCTTTCCCAATAACCCTGTACTCGACCGACCATGCATGCATGTGTTTCCTTTACCAAGAAATCGAAAGCAGCTCGTCCCCATGGATAAGCATTAAAAGCTTCTAGATCATCCCACAAGGTGAATATACTCGTCCACAATTCTTTTGGTTTTTCGGTCTCTTACAAGAAGAACACCGTATAGGAAACATAGCAAGGCCAACTTCAGGGTCATATCTCCGTCACCTTTTTCTTTCTTGGACCATTCTTCCAAAGCGTTTTCCACGTGTATCAGACAAAGGGGATTAAATCTCCTAAAGCATTTCTTGAAGATCCCCGACGACGATGGAATAGTAGACTTGGACCCAAAACCAAGTCCTGTGATCAATGCGAATTCGGTTATTCCAAAGTCTGCCTCTTTGTTGTTCAGGTGGAATGTTATCTTGTCTAATGACATCGACTTGTCTTGTCTAAAGAGAAGGTGGAGATATAACTCGCCTTGAAATTTCAATTTTTGTACATCCAGGAATTGTCCAAAGCAAGATTGCCTGAACCTTTCTCTATTCCGATCGCTCAAACAACCAATTATTTTGTTTAATTCCTCATTGAAATTGCAACGACCACTTAATCTCGCTGCAAATTGATCCTTTTCGTTGTGAACAAGCGTCGTCTTTCTTGAACTGCACAATGAAAAGTAGTGTTAGATACAAGTGGGCACACAGGTGGGCAGACTGCAGGGCAAATAGGTGGGCAGGATTAAAAATTCTCGAAAAAACCCAAGTCCATACATATTCCAACCTAAAAACACATTATAGACTCTACAGAAGATGATCATAAACTCCACAAAACACATCACAGACTCCACAAAGTGGGGAACGAAGTGGGCAACGAAGTGGGCACTCATGTGGGCAAAGCACATGGCTAATAAGTGGGCAACAGAAAAAATGTTCGATTAAACCCAAGTACACGCACATTCCAACCTAAACACATCATTAACTCCACAAAACATGAATCATTTAACGTTAAATCTCGTTTTCAGTCATATAACGAAACCCTAAACTGTTTATTATTTTTTTTTTTCAAAACAAAACTCAAAATCCTTCAACACAACTAACTAAAATATACATATAAGAGAAGAAGATGAAAATACAAACCTTTTCAACCGAAGAATGACCTTCGATTTTCAAACCCTCAGACATCGAACAATCGCAAGTGACAGAATGAACTCGTCGGAACAAGTGCTCGTGGGGACGTTCGCGGGTCGAAGAGAGAAAAAACGGAGCAGAAGTAGAGAGAGCAGGGGAGTCGGACGTGAGATGGGTTTAGAAGATGAGAAGAATGGAAGAAGATCGGACGTGTGAGAGAGTAGTTGGCAAATGAACTGTTCCCGCCTATTCATATTCTTTTTCCTTTTTTTTTTGGGTTTTTTAAATAAAAGGGTATTTTAGACTTTTTAAGAGAAAAAGGGATATATTTCCTTGTTTCATAATGAAGGGGCATTTTTCCTTAATACCCCTTGTTGGGGTATTTTCCCTAATTTCCCTAGGTTATAACACCACCCACTAAAAGAAGAAACTGAGCTAATAAAAGACATCATTGCTTTAACTGAAAGTCTGAATATGAATCATGACAAAAAATATATTACTTTAAGAAAATAAATTTCATTTTTTAAGCCTCAAAAGGACAATGGAAAATAAGAAGCGTAATCCAAAATAGACGTTGTCACAACATATCAATTATTAAATCCCTCACTTAATTACTTGAAGCCTGATTAAAATTTCAGATAAGAGTTTATGCATTTGCACGCACATACAATTTCGCTAACCGATTATTTACTTCCTTTTGCAATGTAGTATATCTTACAACATGGTGGAACGATTGGGTTACAAGACATACCTACAAAATTTGTATTTACATTTTCTCTAAAAGCATAAAGAGGCAGCTTTCTCTTCATCTTGCATATGAGATCTCTCTAAGGACCTATTTGGATATTTCCAGCCATCGACACACAGCTTCAATCCTTAACTGCTCGACCCTCGCCACGAGGCATTTTCTTTGACGCCACTGCACAGAATAGGTTATTGAAAGTAAGCCACAGTTGTACATGGATATACATCCTAAAATACGAGTACCTAAATTTTACACCTGATTGTAGTTCCAAGTACATAAACATTAGCGAAAATTACAAAAAACCTTAAGGTTTAACTAATTACAAAAAAAAAAAAAAAAAAAAAAAAAACTAAGTTATCTTTCAAAATTACAAATTACAAATACCCCCCTTGACATTTATTTCTCTCCTACAAATCGCGAGGGGTATTTGTTAGGTAAATACAAACTTCAAGGGGGTGTTGTTTAGGGTATTTGTAATTTTGAAATATAACTGGAGTTTTTTGTATTTAGGGATAAACTTCAAGGGTAGTTTTTGTAATTATCCCTACACATTAATAAAAAGCTTGCGAGAGCATCAAGACAGATGACACTTAAGAAAACCCCAAGTCTCAAAGTTTATGTTTGATGACTATCATCCCATACAACTAACAAGCATCAAAGCATGAGGATAACAACATTTGGAGACACCAATATTTCTCCTCTACAGCACTATTATAACTATAACAACATATATGACATCTATAATTGCACTTCTGCAATAATCCTAATTAAAGAAACTCTTATTCCTAGGGTAAAGAATAAGCACATTAGAGCACGTACACAACAGATCTATCATAACGTATGACAACTGTATGTGCTTCTAAAATAACTTGGAATAAAAAACTTTTATTCCTAGGTAATGAATGAGCACATCACATACATGGGGTGGGGGGAGAGAGGGAGAGGGGGAGAGAGAGAGAGAGAGAGAGAGAGAGAGAGAGAGAGAGAGAGAGAGAGAGAGAGAGAGAGAGAGAGAGAGAGAGAGGGAGATTGCTTACAATCTTCCACATCCTTCAGCTGATAATAATGAGGAGCTATTTCCACCAGCCACTCAGATTTTAGTTCAGTCACCTGTATGCCAAACTCCACATATGAGTTTCTAATGGCAAGCACACTACATAGTGGATAAAGTAGAAGCACAAATATGAAATACTCACCTGCCGCATGTACTCCTTAGTTGTTAAAACCAATTCATGGTAGATGACCCATCTCGGAAGCAGCTGACACACAAAGAAACAATAATATGGCACTGCCCATTTGGTGGCTCAAATCTATCACAAATACTACACCAAATAAACATTCATAGTAAAAAAAGTAAAAATGCACGGACATATAAACACATATACATATATATATATATATATGTGTGAATGAATGCATATATGTATGTGCATACATGCATACACTCGTATCTAAATACAAGCATACTTACAAACGTGATAGGGATAGGGTAATGGGGAGAGGAACAGGGGGGGATTTTGGGAAAGTAGAGGCGACGGGCAGGAGCAGGTAACTTTTGGTTCGAATCGTCATGTGCAAGGCACATGACTAGAGTAACTTTTCCGTCCATCTCGCCCAACTGCCGAGTACAACGCCAACTGATCCATTTTGACTTGAAAACTAACTTAGTGAAAAATAAAAAATCCAACTTAGCTGAAGCCGGTGATCAATATCTGCTGCTAGGAGAACCTAGGACTAAAACTTGCACTTAAAATACAAAATCCAAAATTAAATAGATAAAGACAATTTCTCAGTAGGCCTAAACAAAAGTTTTGCCTTCTAAAGTTCTAATCATGACTCCAGATGCATTATCCAAATATTTCAATTTGAACACAACCTTAGATTTATCATCAACAAACAGCCCTCACATCATATTGAAGATCCACAATCTTGTAAAAACTTTATAAGTCGACACTAATTTTGTGTTAGCTAATAATAGAAAATTTTGTCTTACCTGGGCTAAACCAGAGCTGGGGTGAATATGAACCATCTGTGGATGTTTGACGGTTCTATATGACCCACTCTTTTGTAGTCTTGCTGAGTGGGGAAAAAAACCGGATGTGATGGCTTTCTTTATCGCTTCTAAGTCATTCGGATTTGATGTCACTTCAATTTCAACTCTTTCTAACAGCCCCTCCAGCTGATCGCGTATATCCCTAGCTCTCTTCATGCTCCTGACCTGGAATATAAGAATCAAAGTATTTAAAGATTCAAAATCTTTACAACGGTCAAAGATGATGTCTAAGTGCTCCAAAGCATCTCCTCCCTATCACATGATATGAGAAAGAGACACCCAATTCCCTATCACATCTTTTCGCACAGCACATTACACAGAACACATTATTTGCATTTATCTGTACTACAGGATAACGATATCAGATTACCTCACCAGAACAGAACAACCATTATCAAAGAGACAATCCAATGGCCAAATAGGTATAGCACTTTTAGAAAAGGAAACACTAGGTTATCAGACCTACCTGGATATAATTCTCATAGCACCATTGAGTTGAAAAATTGGTTTCCTTCCATGAGCTATACACCTAGAAAAGTGAAACAATATCAGAAGGATCTGAAATAGTG
Organism: Rehmannia glutinosa; assembly: GCA_016081115.2. Classification (NCBI taxonomy): domain Eukaryota; kingdom Viridiplantae; phylum Streptophyta; class Magnoliopsida; order Lamiales; family Orobanchaceae; genus Rehmannia; species Rehmannia glutinosa. Next base: position 599,050 of record JABTTQ020001821.1, on the reverse strand, counting down.
GAACTTGAGATCTAACAAAAGTTAATACTAATAAAGTCGCAACTACAAAGCAATTACAGCTACTCATATCTAATGATAATCAACAAATTACTTAAGAAACACATTTTCCTTTTTGTTTCTTGGAGAACGGCAGAACGCTTGCATTCAGTAGTTTCAAAAGCTCCTTCCTCAATTTGAGGGATAGCAATCAATTGAAAGCAATCACCAGAGTGTAAAAACATTCATCATAAGAATAAAACAAATATACATGCTGTCACATCGCCATAAGAGCATAGGAAAAACATCACAAATAAAACTAAATCACTAACCTTGAGCAATGCAATATGATCTCCAACATTTCCCGTGTAAAAATTCAGGCGGGCATTGTCTGCATGAACTTGCTTGTCCTTGGGACGATAAAAGATTGAATTTCCAATGGATAGCATTGCAGCAATAGATATGATTTCATCAGAGCATTGGTATTTGTCGGAAGCGACAATCATCTTCGATAGCATAGGGTCAAGCGGAAATTCAGCCATCCTTCTACCCACTCTTGTTAGCTCACCATGCTTGTTAAGTGCACTCAGAGCATAAAGCAGTTCCAAGGCCTTCAGCAGAGCTTCAGATGGTGGAGGGTCCATGAAGTCAAAGTTAAGCAGGTCATTGATGCCAAGGCTCTTAAGAGTAAGCACTACATTGGCCAAGTTGGTCCTTTGTATTTCCGGGACAGTATTATCATCTAGATCATTAAAGAAGTTATAAGCAGTGTACAACCGATAGCATTTCCCAGGACCTGTTCTTCCAGATCGACCAGCTCTCTGATTAGCTGATGCTTTTGAGATTGGAGTGACCAATAATGATTCCATCCCAGTCCGAGGATTGTAAGACTTCATCTTGGAAAAACCTGGATCGATGACATACTTGATCCCATCTATCGTCAATGATGTCTCAGCAATATTTGTAGCCAGGACAACTTTGCGTGCCCCCTCAGGAGTGGGTTCAAATATTTTGGCCTGCAGTTCGGTAGGCAAGTTTGCATATATCGGGCATATGATGAGTTCTGCAATTTTTGTCCCCAATCCTCTAGTCCTATGCTTAAGAATCTCTTCAGCAGTTTCGATTTCCTCCTGCCCGGTTAAGAAAACTAAAATATCACCATCTCCTGGTGGCTGTGTCACATGGATTTGAAGAGCAGTAACGATAGCAGCGTCCAAGTAATCAGCTTCTGGGGCCTTAGTATAATGTATTTCAACAGGAAATCTCCTTCCAGGTATTTTAAAAATTGGAGCAGAATCAAAATAATCACTGAACTTCTCTGCATCAAGCGTGGCACTCGAGATAAGCAATTTGAGATCAGGGCGAAATCGAGCGATATCCTAGCACAGAAAAATGGTTTAATGGGACAGGTTACAGGTTGTAGAATTACAAATGTCTTATCTATTCTACTTATGTGTACACGTGAGAGATGGCAGAACAACCAGTAAAACCCCAGGACATAAAACAAGTACTACAGATTTAACCAAGATAAACTTTGGAAAGTAAAAGAGACTCATTATAAAGCAGAAGAAAAATCCTACTCCAGTCACAATTACAGTCCAGACTCTATTTCCACAATGAGCTGTCTGAGAGAGAGAGAGACAGACAGACAGACAGAGAGAGAGTGAGGAGCTTGGGAATAATTTTTGGACCAAAGAATTACTCCTTTAATAATATACTGTCTAATTGTATCTAATACAGCCCCTGAAAGTTTTTGTTACGTAGATTTAAATCTGTCCTCTGATATTTTAGGTTGGAGTTTGGATTACCCTAAGTAACTTTTCAAAACTGCCAGAGTTAAATCTTGAGTCTTACTTTAGGACTGCCATTGTCATTTCAGTTTCATTTTGAGTCTTCATTCACCTAAATTAATATTAGAAAAATGTGAATTTCGATTTAGAGTTTTTTTCATTCTAGAAGTTCTTTAAGGACTACTTATCATCTGTAACTGCCATCATTAAAGTTGACTTTTTAGAGGAATTGATATCATGATTTGCAGGTGTGATTTGCCCAACCAGTTAGGGTAGACAGGTAGAGCTCTCTTCTCTTTCTTTTTCTTTTTTCATGTTTCTTCTTTTGCCAGTAATGCAATTACTCTATTATTTCACTACTAGAAAATTCCTTCTTCATCCAAAAAAATAATAATTATACAGCCACCACCTTCTCAATAAGACAAAAGCAACATTCAGAAAAATAGAGCTGTTCTCAGCAAGAATTAACAGCTCAAGAATATCAGATCAATCCATAATCCATTCAAATCCTTCAGTTTATCTTTCAGCCATCATTTTTATTTATGATTTAACAAATCGGATATATCGAAATCACATCACATGACATTCAAATCAAGAAAACCAAAATCTTACCTTAACCAAACCAAATAGAATGTCTGTCGAGAGTGTTCTTTCATGGGCCTCATCCACCATCACCACACTGAAAATTCATGACAAGTATCCGTTACAACTTGTACAGGAAAATATCACACATTTATTCTGAATCTGACATTCACCTGTAACCTGCAAGGTCAGGTTCTCCAAGGAATTCACGCAATAACATTCCATCCGTCATATATTTTAAAATTGTCTTCTCTGAAGTGCAGTCTTCAAATCGAATAGAATACCCGACCTAAAAAGCACAAAGTATATGAGTTAACACAACAAATCCTGTCAGCTGAGACTTGAGTTGAAACTTGGAACTTGCAAATAAAACCAAAGTAACATGGGGTAACTTGAGCCATAATGGACAAGATTCTAATATATTGACTGGCAAAAGATGATATGCAATTATGTAATCCTCTTCCAATCACTCAAACCAATTGATATTAAATGAGCCCCGTAAGCAGCCATCCAAAAAAGCTATATAGAAAAAGCAGAAGGCACACCTCGTGTCCAAGTTTGACTCCCATTTCTTGAGAAACTCGAGCAGCGACACTCATAGCAGCAACACGACGTGGCTGGGTACATCCAATCTGTTCACCACAGGCGTTACCATTATTAGCAAACTTAAGTTCCAATTAAATTCGTGAGATATCACATTTATTCTCTATTCTTAACAACAATTCAATCTAGTCTCTCCCTTGTAACATAAACTTTCTTAATCCAGAAACAAGATTGAATCAATAATATCAAATATCAAAAATTGCCTTTTACATACAAATGATGAAAATGAAGAAGGTAAAAAAAGTCAATCTGCAGTTTCACTAACTAATGACAATGCCACAGTGAAATTAATACAAAAGATACATCTTGCATATACGCTAAATTCTTTTGAATCATACTGCAGATGGAATTCTTAGAATGGTATGTTAAAGCAGAAAATCAGACTGGATCCTGTACCTTTCCTCGTGCAGTATACCCTGCCTCATGAAGGTACTGAGGTATCTGTGTAGTTTTACCAGAACCCGTCTCTCCAACAATAACAAGAACCTGTCATAAATTGAATCAATGAATATCAAATTGTGAGTGATGGATCATTTGGGATTAAACACGTAAAACTTTAACAAAGAGACTGGGAATATTTTATCTTTCTTGATCTTTTATTATGAGATTAAATACATAGGCCAAAACTTTTCCCTATTTTAGGAAACAAATTGAAGTTTGACTAACCGAAGGAATACAATCAAAAGTTTGACTAAACTTAAGTTACAAAACTATTCAGAAGGTTGACTATACTAAGGAAAGAATCAGAAAGAAAACTATCCCTAAAATCTGAAAAAAACAAAATCAGGAAAATCATTTCTGCAGTTACAACTAATTACAATAAAAACTTGACTGAACTAATTCCAGTATAAGTGGGATTTTATTCTAAACTTTCCAACAAAACCAAAAAAGAAATTGTCAAACCTGATGATCCTCAATAGCTTTGAGCAACTCATCCCTGTAAGGATAGATTGGGAGAGTCTTTCTGTCATTCTGAAAATGGAAGAGCAAAGACAAGGGTCAGTGCCATGTGATATAACATAATCAGATATTATCCAAAACTAATTCAAAAAAATGTCCCCTTTCAAGAATTAGTACTAGTCTTTTTTCTTGAGGAAAGAACTAAAGAGATTTCTTAAAATCCAAACATTAAAATGACCTTTTGTTATACCCGCTTTATCTGAAATAACTGTCGCTCAATGACGCATCCTAACCTTCAAAGATTTCACAAATTTGTATGACTTGCATAGCGAACATGGTTGCTTTTACTGGGGGCCTCTGACTACAAGTTTGTCACAGAGACGAAGAAAAGGTTCAAATGTAACTCCATGAAATGCTGCAGCTCCTAATTCACCAAAAGAATTTTATCCGTCTTTGTCGCTTGCCGCAAGACATTTTTTCCATTGTCCAATTTGTAGTTAAAGATGAATATGGTTTCAATTTGGAAAGGGATACCTCGCAGAAATTCAATGACAAATGTATAAAAAAGGTTTCCAGCATGGTTCTTTCATTATTATGGTTTCAATTTGAAAAGAGATGCATTGCGGCAAATTCAATCTCAAATATACAGCAAAAGGTTTCCAGACATGGTTCTTTCATTATTTCGATTTTTACAATGTCTACTCAGCCAACCTCCTCTGCAACCAAATCAATAATTTTTAATCTTGAATACGAAGTTTGAGGAGCTGATTTTCCACATGAACATGTTTATTCTTGCAGATCTGGAAATTAAAACTCACTTTCGTAAAACAGGAGGCTTGAAAGCACGCACCTGAAGTTTTTCAAATGCTGTTTTGGCAGCAGATGCTTCTGGCGATTGTGCAGACAACTCTTGGTCAACCTACAGACCAAAGTGAAGTCGTTATCAAGAAAACTTGCAGCAACTACTATCAAGGGCATCTTACTGATTTATCCACAGAGTTGATATACATACATTAACACCATCCATAACATTTGCCTTTATAAACTCTATTTGGTCTTCAAACACAAACCTACAAAAGGGAGTAATTTATAAATTAAAAAAAAAAAAAGGAAAAATATAGCATCCATCATCAAAGAAAGATTTTGAACATCAAATAAACACAAATATAAGATACATCGGAAGATCAACTTATAGAACTCACTCATAATCATCATTCTTTTGCTTTTTATCCTTAGATCCAAACTTAAGAGTTGCCTTGCCTGAAATATAATAACCATGTGATTAGCAATTGAAGACTATAGCGTGACTAAATACAAGCAAGTCCCAAACAACTCAAGAATTACCAATCTGGTGCTCCTCCCATGCTTCTTGTTCAGCGAATGGGTTCATCTTTTCTTCTGCAGCAGGATCCCTGGAAGAGACAAGGGCAAGTCAAATAACTTACCTACAACTCTTTTAATGCCAATAATTTTGCGCTTGAATGTGTCAATGAGCCTGAATAATAGCGTTAGTGATAGAAGCACTCGGTGCACCATTCCTTAGGAATGTAACTAACCTGTAACGCTGCATCGCCACAGCAAATCTTTTTTCTTGATTTACTACACCTTCCTGATCATATGCTTCAGGCATCCTATACTGCATTTGATCAGAACAACAAAATCAAGATATCTTCATAGTAATCGATAAAAAGCAAGACAAGTAACAAAGACGAAACACATAGTTACTAGGATTCAACTAGAGTCAATCAGATCACAGATAAATGCTCACTGAGGTACATCCAGATAATGTAATGGTAACCTTTAGACATAATAATCAAAAAATGGAAAGTCAAAGGTTATAGCACGCATATGAATACATACTTGAACATAATAGCAAGTGTATACAGACATGTCTCACGATATATATTTTCGATGCAAGTAAAGACAACAGCCAGAATTGACAAAGAGTTAATCAAGTGGTAGTTAAAAGATCAGTTAAAAACATATATTTATGAAAAGCTAACCACCTCATTCCCGTAATCAGATTCCTCTGTCCTCTTCTTGACGAGATCATATATCTCTTTCTTATATCTGCCAAAATTAAAGGCATCTGATGTCAGTTTTGGTAAAATAATGGAAACACAATGTCAACTATATAATTTGGAACATAAGCAAGTGCGGATAAGTGAAGCATCAAGTTCCATGTTTAAGAAATCACACATTCTTACAAATCACCAAAGTCATTTACACCAAGTAACACAGCAACTTTAGAGGAAAGGCTTTAACAAACCCATGTCACAAGCTAAGAAATGGCGAAATTATGTGGCTTAAAAATTATGACCAAAATCCAGGTTCCAAACAGTCACAATTAAGTTGCACACAATTCTAAACTACACCAAGATTTTATGCAATTCAAAGTGTGAAGAAGTCCAAACACACATGACTATTTTACAATAGTATGACAAGAACATGGTAGCTGCCATAGTTAAGGTACATAGATAACAAGAGCTTAAAAATGTAATTGGTGGACTTGAGCATATATTAAATCCTGATTAGATGCTTTAGATTATCGTCATGGTATTCTTTAACATTGGAGATTTTGACGAAATCTTAAATCCCAATACAAATCCTAGGCCACAAAAACAAACAAGAGAGAGAGAGAGAGAGAGAGAGAGAGAGATGTCATATTGGTATTGATCACTCCAAATTCACTAATTTACTTAGACGTATTTTATAAAGGGAAAACAGAAAGAAATATAAAATGAATAGATTTATCTAAATAGAAATAACTTAAAATTACTCAAGAAGCATGATGTTTTCCTTTCTCCAAAATTCAGTCGACTAATTAATATATACAGATACAAGTTTACAGTACATCATGTTTTTCTTCACATTTAGATTGCACGGTTAGATATTGAAGATAAACGTAGTTTCTTGGAATTTAAAGAAAAAAGAAAGTGAGTGAAAAAGAAATCTAAAAACAGCATATTTCATCCAATATGATATTCCATTATGTAAGAAGATAATCATGAGTACTAATGGTGTCATCTCATACGAAATTACCTTTTCTTTACCACTGTTTCACGTGTGTTGATCAAATTGATATTTTGTTCTCTCTTTAAGCTGGGAACTGCTACTTTTTCTTTTCTACTATTTCGTTTTTATTAACTAAATTGGATATATGGAAGCAACTTCTGGGAAAATAAGATGCTAAAACATCACTGCATGATAGCATTAATGACAGGAAAGCAAATATCGCTTGAAACCTCAAAGTTGTTACAGATGGAAATTCATAGCTACCTAAAAGATCTTGATATAAACAAAACGACATTATGGATAACTACCTTAGCTCACGGTACTCTGCTTCAGTCAGCTTGACACCATCAAATAAGTATTGCTCGTCTTCTATATCATCTCTGGATTACCCCGAAAAGAATAGGCAAGGTATAAATAACTAATTAGCAAAACAAGAATACTTCTCTTTCAATGTTTAATTGAAACCCAACATTTTAACTTCATTACCTGAGCTCTTCTAATTTCTTTTGCTCCCTTTTCTTCAAATATTCTTGCCTTGACACTTTCCTGATACAGAAAAATATATATGTACCAGCATAAGTGAATCACCCAATACGAAAGTAGATTGGTATTCTACAAATAAAAAATCTTATGCAGCATACTTAAGTTCCTAAATATAATGTAAATACTGCAATCAGCTTGATAATAAGTATAACTGGCCAATAAAGTGATCTAAGACATTTTGGCGCCAGAGGCTTCACAGCACAGGCTGTGTCCAAAAGTATCCCCCTGTACTAATTGCATCACTCAGTTGACCTGGAGACTAATAATTTTACAAGCTCATCCTGATATCTTTTCAGTAGCCCTTGTCCCTGTGTGCCCACTTGAATTGAAAAAAATAAAATAATTAACAAAGTCCCGAATGCCATCAATTCAATCAGAAAACTAAAGAAGAAGTTCTTTGCAACAACACAAAACATGATTAGAAATTGGTCAAAGGATAACTTTAATATGTAAAAGAGAGAGAATAATAAGAGGTGCATCTGGCTGAAAACTACATAGAATAGAATATTGAGCTACGGCCAAAATATTGAGCTACGGCCAAAATTTAATCTCTAACTCGCCAGCCCACATAAAATGCTGGTTAGTTTGTTTCTTGTGGGAAAAACAGAAGTTCCCAATTTTTCTTTACACTCAAATTCTATGAGAAGACATGAAAGATCTCACCACTTCTTACTGTATACTGGAAGATCTATATCACAATTAAGAATATCACAAATAACACATAAATTGATGTAATTTCCTGGAAATGTGCAGTATCACCCAAAAAATGAAAGAAGGGAAATGTATCTCCTAATTGGATATGGGGAACCTGAAGAAAGAGTCAAAATCATAAGTCAGGGAATTTTACACCATGAAAGATCTCCATAAACAGGTTTTCCAATTTCAAGGTCAGGATTTGGATTTGTACATAACCCCTTTAAGCTCAACAATTCCTTTCAAAGCCAAGAGTTCTCGCTCACAAAGATCTAGTCACAAAGGAGACCGATGCCAAAGCCGATAAAGCTCTATATATATCAACAAAACTAAACATGCATAATTCCTTTGCATGGGCTCCAAACTGCAAGAGCCTTGTGATAACAGGAAATATAAACAGAGCAGTATCTAACACACCATATCCACAATTGAAATGGGTACACTATGGCCCATCAATCATAAATATCCTCTTACTAACTTCAATAACTTACAAAACCAACGTGTTCATGAGCTCCTATTTTTTCCAGAAACATCCAGCCAAAACCGAGAGTTTCTAGAAACAAAAGTGGAAAGCCTATTTTTTTCTGGACACAATAAAACCCTTCACTATGTCGAGCACAACAAAAATATCTCCTTTGTTCATATTCATGAGCTCAACATCATATTCAGTATGTTAACTCAACTATAAGTGTAGGATAAACGAAAGAGCAATAGCACCATGTGGCAGAGGCGCCTAATATAAACAGTGTCATTGTTAAAACAAGGATATGACAAACCTCAATGTCTGAACGCCGTCATTCTCAAGAGCATCAGATCTCCGAATTGCCTCTTCTGTTAAGAGATGCACCAAAATAGACGGAGTCAACCAATGTACCAAAAACACAACAAAACAAGTAACAAAATGTCCAGCACAGACTTAGATCATCACAGAGGTCCTCTAGTGTCCTAAGATTAACCAAGGATCCCATTAGTTTTTCAACTATGACACGTCAATTAACAAGTTCACTCAAATTTAAATTAACAATCTTTTATAAAAATAAGATATCTCAAAGAGGACATATATGTATATCTTTTTGCATTTTCTGTGTATGAAGGGCTGTAATCCTTCTTTGTTAGAAAGAAACCGAAAAAATCAATGCACTCAGGTTCCTAACCTTCTACTATAGTTCGCGCACGTGCACAAAAAGAAGTTACAAGATGCCTCAGTTCTAAATTACCAACCAGCCTGCACAGCCAACCGCCTCCTTTACAATTCAAATGTTAGGGGCCATGGCTTTCCCATGTCTCATAGCAGGTTCAAAGCAACTTGTAACATATTCAGATATGCGCGTAGGTGTTCATGAATTTCAACATTTAGGCATACACAATACTGATGAAGCTTTATGAATTGAGGTTATGCATGAAATAGATTCCACAAAAGTTGGCAATTTAGCACCAAAATGATTACAAAGAGAGATCATTCTTAGGAGGTTCATTAGCTAAATTGTCGTATATATTAGCACCTGCATGAAAAATAGGGCTGCCTTGGTGGCTGCATATACTCTCAAATAAATGGTTGTACTGTTGTTTTAATCATATGCAAATAAAATGGACAGATATCCCTCGATAAAATAATAAAAGCAATGCATCAAACAAATTAGATTTTTCACCTTCTTCCTTCTTCGTTAACTTCTGATCAGTCATCTGTACAAGGATGAAAAGAAAAGACGAATGAGTTGAATTGTTTATGAAAGCAAATTTCGGAATGCCTCTGGCTGTACCACAAACATGATAATAAGCACAAAGAAACCAAAAAAAAAAAAATAATAATAAGTTATAGGACTACGACTTATTAAAGAGAGCGTAGCAGCAAAAAACAGAATACTTGCACGTAATATTTGGTGGAATATATGAGGCAGCACGGATTAGTGGATTTTTTCAGAGTCAATCAGAAAATGTTGTTAAGAAAAATTGAGGGGACATTTCAATTTTATGCAGATATGGAAGTACTTCCAATGAAAAGAGAAATGTGCAGTTTTTAACTATTCAGGGGTAAAACTCAACCCATACCATTTATACTACACAGGTTGCATATGAGTCAGTGCATGTCTTTAAACATTAGTCCAAAAGTTCCAAAATTTTGGCTTATTTAGACATTTTAATTTAATACGCAGGTCTGATCTAAAAACAGAAAAGATCCAAGTATGCAATTCAAACTTTTCTATTTGTTCTATGTCAAAAAAAGAATACAATTTCGAAGAATAGTTACAAGATACTTTATTCTCTTCTTTATACTAAAAGAAATAACATATAATACAGAGCTGAAAATGTGAGGCCTTGTTTGTTTATGTTTCCAATGGCTTCTTTCCAGTTTCCAACTATAAATAAAAGTGGAATCATGTTTGTTCATAAAATTTCCAATGGAAATCATCATTTTCATTTTCTATTTTTCACATAAAACAACATCTCAAACCTATAATTTCTATTCTCAAACCTATACACTACCCTACATCACTCATCATTACTTATCAATCACTATTCTCATATTTTAACCCAATTATATATGTGGGACCCACCATTATCAACTTTATCTACTTAAAATATTACTATTTTTAAATTATAACTATCTAATGGGACCCACCAACTTAATCTTACAAATATAATATTATATATTCAAATTAAAATATTGAAGTGGACCCCACCACTACCAACTTTTCAATTATTATATACATAAAATAATATTTCAAAACTACTCAAACCAAACACAATCTCATTTCCAACCCTACATAAAACACATTTCAATTCATTCATCCAAACACAATCCCAATTTCCACGCGAAAACCAATAAATTCTCAAAATTCTATTTCCAACTCCAGAAACTGGAAATGGACCATGGAACCATAAACAAACAGGCCCTGAGGCTCTTGAGTGGCCCTGATAGTACTTGAATTATGAGAAGTTAAGAATATCTTGACTGTTAAATTAACCAATCGATATGCATAAAAAATTTAAATCAGTTCGATACTCGGTGGACTATTTGCAAGTTTCGACAGTAATAATTGTATATACCCAGCGCGCAGAAGTGATTCTCTAGCTAATGAATGGTTGAAAAACAGCAGTATAGCAGTTACCTAACAGATACCCCATTACAGGATCTACAAAAACAAGAACTAAAGTTAGGGTAATTCATTTATTTGTACCTTCCTGGTCCCCGCTGCATCACGTTCTCTAATATGACGCTCCAACTCCTCCCTTTCTCTCTGGTCGCGCAGTCTTTCTTCTTCTGACTGCAACCAAGAAAGGTAGTTTGAGGTATTATAGAACTATGAAAGAAACATTAAGAAAATAAAAAGAAAGGGGGCAGGGGAGAGAAAAAGGACAGAGCAAAAATGTAAGCACTAGGCAGCTCGACTTGTTTACATGGCTTGAGCATTTTTCTGTAAGTTGGCTCCTGCACAATTAAGTTGACAAGGCCAGAGCTCTAACCTGAGCCTTTCCATGTATATATCTTATCACATGTATGATCAATTACTCAGAAAGAACTTTTAATGTGATTTGTAAGAAACACTCTACGAGTACTTTTTGTGTCTGTGTCTTGTTTTACCAATATTGAAAAGAATACTACAAAAAGAAACCAGCTTTTAACTAGAAAGAGCTCATTATTACAAAAGTACCTCGGAACCATCATTTTCATCATGGGAAGTCCGGCTTCTCACTCGTCTTTCTTTGCTTCCTGTTTTTACTTCCTACACCAGAAAATTCAGCAAAACCAAAGCATGTTACTAATAAAAGAAGAATGGATGCAATATCTTATCATAAAAGACAAAACAGATCCTATCAATAAGGGTATAAGCGTAAATGCCTCATCATCTATGTCATCCTGAGTTTCACTTCTTTTCCTGAACTTCTTGCTTCGAGTTTCCTCTTTTTTAGGCAATGGAGCAACAGGACCAACATCATCATCTTCATCATCTGCCTCCAAAAGTTTGAAGGTCCTTTGTTTCCGCGCAAGCATTGCCGCCTCCTTTTCTTGTTGTTGATACAGCTGACGGAAAGCAAGTATAATTATGGATAGTACTATAACAGTATTTAAAAACAAAAGACCCCAGGTTACTTGATGTGAGAAGATTTGCAACACTCACATTTGGCCCTGACGTCTTATGCTCCACTCTTGCAAAAATTTCTTTGGCGAACACCAATGTCTCAGCAGATGATGAGATTCCCAAATCTACTAGTTGAGTTACAATCTCAGAGGGAGATGAAGCTTTCTTAGCTGCATGGATATAGAAGTAATAAATCAGACATTCGCATTAAGAGAAAAATGTTAATATCCAATTGCTATAGATTGAGTAATTGTAACTAATAACTAAAATACTAGCCATATGCAAGTATGTGCTTTACAGACATATAGACAACAAATCACGATTGTTTTCGTAGATATTATGAAGAGGTAAGCATTAAATACCAACTTACACAATGTTATCACATATTGAACAACAGTCGGTTGAGAATACCCCAAAAGGGACATCAATTTGTCAGATACCCATGTCCTCAAATCACCCATTTCCCTGCATTGTCAGTGAAAAAAAAAAAAAAAAAGGAGAAGGTCATATAAGCCCACTCCATGCTTTAAGAATGCCAAAACGAACATTAGCATTGTAGGTATCATGCTCATACTTGCAATTCTACTTCAATCAAATGCAAGAGGAATTTGAAATATTGTTAAACTTTCTGTGTGCATTCAAGTAAAATGAGGGACTCACTACGCATGTACATTGAACATTAATTGTAATGTTAGGTCATGCATTCCAGACCTAGGTATCCAAGCTTCCAGTGTTCGATAAACTACAGGTCAAGCTCCAGAATACATTTTCCATGTAGATTATAGATGGCACTGAGAACTATCAGTATGAAAACACAATCACTAGGAAGTTAAAAATTGCTGTAACAGCTCAAATTAATGAACCTTACATGGTTTAGGGTTTTGATATAGTGACTTTATCAGAACAATTACAGCTTAAAGGCCACAATAAAATTAGGATATGAGATTTTTCTCACTGGAGATACAGTATCAAACTTACTATCAGTTTTTTATACAACATTCGGTTTCTGTAAATACGAAAAATTAAAAAACAAAACCAACTGACTTGAATCGACACAAAAATTACAAACAAACATAAACCCTTTAAAGATTTTTGTGGGAGGTTCTCATTGCAATAGGTCAAGTCATGATCAAAACGTAAGCAAACCAAAATCCTCATATTAAACAACAACGTTTTTCATGTATCTACGACCAACGCAAGTGCTTTCAGAGCAGAAAAATGATGAACCCGAATCCTTAATGCTCAAGCTTGACAAAGCTGAATTTAAAAGAAAACGATTTAAACTGAACTTGTTTCAATACCTGTTGAGATGTAAAGAACCGAAACTAAAAGTAAGCAAAAGGCACCACGAGAATCCGGATGTGAGAGAACGGGGCGAGAGGGACAGCAGCAATTGGTGGCGGCTGCTGGAGGATGAAGGCAGGACGACGGCCGCTTTTTGGTGAGGCGAATAAGAAAGAGAAGAGGAGAAGACAGCGAGGTTGGGCGGCAAGGGATAGTGGCGAGGGTTAGGAGGCTGGGTGGCAGGGATGGTTGCGAAGAAGAAGAAGCGGCAACGGCGGATCAAGGAGGCTGGGTGGCGTAGTGGTGGAGGAGAAAGAGGAGGAGGAGGAAAAACAAGGGGTGGCGGCGGGGATACTACAGGAAGAAGAGGAGTTAAAAGTGAAATAAAAAACTGTACTTTTTGTTTTTTTGAAAGAATAAAAAAACTGTAAATCTTAATTACGTTAAAAGATTATTTAAAGATGTTATGTAGTTATGAATATTATTTGTCAAAACTTATATGAATCAGAATAATATTTTTTAATTTTAAAATATAAAACCGTGTAATATAATCCTTAAACAAAGAAATCTCAATTAATTTTGTAGTTCTTTAATTTACCACCACAAAAACTCATATCAGACCGTGTAATACATTTTCACTTAAACGTGTAATATTTTTTTCTTAAAATTGTAATATTTTTAGGGATGGCAACGGGACGGGTCTGGAACGGGTCTGGCCAAACCCGAGACCCGCCCCGTGAAGGAAAACTGAAACCCGGGCCCCACCCCACCCCACCCCGCTTTGGACCCGGGACCCGGCGGGTTCAACCCGCCGGACCGGACCCGTGTGGAATTTACCCTGCTGCCGCCTGCCAGTTTTTTATTAAATTGAAATGCCGCATGTCTCTGCAGTTGATTGTCATGTAAATTCCTTTAATTCAAATTCTCTCTTTTTAATTTGTAATCTCAATTGTCTGTTAATTTATTTTAATTTATAAAAAAATTATAATTAATTTCTCAAGATTAAATACAAAAAATTGACATTGAAACCTGGGACTCAAACCTGAAAAATGGGGCGCCCCTTTGAAGCTGAATAATAATTCAAGCTTTGAAGCTTTTTTCCATATTCTGCAAATATTTTTAATAATCACAAAGCTAATGCATCAAACTTATAATACTTCTGCTGCTTCATAATTTAGAAAAAAACCAAGGATCAGCAAAAAATTTATGAAACTGTTAACTTAATACAGTCCGTTTTTTCGCAATCGAAAATTGTTCAAAACAAAGATAAATTAACTACTAATCTATTACATATTAAAATATTTTTTCGCATCCAGAAAAAAGTCTGAATTTCAGGCCGCCGGCCAAGGAAAATATACTTACCTATTGCAACTTATCGGAGACGGCGGCCGTCGCTGGCGTGGGCAGGACGGAGGGGGCAGAGCCAGACGGCACCTCGACTGAGAGTGACGGAGTGAGGCCCGCGGGACGAACCCTAAAATTTGGGCAAATGTGTGTGTGAAGTAGTCAGCGAAGAAAAAAATTCAGAAGTGCAAAATGTATTTCTTGGGCTAAATTAGGTTATGTTGACTAAAAAATAAAATTTTGACTATATTAAATGTATACGGGGCGGGTCCATATGGACCCGTTACCCCCGAACCGGGGTTTTCTTTGACCGGGTCCGCGACCCGTCCCGAGACCCGTTTGACCAGGTTTGAACCCGCCCCGAACGGGGCGGGTTTAATGCGGAGCTGGATTTTGACACGCCCAATTGCCATCCCTAAATATTTTTTATCAACTTGTAATATTATTATTCACTTAAACGTGTAATAATTTTAAATTCAACATGTGAAACGTTTCCGTTCAACATATAATATTTTTCAGATCAACATTTAATACTTTTCAATAGTATTTTCCAACGATTTTTTCCCTCTTTTTTCCTCTCTTTTTGTTCCATTGGTCTTCTCCTCGTTTTTTTTTTTTTATTTTTCCATGGTGCTCTCACTTTGGTAGGAGCAAAAGTCTCACCAATATTTGTAGGATAATTCCTCATTGAATTTGGTGCTGAAAATTCACCTTTTCTACCTCTCAAATCCATTTTTTTTTTCGTACCTTAAATTTTTGAATACAATTAAATGGTTGTCGGCTAAATTTAGGAATCTCTCTCCTATTTCTGAAAGAAAGAAATGGTTTGACCAATCTCATGTACCTTTTCTCGATATTGTCCAATGAATTGATAGAGGAGGATGGAGAGGCGATGCATATGGGGAGGTGGGAGAAGAGGTGGAGGGAGAGTAAGTGTTCATGGAAGAAGAAGAAGGTGATTAGGTTTGGAGACGAATGAAATAGGAAAAAAGAAAATGAAGATGAAAAGAAAGAAAATAAGAAGAAAAAAAAATTGATGATATGTTTTCCTTTTATATTTTTTTCCTTTTTTTGGTTGTATTGGGTTTGAATTTGGATGTTGGGGCTTTGTCTCATGAATTTTGACCCGTGAGAATATCTCACAGGATACCTACTCATTTACCATTTACATTTGACTTATGATCTTATTGCCAAAAACCTTTTAACATATTATTAAATTAAAACTAGGGTTAATTAATTACAAATATATTCTTATCCGGCCTTACGCTTCCCAGATAGTACCTCGAGGTTTGAGGTAAAAAAAAAACTCAATTATATTTCGAAATTACAAAAAAATACCCCTGAGTTTGAGGGACTGCGATTGGAACCGCATGTTAGAACTGGTGATTCCACAGTTCTCTGTAAGGAGAAACCATAACTGGAACCATGACGGATGGTTCCAAACATTTGGAACCGTGAACTAGTCAACGGTTCTTGGAAGTTGGAACTGTTAACCATGATTCTGGTTCCATTTGGTCAGACCTATTTGTAATAACCAAAGTACTTGTGATTTATAAATTGTTCTGGGAGTGACCGAAATTGTGAATAAAACTTTTGTTTAGGTTCATATGTTCCTTGTAGAAGATAAAATTTTCAAATATATTTAAATAAATACATCAAATATGTATATTTAATCTTGAGAATCGTATGATTTATCAATTTGATCATATGTTTTAAATTTAAACTAAAACCAACAAATAATACATGAAACCACACATACTCATGTTCGTTAATTGAAATTATTCATATTGTGTCTTATTGCATCACCTCTATGCAAGTATCTAAAGTTTCATAAATTGCATACGTATGCTAGTAAATATGAATTATGCATTTTAATTAATCATATCGGAGTTGATTTATTGATTTCATGAACCTCACAAACATGAAAATTATCCAGACTATCTAATCTTAATTAAAGAAGCAATCTTTTCCGTAAGACGGATCCAAGGTTTTTTTTTTGTAATTTCATGCACCAGTGACATTTTTATAATATTATGGGGAAGTGTCATAGGATCTCCGGTCCGGTGGCATTTTTGTAATATTATGGGCCGTTAAAAGTATTAATTTTTCCCCTGAAAAGTATTAGTAGTACATCTGAAAAGTATTAGTAGTACATAAGTAAAGTATTAGTAATCCCCTTGAATAATATTTTTAGTAGTTCTCATGAAAGTGTTGATTTTTTGCCTCAAAAGTATTAGTAATCCATCTAAAATGTATTAATTGTCCCCTTGAAAAGTATTAGGCAATGACATAATATTATACAACCATCAAAAGTATTTTTTTTCCCTTCAAAGTATTAGCAATCCCTTGGAAAAATATTAGTAATCTTTTGGAAAAGTATTAGTAACCCCTTGAGCAGTTTTTTTAGTGATTCTCATGAAAAGTATTTATTTTTTCCCGCAAAAGTATTAGTATTCCCGCTAAAACGTATTAATAATTTTATTGAAATGTATTATGTTTATCGATTAAAGATATTTTAGTATTTCTCCTGAAAAGTATTGGTTGTGCGGGTCAATAGGTGGATTGACCGCGAGTTGGGTATTTAGATCCATCTAACAGATTAGATCCGTTAGACGGTCTGACAGAAGACTTACCTATTAATAAATGTATTTCAATTCCAAGTCACATTGACTTCCAGATATTCAACAAGATATATGATGCATTCTCTATTGGCTACTCATCAACCTCCGTATACCAAAATATTATGCTCAATATATTACATTGGTGATTGTCTTGATATCGAAAAATGCATCAAAATGCAATATTTCATGTATAAGGTTATACTAGTGCTCAAGATTACGAACTAGTTTAAATATTATCATAATCTGAATTTTTATTCAACAAACAAGGTTTCTAATCGAGGATTTTTGGTGAGATTGTTTAATGTACTAGTTATCCAATAAGTACTGAACACATGTGCATTAGTCTCTTTCGTTGATGATTATGGACTGATGGTTGTTCTTTCAAGTGCACATCAATATGCAAACCTTGATGGATTTCACCGTAACAAAAGACTAAAGCAATATTATGTAATCTCTATTTTTCAAATATTATATGCTTCGTGTTGTTGCCAGTTTTATTTTTCTATCCCTTTTTTGTTTTGCGGAAAAAAAGTAAAAGTAAAATTTCAAACACTGAGATTACCCTTATTGTTTTTGAGATGAAAATGTATGAGGTTGATCATCATGATTTATTGGATTATTTTAACTTTAAAATTCATCTTGATGTTGAAGTCGAGCAATGACATCTCTCTCTATTCTGTGTTGCTTAAACTTGAACCATTTATCAATTATTGAATTTTTTTAAAAATAAATGGAATATGAAAAAATAAAATGGAGAATCGACATAAATGAGAATTTAGAGAGTCATTGAGAAAACTATGAGGTTGAGAGAATTGAGAGTTGGTTTATCAGAAAAACTATAAGGGTTTGGGGATGAGTGTTTATAACTTGAAGAACCAAATATAAATTTTGGGCATCTTATTATTATCCATTGATTAAAAATTAGATAATTTTTCGGGTTCGACCAAGCGATTCCAATGATCAAGTGATCTTGATCGTTGATTTTCAAAAAATGGTAAAATCTTATGGTCCAACTTGACGGTTTATCAAATGATCTTTGATCATTGATAAATAAATAAATAAAATGGGTGGACCGCTAGGCCCAAGTTTGTAGTTGCAACAATTAAGAAATTTTGTTGATGATCAATTGTAAAAACTCTTGACCTTTCACTAAGCTAACAAAAGAAGTAGGAATCATCAGGTCCACTAATTGAGGAAACTTCAATCATTAACAAGACATTGACTCCAAGAGTCAGTTATGTTTCAATCTACTGAACCATTGACTGCAAACCAATTTTGGATTGGGTTTCGATCACCTTTATCTAGTCTTCCATTTTTTTGTTGTGTATACAACATATATATAACTCTTTTTGTTCCTGATTTTTCTTATACTTTCCATTTCTCAAATTTTTTTTATCCTCTCATCATTTTTCATAGTTCCTTCTACCAGTGATCACTCATAAACAATATCAATTATCCTACCACAACTGATATAGGATATCGAATGCATTCAAATGGTGAAATAGACTCTTATAGTAACTTGGTTTAACCACTTTTGTGAAGTGGGTGTGGATTGCAAAAGAGTTTCTGGTAGAGCCCATTTGGCCGAAGGGCGTGACAAGTGGTATCAGAGTTAATTACACGATACAATCGATGGAAGATGTTTGGTCAAATACATAATGGGGCAGTCATGGACTGTGAATGAATGCAATGTGGATGTCACATGTCCAATGGATAACAATTGGCGATCTTTTATATTAATTGTGGGAGAAAATGTTTGATAAATGGTTTTATCATGATTTTGATGATTTTGATTTTACACCAAAACAATGGTTTTAAAGGTTGTCCAAATACTCCTAAATGATTTAAAATGGTTTTAATATTTTCCGGAGTATTTCTTCAAGTTTTATTTCCGACAAAACTGGACAACACTTTTAATGATTTTTTGTTAATGTATTTTTACCAAAACAATGTTTCTAAATGTTGTCCTAATACTCCCGATCGGTCTAAAATGTTTTCACTATTTTTCGGAGTATTTCTTGAAGTTTATTTTCGATATAAAATTGGACAACACTTTTGTTTTGAGGTCAACCTGTCAGCCGTATAGGCAACCCGCACTGAAAGTCGAGGAAAACAGAAAACTTCATGTTTGCAGAAAATGGTCAGGGCAACCGGTCGCCCTATAGGGCAACCGGTGCGGTCGACCGGTACCTGGGAGCAAAAATTGAAACAGAACTCCTACCCTTCGTTTTTGTAGTTTGTGCGACCGATTGGAGTCGACGTCGACCGATCGAGGTAGACGTCGACCGTCGCCTGCCGTGTAAATGTTGATACGATTTTTTCAAACTCTATTTCGTGCGACGGCCGCTCAAGTTTGACAAAGAAAATTTAACCGCTAGCAGTTGTGCATGACCTTTTCCCTAAATTGTGGGATTGATTTCTAACACTCTTTTCTTCAATTGTCTTGCAATTTTTTACAGAATTCATGTCTCCAAGAGGAGCCTATCATGTACAAGACATCTTCTATAAATAGAGGAAGAATTGAAGCAACACAATAAGAGAGAAAACTACAACACAACAAGATACACTCAAGAATACACTTGTTCTTACATTTGTCTTATTTCTTGTTGTAATTTGCCTAGCTATTCACTTTCACATTCTTGAGGTCTAGGCTTTTCTTGATTACACTTGCACTCTATTGTATTATCAATTATCGAGTTGTAATCTTGAATTTGGGTAATCATTCAACACAAGATATCCTTGTGAGTGTTCTTGTGGTAAGAACACACTTGGGTGATCTAGGTGTTAGGTGTGAGAAGATTGTGGTAATCTTCTTGTTGAGGTGTTGAAGAATTTGGTATTCTTCAAGGTTGAAAATTGTGGTAATCTTCACAAGGTGCCGTTGGAGATTGTGGTAATCTTCAAGTGAGATTGTGGTAATCTCAAAGGTGGTGTTGAAGAAGAGTGTGGTGCTCTTCAAGGTGTTGTTGTAAGTTGGTGTTGTATTAATTTGTGGTAAATTAATAAAATCTTTTTCTTTTTGAAATCCATCCCTGATATCTTTGGGGTGGTAGAGGATTAGGCCCTAGGTGGGTTGAACCTCTTTAAATCGACGTGTGTTGTTTACATTTCGCACCTTTATTATTGTCTTTGAGCATTCGGTTCGAAAAAGAGGGCAAAATCGAAAAGATGGAGATAATCTATTCACCCCCCTCTAGATTATCGTAGCCGCTTGGACTTACAGAAAATTGTATTTTATAAAAGGGTACAATGAATTCTTTCAGCAACTTGGATTAACTATTTTGCAAAACGAGTACGAAATAATTGCTAGCGCAACTTGTTGTGATGGAGTCTTGCTTCCAGATCTCCACACGTTGGTCTGACACCACAATGCATTTCTATCTACACACTTCTATATCTCTGCCATCTTTCCAAAATTATCATTATTCTTCTGCCTCCACTTTAGATTCACCACCATATCATGTTTAATCCACTTGTTCTATTAATCTTCCCACCAACCATTTCCACCAACAACGTTCATTTTTCTTGATTCTCTCTGGGTTTTTTTCCCACAAAGTTCAAATCTATATGACTGGATGGCTCGTTTCGTTTGGGTCATCCAATTTTATCGATTCTTGCCAGTTTACATCAACTTTATACAACTATTGATAAATAAATCCAAATCGAACTTGAGTCCAGTTCACGATGAAACTAATCAATTTGGTTCAATGTGATCTAATTATGTAAAGATTGTTTGATGTTTACCTTTGTGAGCAGAAAAAGATGATATGCAATATGGAGAGGGAAATATGGAATTTTACCAAGCTGTTTCAGAAGAGTAAAACGTGCAACTACAATTCAAAAGTTGTTAGTTGGTTTGTTTTATTGCACGAAAAAATGATATATGTATAAAGATATAATACAATACTATACGAAGATAAGATAACTTTTTAAAAATATAAGGTAGCATACAACTAGGATACAACATTGAAACCGATATATTTATCAAATATTACTATGAAAATGATGTTATTTTTTGTGGTAGATCACTCCAAGGATTCTGATAAAAGTCAAGTCTTCCTCTTCCCAAGCGGGAAGTCTTCGAAGTCTTCTTCTTTGAGAGCTGCAAATCTTCAACTGAGAACTTGCCTGCACAGATGCAAATATTAGACGGGCCCCAGGGTTGTCCCAGAGAGGCCCCTCCGATGCTCAAGTCAGCACAGTGATCGAGAGAGAATGTAAGACAGTAATTCAATACTGAATAATAGTTAAAAGTGATTATGAGAGAATGTACTTACAAATGAAGAGGATTGAACTTTTTATACTTGTGTAGTGGGCCTTGTGGACCGCGTAGGAGAAAGTGGTCTGTGGATCGATCCTGGACCCTTTGGACCGGGTTATTTTATCTAGAGACAATTAATGATTGAGCAATTAATAATATTTATTTCGATATATAAAATGAAATATATATTAAATAGAAAAGGACTTTTTTGCCCCCAACATTATCCCCCCATCTCCGGTGCTGCGGAGGAATGGAGCAGTGTAGGAGCTAAACGATCATCAGACTTGGCTTGTCTTGAGATTGCGTGGAAATTTACAAGGACTCCCATCTAAGGGAGCCCCTTCCCTCTGGGAGCACCGGAGGAGGTTAATTTACGAGGACCCCCTCATGATGGAGCCTCTCCCCGTCGAGAGCGTCGTTTGGAGATTTGATTAACGAGGACCCCCCTTTGAGAGAGCCCAACTTTGACCATGTCTTCCAATTTCCTTGCTCGGTAGAACACTTAGTAAAATTTTCTTGAAAATTGAGGAGAGTCCCCAGGAGAGTTGTAGAGAGGAGTGGAGTAGAGTACATCGAGTGAGGAGAATCGAGATGAGAGCCCGAGAATTGAGAGAGATTGCTCTGAGGTGCCTCCCCGAAGTGGGCAATGGCGCGCCCCCTGATTCGTCCTTCCTTGCACTTTTCTCCGTCTTCCCCAGAGTTTTCCCATATTTTAGGCTAGATTTTAGATTTCGATCCTTCTTCATTTCTAATTGAGGGCCAGGGCATCACCGACTATTTGGTCTTTAATTTCATTATTCCAATTCCATATTTGCCCGTAGGCTTCGATATTCCCCCCATGGCTCTGGAATTATGTTATGATGGTGAGAGAAGTAGAGCTTGAGTTTGATTCATGCCCAAGTGATGAGGCTCCCAGAGCACGAGAGCCCAACAATGGAATTTCTTGCATGTGACGAGTCCCCACGAGACTTTGCCTTTTTGGGAAGGCATCATATTTCCTGTGAGAGTTTTCATGGGACTTAAAAGTTGAGGCCTAGCAGGATCTTCCCAAGGAGCCGATAGTATGGGCGTGTGGCGACGGAGAGGAGCTCGCGATGTGATCTTTGGAAGAGGCGGATCCCCATATCTGAGTAGTGGCAGTTTACTCCGGCCTAGAGGGCCTTTGCCTTTAGCCTACTTGTTTAGTGCTTGCTTTATGTATGTGGATATTTTCTCTTGCTTATTCTGTTGAGATGCTTCTTTGCCCATAGGGGCCGGATGACGCTCTGTAGATTTGATGTTACACGTATTCTTGTGATTTTCCTTACACGTATTTACTTCTTCATGCTTGAATTGTAGTATTTGCATATAATTTCTTATTGGTGGAGACTTGTTCATACTTCATGTGGAGATGGATCCTTTCCTTTGGGAGGAATACTTAGTTCTTTTAGAACGGCCGGAGATGTTTGTACAAAGGTTTGGGGCACTTTTTCACGGCCCAGAGGGGGCGCTCTTCAGGAGCTTAGTGTTAGATAAATGTTTTTATCATGATTTTAATGATTTTGTTTAAATGAGTTTCTACATCAAAACAATGTTTCTAAATGTTATCCAAATACTCCCGATCGACATAAAATATTTTTACTAATTTTTCGGAGTATTTCTTGAAGTTTATTTTCGACAAAAATTGGACAACACTTATGTCTCGTGTTGGATCGGTCGCCCTATAGGGCAACCCGTACCTAAGTTGAGTTTTGAAACAGAAAACGGGATGGAAGGAAAATAGGGGAGGGCGACCGGTCGACCCGAAGGTCAACCGATGTGGGCGACCGGTCGACCTAAGGGCGACCGGTGCCTGGGAGTGAACCTTTGAATACAGAATTCTCTGTATTGCATTTTGGAGGAGCCCAACCGGTCCACACAGGGGTCGACCGGTCCCCCTGTGTATTTTCGTGAAAACACTTTCAAATTTTTATCTCTGCGCGACCGGTCGCTATACAGTTTTGACAGCAAACTATCCGTTGGGTTTTCAGACAGCTTTTCCCCAATTTAAGGGGTTGATTTCTAACAGCTATTTCTTGAGTTTAATTACATTATTTTTTTGCAGAAATCACTCTCCAAGAAGGAGCCAATGTCTGGAAATCAAACCAAGACCTATCCTATAAATAGAGGAACCATTCAAGCAACAAGACACAACACAATATACAAGTAAAAACATACAAGCAAACACATTTTGCTATCAAATCACTTTTTTGATTACACTTGCACTCAAAATTGTATTATTCATTATCGAGTTGTAATCTTGAATTTGTGGTCATCATTCAACACAAGATATCCTTGTGAGTGTTCTTGTGGTAAGAACACACTTGGGTGATCTAGGTGTTAGGTGCAAGAAGATTATGGTAATCTTCTTATTGAAGAGTTTGGTGCGCTTTGAGGTGTTGAAGAATTTGGTGTTCTTCAAGGTTGAAGATTTTGGTAATCTTCACAAGGTGTCGTTGAAGGAAGATTGTGATAATCTTCTAGGGAGATTGTGGTAATCTCCAAGGTGGTGTTGAAGAAGAGTGTGGTGCTCTTCAAAGGTGTTGTAAGGTGATGTTGTATTAATTGTGGTAATTAATAAAATCTTTTTTTTTTGAAATCCATCTCGGAGATACTGGGGTGGTAGAGGATTAGGCCCTAGGTGGGTTGAACCTCTATAAATCGACGCATGTTATTTACTTCCCGCACCTTCATTCTTGTCTTGGCTTGTTTGATTCGAAAAAGAGGGCATAATCGCGAAAATGGGCATAATCTATTCACCCCCCTTTAGATTATCGTAGTCACTTGGACTTACAAGTGGTATCAAAGCCAAACTCTTTGGCAAACTCGTTCCACATCGCGAGTAAAGAGGAACGATCATTGGCTACGAATGAAGTCTACCATACCGGCGCCTCCACCAACAAGCCACCACTATTTGATTCCAAAAATTATACATTTTGGAAAGAAAGAATGGAATGCTATTTACAAAGTTGCGGGTTCGATATTTGGAACACGGTCATTAATGGAGAATCCATCCCGATGAAATATGGACCACTCACCTCCAAAGTCCTCAAGAAGCTCAATGATGAAGACAAGGAAATTCTCTCCTTAAATGGTAAAGCTCTAAATATTCTTCATTGTTCACTTACTTCTTCGAAATATGGTTATATTCGAGGAATACGATCGGCACATGAAGCATGAAAAAAATTGGAAGCTATCTATGAAGTATATGCAAATGAAATGAGCAATTCAAACGCATCTATGGATACAACATCAAATCCAACAACATGGGATAAGCTTCTTACAACTTCCAATGATGAAGAAGCCGAGCAATGTTTAATGGGCATCGACGAAGACAATGAAGTATGTTAATGTTATGAGAATTGGCAATTTTGTGTTTATCTGCACAGTGCAAAATTCAGTGTTGTAACACTGCCTTGCAACACCTTTCTCAAGCACTGCAAGGGTGATATCTTGCCAGATTATCTGTGATTTTTTAAAGGCTTATAATCTATATCGAGGAGTTTGCTGACTATTAGGGATTCTTTATCTAGAATTATTCAGCCCACTTAATTGCCTTTTAATATCTTTCCTTGCGTCTTTGTTCTTACCCATAAGGAAAGATTTTGTATTTTGTTGTTTTCCTTATATAGCTTTTGTGATTTAGCTGGAATTATGGTGCACTTGATTCCAGCCATGAGAAGTGTGATTCTGCCTTGTGAGGATCGTTCTCTTCTCTCTATAAAAAGGAATTCAGCCTTTGAAGAAGACATCCAAGAGAAATTATCATTTTAGCTTATTGTTCTTCTTCAAGAAATATTTGTGTTACTTTTCTAGTCTTCGGGAGAAGACGGTGAAGATCTACGGTGTGGATCGACTCAACCATTCAAGGGATTTGAAGTTGGAGGGATTCTAACAAGGTTGAGGTTTTGGAAGATTCGATCAAGAATATTAGTCTAATACGAGTGTTGGTGTAGAAGATAAAGTTTGTGTCTTTATGCTTTTCATAAAACCAGTCGTATTTGTAATAACTGTTGTTTTCTAATATTGGATTGTTTCTTCTCTGGGCGTGGCCTCGTGTATTAAGATTGAGGAATCTAAGCACGTAAAAAATCACTGTGTTATTTTTATTCCGCTTTGTTCTTGTGTCCAGTGTTACAACATTATCTAATAACACCGTAAGAATCTGATCTAATTAATTTTTTAGAGCATCAGATTCTATCAATTGGTATCAAGAGCCATCCACTAATCCTTATTAGTGTGATCCTGTTTTTCTTTGTATATCTGTTGCTAACATGGACAACTATTGTGAGGAAAGCTCTATCTCCCGACCACCTCTTCTCATTGGCACAAATTTCTCCTACTGGAAAGCCAAAATGAGGGCATTCATCAAATCTGTAGATGAACGTGCTTGGAAATCCATCCTAACTGGTTGGACACCTCCTACTGAAACTGTTGATGGCAAAAGTGTTCCAAAGAATGAAACTCAATGGACAACTGTTGAGGATCAACTGGCTAATTCAAATTCAAAGGCTCTCAACGCAATCTTCAGTGCAGTTGATGAAAATCAGTTCAAACTGATATCCACGTATGAGACTTCCAAAGAAGCTTGGGATATTCTGCAAGTTGCATACGAAGGAACTGAGGCTGTAAGAATGTCTAAACTTCAAATGCTTACTACTAAATTTGAGAATCTTCGTATGAGTGAAAATGAAACCATAAGTGATTTTAACTCTAAACTCTGTGATATTTCAAATGAATCTTTTGCTTTGGGAAAGAAATACTCCAATTTCAAACTTGTTAAAAAGGTTTTAAGGTCTCTCCCTGAAAGATTTGCCTACAAGGCAACTGCCATTGAAGAATCAAAAGTTCTTTCAGAAATGAAACTTGATGAATTAATTGGGTCTCTTCAAACTTTTGAAATGAATCTTGAAGAAACTAAGAAAGAAAAACTGAAAGAATCAAGTTATAAAAAGGAGAAAAATAGGGAAATTGCTTTTCAGTCTGAAAATTCTGATGAATTTATGAGTGATGCAGGAAAAGAAATTCAAGAATCTTTTGCACTGCTCACCAAGAATTTCAACAAGATCTTCAAACAGGGAAACAAATGAGGAAACTTTCCCAAGCCTGGAAAAAATTCTTGAACTCAAAGAAAGCAGTTTGATGGTGGTAAAGTTATCAAGTGTAGAGAATGTGGAGGTTTTGGTCACATTCAAGCTGAATGTGCGAATACCTTAAAGAAGAATGGAAAATCATTCACCACATCATGGAGTGATGATGAACCAGAAGAAGATGAAGAAGAAGACAACGTGAGCAATCAAGTTGCCTTCACTGTGATAAAAAAAGAGGTTGGTTGTAATCAAATGCACCCAAGTGCTACTTCTGGTGTTGGGACACCGAGCAGGTATAACACTAGTTCTTCTTTCATTGAAACATGTCTGAATACTGTACTCCCTGCAGAAAAGAACAACTCCGACACTGAAGGTTCAGATGATGACTCTGATCTAGATGAAGAGTCAAGAAATGAGGAGCTAAGGAGAATTTATCAAAAGATGCTTGATAAATGCGAATTTGTCAGCAAGACAAATGCAACTCTGGAAAAGAAGGTTGTATCTCTTCTCCTCTGAAAAAGAGTTGCTCAAGGAAGAAATGATTAAACTGGAGAAACTTGCTAATGATAGGAGAGAAGAACTCATTAAAGCAAAGGAAGAACTCAGTAACGTGACCAACACTGTCAAGAAACTGAACTCTGGAAAAGGGAGATTAGATGAAATTCTATCTCAAGGAAAATCTCAACAAGGTAGGGCAGGTATTGGATTTAATACTAATTTTAACAAAAACTCGTAATAAAAGAAAAATTCTAATATTGTTTTTGTTAAAGAAGGGACATCCTATGGTCAAACTAGAAAAAGAAACAATGGCTTTGTTCCTATATGTCATTATTGCAATCGTCCTGGTCACATAAGACCTAAGTGTTTTCGTCTTCAAAAACACATTAGGCAAGGCAGGGTGCAATCTCAAGTGTACCAACATCAGCAAAGAAGCAATCCTCGTTTTAAAATAAATTTATCAAATCAACCCAAGAAAATCTGGGTTAGAAAGGATGAATTCTCTTGATATGTTGTGCACACTTCTTTGAAAGCCAATGTTACTGAATCCTGGTACTTTGACAGTGGATGCTCCCGTCATATGACCGGAGAACTAGAAAAACTGACTGATTTTGAAAGACATGAAAATGGGTTGGTTACTTTTGGTGATGGAGCAAAAGGTAAAGTTTTGGGAAAAGGAACCTTGAATGTGTCTGGTCTTCCTTCCCTTAAAAATGTTTTGTATGTTGAGGGACTAAAAGCCAATCTTATCAGTATCAGTCAGCTTTGTGATAATGATCTTCTTGTGAGATTTGATAAAAATGTGTGTGCTGTTTTTGATAAAAGTGACAAATGCATTTTGAAAGGTAACAAATCTTCTGACAATTGTTATCTGATACAAGAACAAGTTCAGTGTTTTAATACCTCTTTTGTGTGCAATAAATCTTCTTTAAATGACACTGAATTGTGGCACCAAAAGTTAGGACACATGAATTTTCGTGGTATGCTGATTCTTATTAAAATAGGAGTTGTTTTGGGTGTTTCTAAACTGAACAAAGACTACTCCGGGGTTTGTGGTCCTTGCCAACTGGGTAAACAGAAAAGGGAAGCACACAAGGTGTTACAACACCTTAGATCATCACATTGTCTGGAAATTATTCACATGGATCTCATGGTACCCATGCAGGTCGCCAGTGTAAGAGGGAAGAAGTATGTGTTTGTGTGTGTTGATGATTATTCCAGGTTTACTTGGATTGATTTTTTAAAAGAAAAATCTGACGCATTCTCTGTTTTCAAAAAACTGGTCCTTAGATTGAACAATGAAAAAGGTTTCAATATTGGGAGGATCAGAAGTGATCATGGTAGAGAATTCCAAAATGTCAAATTTTCTAAATTCTGTGATAAACTTGGGATATTTCATGAGTTCTCTGCACCCATCACTCCTCAGCAAAATGGTGTTGCAGAAAGAAAAAATAGAACTCTTTAGGAAATGGCACGGGTCATGATTAATTCCAAGAAAATCTCACCCAGATTATGGGCTGAGGCTGTGAGTACTGCGTGCTATATTATCAATAGGGTTCATTTACGTCCATGTGTTTGGGTGTGTTTGTTACATTCTTAATGACAGACAGCATCTTGGTAAGTTTGATTCTAAGAGTGATGTGGGAATTTTCCTAGGATATTCTGTTAATAGCAGGGCCTATAGGGTTTACAACATGAGAACTCGTACTATCATCGAATCTATAAATGTTGTTGTAGACGATTCTAAAGATTTTGCAGATATATCCAAAGAAAGGAATGAAGAAGTTGCAGAAGAAGTTGATGTTGGGGAAACTGATGTTACAACATCTGAGTCCACACCAGAGACAGATAATGCAACAAACTCTGGTCCTGCACCAGAGACAGATGCTGAAGCAGA
This sequence comes from Rehmannia glutinosa, assembly GCA_016081115.2. Classification (NCBI taxonomy): domain Eukaryota; kingdom Viridiplantae; phylum Streptophyta; class Magnoliopsida; order Lamiales; family Orobanchaceae; genus Rehmannia; species Rehmannia glutinosa. The sequence goes on along the minus strand of JABTTQ020001821.1, from coordinate 569,853 downwards.
CCCTGAGTCTGATAATGGAGGAATTGAGTTTGATATCTTTGATAAAACCAGAAAAGAACCACCAAGCAGGATAAGAAAGAACCATCCAAAGGATCAAGTGATTGGGGAAGTGTCGAAGGCATTAAGACAAGAGGTAAAGAGAAAGTTAATTACGAGAAAATGGTAAGATTTGTCTGTTTTACTTCTCTCATTGAACCCAAAAATGTTAAAGAGGCTCTTCTTGATGAATATTGGGTAAATGTTATGCAGTCTGAAATGGAACAATTTGAAAGAAACAATGTGTGGAATCTTGTCCCTAGGCCTGAAAGTTCTAATGTTATTGGAACCAAGTGGATTTTCAAAAACAAAACTGATGAACTTGGTAACATAACTAGAAACAAGGCTAGGCTAGTGGCTCAAGGCTACACACAGGTAGAAGGGGTGGATTTCGATGAAACCTTTGCGCTTGTAGCTAGACTTGAGTCTATAAGACTCCTTCTTGCTTTTGCCTGTGTGCTTAAAATCAAATTATTTCAGATGGATGTTAAAAGTGCCTTCCTAAATGGCTTTCTGAATGAGGAAGTGTTTGTTGAACAACCCAAGGGTTTTGAAAATCCTCACTTTCCCAACCATGTTTTTAAATTAAAAAGGCTTTGTATGGGTTAAAGCAAGCTCCTCGAGCTTGGTATGATACCATTTTTGTGTGATAAGGGCTATAAAAGAGGAAGTGTTGATAAAACCCTGTTCATCCAAAAATTTAAGAATGGTATCACCATTGCTCAAATTTATGTTGATGACATAGTGTTTGGATCAACCTCTAAACAAAAACTTGATGAATTTATTGAATACATGTCCTCTGAATTCGAAATGAGCATGGTTGGTGAGTTGAACTATTTTCTTGGTCTTCAAGTTAAACAGTTTGACAAAGGGATTTTTATTACTCAGAACAAGTATGCCAAAAACCTTGTTAAAAGGTTTGGGTTGGACAATAAAAAGCACATGAAAACACCCATGGGGACTAATGATAAATTGTCCGAAGATGAGAATGGTACTCCTATTGATCCTACCCTCTCAAAAGCATGATAGGAAGCCTTCTGTATCTCACTGCTAGCAGACCTGATATTAGCTACAGTGTATGTGTGTGTGCTAGATACCAGTCCAGTCCTAAGGAGTCTCACCTAAAAGCTGTTAAGAGAATCATTCGTTATATTAATGGTACTACAGAACTTGGTATCTTGTATTCCTCTGACACTAACACTAACTGGGCCGGTTTTAGTGATGCTTGATTAGGCGGTGATGTTGATGACAGGAAAAGCACTACAGGAGGGTGTTTTTACCTTGGGAACAATCTTGTTTCCTGGTACAGTAAGAAACAGAACTGTGTTTCCTTGTCCATAGCTGAGTCTGAGTATATTGCACTGGGAAGTTGTTGCTCCCAAATGTTGTGGATGAGACAAATGTTGGCTGACTATGGGGTTGAAGAAAAAATCCTTACTGCGTATTGTGATAATTCTAGTACCATAAATATTTCTAAAAACCCAGTGCAGCACTCCAGAACAAAACACATCGATTTCGACACCATTTTATTAGAGACTTGGTTGAGAGTAAAATTGTTACCATTGATTTTGTCACCACTGAGAATAAAATTGCTGATATTTTTACCAAAGCCCTAGACTTTCAAAGGTTTAATTACCTGAAACAGTCGTTGGGTGTCTGCTCTCTCTAAGCAGTGTGGGTTTCAGTGTTGCAACACCATATGCATCATTTCTTATTCTTGATGTGTTGCAACCTCTTCTTGATCTTAATTCTTTTGCATTAGACATCTTGTCATTTTTAAGATCATTGCATTGGCTTCTCTGTTTTGTTGTTGTAACTCAATTGAGTGCCCCTCTGATGTTTACTTTGCCTAAAAACAATTATGGATCAATTTGCAAATAGAATGATTTTTCCCTGTGAAAGATGTATTGTTTTGAGGCATTTGACGGAAAAAACTGCCTATACATTGTGTGTGAAAGCTATTCGGTTGTGAACTATTCTATGTTCTTTTATATGCTTGAATCTTGTTATGATCTTCTGAAAAAGAACTATTCACGAAAAGATTGTTAAAAAGGGAAAAGGATTTTGATCCATTGACTTTGTGTGGTGATGTTTTTAGAAAAGGTAGTACAACACAAGTTCTGACACCAAAACGTATGAGGTCTTTTTATTTTTGTCAGGAATAAAATCATCATTCTAGACATTCATCAGGATCATTTTTGGGCTTGTTAAAAATATCCTACTTATTGATTCGATGTGGCGTATTATTTTGGAAATGATTTTTTCCTTAAATTTGTCTTTTATAAAAGGAGTTGATCATCAGTATTTATTCTGGATTAAATGCACACCTTATATTATGGGATTTTTCCAAAATATTTGAATTTCAAAATAGCAGTTGGGAAGTTTTATGGAAACCACCTTTTTGGCCGCCAAGTGTATCTCTCCAATTAAGGGAGTTATTTTCTTTCCCTATACATATACTCTCTCACTGTGGATATTTTCAAACATTGTCTTCTCTTACCATATCTTGCAGTTGCACCCTAACCCTCTCTCGCCTCTTTTCTATATAGTGTGTTTGTGCAGCTGATCTTTTGTAGATCCTTAGAATGGTGCGTACAAGAGATCAAATACTTAAAGAACTTCGAGAAGTTGCAGAGAATCGAAGAAGAAACAGGGGCAATCCTGTTCCCAGAAACCCTGGTCCCGATCAACCACCTACCACTAGTGGTGCACTTTCCGGTGCTCAGACATCTCAAGGGCAAGCTCTAGAAGTCGATTTAAACCAACCTCCACCCTCTGATTCGAACCCTAGGGCTCGAGGGATTGGTGAAAGTTCTCTTTCCACTGCACCAGAACAGGGTTTTGGCAACATGGGAATTGAACCATCTCGGTTATCACCCCCTTTAGGGCGAATCCGACCATCTGACCAAAGCTTTTCAAAAACTTATGCTCAGAAGAAGAAAAGAGGGGAATCGCCCCAGAAAAACCCCCCAAAAGAGACCTAAGCGGTGGAAGAAGAAGCACCTGTGTTTAAAGGGAGTGGTCCAGCGTCTAAAAAGGCATCGAAGAGGATTATAAGGCAAATAGTATTCACAGATTCTGAGGATGAAATTCCCAGGGATGATCCTCTCGATAACATCCTTGTTCCTGATGTTGAGATGGAATCTTCTGAGAAAGACTCCTCTTCGGATGATGATAGTGATAGCACAGAGTCTGAATCGTTGAAGGACACTGAAGGACCTTCAAAACCTGCTGGCAAGGACAAAGACATCAATGTTGGAACATCTCAAGTCCACACTGACTCTGACAACTCTGACCATGAACCATCTGATTCAGAGCTTGAGGACAACAAAGGTCTGTATGCTGCTTTTTATTCTTCCAATAATAAAAAATTGTGGGACACTGTGGTCCAAAGGGAGATTCTGTGTGAACGTCCTATTAAAATAGAGGATCATATCACTTATGGTATTTTGCCTCTACTTGAGGATATGAATTTATTTGGGTCTGTAACAAGTATTGGTTCGTATGTTGATAGAGTTGTTCGAGAGTTTTATTGTAATCTCCCAGACAAATTTGCTGATGAGTACTCTGCTAAATATGGTAGTGTTTGGGTTAGAAAGAAAGTGTATTCCTTTACGTCTGAGGACATCAATAAGGTTCTTGAAGGAAACGATGTTTCGAATGATGATTTTCCATCTGATATGGATGAAATTGCTAGAACCTTGAATGGAGGTGTTGTGCAAGCCTGGCCTGCTAAGCAAGAAAAGTTCAAGACTAAAGATCTCACCAAGAAATACACTTTGCTGCATAAAATTGCTGTTTGACAATTGGACCCCCATGAAACATACTTCCTCTGTCACCACAGATCAAGCTGTACTCCTCTTTTGCATTGGAACCAAGCATCCCTTCAATATTAGGCGATTCATCTTTGATATAATTGGGACTGTCATCTTAAACCAAACCGATGTATGGTATACTTCCTTTCCCTTCTTTAATTTACAAGGTTCTTGTTTCTCAGGGTTTTAAAAATAAGGACTCCGAAGACTTGGTGGCTATACCTGCTCCAATATCTATCTCTGTGAAGATCTTAAAGGGAAACAAAATCAATGACCTTGCATTGCCTCGCTCCCATCGACTTCTACGTGCTACTTCCTCAGATGTTCAAACACCAGCCAATGTTGCACTGGAGGCTCGCATTAATGCTGAAATAGAAGAAGCAGAGAACCAGATAAAATTCTGGACATCTAAAAAGTTGGATGCTCAAAGATTTCTTCAGCAGATTCGTGTCACATCTACACCTTTGGCACCTATTGCTCAAAAAGGGGGAGTAGACACTGGCCTGAACAACCTTGCTGATGCCGCTGCCATGGATGAACGAGCACAATCTCAGGGGGAGGAAGAGGAAGGTTCAGAGGGGGAGTTCGATTATGAGGATGATGAAGATAACATGTCGACTACGAGGGGTCAAAGGATGATTAATAAACTGTAGCATTCTCTGATTATCTTCTGTTACAATTCGAACTTAATTGTTTTGGATTTATAACTTGGATAAACCTGCAGTTATGCATTCTCTGATTTTGACTGTGCTAAACCATGCAGGAGTTAATGTCTAAAGTGTTGTCTCACTTTTGATTATTCTTGTTTCCTGCATTTTGTGTTTTGACCAAAAGTGCCAAAGGGGAAGATTGTTAATGTTATGAGAATTGGCAATTTTGTGTTTATCTGTACAGTGCAAAATCCAGTATTGTAACACTGCCTTGCAACACCTTTCTGCGCAATTCTGGGCTGATATCTTGCCAGATTATCTGTGATTTTTAAAGGCTTATAATCTATATCGAGGAGTTTGCTGACTATTAGGGATTCTTTATCTAGAATTATTCAGCCCACTTAATTGCCTTTTAATATCTTTCCTTGTGTCTTTGTTCTTACCCATAAGGAAAGATTTTGTATTTTGCTGTTTTCCTTATATAGCTTTTGTGATTTAGATGGAATTATGGTGCCCTTGATTCCAGCCATGAGAAGTGTGATTCTGCTTGTGAGGATCTCTTCTCTCTATAAAAAGGAATTCAACCTTTGAAGAAGACATCCAAGAGAAATTATCATTTGAGCTTATTGTTCTTCTTCAAGAAATATTTGTGTTACTTTTCTAGTCTTCGGGAGAAGACGGTGAAGATCTACGGTGTGGATCGACTCAACCATTCAAGGGATTTGAAGTTGGAGGGATTCCAACAAGGTTGAGGTTTTGGAAGATTTGATCAAGAATATTAGTCTAATACCAGTGTTGGTGTAGAAGATAAAGTTTGTGTCTTTATGCTTTTCATAAAACCAGTCGTATTTGTAATAACTGTTGTTTTCTAATATTGGATTGTTTCTTCTCTGGGCGTGGCCTCGTGTATTAAGATTGAGGAATCTAAGCACGTAAAAAATCACTGTGTTATTTTTATTCCGCTGTGTTCTTGTGTCCAGTGTTACAACATTATCTAATAACACCGTAAGAATCTGATCTAATTAATTTTTTAGGGCATCAGATTCTATCAAAGTACGCTCGAACTCTTCTATTTCTTTTAGTAATGAAATGTATGATGATTATGATGATTTGCAAAATGATTTCGATGAACTTCAAAATGAATTCCAAAGTTTGCTTGTTAAATACAAAAATTTGAAAATGTAATTCAATGTTTTGAAAAATGATAAGGATATTTTATTTACTTCATATGAATCACTTTCATGTGCTCACACTACCACACTTGATAAGGTCAGAAACCTTGAAAAGGAAAATAGTACTCTTGTTGAGGATATTAATAGCATGAAAAATGATTTATTAAAGTTCAACTTGAGTACCAATAAAATGACCAAAATTCTTGATGTTCATCATTGTGATAATTTGAAACTTGGACTTGGTTATAAGCCTAATGATATTGTTGATAAGAAAAAGAACCAAGTCTCTATGCATGTTGGTTATTATGCTCCTAAAATTGTTACTTGCTTTTATTGTGGTAAGAAGGGTCACACGGCTAATACTTGTCGAGCTAGAAATAACTCTAATTATTATTGGAGGCCTAAAAGTCTCAAAGCTAATCCCGAAGGACCCAAACACTTGAGGGTACCACAAAACAATGTCATATTAGGTACTCGGTGGAATAATTATCAAAGAAAAGTCATACCGCCAAGAAGACATCAAATGCCCATTTCATCTTATCAAAGGAGAAAACATCACCGCAATGAATTTCCAAGAAGGAAATATGATCAACAAAGGGAAGGACACAATCATTGGAATTGGCAAAATTAGAGAAGACATCATCAACAAGATAACTTCTCAAGAGGAAGATACTACCAACAAAGGGAAAGACACAACCCGTGGAAATGGCGAAATTGGTAAAACGTATCTCTCCTTATTTAAATACACACAATGTTTTATGTATGCTTGTATTTTTGCTTTCAAAATGATTTTTCAAAATATTTTTAAAATGAGGCCTTCTATACATTTGTGTTTTTAAAATCTTTTGAAAATGAGACCTCACATGATGTTTTTATAAAATCTTGTGTATTTACTTAGACTAATGTGTTTTAATATCTCTTATGGATTTATATAGCATAAGCATACTTGTGACATCTCTTTGCTTTAGCCTACACTTGTATCGCCATGTTTTGTGCAAGAACTTTTTCTAAGAATTGTGTAGGATATATATATCTTCATCAATGGCTATTTATGTCAAAATATGTCAAGAGTGACATAAACTATCGATGTACGCTTATCATTGTTATTCATCTCATAGACTCGATATATTTTTGCCATATGCCTATGTGCTTGCTTTTCAAGATGTTTCAAAGTATCTTTCTTAAGTGATATTAAATGGATTTTTCGATTTTTGAAAGGCACTATTCGATAACGCTTGTTTTATCAGAGACTTGTAAAGGATTATATTTTTTTTGATAAAACATTCGATTTTTATGCATTTGATTGCACATGTCCATGTCCTCATTCTTGGTTGCTTTGTCAAAGCTCTTTTTCAAATACTTCTTTTAGGAGGTCTCAACTATATGCTCTCGGATTTTCAAATGTCAAAAGAGACCCTATATAGCTTCCTATTAGCATATTTGAACTTACATGTTTTTATTAAACTCTTATGATTTTATTTAAGCATAATATGTGTTACTTGTTATAGTGTATATATTATTCGATATTACTATGCTCTTGTGCAAGATATCTTGTTAAGATTTTGCAGAAATTTTTGGTATTTCGGAACAAGCTTGATGACCAAGGCAAAGTTAGTAGCTCAATGGTATTGTCAAGAAGAAGGTATTGATTTTGATGAAACATTTGTACCCGTAGCACGTTTAGAGCTATTCGCATTTTACTTGCATATTCTTGTTTTAAGAAAATTTCAACCTTTACCAAATGGATGTTAAATCCGCCTTTCTAAATGGTTTTATTAAAGAATAAGTCTATGCAAAATAACCGGGGTTTGAAAATTTTTTCTAGGCCAAATGGTTTTTATAAAAGGCCTTGTATGTTCAAAACAAGCACTTCGTGTATGGTATGATAGACTTAGCTATTTTTTAAATGGTTTTACAAGATGTAAAGTGTAAGTCCAAGTGGCTACAATAATCTAGAGGGGGGAGGGTGAATAGATTATCCCGGTTTTTCAGATTTTGCCCTCTTTTTCGAAAGACTCAAACAAAGATGAAATGCAAAGTGCGGAAAGTAAATAACACACGTTGATTTAAAGAGGTTCAACCCACCTAGGGCCTAATCCTCTACCACCCCAATATATCCGGGATGGATTTCAAAAAGAAAAAAAAAGATTTTATTAATTTACCAAAAATTAATACAACATCTTGAGGATTACCACAACCCTCTTTCACCACCTTGAGGATTACCACAACCCTCCTACAACACCTTGAGGATCACCACAACCCTCGAACACCTATCACCTAGATCACCCAAGTGTATTCTTACCACAAGAATACTCACAAGGATGTCTTGTGTTGAATGATGACCAAAATCAAGATTACAACTCAATAATGATTGAAACAATATGAGTACAAGTGTAATCAAGAATTGAAAGCCTAGACCTCAAATTTGTGCAAGTGAAAGTGCTTAGGCTAATACAACAAGATATATGAAATTGTATGCTTGATTGCTCTTTGCTTGTATAGAGTGTTGTATCTTGTTGCTTGAATGAAGCCTCTATTTATAGGAGAGGACTTGGCTTTCATTTCCGGACATTGCTCCTCCCTTGGGAGTGATTTTCTGCAAAAGAAACCATTTAAAATGATCAATATAATCTGTTAGAAATCAATCCCACAAAAATAGGGAAAAGTCATTCAAAAACGCAATCGGATAGTTTCTTTGATAAATGCAGGGGTTCAATCGGTCGCCAGAGAGATAAGATTGAAATTGAATTCTCGTGAATTTTTACACAGGGGGACCGGTCGGAGGGGTGCGGCCGTGGCACGCCGCCTTTAGTCTGTGACTTGATTGGAGGTGAAGAAATTACGAAACAGAGAAGTCTCGAACCAAGAGGGTCGCTCCAGTGCACGGCCGCCCGTGGGTCGACCGGTCGCTCTCACCGTCGCCCACAGTCGGTCGACCGGCCGCCCTCCCCTTTTTTTTTCTTACGTCCCATTTTCTGTTTCAAAACTCAACTCAGGTACGGGTTGCCCTATAGGGCGACCGGTCGAGCCTGAAACAAATGTGTTGTCCAATTATTTATCGAAAATAAAATCCAAAAAATACTCCGAAAATAGTAAAAACATTTTAAGACGATCGGAAGTATTTAGACAACATTTAGGGACATTGTTTTGGTTTAAAAACTTATTTGAACAAAATCGAACAAAATCATCAAAATCATGATAAAAATATTTATCTAACAAACTCCCCCTTTTTGATGATTACAAACCAAAATAATTTTCTCGAGGACGATTTGAAAAACAAATAAATTTTCCGGTTTTACAAGTAAACTATCCGTTAAAGATATTCCATATAAAGCTCCCCCTATCTATGAGCATATCAACAAAAGATTATTATAAGTTAGAAGCACAAGCTTTAACAAGCTTATATAGGTGCATATGGATATCATGAGTTAAGAAGCTCCCCCTGTCACAATACTTATAATCATTTGCACTTGAGTCCATAATACAAGCCATGGACTAGGTATTCTTGGCTTTAGGAAGCCATAGTTCATAGCTTTTATTGCGAGCTTTAAAAAGCTTCTTTTAGCTAACGAGCCAATTTCCTGTTTCTCCCCATTTGGAATCATCAAAAAGAATGTTAGGATGATAAAAACATCATATATGTATATCAAAGTGCGCAAAAGAGCCGGTTTATCAACCGTTGAGCCATTTAGGCGTCAAAAACCAAGGAAAATGGGAGAAAAGTATCATGAAGAGTTCATACGCCGTTTTATTTACCAAAACATGATCTCAATAAGTATAGAGGACTTTTGGAAGGAAGAGAATCATGTAGAAGTTGAAATTTTCATTGCGATATTTTATCGAACACTTTGTGGGCGTGAAAATTAAAAGAAGTTGTATATAGCCCTTGTAAATGATTCAAGCCAAAAAATTTCATCACCAATTCACATCAAACATCATACAATACAACATAATAACTAAGCTCATCAAGGTCATATGCAAAAAAAATATCAAGAAATATACAAGAAGGTCATAAACTCAAGGGTTCAACCCGATTGAGCAAAAAAGAAAAATTCTTATCATTTGATCGGAAAAGATGAGCCATGATGATGATGAACATGCTATATAAGGTCCAAGTTATGAATTGAATGCATGAAAACAAATTTTGAGTGAAATTTGTGTGAATTTGGCAAAGGGGACGAAAAATGGCCAAAATAAGTTAAAATGGCGAATGCTGAAGACAGAACCGTTTTAATCCAAAAATTGGCTTAGGGAGACCGGTCGTGGTTGAGGGCGACCGGTCGACCGGTTGCCCTCAACCTGTTTAGCCCACTGTTTTGACATTTTTGAAGAAATCCGAATTTTCCACTAGAAATCCGATTTTTCGCCCCTAAGTTTAAAAAGAATGCAAAAAGCAAATGTAAGCCTCATTCAATATGCATTATGCCTAACCGAGCTCGTATCGACGCAAAAGTCTCGGAAGATAGAGGTTTAGTAAAAATGTCCGCTAATTGATCTTGAGATGGTACAAAAGATATCTCAATTTTTCGTTTTGAAACACAATCCCTTAGAAAATGATGTCGAATCTCAATATGTATAGTACGGTTATGATGAACCGGGTTTTGAGCAATATTTATAGCGAATATATTATCACAAAAGATAGGTACATTTTCAAAAGAGCATTTGTAATCTGCTAAGGTTTGTTTCATCCAAAGAAGTTGAGTACAACAAAAAGCGGCGGAAATATATTCGGCTTCGGCCGTTGAAAGAGAAACGCAGTTTTGTTTCTTTGAAAACCAAGAAACTAGGCAATCGCCTAAAGATTGACATGATCCGGAAGTACTTTTCCGATCATCAATATTTCCCGCATAATCCGAATCACTATAACCTTTAAGAGAAAATTTTTCATTCTTTGGATAGAATAAACCATATTAAATAGTGCCTTTTAAATATCGAAAAATCCTTTTAACGACACTCATATGAGATTCTTTGGGATTGCTTTGAAAACGAGCACATAGGCATACGACATGAAGAATGTCCGGTCTACTAATGGTTAAATAAAGTAAACTACCAATCATACCTCTTGATTCATCCACGGACTTGCCTTTTTCATCTTTGTCAATTTTGACATTTGTTGCCATGGGGGTGGAAACGGTTCTTCCCTCTTCAATACCGAACTTTTTCAAAAGTTCTTTTGTATATTTTGATTGTGAGATGTATATGCCTTCTTGACATTACTTAATTTGGAGTCCAAGAAAGAAATTGAGCTCCCCCATCATACTCATCTCAAATTCACCTTGCATTAACTTAGAAAATTTCTTGCACAAAGAATCATTAGTAGCACCAAAGATAATATCATCAACATAAATTTGCACAAGTAAACAATCTTGTCCTTTTTCAAAAATAAAGAGAGTTGTATCAACTTTACCTCTTATAAAACCATTTTGTAAAAGAAAAGAGCTAAGTCTATCATACCATGCACGGAAAAATTTTCAAACCCCGGAGGTTGTTTTACATAGACTTCTTCTTGAATAATACCATTTAAGAAAGTGGATTTAACATCCATTTGGTAAAGTTTGAAATTTTAAAACAATAATAGGCAAGTAAAATACGAATAGCTTCTAAACGTGCTTCGGTGCAAAAGTTTCATCATAGTCAATACCTTCTTCTTGACAATACCCTTGAGCTACTAACCTTGCCTTATTTCGAACAATGTTGCCTTGATCATCAAGTTTGTTCCGGAATACCCATTTTGTACCAATTATGGTTTGAGAAAGAGGACAAGGTACCAATTCCCATACATCATTTCTTTCAAATTGATTCAACTCCTCTTGCATCTCTAGGAACCAATCCTCATCCTCAATAGCCTCCTTAGCATTTTTAGGCTCCTTTTGAGAAATAAGAGCTTTCTCGGCAAATTTTCTCCGGGTCATCACTTTGTCAAGGGGATCACCAATAATAAGATCTTTTGGGTGATCTCCCTTAAATTTCAATGCAACAGGAAGATCCGAGATATCATCTCTATCTTCTTGAGGACCATTTGAAGTGGACGGTTGATCATTTGATGTAGGCGGTTTAACATCAACTTGAACAATTGGTTCAATAATATCCTCTTAATCACTTTCATCATTGGGTATTCTTTCAACACCCGAAGCTTCATTGAATTTGACATGAATGGATTCTTCGACAACTCCACTAGTCTTATTATAGACCCGATATGCTTTGCTTTTTGTTGAATATCCCATAAATATCCCTTCATCGGCCTTAGGATCAAGTTTGTCCAATTGGTCCTTGGTATTCAAAATAAAGCATTTACACCCAAATATCTTGAAATAACTAATATTTGGAGTTCTACCTTTACAAAGCTCATATGGAGTTTTATTCATTTTAGGACAAATATAAACTCAATTAATGACATAGCAAGCGGTACTTACGGCTTCGGCCCAAAAGTATTTTGGAAGTGAAAATTCATTGAGCATGGACCGACTCATCTCTTGTAATGTCCGATTTTTCCTTTCGGCTACTCCATTTTGTTGAGGTGTCCTTGGAGCCGAAAAATTATGAGCATATCCTTTGGTTTCACAAAATACTCTAAATTCACCATCAAATTCTCCACCTCGATCGATTCGAATAGACTTGATAGTGTCTTCCTTTTCATTCTCAATAAGTCTACACAACTTAACAAACTCATTAACGACATCGCTTTTATTGGTAAGAAAAAGAGCACAAGTATATCTAGAAAAATCATCGACAATAACGAAAGTGTAATGTCTTCCACTTAGACTAGCCGTTCCAATATCCCCATACAAGTCAAGATGAAGCAATTGTAGGGGTTTGGTTGTGGAAATTTCATTTTTGGGCTTAAAACTACTTTTAACTAATTTGTTCTTTTGACAAGTGTCGCATAAGCCAAGATTTTCAAAATTCAATTTGGGTAGTCCTTTCACATGTTGATTTTTGTAAATATTTTTCAAATTTTTGTATCCAACATGTCCAAGTCGCCTATGCCATAAACTAGTTAAATCATTATTGGCGACTAAACAAGAAACATTTTGACTAACCAAATCACTTGTACAAATTTTGTAAAGATTGCCTTTTCTATTTGCTTCACAAATAATTTCACCATTTTTAAGTATAAGGCATTTTTCTTTATTAAAGGAAACATCATAATTTGAATCACAAAGTTGGCTAACACTTATCAAATTAAACTTAAGCCCTTCAACTAAAAGAACATTACTAAGAGAGAAAGAAGAGTTACCAATTTCTCCATTTCCAAGAATTTTTCCTTTGCCATTGCCGAACATGACCATACCCTCTTCTTGGAGCTTGATGTTGGTAAAACGTTCTCTCCTCCCAGTCATATGGCGTGAACATCCGCTGTCCACGAGCTATTTTGAATCTTCCATTGTTGTTATAGCCCCTATTACCTAAATTTTGGGGTCCATGGGGGTTAGTCTTGAGACCTTTGGGTCTCCAAACATGTCTAGAGCTATTTCTCAATTTGCAATTATTAGCATAATGTCCAACTTTGCCACAATAAAAACATGTATGAGTATTAGAATTACTAGTACGTACAAAAGTTGGACCTTGGTTGTTTTTCTTAAAAACACTTTGAAATGGCTTATAACCAAGTCCCAATTTGGAATGCTTACCTCTTTGTGCATCTAAAATTTTAGTGACTTTATCCGTGCTTATGTTGAAACGATGCATATCATTTTTCAAACATTCAATATATTTTGTGAGCAATTCCTTCGGTTTCAAGAGAGTGAACTCTAGTAAGAGTAAGAGTATGAGCTTTGTCTAAAGATTCATAAGATGTAAATAATTTTTCTTTTTCAACCTTAAGCTCCTTATGCTCCTTTTTCAAATTCTTATATTTAACAATTAAATTTTGAAACTCAATTTGCAATTCGTCAAAATCACATTGCAAGTCATCAACTATGGAGGAAGTAGAAAAATTAGAGCGTACCTCATTATTTTCATCGTCTGGCCATGAGACCATGTTCGGTTTCTCCTTCCTCATCGGTTGTTTCGAGTAGTTCATCCCACGTTTTGACCTCCGCATTTAGAGCTTTCTTTTTCGTGAAAGGCTTCCTTTTCTTTTGCTCCTCTTCATCGAGCTTTGGGCAATCGGCAATGAAGTGCCAGGGTTTTCCGCATTTAAAGCAAGCATTATCTCTTGGTTTTCTTGCTTTATTTTTGTTCACAAATTTTGCAAACTTTCGAACAAGTGCGGCCGTCTCCTCCTCATCATCATCATTATCATAGTATGTATTATTAGAAGAAGAAGCAAGACCTTTAGGAATAATTTGCATACCCGATTGATTTATGGATGGTTTGGAATTTTTCCTCTCCTTGAGATAGACTTCATAGATGAGTAGATTTCCAATAAGCTCGTCAAACTTGAGTGTCTCAAGATTTTGTGCCTCCATGATTGCCGTTACTTTTTTCGGACCATGAGCCGGGAAGAGCATTCAATACCTTGGTCACCTTGTCTTCTTCGAAAATGACTTTACTGAGGGCCACAAGAGGATTGACAATATTGTCAAGCCTTTCCACCATCTTGGAGATGCTTTCGCCATCATACATGTTAAAGTTTTCAAAGTCTTTAACAAGCATGGTCTTTCTTGCTTGCTTGACTTTCTTAGTCCCTTCATAGATTGTCTCCAATTTTTCCCAAACCTCATGTGCCGACCTTATGCCTCTTATGCAATTGTACTCGGTGGCGGTAAGAGAACAATGCAAAATATTTAAGGCCTTACCGTTTAGAGAGAAATCCTTTTTGTCGTTTTCATCAAACTCCTTGAAAGGTTTAGGAGCCAAGGTGCCATCCTCCGATTTCTTTGTTGGTTGATCAACTCCTTCAATGACCACATTCCAAATGTCGAACCCGCACCCTTGTAGGAAGCACTCCATATGATCTTTTCAAAATGCGTAGTTGTTGGCATCGAATAGCGGTGGCTTGTTAGTGGAGGCGCCAGTGGTGAGATGAGCATCATTTCTAGCCATGGATCTTTCCTCTTTACTCGGAACGAGCTAGCCAAAGAGTTTGGCTTTGATACCACTTGTAAGTCCAAGTGGCACAATAATCTAGAGGGGGGTGAATAGATTATCCCGGTTTTTCAGATTTTGCCCTCTTTTTCGAAAGACTCAAGCAAAGATGAAATGCAAAGTGCGGAAAGTAAATAGCACACGTTGATTTAAAGAGGTTCAACCCACCTAGGGCCTAATCCTCTACCACCCCAGTATATCCGGGATGGATTTCAAAAAGAAAACAAAAGATTTTATTAATTTACCAAAAATTAATACAACACCTTGAGGATTACCACAACCCTCTTTCACCACCTTGAGGATTACCACAACCCTCCTACAACACCTTGAGGATCACCACAACCCTCAAACACCTATCACCTAGATCACCCAAGTGTATTCTTACCACAAGAATACTCACAAGGATGTCTTGTGTTGAATGATGACCAAATCAAGATTACAACTCAATAATGATTGAAACAATATGAGTACAAGTGTAATCAAGAATTGAAAGCCTAGACCTCAAATTTGTGCAAGTGAAAGTGCTTAGGCTAATACAACAAGATATATGAAATTGTATGCTTGATTGCTCTTTGCTTGTATAGAGTGTTGTATCTTGTTGCTTGAATGAAGCCTCTATTTATAGGAGAGGACTTGGCTTTCATTTCCGGACATTGGCTCCTCCTTCGGGAGTGATTTGCTTTAAAAAGAAACCATTTAAAATGATCAATATAGTTGTTAGAAATCAATCCCACAAAATAGGGAAAAGTCATACAAACGCAATGGATAGTTTCTTTGATAAATGGGGTTCGACCAGGTCGCCGCACGAGATAAGATTGAAATTGAATTCTGCGAATTTTTACACGGGGACCTACCGTCGGAGGGTGCGACCATCGCCCTTAGTCTGTGACCGGTTGGAGGTGAAGAAATTACGAAACAGAAAGTCGAACCAAGAGGGTCGCTGCTCAGTGCACGGCCGCCCGAGGGGTCGACCACGGCCTCTCACACCGTCACCCACCTGTCGACCGGTCGCTCCTCCCCCTTTTTTTTTCTTACGTCCCATTTTCTCGTTTCAAAACTCAATTCAGGTATGGGTTGCCCTATAGGGCGGGCCGGCCGAGCTGAAACAAATGTGTTGTCCAATTTTTATCGAAAATAAACTCCAAAAATACTCCAAAAATAGTAAAAACATTTTAAGATGATCGGAAGTATTTAGACAATATTTAGGGACATTGTTTTGGTTTAAAAACTTATTTGAACAAAATTGAACAAATCATCAAAATCATGATAAAAACATTTATCTAACATAAAGTTGATACTACTCTCTTTGTTTTTTTTTTTTTAAAAAAAAAGCAAGATTGCATAATTGTGCAAATTTATGTTGATGATATTATTTTTGGTGCTACTAATGGATCTTTGTGCAAGAAATTCTCTAAGTTGATGCAAGGTGAATTTGAGATGAGCATGATGGGGGAGCTGAACTTCTTCCTTGGATTTCAATTAAGCAATGCCGAGAAGGTATCTACATTTCACAATCAATATATGCAAAAGAACTTTTGAAGAAGTTCGGCATTGAAGAAGAAAGAAACGTCTCTACTCATATGGAAACCTACATCATGATTGATCAAGTTTGAGAAAGGCATATTGGTTGACAAACAAGTTCGAGGTATGTTTATTTTCGTTTATTACTCCTTTAGACTCGACATTTTTTATGCCTTATATCTATATGCTCGACTTCAAAACTATCCCAACGAATCTCATTAAAATGCCGTTAAAAGAAATTTGCAAATTTTTGAAAGGCACTTTTTCTTATGGATTGTTTATCCAAAGTTTTTAAACATTCATATTTTTTTTCGGGATAGCAAGTCCGGTGATAATAATTCCTCAAAATATGGTTCGTCATCATCGAACTAAACATATTGAGATTCTATATTTTTTTGGGATTGCGTTTTCTAAACAAAAAATTGAGATGTGTTCAATTCTGTCTCAAGGATAACTCGTGGACATTTGGTTTTAATCGTTAACCGTCGAGTCTTTTACCTCATTTAGAGATTGTTGAGACATAATGTATATTAAATGAGGTCTATGTTTGCATTTTTGCACGTTTTTAAAAATTAGGGGCGAAAAATTGGATTTTTGGATCAAATTTCGGATTTCTAAAAAACAGACTGATCCAATGGCAAAATGGGCTGAGGTAGACCGGTCGGCCTGCTCTTCGACCGGTCGCCCTATAGCCGGACCTATCGCCCTAAAGCCATTTTTGGGATAAAATTGCTTCTGTTTCCAGACTTAGCCATTTTGGCTCTTTCAACTCAATTTTCGTCCCTTTGTCATTATTCACTTCAAATGAGCTTTGTTGCATAAATTATATATCTTGGGAATTATCTTGTTCGTTTATCATCATTGTTGCTCATCCTCTCCGATTACTTGGTAAGAATTCTTCTTCCTTATCTCAATTAGGTTGAACCCTTGAGAATGTGTTTCATTGTTGAAAGCTTGTTGGGATTCTTATATATTTGTGATTGGGCATGTTGATTGATGTTGGATGATAATTGTATAATTGTATTTGATGATGAAAAATTTGGCTTGGTTATTTTTACAAGGGCTATATACAACTTCTTCCAATTTTAACGCCTGCCAAGTGTTGGATGCATTGTCGCAAAGAAAATTTCACCAATTACATGATTCTCTCGATTTTAAACGTGCCTTACACTTATCGAGATCACGTTTTACAACTTAAACGAGCGTGTGCATTTCAAATGAACAACTTCTCCCTTACTAATTGGATTTTAAGCTTCAAAATTCCAAAAAGCTCGATAAATCGACTACTTAGCGCACTTTGATACACATGACTTATGTTTTCATCGTGCTAACTTTCCTTTTGATGATTCCAAAGCGGGAGAAACAGGAAATTGGCTCGTTAGCTCAAAGAAGCCAATAAAAGCTCGCGAAAGAAGTTATAAGCTATGACTCCTTAAAGCCAAAAGTTGTGAAGTATACTTAGTCCATTAGATGTATTATGGACTTATATGCACGATTAATGATTGTTTTGATAGGGGGAGCTTCTAAGCTCATAAGCTCATGATTTTCATGTTTATATTGTAAAAGCTAAAGCTCTAGCTTTTGTATTAATTCTTCTTGATGTGCATGTTGATAGGGGGGCTTTTGTAAAATGCATTTGAATATTTTAACTCCCTTCTACTTGGTCATTATGCATAGTTTACTATTGCTCTAAACGGATAGTTTACTTTTTGACCAAAAATTGTTTTGTTTTCAAAATCGTCCTCTTAAAATTGTTTTGGTTTGTAATCATCAAAAAGGGGAGTTTGTTAGATAAATGTTTTTATCATGATTTTGATGATTTTGTTTAAATGAGTTTTTACACCAAAACAATGTTTCTAAATGTTGTCCATATACTCCTGATCGACACAAAATGTTTTTACTAATTTTTCGGAGTATTTCTTGAAGTTTATTTTCGACAAAAATTGGACAACACTTCTGTCTCATGTTGGACCGGTCGCCCTATAGGGCAACTCGTACCTGAGTTGAGTTTTGAAATAGAAACTGGGATGGAAGGAAAACAGGGGAGGGCGATGGTCGACCCGGAGGTCGATCGGTGTGGGCGACCGGTCGACCTAAGGGCGACCAATGCCTGGGAGTGAACCTTTGAATACATAACTCCCTGTATTGCATTTTGGAGGAGCCCAACCGGTCCACACAGGGGTCGACCGGTCGGACCGCCCATCGACCGGTCCCCCTGTGTATTTTTTTGGAAAACACTTTCAAATTTCTATCTCTGCGCGACCGGTCGCTATACAGTTTTGATAGCAAACTATCCGTTGGGTTTTCAGACAACTTTTCCCCAATTTAAGGGGTTGATTTCTAACAGCTATTTCTTGAGTTTAATTACATTATTTTTTGCAGAAATCACTCTCCAAGAAGGAGCCAATGTCTAGAAATCAAACCAAGACCTCTCCTACAAATAGAGGAACCATTCAAGCAACAAGACACAACACAATATACAAGCAAAAGCATACAAGCAAACACATTGTCGAAAACTCTTGTTGTATTAGCCTAAGTACTTTCACTTGCACACTCTTGAGGTCTAGGCTTTTTTTATTACACTTGCACTCAAAATTGTATTATTCATTATCGAGTTGTAATCTTGAATTTGTGGTCATCATTCAACACAAGATATTCTTGTGAGTGTTCTTGTGGTAAGAACACACTTGGGTGATCTAGGTGTAGGTGCAAGAAGATTGTGGTAATCTTCTTATTTAAGAGTTTGGTGCTCTTTGAGGTGTTGAAGAATTTGGTGTTCTTCAAGGTTGAAGATTGTGGTAATCTTCACAAGGTGCCGTTGAAGGAAGATTATGGCAATCTTCTAGGGAGATGTAGTAATCTCCAAGGTGGTGTTGAAGAAGAGTGTGGTGCTCTTCAAAGAGGTGTTATAAGGTGATGTTGTATTAATTGTGGTAATTAATAATTTTTTTTTTTAAAATCCATCCTGGAGATACTGGGGTGGTAGAGGATTAGGCCCTAGGTGGGTTGAACATCTATAAATCGACGTGTGTTATTTACTTCCCGCACCTTCATTTTTGTCT
Organism: Rehmannia glutinosa; assembly: GCA_016081115.2. Lineage (NCBI taxonomy): Eukaryota > Viridiplantae > Streptophyta > Magnoliopsida > Lamiales > Orobanchaceae > Rehmannia > Rehmannia glutinosa. Next base: position 550,567 of record JABTTQ020001821.1, on the reverse strand, counting down.
TGGCTTGTTTGATTCGAAAAAGAGGGCATAATCGCGAAAATGGGCATAATCTATTCACCCCCCATCTAGATTATCGTAGCCACTTGGACTTACACTTAGGGGGAGCCCTCCCAAGGCCTGGAAAGGCGCCCTTCAAGAGCCTGGGGGTTCCTTTTCGGAACCCTTGTCTTCATTACTCTTCTGATCACCATTCATTCCATCAACATATGTGTTAGTATTTTTCGCTCTCTTTTCGTTGCATATTTTTGTGACTTATGTTTATGAGAACTCCTCCGTGAGGGAGCCCCTCCCCTCTGGGAGCACCAAATGAGGAAAAATTTTTGAGGACTCTCCCATGAGAAAGCCCCTTCCATTCGGAAGCGCCGGATGAGGGAAATTTATGAGGACCCCCGTGAGGAGGCCCCTCCCCTCTGGGAGCACCGGAGGAGGGAAATTTACGAGAACCCTTGCGAGGAGAGTACTGGATGAGGGAAAATTTACAAGGACTCCTCCGTGAAAGATCCTCTTCCTTCTGAGAGCATCGAAAGGGGTTTAATTTACAAGGACTACCCCGTGAGGGAGCCCCTCCCCTCCGAGAGCACCGGAGGAGAAATAATTTATGAGGACTCTCCTGTGAAGGAGCTCATCCCATCCGGGTGCGCCGAATGGGGGAAATTTATGAGGACCCTCGCGATGAGGCCCCTCCCTCCTAGGATTACCGAAGAAGGGAAAATACGAGGACCCCTGCGAGGAGGCCCCTCCCCTCCGGGAGCACTGGGAAATTTATGAGGAGACCCCCGCGAGGAGGCCCCTCTCTTCTGGAAGCACCAAAGGGGGTTTAGTTTACGAGGAATCTCCTGTGATGGAGCCCCTCTCACCAAGAGCGCCAAATGAGGAAAATTTATGAGGGCCTCCGTGATGAGGCCCTCCCCATCCGGGAGGGCCGAATGAGGGAAATTTACGAGGAACCCCATGAGGAAGCCTCTTCCATCAAGGAGCGACAGGTGAGAAAAATTTATGAGGACTCTCGCGAGGAGGCCCCTCCCCTTCGGGACTGTCGAATGAGGTTTAATTTTTCGAATAAATCGTGAGGATCCCCGTGAGAAAACCCCTCCCATTTGGGAATACCGAAGATGATTTAAATATCTGAATAAATCGTGAGGATCTCCTTGAGGAGACCCCTCCCTTCCAGGAGCGTCAGAGGGAGTTTAAATTTTCGAATAAATTATGAGGATCCCCATGAGCAGGCCCATCCTCCCCTTCGGGAGCACGAAAGAGAGTTTAAATTTCTGAATAACTTGTGAGAATAACTGTGAGGAGACTCCTTCCCTCCGAGAGTGCCTGAGAGGTTTTAAATTTTTGGATAAATCATGAGAGAAGACCCCTCCCCTCCGGGGTCTTAGCCGGAGGAGGAAAATTTACAAGGACCCCCGTGAGGAGGCCCTTCCCCTCTGGGATCTTAGCTAGAGGAGGAAAATTTTATAAGGACCCTCGTGAGGAGGCCCCTCCCATCTAGGGTCTTAGCCGAATGAAGTTTTGCTGAGATGAGTGCCCAAATGATTTTTGATCGTGACCATCTTTGGCAATTAACTGCATGCAAGAAATCATAGCAGTAATGTGAAAATAATTTATTTATTATTCAAAAATGAACGAAAGTCCCTTGGGTGAAAATAAGCTGAAATAGAAATAAAAATATTTAATGCCTCTAGGGAAGAAATAAACTGAAAACAGATAAAAATACTAAAGCGGTGGCGAACGGGGAGAACTAGTATTTGCGGGAGCCGAGGTCCGCGGCTCCTAGGTTGGTGTGGTGCTCTCACTGTCTGAGTGGGAAAACTTAATCATCTTCCATGTAGCTACATTCTCGGAGGGCGCTCCAGGCATCCTTTCAGTTCTCCAAAAATCACATTGATGACCCCGAATACATGAGTATCATGTCTTTCGTCTTCGTTCGAATCTGAGTGGTGCTGAGCCCATGGGGACTCTTCTTCGTGCGGCCCCTGGTTATCGCGGAATTTTCTTTGATCAACATAATCCTTCAGGTAATTCTTTTGGATGAGCTGCTCGATCCCTCTCTTTAGCACGAAACAATTATCGGTCTTGTGCCTTTTATCCTTATGGTAGCGATAGTATAGGTTGGAGCGTGCTCTCACGAGGTTCTTCTTCAATGGTCTAGGAGATTCAATGATTCATTCTATTTGGGCAATGATTAACCTTTCGACCATTGGTGCATTCAGAGAGGTGAAATTTATTCCATACTACATCCTTTGATCCTTTCGGGGTTGATTATGTCATCTTCTCTGGTCTTGTTCTTAGTGCTGGGCTTTGGCCTGGTGGACTTCTCCACTCGAATGTGCTTCTCTACCCGACTTAACAACTCCTCCAGGCTGGAGGGAGGTTTCTTGGCCAAAGATTCTTTTAGACATCCTTGGTGGAGGTTCTGCTGTAGGATTCCAATCAAAGTCTCATGCTGGACATTGACAACTTCATTAATAGCTTCTACGAACTGCTTCATAAACTCCCGCAGCTTCTCTCCTTCATTCAGCCTCACCTGAAAGAGGCGAGGAATGGTCTTGGGGCACTTTCTGTTGATGGAGAACTGTTGCATGAAGACTTCAATTAGTTTTTCCATCCCGGAGATTGATCCTACCATGAGCTGGTTGAACTATGTCAGTGCTCGCTTGGTCAAAGTGGTGCGGAACACCTTCCAGTATGAGGCATCCGTCATGTCATAGAGATCCGCCTTCGCGTAGAATTTATACAAATGTTCCTGGGGATCTCCAGTTCCATCATACTCCGGGATGTTGGAAGTTTGGATTCCTGAAGGTAGTTGCTCAGTTAAAATGGCACGAGCCAGTGGACTTCTCTTCATCAGGGCGGTGGCCCTTGAGTTGGCATGGCTAGGTTGTGCGACTCGAGACTCTTCAGCTAGTGGGTGCTCCTCACGATTCTCACCGCGTCCTTCATCTCTTTCTCTTTGACCATCATGTTAGGGTCTTTAGTGGCGGGCAGAGCCCATAGTGTTCTCTTCGCGACTTCAACAATAGCTTGATGCATTAAGGCGTTCCGAGTAGTTTCTTCGACCAAAGCCTGGAGGGCTTCCCGATATAGGCAAATGTTTTCGATGGGCAAAGCCCTCCCAGGAGGAGTGGGCGGTGCCTCTCTTGCATACGGTGGAGGGGGCAACACTCCTCCAGGGGGAGGAGGGCTGGCCCCTCGTCTTCCAGGCGGCCGTTCTTCTTTCTGATCTCTGACTCCACGATTAGCAGCTTGAGATCGGCTTCACGTGCTTGAGATTAGGTCTGCATCTTCGTGTGCTTTGGCGTTTTCCACAGACGGCGCCAAAATGATGTTGCTTTTTACGGCAGATCACTCCAAGTCAAGGATTCTAATAAAAGTCAAGTATTCCTCTTCCCAAGCGGGAAGCCTTCCAAGTCATCTTCTCTGAGAGCTGCAAATCTTCAATTGGGAACTTACCTGTACACACGCAAATCGTTAGACGGGCCCTGAGATTGTCCCAGGGAGACCCCTCCGACGCTCAAGTCAGCACAATGACCGAGAGAGAATGTTAGACAATAATTGAATACTGAATAAGAGTTAAGAGTGATTATGAGAGAATGTACTTACAAATGAAGATGATGGATATTTTTATACCTGGTTGTGGGTTTTGTGGGCCGCGTAGGAGAGATTGGCTTGTGGGTTGGTCCCGAGCCCTTTGGGCTGGGTTATTCCATCTGGACCCATTAATTATTGGGCCACTAATAATATTAATTCTGATATATAAAATGAATTATATATTAAATAAAAAAGAACATTTTTGTCCCCATCAGAATAAAATAAAAAATACTTATTATGTAATATTTTCAATTTATAGGACAAAATTAGTTAAAAATTTAATTGTTAGCCAATTCATGTTATAAGCTTTCGAAACTGTTCAAGTTGCCCATTAATTAAATTTAAGAAAAATATCCCATTACACAAGTTGTTATTCTTGATAAAAATTTAAAGAAAAAAGAAATTAAAAAAAAAAACCTAAAAATTTCCATGAGAGTAACAATCTTTGGTTGTATTAGAGCTGTCAAAACATGCTGGTGGAGCGGGTCAGCCCGCGGGCTGGGGCCGGCCCATCATTATGGCGGGTTAGAAATACTGGCCCAGTCCAACCCACCGCGGGCCACGGGATAGGCGGGCCGGCTCGCACAAAAACTAAAAAATTTAAAAAAATTATTATTTTTGCTTATTATTAATTTTAATGAGTTAAATAAAATAATGGATGACAAATATATATTTTAAAAAATATTGCATACACTTTTATAAGAGATAAAAATATGATATTAATTATACTATTTTTTTCTTCTATTTCTTCTTCTATTTCTTCTTATATTTCTTTTCATTTTTTCATTTTTTTTTAATTTTTGGCAGGCTAGCTCGCCGGCCCAACCTGCAAGCCCGTGGCGGGCTAGCCCGTTTAGGCCCGCATTTTGGTGGGCCTCAAAATACCTAATCCGCCCCCTACCTTAGACGGGACGGGACGGGCCAGCCTAGTGGCCTCGCCCATTTAACGGCTTTAGTTGTAATACCCAAATGCACTAAAAAACAAACAACACAACTAGCTTAGTAACGGGACCTCTTTGTTCAAGTTGATGATCACATTAATTACTAAGTCAAAATTTATAATTATTACTAGGTAAGTCTCGTATGATATACGGATTTTGTTGGTTTATTTAGACACTTCTTAGTTCTCTAAACCATTTTCTTAATATTTTAAATTTTAACAAAACCAAATAACTTTAAAATATCCAAAACCAGCACTTTTATAAGTACACCTCATTATTATATATGTGGTTATATATAGACTATATTATTTTATATTATACTATTAGATTCGTTCCATATATAGTATTTTACAAGGAATAATATTATTTTACAAAAAAAAACAAATTTACAAATTTTGTCTAGCCATAATCCTTAGATATATAGTTTTTTTACAAGGAATAATATTATTTTACAAACGAGTTTGAACATAGATTTACGAGCCTATAAACGAACATGTTCGCGAGCTTAATTATCGAACCAAGCTCGAACACAAGCTAATGAGCCTGTAAACGAACACGTTCGCGAGCTTAATTAACGAATCAAACTCGAGCCTAGGCTCACGAGACTGTAAACGAACCAAACTCGAGCTTAGGCTCGCGAGCCTATAAACGAACCAAACTCGAGCCTAGGCTCACGAGCCTGTAAACGAACCGAACTCGAACTTAGGCTCGGGAGTCTATAAACGAACCGAACGCGAGCCTGTAAATGAACCGAACTCAAGCCTAAGCTCGCGAGCCTGTAAACGAACCAAACTCGAGCTTAGGCTCGCGAGTCTATAAACGAACCGAACTCGAGCCTGGCTCGCGAGCCTGTAAACGAACCGAACACAAGCCTAAGCTCGCGAGCTTGTAAACGAACATGTTCGCGAACTTTTGAGCTGAATACCTATAGGCTCGAGTTCGGCTCGTTTAAAAATTTGAGCTCGAGTTCGGCTCGTTAAGCTTGATGAACGATCTCGAACGAATATTTTGTCGAACCGAGACCCGAATAGCTCGCGAGCGGCTTGGTTCATTTGCAGCCCTAAAGATAGCCAAGCCATGATGTCCAAACTCCAAAAGACTAGGTGAAATATGGGTCCCACAATGAAATTAGTTTTTATTATTTTTTCGCATTTATTAATTGTTGAATAGTTGAATATTCCCTTTTGTTTCATTGACAATTTTGAGTGTTTCCTAAGCTTATGATGGTAAGGACATGCTCACCAACACATGCACCATTACTACCAATATAAAGGAACACATGCAATTTCATCATAGAAATTCATATAAAAATTTTGCGTGGTGGATTTTTAGTTGCTTCATAATTACATAAATATAAAAATGTTAAACATATAATACATGATATGGAGGGAGAAAATTCCTCACAAGTGAGATATTTGGCTTAGATTAGGCACTTTTGAGTCCTAGCTTTCTCTTTCTTTTTATTTTTTTTTTAAAAAATAGAGACAAATACACTTACCTATCCAAACTATATTGATTTTTATATTTTACCCTCCAAATTTTAATTCGTGACACTTTGCCCCCTGAACTATGAAAATCATTACACTTTACCCTATATGGACAGTTTTGCCCCTAGGTTTTATCCTTTCTAAAATAATAGTTATAGTTATCCCTTTAAACCCCAATTTGTAGCAAATTACTACATAATAATAAATTTATTGTATTAATCAATAAACATAAAAGTTTTACTCCATAATCAATTTTGTTTTTTGGATTTATCGAGAAATAAAAACCCCTGTTTTTCCTGTCCTATATTTTGTTTGTGGCTTTGTTACACCTACTTAGATCCAGTCTCTATTCAGAGGTTTTAAATGGATCATGTCAGGTTCCCAGCCTATAAACTCAACAGGACATACTTCAACAAAAAGTTCTCATTTCAAAATAAATTCGTATACAAATTAGGTCTATAGACTGAAAATGAACATAGTCCATTACGACCATATCAAGCCCAACATACTTCCGTAAAATTAATAAATCCCTTAAAATTCATACCTTCTTTGACCGAAACAGCCCCGGGTGAGATGGTTCGCAACACCACCAGTCGGAAAATTACTGCCCCCAGATCTTTTGACAAACAGCTCCTCACTGTTCAACTTCAACCATCAGGGAAGATGATCTGCAAGTTATCCAACTTCTTCAGCAACTATTCAACACAACCTTGGTTCATTTTCTACTCCAGACGTATAAGTAATTCTTAAATGGGATGAATTAATAGTACATTATGAACACATGTTGAAGCAGAAAGCCTCTTTTTTACTAAGAACTTATAGAAATATTTATTACATTAGTAATCTCCTTTTGGGAGGAGAATACTTGTTTAACCTCTCATGGACGAGGCTTGCACTCGTAAATACATAAAACTTAAAAGTAAAACACTCAGCTAATACAAATTTTCACTCAGAATTTATTATAAGAAAACTAAGAAAAATGTTTGATGTCCTCAGCTTTCTTCAAATCCTGCATTTTATAGAGGTAAGTCCGGACTTCAAAGACGGACTTCAAATCTTGTTGATATTTATGACATCACTACTTACGTCATTTCATGCATTATTGCCTCGCCAGCTGTTTTTCTTTTTCTTCCGCGTGACTCAGCCCATGTGTTGTTTGTCGGGGAATCTTTTAAAAATTTGGTTTACGTGGTCCCCGAGGATAACGCGTCTTATGAACTGGGCCCTTGTCCTTTCCAGCTGCATGGTCTTGTCGGTCGGGTTTGGGTTGGAAATCTTTTCCAAACTCGGGTGCCTTCTGTTCGGGGCATGCTTGACAGATCCGGTCGATCCAACGGCCAACATGCGCCATGTTATAGAATTTCCGATAAGTTTCTTTGCTCGCCGGAATCTTGTTCTCCCAGAGAATTCTTCTCTTCGTCTCAAAAAGCTCCTCTGCGAATCCTGTTGTTGATCTAGTCATTGAATTCAGTAGGAAAGATCCATTTGCTGAATTCTGGAAAAACTTAAACGGATATTTGACTTTGTCCATTTCTGTTAGACAAACTCAAAGACCCCATGCTCGTCGTGTGGAAGCTTCGTCTTCAGAAATTGCTCCTACTAACACTGGCACTTCTTCCGATGAAGCTGACTTGATATATTTAAAGCATTTTCATCCGATCTTCTTAGCTTGATGAAATGAAAAGCTTCATTAAAGCCTTTATTCGCTGGTTCGGGAGCTGCACTGATAAAATACAGTTCCAGAATATCTCCTCTGGCCAAGTGTGGATTGTTGGACCAAGTCTCGTAAATCGCTTCCCAATCCATTTTGGTAATTTTGAAATTTTTGGGAATCCAAGACACACAATATATATTGAAGCTAGAGCTCCAAAAGTATACCATTATTGCATTTCATTTGGATGACTTCCTGGTTTCATCCAAACTCTAGGATACTTGTCTGAGATATCAACTATTGTTTTTTCAGGGTTAATACCTCTTCTTGTAACCAATTTCTCCCATTGTCGTTGATATACCTGCATTGGAGAAATCTTAATCTTGTCAGTTTGAACCTTAGATTTGCTTGTCTGTGGCCTAAGATTCAACTCTCCCTCTTTTATCCCAGAGGTGCTGGGTTGACTTGAAAACTCGGGTTGTGACACCGGAGCTTCAACATTCGTTACAGTTTGTACACCCTTAGGGGATGCATCACCTGCAATACTTGTTAGTCCAAGTGGCTACGATAATCTAGAGGGGGGTGAATAGATTATGCCGATTTTTCACAAATCGCCCTCTTTTTCGAATGAACAAGTAATTGACAAGAATGTAAATATGGAAATTAAACAACACTCGATGATTTAGAGTAGTTCAACCCACCTAGGGCCTAATCTACTACCACCCCGGTATATCTGAGGTGGATTTCAAAAAAAAAAAGATTTTATTAATTACCACAATTAATATAACACCTTGAGGATTACCACAATCCTCTTACAATACCTTCAAGAAGATTACCATAATCTTCCTTCACCACCTTTGAAGAGTACCACACTCTCCAAACACCTATCACCTAGATCACCCAAGTGTATTCTTACCACAAGAATACTCACAAGGATGTCTTGTGTTGAATGATGGACAAAATTCAAGATTACAACTCTATAAAACCAATACAAAGATTGAGTGCAAGTGTAATCAAGAATCAAAAGCCTAGACCTCAAATATGTGCAAGTGAAAATGCTTAGGCTATTACAACAAGAATGTAAAAAAGAAAGCTTGAAGAATTTGCAGATTTCTTGTTGTGTATTTTGCTTGCATGTGTTGTGTCTTGTGTCTTCAATTCATCCTCTATTTATAGGAGAGTCTTCACCAACATAGTCTCCTTCTTCTTCACTTTTGTCTGCAAAAAGAGGACCACAAGATGTAGAAATATTGTACAAAAATGAAAAGTAAATCTTGCTGATAAGGATTGCAACGGTTGGAATTTTTGCTGTCAAAAAATTACATAGGGCGACCGGTTGCCCTGTATAAGATTTTGAACGTTTGAATGAAAATAGTGCGATCCGGTAGGGGTTGCGGGGGTGCGGCGGCCGCCCTAGGGTGCGACGACGGTCGGCCCCCGCTGGCCGTCCCCCGCTCCAATTTTTCAGGTATGCAAGTTCTGTTTCAATCTGTGCGATCTTCAGGTACCGATCGACCTCCAATTTTAAATGTTGTCCAATTTTTATCAAAAATAAACTTCAAGAAATACTCCAAAAAATTAGTAAAAACATTTTAAATCACTTGGGAGTATTTTGACAACATTTATAAACATTGTTTTGGTGCAAAAACCAATTTAAACAAAACTATCAAAAGTGTTGTCCATTTTTATCGAAAAATAAATTCTAAGAAATACTCCAAAAATTAGCAAAAATATTTTAAATCATTTAGGAGTATTTGGTCAACATTTATTAACATTGTTTTGGTATAAAAACTCATTTAAACATAATCATCAAAATCTTGATAAAAACATTTATCTAACAATACTTGTGATTATGGTACTTGAATCCATAACCTCCGGGTTAGAGCCCCGTTCTCTATTCGCCCCTTTTTGCATCATAGGAGATGCGGCCTGGAGGAGAGGCCCTTGCAGCGCTAATAACAATTGTCCTTGAGCGAACTGCATGCTCATTTTTTACTAGAAATGGATTTCTGGTCAGCCTGTTGAAGTCGTCCAGCAACTTCTGCATTGAGACATAATGTCCCAAAATCTCGTTCTAGACTCTCCAGGTTTTCCCTGAGATGTCTTACTCATTTAAGGACCTCGTCTGCAACGCGTCCTTCCATCTCGTGTCAAAAAATCTGCAAGAACATTTTCATGAGATTTTATAATGACAATATCATAATCATAATATTGACATTCAGCTTGCCATCTAAGTAATCTAGCCTTTTTTGGTTTTGATTCAATTTTGTTTTTCAGAAAAGCCTTGACACTTGAATTATCAATTTTTAAAGTAAACTTTTTAGCCATTAAAAATAGAGGCAATTTTTTGAAAGCCTTTCTGGCTGCAAAGAATTCTTTCTCGTTGATATGCCACCGATTTGCTTCACTAGGTGTAAATAAACCACTGCAGTATCTGCATGGCACTTCTTCATTTGGTGTGGCCTTAGTAAGAACTGCTACCCACCAATCATCACTGGCATCTGTGTATAATACCAGTTCGTCCTCGTCTTGGGAATTGCAAGTTTTGGAAGCTTTTTGAAGACTTCCTTGAGTTGCTTTATCCCTTTTTGATGTCCATCTTCCCATTTGAATATAGCATCTTTTTTGAGTAATGGGCTAAACACCTTCCTGTAATGTGCTAGATTTTTTATGAACATTCCAGCAAAATTAACAGCTCCAAGAAAACTCTGAAGCTGCTTCTTGTCTTTTAGTGTATCTGGAAATCCTTGTATCTTTTCTACAATATGGCTTTTTAGGATGATTCCAGATTCATCGATTTCAATTCTAAGGAATTCAATCTGTCTCGTAGCAATCACTGCCTTCTTTTCTGAAAGCACTAATCCTTCCTTGTGGCAAACATCTGAAAATATTTCCAAATGCTTGAGATGCTCCTTCATGTTCTATGATGCGATAAGAATGTCATCGATATACACAAACATGAAACTGAAATAATCTTTGAAGATATTATCCATCTTTCTTTGATATATTTGGGGTGCGTTAGCCAATCCCATAGGCATCACGTTCAAAATATAGTGTCCTTGTGGTGTGGAGAAAGCTGTGAACTTCTTACTTTCTTCCTCCATCTTAATCTGGTAGAATCCAGACTTGCAATCGAACTTTGAGAATATCTTGGCACCTTTGATACAACTAACCATATGTTCTCTCCTTGGGATGTAGTATCCGTCGAACTCCAAAATGTTATTAATCCCTTTGTAATTAATAACAAGTCTTAACTTTCCTCTTTTGATCTCTCCATGGTTTCTGACTAAGAATCCTGGACTGTTGTATGGAGAAACTCCTGGTGAAGTCAACTTACGGTCAAGATGTTCCTTAAGTATTTTCTGCATATCCTCATGATCCTCCTGGTTCATAAGGATTGGTTTGAATCTCACGAACTCGTACTCCTTTCCTGGTTTAACCTTTAAGGAAGCTTTAAGCTCGTTCTTGTCCCACCATGCCAAAGGATCTTCATTATAATTCCTTTGGATCTTCTTCTTGATATCCTCGAGTGATATTTAATTCCATTAGGCTCACCATCAATTCTGCAATAACCTCTGGAGTTACTCGTTCTTCTCCTTTTACTCTGAATGAATACAAGTTATTATCCCATATTTTCTTATCCTTTCGGTTTAAACCGATTTGTCTATAGGATAATAAAGTTTTACCAAATTTACTTCGATCCGCCATTTTTAGATTGCGAAGTTTAGCTTTATCACCACGCTTGCTGCGAAAAAAATAGGCATTTTTCTGTAAAATGCTTGCCGCAGTCTTTGGACAATAATCTTATGATCACATAATGTTGTGAAAATAAGTCTTCTTGTCTCATTTTCCTGTGTAAATCGCTTGAATGTTTGTAGGAAATTGTTTCCTAACAAAACATCTGCTCATGTATCATGGAAATAGATTGGTGGCGTCTTTATTTTGTACCATGGGGTACTGCCTGCACCTCCGATCATGATTTCTGATTGTTTAATTCCTCTGTTAAGAATAAGAATTCTTTTAGAGAAATATCTCCCTACAATAGTTGGTAAATCTTCTCCAATTTCTTTAAGAAAAATATCTGGCTTTGCAGTACATATGTCAGCACCTGAATCAATATAGGCGGCGAAATACTCGGCCTTGTATTCAAATATAACATTCCGATAGAAATGTATATTGAGAATGGACTAGTGGTCATCGATTACGATCAGTATCTTTTATCAGCCACTGTGAACTCCATTCCTTCTTGTAATCTTTCCCAAGGTTTATGATCCTCAAGAAATTCAATCCCAAGTATTAATTGCTCTGGGATTTTCCCTGCTACTCCCAAGATAGTCAGCTTAATTTTACCTATCTTCAGGCTTCCTTGATACCTTCCAACTATAGGTTGTTGGAGATAATATAGAACATCACAAGGAAAAATATTGTCCTTTTGAGTGATGTCGAATATTACTTCAACTTCTCGCCATCCTTCTGGACATTTCAGCTCTCCTGCTATTTTGAAAACATCTGGGATGCGCTGAACTGTACTTGGTCTCTTTTCTTCCCAACGACTACTGCTTATCATTCTGTCCTGTTGAAAAGACATCCTTCTGGGCTCAACTCTGAGACTTCGACTTTTGTTGAAGACGGATTGATCTTGTATTTTCATATCGATCTCCTTGATAGTTGGAGACTCAATGATTTCTGGTAGAACCACCCTGGCAAAGTCCTCGAAGATTCTTGGGACTTCAATAAATTCCTTTCTCAAGAATACTTCTGATTGATGTATATTCGAGAGAGCATAGGATATCTTGTATGTGATCGAGTAGGGTCTGTTCCCTTCTTTCATCAAATCATCTATTTTGAAATCTTGATGAAGGGTTAGGACTCTGTTGAAATCTCGATCTCCCAGATTATATGCAATTCTAGGATAGACATTAAATGCCAATTTCCCAGCATACAAATTTCCTATAACCGCTCCAAGGCATGAATCCTTGAGATGTGAGATTCACTTGTCAAAGATAGCAAGATTGAGTGGAGAATCTATTCCTTCCTTGAATGTTGCCTTAATAATAACTCTTATGGCTCCAATATGGATCCATGAAAGTGTGTTGGCAACGTCTCTTTTGATTGTACTTTTGATCTCTTGGATTTCTCTGTAAGGGACCAACTGCATCTCGATCAGGTTCCTGGTAAACTCCATCGGTATGACAAATTCTCCGGTTGTTACCCTGTGAATAATTTGATGTTTTCTATTACGAAAACCAATTTTATCTAAACCCTTTTCCATAGCTCCGATTGTAAATCCATCATATATCTGAAGCTTTGGATCTTCCTTCATAATTCTCATAAGAGTCTTATGAGAAACCGTAGTGTGAGAGAGGAACCCTGACATATCCTCCCTAACCGTTTGCTGAAGAAATTCTTCTTCACTCCAATTCTGAACTGGATTCACTTCCATCGTCAGAATAGATCTCTTCTTCATAGATGCTTTCATCTGAGGGTAGATCCTCAAATTGATACACCTGGATCAAATCTTGATAATAGACAACTTCTTCAAATTCTAGTGTTTGCTTCGAACTGTCTGATTCCTCGTTTCTGGTTCTTTGGGCAATCTGTTGAAATATGCCCTCTTGCTCCGCATGTCCAACAATTACACTCTTTGAAACTTTCATTAGCTCTGGTATGAGTTCGCCTGAAATTTCTTCTCCCTGTGGTTCTGCTGGTACTTGCTTGATTTGAACCTGATGATGAAGCTCTACTCCTGCTTGGTGCTGGTCTTTGCCCTGATTTGTAACTTGGGCTTTTTGTTTTGACTAGAACCTTCTAGGTCTCTATGAAGACCTACTTCTTTTGATGTTGCTTCCCCGGCAGTATGGATGGCTTCTCTCATTCTTCTTCTTATCTTTGCTGGGTTGACCTCCCCACAATGTTGGGATATCATCATCGATACAACATAGAGGAACTGATTTGTTAATTCCTCGTAATCTCTTGTAATTCTGGTATAATGCTGCGTGATAGCACCATTCAGATAGATTGGCTTTTAGGAAAGACATTCTTCTAGCCACAGTATCCAAATCAGCTGCATCCTTGTATTCCCTGATAAGCATTTCTCTCCAGGGACTCAGAATCTTTGCAAAGAATAACTGTGAAGCTTCTTTGTCTCCAATTTTTGACTTCCACCTGTACTCGGTGAACAACTTGATATATTCGTCAATATGACAAATATCATGTAACTTGAGGCTGTAGAGGGCTTGTTTATATCTTTTTCTTTTTTCTTCTTCTAATCCCTCAAAGTAACCTATGCCGATAAAATGGATTTTGAATAATTTTGCCATATCATCGACAATTCCTTTTAGTGATTCTCCTACCGTGACCGCGCTTTCCATACTTGCTTCGGTCATATCCTATGCAATCCTTACGGATCCCATAAGACTCATTTCAAGGAGTAATATGAAGGAATCTTTCGTAAGATCAAGGGTACCTGTTGCAATCCTCATAGCTGATGCCCATTCATCAACGAGAACTTCTCGATTTTTAAAATCTGGGATATCCAGATTTAACATCAACCCATATGGATGTATTGGGTCGAGATGTGATCTTCCATAAGGCGTTTGATAAATATTTGGCCTTCTAGAAGGTTGTCGAGTTCTCGCAAGAAGGGGTCAAGCTCCTGTTCCTAAAAGTGTTTCATTCCCTGTGGTGAAATCTCCAACGTGATGCATTCTCTCGTCCTGGGTTCCATGATTTGAACCCGCACTTTCGGCGACGTTGGGATTTAATGGTGGCGGTGGTGGAATGGTCTACCTTGTGGGTCATAGGTAACCAAAGTTGTTCCATCTCATGTGTTTATCTTTAAATCTACAATTCCTAATCCTGCGAAGGATTCTGTAAGGACATGTAGATCTTTAAGATTCATTTTCTCCATATCCATCACTTTGTAATGTGTAACGGATTTTCCTTTGATGATAGCGATAAGCTTTTCATCATCTGTCATTTTTCGTATAATTTCGGTTAGTTTCCCTTTTTGGTGTAAATAGGGTACTGTTCCGAAATCAATACGTTTCTTTCCCCCGTATGAACTCGGTCTGTCCTCCAGGTTCTTGACTCGTTTCTGAATATCATGAAGGATTTCAAGAGTTTCTTTCTGATATTTCACCATCGTCTCCATCTGGTTTTGGATCTGACGAACTTGTGCTGGTAGATGAATATGGCGGTTGCCATAATTCTGCACCGCTTCTGGACTTCCATAATATCTTTAGAGATCTTAGATGTGTCCGGAAGTATCTCGTTCCATTCTGGTACTCCATCAGGAATCATGATTTTGATAAGCATTCTCATGGACTTCTTCTCGATGATTCATCAAATCAATATATAATATCTGATTTACCGTAAGGAAACTCAGATAATATGCTGCTTGTCTTTCACAGTGTCTTAAGGTTTCCCTATCGGCTCATGAGCGTTCCTTTTCAACATATTGGTTGTTCCAATATGCTATCTGTTAGATAAATGTTTTTATCAAGATTTCTACTCCAACCGGTCGCACCCCCCTGCAACCCCTACCTGGATCGCACTATTTCTACTCCAACATTCAAAATTTTCTATAGGGCGACCGGTCGCGCTGTGTAATCGTTTGACAGCAAAATTTGTACCGTTGGACATATTGACAGCAAGATTTACTTTTCTATTTTGTACAATATTTCTACATCTTGTGATCCTCTTTTTGTAGACAAAAGTGAAGAAGAAGGAGCCTATGTTGATGAAGCTTCCCTATAAATAGAGGATGAATTGAAGACACAAACATAACAACACAAGCAAATTCACAACAAGAAATCTGCAAATTTCCAAGCTTTCATATTCAACACTCTTGTTGTATTTATAGCCTAAGGATTTCACTTTCACATCTTGAGGTCTAGGCTTTATTTCTTGATTACACTTTGCACTCAAATTGTAATATTCATTATTGAGTTGTAATCTTGATTTTTGGTTATCATTCAAACACAAGATATCCTTGTGAGTGTTCTTGTGGTAAGAACACACTTGGATGATGTAGGTGATAGGTGCAAGAAGATTGTGGTGATCTTCTTATTGAGGTGTTGAAGAATTTGGTATTCTTCAAGATTGAAGATTGTGGTGATCTTCAAAGGTGCCGTTGAAGGAAGATTGTGGTAATCTTCAAAGGGAGATTGTGGTAATCTCCAAAGGTGGTGTTGAAGAAGAGTGTGGTGCTCTTCAAGGTGTTGTAAGTTGAATTTGTATTAATTGTGGTAATTAATAAAATTCTTTTTCTTTTTTAAATCCATCCCTGGATATCTTTGGGGTGGTAGATTAGGCCCTAGGTGGGTTGAACCTCTTTAAATCGACGCTTGTTGTTTACTTCCCGCACCTTTATTATTGTCTTGGCGTATTTGTTTCGAAAAGAGGGCATAATCGAAAAGATGGAGATAATCTATTCACCCCCCTCTAGATTATCGTAGCCACTTGGACTTACAAGTGGTATCAGAGACAAACTCTTTGGCAAGCTCGTTCCACATCGCGAGTAAAGATGAACGATCATCGGCTATGAACGAAGTCTACCTTACCGGCGCCTCCACCACCAAGCCACCACTATTCGATTCCAAAAATTTTACATTTTGGAAAGAAAGAATGGAATGCTATCTACAAGGTTGCGGGTTCGCTATTTGGAACACGGTCATAAATGAAGAATTCTTTCCAATGATGAACACACCACAAAAAGGCCTCAAAGAGCTCAATGATGAAGAAAAGAAAACCATCTCCTTAAATGGTAAAGCTCTTAATATTCTGTATTGTTCACTTACCATTTTGGAATATAATCATATTGTAGGAATTAAATCGGCACATGAAGTATGGAGAAAATCAGAAGAAGTATATGCAAATTCAAGGAGCCACTCAAAAGCATCTACTTCTCAAATGGATACAAACCCAACATGGGATGAGCTTCCTACAACTTCTGACGTCGATGAAAACGAACGATGTCTTATGGGCTTCGAAGAAGAAAACGAGGTAAGTTCAAAACCCTCCACTTCTTATGATAATGAATTACAAAATAATTATAGTGATTTGCAAAATAATTTTGATGAACTTCAAAATGAATTCCAAAGCTTACTTGATAAATACAAAAATTTGAAAAAGGAATTCAATATTTTGAAAATTGATAAGGATAATTTATTTTCCTCTTATGAATCACTTTCATGTGATCACACCACCACACTTGACAAGGTTAGAAACCTTGAAAAAGAAAATAGTACTCTTGTTGAAGATATTAATTGCATGAAAAATGATTTATCAAAATCCAACTTGAGTACCGATAAAATGACCGATATTATTGATGTTCATAGTTGTGATAAATTGAAACAAGGACTTGATCATAAGCCTAGTGTTGTTAATTATGTGAAAAGAAATCAAGTCCCTATGCATGTTGCTCATTATGCTCCCAAAATTACTACTTGCTTTTATTGTGGTAAAACGGGTCACACGGTAAATACTTGTCGGGCTAGAAATAGCTCTAATTATTATTGGAGACCTAAAAGTCTCAAAGCTAATTCCAAAGGACCCAAACACTTGAGGGTACCACAAAACAATGTCATATTAGGTACCCGGCGGAATAATAATCGAGGAAAATACATACCGCCAAGAAGACATCAAATGACCATCTCATTTGATCAAAGAAGAAGACACCACGGAAATGAATTTCCAAGAAGGAAATATTATCAACAAAGGAAAGAATATATTCCTTGGAGATGGAGTAATCGGAGAATCCACCATCAACATGAAGATTTTAAAAGGGGAAGATATCATCAACAATGGGAACGACACAACCCATGGAAATGGCGTAATTGGATTTACATATTTTCACAAATGGCCATTTACGTCATTAATTGTCAAGAAAGACATTAATTATCGAGGTACATTTACTTGTATTATTCTTACTCTTATAGACTCGATATATGTATTGCCATGTGCCTATGTGCTTGTTTTTCATAGTATTTCATACAAGTGCCATTAATAGGATTTTTTGAAAGACACTATTCGATAATTGATTGCACATATTTGCTTTGTCAACTCTTGTTCAAATACTTCTTTTAAATGAGGTCTCAACTATATGATATCGAATTTTCAAATTTCAAAAGAGACATTTTGTAGCTTTCTTAAGCTTATTTGAACTTGCATGATTTAATAGACTCTTTATGATCTTCTAAATGCATAATATGTATTTCTTGCTTCATGGTCTATATATATAATGTCTATTTCTACTATGCTCTTATGCAAGATATTTTGTGATTAATGATTGAGGCATGTTTCTACACTTGGGCTATTTTTTCTTGCTTATATAAGCGATGCCGTTAATGAGTTTGTTAAGTTGTGTAGATGAGAAATGAAGTACTCCAAATATTAGTTATCTCAAAATATTTGGATGTAAATGTTCTATTATGAACACCTTAGATCAATTGGATGCCCTGTGGTGATAGTAATGAAGAAGACAAAAAGGGTATTCCGAAACAAACTCGATGACCAAGGCAACATTGGTCGAACTAAGGCGAAGTTAGTAGCTCGAAGGTATTTTCTAGAAGAATGTAATTGATTTTGATGTAACATTTGCACTCATAGCACATTTAGTAGCTATTTGCATTTTAAGTGCCCATTCTTGTTTTAAGAAAATTTCAAGCTTTACAAAATGGATGTTTAATCCAATTTTCTCAATGGTTTTATTCTAGAAGAAGTCTATATAAAACAACCTCCGGGGTTTAAAATTTTTCTAGGCCAAATGATTTTTATAAAAGGCCTTGTATGGTTTAAAACAAGTACCCCATGTATGGTATGATAGACTTAGCTATTTTTGCTAAATGGTTTTACAAGAGGTAAAGTTTATATTACTCACTTTGTTTTTGAAAAAGGGCAAGATTACTTACTTGTGCAATGTATGATATTTTTGGTGCTTCTAATGAATTCTTGTGCAAGAAATTTTCTAAGTTAATGATAAGAGAATTCAAGATGAGCATGATGGAGGAGCAAATATTCTTCCTTGACTTCAAGATAAACAATGTCAATCAAAGTGTACAATAGAACCTTTGAAGAAGTTAGGCATTGAAGAAGGAAAAATTATCTCAACCTCTATGGTTACCAATGTAAAAGATTGATAAAGGTTGAGGAAGGCATATCGGTTGACAAACAAATTCAAGGTATGTTTTCTTGTATTATTCCCATAGACTCGACATTTTATATGCCTTATGTCTATATGCTCAATTTCAAAAATTATCCCAACGAATCTCATTAAAGTGCCGTTAAAAGAAATTCTCAAATATTTAATAGGCACTTCTTCTTATGACTTGTTGTATCCAAAGTAGTAAAACGTTCTTATTTTTCCGGGATAACAAGTTCGGTGTTAACAATTTCTCAAAATATGGTTCGTCATAATCGAACTAAACATATTGAGATTTGATATCTTTTTAAGGGATTGCGTTTTTTAACAAAAACTTGAGATGTGTTTAATTCCGTCTCAAAGTTAACTCGCGGACATTTGTTCATTTACCACCGAGTCTTTTTACCTCATTTCGAGCTTGATTATGATATAATGTATATTGAATGAGGTCTATGTTTGCATTTTGCACGTTTTTAAAACTTAGGGGCGAAAAAATCGGATTTTTGGTTCAAACTTCGGATTTTGGAAAACAGGATGAATCATCAATTTTTGGGGCAAGGCCGACCGGTCGCCCATGCCGTCGACTGTCGCCCATGACCCCAACCGTCGCCAGATCATTTTCGACAATAAAATTGCTTTCATCCTTCATTTCGTTATTTTGGTTATTTTCTTCCAAAATCGAACCCATTTGCAAAATTCACACACAATTCACCCAAAATGATTTCTTTCTTCTATATTCTATATTTTTGGGTTTATAGTACGAGTATATCATCCGTATTACTCGACTTCTCCGATTGATTGGTAAGTTTAATTCCTCCTCTAATCTCAATTGGGTTGAACCCTTGAGAAAATGCTTATGTGTTGTTTTTTGATGGAATTCTTGTATAATTGTGGTGTGCATGATTATTGTTGATAGATGAATATTGTTGTATTGCAATTGGTGATGAAAATTTTTGGCTTAAACAAATCGCAAAGGCGTTATATTCTTCTAGTTTTATTCGATACACGCCAAGTGTTCGACGAAATGTTTCAATGAAACATTCATCACCTACATGATTCTCTCGATTTGAAAAGTCTTATAAGTTTATAAAGATCATGTTTTATCTATCCAATGAGCTTTTGCAAGTCAAATTGATCAACTTTTCCCTTTTATTTGGAATTTAAGCTTCTATTTTCAAAAAGCTCGATAAATTGATAAATTTGCGCACTTTGATATGAATATATGATGTTTTTATCGTGCTAACATTTTTTTTGATGATTCCAAAGGGGGAAAAACATGAAAAACGCTCATACGCTCAAAGAAGCGAAAATAAGCTCGCTAGAAAAGCTATAAGCTAGGGCTCTTAAAAGCCATAAGCTGTGAATATTGCTTAGTCCATTTGATGTATTGTGGACTTTTATGCTTGACTAATGATGTTTTGTTACAGGGGGAGCTTATAAGCTCATGGAATTCAAGCTTAAGTTGTGAAAGCCAAGCTTTTAGCTTTTAGTTGTTGCTTGTATACTTTTATGCTTGACTAATGATGTTTTGTTACAGGGGGAGCTTATAAGCTCATGGAATTCAAGCTTAAGTTGTGAAAGCCAAGCTTTTAGCTTTTAGTTGTTGCTTGTATACTTGTTCCTGATATGCATATTGATAGGGGGAGCTTGTGCAAAAATGATTTTGAAAAATCTTTGCTCCTATCCTTGTGTGCTTGTACTTATGATGAATCTTGCTTGTAATTGATTGTTATTTTAAGACCGGAAAATTTATTTTGTTTTAAAATCGACCTTCTAAAATTGTTTTGGTTTGTAATCATCAAAAAGGGGGAGTTTGTTAGATAAATGTTTTTATCAAGATTTTGATGATTTTGTTTTAATAAGTTTTTATACCAAAACAATGTTTTTATATGTTGTCCAAATACTCCTAAATGATTTAAAATATTTTTACTAATTTTTGGAGTATCTCTTAGAGTTTTTATTTTGATAAAAATTGGACAACACTTTTGATGGTTTTGTTTAAATTGGTTTTTACACCAAACTATGATTCTAAATGTTGTCTAAATACTCCCAAATGATTTAAAATGTTTTTACTAATTTTTTGGAGTATTTCTTGAAGTTAATTTTTGAAACAAAATCTGACAACATTTCAAAGGGGAGGTCGACCGGTCGCCCAAAGTGGTCGACCTGCCAGACTGAAGATAAGAAACTTGAAACAGAACATGCGGGTTTGAAAAAAAAGGAGAGGGGACCGGTCCGAGGGAGGGCCGGCCAGAGTCGCACTGGGCGGCCGGTCGACCCCTCCGGCCGGTCGCACCCCTACCTGGATCGCACTATTTCTACTCCAACATTCAAAATTTTCTATAGAAGCGACCGGTCGCATTGCGTGTAATCGTTTGACAAAAAAATTTGTACTTTGGACATATTGACAGCAAGATTTACTTTTCTATTTTGTACAATATTTCTACATCTTGTGATCCTCTTTTTGTAGACAAAAGTGAAGAAGAAGGAGCCTATGTTGGGAGCCTATGTTGATGAAGCTTCCCTATAAATAGAGGATGAATTGAAGACACAAACATAACAACACAAGCAAATTCACAACAAGAAATCTGCAAATTTCCAAGCTTTCATATTCAACACTCTTGTTGTATTTATAGCCTAAGGATTTCACTTTCACATCTTGAGGTCTAGGCTTTATTTCTTGATTACACTTTGCACTCAAATTGTAATATTCATTATTGAGTTGTAATCTTGATTTTTGGTTATCATTCAAACACAAGATATCCTTGTGAGTGTTCTTGTGGTAAGAACACACTTGGATGATGTAGGTGATAGGTGCAAGAAGATTGTGGTGATCTTCTTATTGAAGTGTTGAAGAATTTGGTATTCTTCAAGATTGAAGATTGTGGTGATCTTCAAAGGTGCCGTTGAAGGAAGATTGTGGTAATCTTCAAAGGGAGATTGTGGTAATCTCCAAAGGTGGTGTTGAAGAAGAGTGTGGTGCTCTTCAAGGTGTTGTAAGTTGAATTTGTATTAATTGTGGTAATTAATAAAATTCTTTTTCTTTTTTAAATCCATCCCGGATATACTGGGGTGGTAGAGGATTAGGCCCTAGGTGGGTTGAACCTCTTTAAATCGACGCTTGTTATTTACTTCCCGCACCTTTATTATTGTCTTGGCGTATTTGTTTCGAAAAAGAGGGCATAATCGAAAAGATGGAGATAATCTATTCACCCCCCCTCTAGATTATCGTAGCCGCTTGGACTTACACTATCTTGTCTTGGTGATCTTGTGCATACATTGTCAAAATTTGACGATATGTCTTGTAAGGTGTACATCTTGGACAATTGTCCAGATCCATATTCTTGGAGAAAATTCTCCTCACCAATTGTTAATTACATGAATAAAAGTTCTTAATAAACCTAGGCTCTGATACCATTTTCGAGGATCGCAAGACCTTGAGGAGTAAATGTAGATAATACAATAAAATTTATGGCATAAGTGGTAAAGTGCAACAACTTTGAAGTTTAGAGGGTAAACTGTAAACCCACTTTCATGAAACTAAGGGTAAATCTGTAATTTAAGGCAAAGTGTAAAATTTCGCATAATTGGGAGGGTTAAGTGTAACGATTTAAAGTTCGTATGGTTAAGTGTAAAACTTCGAATAGTTTGGGGGTTAATGTTTTTATCCCAAAAAAATAATTAGTGGGTTCTTTATAGGAAAAACTGAACTTTAATAAGACCACATATAACACAACTAGTCATGGCGTAGATGGATAAAGCTGTCACACTCTGTGCCTCGAGCTGTTTGGCCCCCGATATACAACTTGAAATTGGGCCATAATAATGAACATCTTGTTCAAAAAAAAAAATAAATCAGTTTATACACATAATTAGTCATTAGTCAATGCTTAAAAGTTTTTTTTGAATAAATGCAAAATATTATTAAAAAAGAAGATATAGTGTACTGCTTACAAGCCAAGCAACGAGCTTTAAAAAAGGGGTCTCGTTAAAACCTATCAAAGTAAAACCCATTGGGAAAAACCTTTGATAGGAAAAAGAGTACCCCATAAAAGAAACAACAAAAATAACTTAAAATCTCAATCGAAATGATGGACATTTATTTTTAGAGGATTTTCGAAGGACATGGGCATGTGTTTGTGTTGCACGTGCTTGAGTATCCTCCTGATGGTCTGTTGTATCCTGTGGAATATGGGCCCAGGATCCTCCAGCCACAATTGCCATAGCGTTCATAGCTTCTGACGAATCACTTAAGTGAATGACAATCGGAGCAGATGAATATTCGCCTAACTTGGTCTTTAAAGCTTCCAATTTGTCTGCATCATCTTGATCGTCTTCATCCGCCATATCTGACCAACGTTTCCGGGTAGCAACGACCATAACCTTGAACCCCTCAGAAGGATCATTGGAGCTAAGGACATAATCATTAAAAAGAAGGCTATTTGAAACTATTTTCATTCCACGTTGCAAATTAGCTTTGTCCATGTTCATCCAAATTTGTTGCTGCGGTTGATAAGGAACCATGGCTCATGCGTGTTGCTAGTATTATATTCCGAAGCCATAATCCGATTCTCATTATCAGATTTTTGCTCCAAATTCGTATTATCACATGCCACATCATCCGACTCAGCACCCAGAACATCAAAAGAATTCTTAGTGTGAATACGTGAAGAAGAAGGTTCACCCTCCTTAACACGACCTTGATGACCCGCATTTCCCATGGAGTCATCAACGACATTGCCCTTGTCCTGCTGCACCGGACGGTAAACTTTACGGACCCTGGAACGACCCCGTTGCATAGAATTCGGACGTGTCGCTGATGTCTTGGGACGTCCCTGGTCAGGAGAGGCGTGTCTTTCAGTGGTTGAGTTACCTGCGGGAGTAATACGGCAAGAAACCGTCGAATGTCCCGTTACCCTGCATTTTGAACAAAATTCCGGTAATTTCTCATAAGTAACTGACACAAAGGAACACTGGCCAACCCGTTCTACCATGATGTACTCCTCCAACGGTTTCGACAGATCAATATCCACTAATACCCGAATGAAAATGCCCTAGAGAGCCGTCAAGCGATCATTGATCAATCTGTATCGGATTTCCAATTGCACTGGCGATCCCCAAGATGGTGTTAGGATCCCAGTACTCCAAACCGAACTCGAAGATTTGGACCCAAACACTTGCCACCGACGTGTGTACCTTGTACGGATTGAAATCCGGGACCCATGGAGAAAGCCTAATAGTTCCCGGATTGAGTGCCCAATTAATACGTGTTTGGGCTCGAGCTCTATCCTGCGCATTCAAGAACTTGACACAAAAAATTCCCTTACCCAGGGGGATTAGTTTCAATCATTTTTAATTCCCATAAATCGATGAGCGTTTATGCAGAAACATAGTCGCCCATGGTTTGTTACCCTTGCCCAAAATCACCCTTCCAATCAATGAATAAGAAAATTCGGCGAGGCGTTGTTGATAAACATTTTCATCAATCGTAACTGAATAATAATCTCTCTTTCTAACTGGTTTAGGGATAGAATGGGATTTACCAGCAACAACATGCGAAAATGTTGTAAAATTACCTTGGGCCTGCGTCATCGAATTCATATCGTGGTGAGTACCTGAAACAATTTTAGCAAAAGAATGACCAAAATGGGATTGAGCATTAGTATCATGAGCCAAATGTCGCGGGTTCGATTCATAATCGGATATCATTGGGGGAGAGATTCCCGGCAATAACGAGGTGCATCCTTGGAAACAACTCTTCGGGCGGGGCTCTTGAAGGGATTCCATGCGGGAGACGACGACGGCGGCCCGGGGTCATCACCCCCTCGTATAGCATAATACTTTGGGGAGGGGGACCAATCTTTGCACAGTGTTGGCCTGAAGGAGAGGAGGACTCTTGTTGTAACCACGCTTTTAGGGACCACAATTGAAACCACCTTAGGAGGGGGACCGCTGAGGGGACCACCTTTGATGAGTTAAGTGGCGGAGATGCAAGTAAGAGATTCGAAGGATCCATAGAGTAAACCCTTGCCGCAAAATCCACATAAGACATAGGAGAACTCGTAGAGGAGAAAACCAACGGAGAACAAGATGTAGCAAAAGAGCAAACATCATAACTGGCGGCTTGTATCCCAACGCCGGGGAAAGCCGCCGGAAAAATCATGAAGGTACGGCCCTAGGGTTTGGGAGCTAGTCAATGTTTAAAAGTTACTTACTTATTTACTTTTTTATTATTATTTAGGGATAACACTTCAAAGTTGATGAGACTCACGTTGGTATATATTTCCCTGAATGCAGTTGTAATAAAAAATAAATTAATTTGGCATATCACATATGCCCGATACATATAGTAATCAAGTTAATAAATCATAGGAAAATGTATTCAATAGGAATTGTGGGCAGTGAAATTTTCATGCCTAATACATATTTAACTTTTTAGAGCTTTCCAATACGAATTCTTAATTAAATGATTAAAGCTTGTGTTGCTCATAATTATGATATCAGCTGCCAGATTAACATACGGACAAGATATTTAATTAAGCAGCTTTACTAGATAACAGTGATCCCAGTACAGCTTCATTAATTCTACAGCTTTCCCAGTTTGCTGAAAATGAGAATGTGCTTTTTACATATCTTGCTTTGACTTGGGATTGAAGATTGTGCTTATGAGAGAGAAGTGAAATTTTTTATTTAATTTTTCTTTCTCCATTTTTCACTTCTTTTCATGCCTTAAATCATTAGTTAATAATGATGATAAAAGAATCATGGTTACTACTATAAGCTATACAATATATGTGTGTACATGTGTTTTGTTAATTCTGAATTCTTCTCAAGAATGAGGATATCCTAAGATAGAAGTTGCATCAGTCATTTGCATTTGCATTTTGACGGGAGGATTTGGATTTTGGAAAGGATTTAGGGGAATGATTTCAAATGACTTCATTTAAGATTAATTTGAAATCCACCCAAAATGACTTCAGAAATAGCTTCCAAGATTTTGAAAATCATTATAAAATAATTTCATCCAAACAAACTTTATGTACTTGTTATAGTGGATTTGAAATCCTTAACTTCAAATCCATCATTCCAAATATATTATTATACAATATATGTATTCTTATATATTTTATTTTATGACATCATCAAACACCTAATGCTTATGGATACGGAAATACCCAAACACAATACATAAAATTATCCGAATAAATAATATAATTGATCATTTTTTTTCCTTTGATTCAACCTACTAATTAAATAAATGCTAGTATATACTAAAATGAATTTTTTTAGGATGGGTTTCATTAATAAAAAGATGATGAAAAGCAAAAACCGACCACTATGGGTGCGTGAAGTTGATTTGCCCTCAATTTTGATATACACGACAATATAAATCAATTTAAACGTACTTTTATTCTAACCCATTCTAAGAAATAAAAATAATATTAATAAAAGATATAAAATTAGTGGAAATAGAAGTATAACTAATACTCATACTTAGTGTACCTAAGCTAGCTAGACAATTACTAATATCAATATTATTAGTAATCTACCTTTAGTGATGTTAGGTTAGGTCTTGAATGGTGTTGAAAAGTGGGAAGAAATTGACCAACAAAGCCAAAGGAAGGTATCTTATCTTTCTATTTAATAATATGTCACAAGGCGTGGGAGAAGACAAGTGGTGGCCAACCTTTCATGGGAATAAGGTGGTTTTCTTGTCACCGATCAAAAAAAAGATAAGGTGGTTTTCTTGTCAATTTTGAACATAACTTCAGAGTTTAGGAAAAAAATCTACACTCTTTGCTCACAAGTAAAGTCACTTGGCACATATATAAGAATTTACTAGATGCAAAAAAATCAATATATATATATATATATATATGTGTATCGGGATAATTACAAAAATTACCCTCGAGGTTTGGGTTAATTTTAAAAAAGCACAAAGATGTTTGAAAATTATCCATATATATATATATAATTGTTTTATTTAGGGATATTTGTTTTAATTAGTTACGGAAATGAATTTTGAGTGAACATAGCAAACAACGATGATAATTATGTATTTATACAGTTGTGAATATACCTAATATATATGCCTATCTCCAGTTTAATCGATCATCCTTGATTATCTTTTTGACTAATTATTGAATTATTAGGTATATCAGTTGCCTTTTGAATAATAGTTACATTATTAATTTTTTTTTTTTTGATCGGTAGTTACATTATTAATTAATATTGGGCTATGTTGTGGGGGCTTATCCAATTAAGAACTTTGATGCCTTTAATGAATTTTTATGTTCAAACTTAGAGGGGTTACCATCTTAGGGGAGTGGTAAGTTTTATATTGTGAAATGACAATTTTACTCATGTTGTATTATTTTCATCCTCTCTCCATTAAAACATTTCACTGCAATATAGAGGCCTAGTTTGTGGTCCTCCAAAGTGCATGGATGAAAAACGCAATGAAAAATAATAACACATAGTAGAATCTTTTGATTTATATTTTATTTGCCTCTAATTCTATGCCAAAACTTTAATCACCTTTATTTATGTTCAAACTTAGAGGGGTTACCATCTTAGGGGGATTATCAATATGCAACAATATGAAATATAGTGTACTTACTACCACTTATTTTTCATAGCATTCACATAACAAGCTAGGTAAAAACTATTTGTTGTTTGGTGTAACCATCTTAACAACCATTTTCAATAAAAAAATATGTTTTCACTTTTGAGTTGACTCGGTATGTATTTGACCGTAAAAATATCAACTTTTTTTATTTAACCATGCACTTTGTAATATGTTTTTAGAGTTTATCAGATCTTATTCTAAAAATTAGTTATCAAAGTGTTTGATTGGATAAAATAAGATGAAAGAACTTGTAAATATATTTAAAATTTATATACGAATTCATAATTAAAATAGTCTAAGTTAAAAGAGGTCGTTAAAACAAGATCATATTTTCACAATAAGATGGGATTCCACAGTTAATTAAAGAAAACAACTTATAATTAAATTCCTAATATCTTATTTTAGGAGCTTATAAGATCTTTATTAAAAATCTTTACCAAATACTTTTAATCTTATATGATCTTAAACATAAGATGTTTTGATAAGTTATAGTTAAGCCAGCCAAACACCTTCTAGATCTAAGTCATGCTACAACCAAAACATTGAAATAATTAAATTAAAGATATCGATCGTGTATTGATTCTTCTTATATCTCAAGATTCTTTAAGTAGAATATCAAAAGATCAATTGTTTCATACATAGTAGTGCATGAACACTTACCACCCAAATCACACTAACACAATGTGCATGCACATGTCAACCCATTTAATTAAAAAAAAAATTATCCAAAATTGTATAGGGAAAAAGAAAGCAATAATATATATAATTGCATATTATATTAATTCCCTCCTAATCACTCTCTTGAACGACGTGCTAATCGATCCGAAAACTCACTTGAAATTGTAAAGTATAAAGGGACAAAATGTACAGCTAAAATGTTGTAATAAAATGCCGGCAAATAATGTTGTAATGGAGCCGGCTTATAAAAAGTTTTGCTTGTGAGCAAAGGCCGGCACTCTCACTATACTTCATGTTCAGCTTACTATTACAGCATGATCAACTTGTGACAAAGTTGTACTATTACTGTTGTCAACATGAACTTATTACTTCCAAATGGCTTTTCACACTATTGATTTACTTTTCATATTATATATATATTAATTTTCATTTTTTTCGGGGCGTGTGTGTGTGTGGTATTTGGGTTAGTTTTGTGGCAACATATTAACTAGTCTGCTTTTATTGTTTAAGGAAAATAATTGATATAGCGATTGAGAGATCAAGAGGGTGTTTGACCAAGTTTATAAAATCTCTTAATTTAAATTTGTTTGGTAAATATTTTTAAAAAGGATCTTATAAGCTCCCAAAATAAGATGTCAAGAGCTTATAAGCTGTTTTTAAAAAGTTGGGAAAATAAGATCTTATTTCAACAACCTCTTTTAATTTTGACTATTTTAATTACAAAATCGCCATTACATACTAACATCTTAAAATATCTACCATCTTGCTAATTTTATCCACACACATTAACAACTTATTCTTAAAATAAGATCTAACATCTTATAAGCTCTAAAAATATCTTATTTTAAGATGTAGAAACTTATAAGATCTTTTAAATAAGCTTAGCCAGACACTCTCTAAGAAGGCAAAACAAAAAAAAAAGGGGTTTGGTTTCAAGAAATTGAAATATATGTCATTATGTGATTATTGCGTCTATATATATATATATATATATATATATATATAACACATACAATACAAATTGTTGCTTTTCTTTTTGAATGTTAATTTTTAAATGTGATACAATTTGTGGAATTTGCCAAAATAGTAGAAGTGCCCGTTTTTTGTCGAATGAGATCTCTATTGTGTTGATCTCTTATTCCACTACACAAATAATTTCCATTTAAAAGTTACCATATTAATTGCATAAATCAAGTCCACATTTTTTTTTTATTATGGTAGTTTTAATATACATGCATAACAATTATCCTTGTGGTGTGTAATAGAAGACGAACCACCATTTTAGAACAGAAAACCGCATCCGATTTTATATACAGGAGTTCGTTTTTCCCCCCTTTGATTTAACTAAAATAAATTACGATTATCTTTTCAATCGTAATAAATATAATTGTCAACAATTAGAACTGGTTGTTTCGATCAAACAACTTGAATTACAGTGGAAAATGAAAACCTACACAGTTTGATGGGATTCAATCATTCAAACCACTTGAATTAGGCCTTAGTATGTTTGCTTCTAATAATGTGTATTTTCAGTAGTGAAAACGATATATATATATATATATATATTTTATAGTTTCCTTTTGACATGATTATTTGAAGCTTTCTTACATGGCTTAATGTCAACTATATATTATAAATATAATGATATGCTTAAAAATGACTCAACCCCAAAATTAATGACTACTATTTAATATAGAATCTAAATTCAATATCAGTCATTTCCCGGATCAAACTTGTGCTCAATGATAGAAGCTTGTGTTTCCAGGGTAATTGGACCGGATTCGATCCCATATAAGCAGGCAGCTAGACCCGTAACTTTTGGGGGGCTAAATATTTTTTTTTTTTTGGGGGGGGGGTAAATTAATAAAAAAATAAATATTTAGTGCTAAAAAAATAATATTTTAAAATAAAATATAAATAATTAGTTTTCGAAAAAATGGGGGGAGGGGGAGGGAGGAGGAAGGAGCTAACGCCCCTGCATATGAGTGCATGTGTTCCCTCTCATAAGGGAAAACAAAAGAAAAATATCAGTCATTTCTCTCAACACCCTAATTTCAAGATCTCTACAAATTAATAACCCTTCAATAAAACCAAAACAATAAGACTAAATATTAATCAATTACCAAAATATATAAGTGAGTGCATGAAGGAAATTGCACCACTTTATTCCAAATGTTTGAACCATGTTATAAAATTAGATATGTAGAGTAGCTGAAGTAAAGAGCAGTTGACAACTTAAAAGAGGGCCCAGCCCCCATATACTGTGGATCTTTGTTTTCATTAAATTGAAATAAACTAATAAATAAATATACTTGAGGAGATTGGGAAAAAGTCCAAAAGAATAACTGCCAAAGACAAAGAGTGGAACTCCCATCTTTCACTTGACATTGTGGGCTTCCTTAATATCAAGACAAAGGAAAGAATAGTATTTTTGGCACTAATTAGTTTATAGACTTTAATTAATATATTTTTTCTCAGCCATTGGATTGATCCACTTGGAAAATCTCAGCCCTTAGATATTAGGCTGGTGTAGGATTCTCAGTTGGAGTACATGTGCTGCTACCTTGCTTTGCTTTATATTACCTCTTTTTTTTTTAATAATTAAAAAAACTAACCCTAATATTTAATCTAATTACCGAAAAAACCCATTTATATTTGAAAATTACAAATACCCCTTTGACATTTGTTTCTGTCTTACAAATTGCACCCTTAATCAGGAGGGAGTTATTTGTTTGGTAAGTACAAAGTACAAACCTCAATGGGGTGCAGATAAATGATTTTTTTTGGTAATTAAGCTAAACTTCAGGGGCAGTTTTGTAATTATCCACTTCTTTTTTTTTTTTTTAATATTTGCTTTGTTGCATGGATTTCTCCTCCCAAATATAGTGTGTGTAAGAGAGGAAAATTCAATTTATTATTATTTTTTAATTTTGTCACTTTATTCCTTAAAATTGGCTTGTTCATGGCCATCATTAGCAACAAAGGTAACTAACCCTTCACTTCATATTTGATTTTTTCTTCAACTTTCAACTACCCTATAGCTACTACTACTTCTACTAAGAGCAACAATAGAAAAAAGGAAAGAGAGAAAACAAAAAGAGAGACTGCCTTAGTTGCTAGCTAACTAATTAGCTTTCTTTTCTGCATACTTTTCTTGCTTACCAGATCTTCTTCTATATCACAAGTTTTGATCAAATCTTCAACTTATATTCTTACTTCCACTTCTTTTTTTTTTCTAGCTCAAAAATTCTTATTTCTGCAAATTATGGAGGATCAAGAACAAAAGCATATCTGCAAATTCTGCCAAAAAACTTTCCCCTGTGGTAGATCCTTGGGAGGCCACATGAGGTCTCATTTGATCAATGTTTCATCATCTGATCATCATCAAAAAACAGATGATCAAAAGCTTCACAAGAAGAAACTCCCCCCTCTTGTTAACCGAAAAACTGATTTTTCTGAGAATTCAAAGAAGACAAACAAGTCCTTAAAGTCAAGTGAGCAAGATACTTTGCTTCAAGAGAAGCCCTGCAAGGAATGTGGCAAAAGCTTCCAATCTTGGAAGGCCTTGTTTGGCCACATGAAATGCCACTCTGTTAATGGCAAGATATCAAACAGTGTGGAGGAAGACTCTTGGTACAGTTCCAATGATCAATCGGACAACGGTACAACGACTCCATTACGCAGGCGGAAGAGATCGAATCGAACGAAAAGGTACACAATTACTACGAATTCGTCTTCTTTAACCGTTTCGAATTTTTCGCCATCCGTTTCTGATATCGATGATCAGCAAGAACAAGAGGAGGTTGCTTTGAGTTTGATCATTCTTTCAGGTGATAAAGGGAATTGGGGTGGCACAATTAATTCTGTAGTTGAGTCTTCAAATAATAATAGTTCAGAGTTTTTAGAAGCTAACAAAATTTCAAAAACTTTGGATAAAGACTCAAAAAGGGAGTGTTTGAAACTCAAAAATTCAAGAAATGAGCTTAAAACAAGAAAATTAGAAGTTTCAACCGATGATTTTCGCGTAGAAGACAAATTTGAGACAAAAAATCTTGATATTGAAGTTAATTCACCGAAGATTTTGATCAAGGGGAGTGGTTTTAGTCATTTTGAAACAGATAGCAAAAAGAAGAAAAATAAGCCAAGAAAGAGGAAATTATTGGCTTATGGCCCTTGTGATTATGAAGAATTTGAGAAAAATAGCAAATTCACATGCTCAGTGTGCAAAAAAGCCTTTTCATCATACCAAGCCTTAGGTGGACACAGAGCAAGTCACAAAAAGTTCAAAGGCTGCTGTGCTCCAAGTGAAAACAGCATGGAAACTGAAAATTCACATAATCAAAATGCTAATTATAGCAGTGAAAATGTGTTTGCTGGATGGAAGAAGAATAAAGTGCATGAGTGTCCAATTTGCTTCAAAGTTTTTCCATCAGGACAAGCTTTAGGTGGACACAAGAGATCACACTTGATTGCTGATCATCAGGCGAAAAACGATCCATCGGTCTTTGAAAAACGAAAACCGGTTAGAGATTTTCTTGATCTCAACTTGCCTGCTCCTGATGAAGAAGAAGAATGCAGTGATTTTAAGGCATGGTGGTTTGGGACCAGACGGAAGGCAGAGCCGCTACTCAGCCTGCTTTCCGGCTGATGTTTTATTGCTTACATTATGGAAGAGCACAAGTTGTACAGATTCATTGATTCTTTGGAGAAAATTGAAGTTATTCCAGCAGTAACAGGATCATAATTAGATAGGCTTGAATTCCAATTTTAGTCTTGCAGCTACATGAGTGTCAATAATGGTCCTGCAGAAAAATTTCTGAAAAAGCCCTGTAATTTTGAAAACACTCTAGATTTCAGTCATTTGTCGGAAAAATCCACGTGTCCACATTTCTGACCAAACCCGTATATGTGGAAACAAATCTCGCTTACGTGCAAATCCTCCAATTGAGTCTTTATCCGAATGAACAAATAATTATTTTGGAGGATGTCCACATAAACGAAATTGATTTCAATGTTAGCGGGTTTGGCCAGACGCCTGGATTTGTCCAGCAAAATTTTCAATTTCTAGCAACTAGAAGGTTGAATCGAGATTTTCTAAAATTTATATATTTTTTCAAATCGTGATTTATGCAGGACCATTATTGCCAACCCCTATATTAAATGATTAAAATTTCAATTTAGCCTAGTTAGACATATATACCAGCCAGTAAAGTTACAACTTTACCATAAATTATCCACATTACAGTTTTCCTAGGTCATTTCTTGGACAAGTTTCTATGTTACCA
The DNA here is from genome assembly GCA_016081115.2 of Rehmannia glutinosa. Lineage (NCBI taxonomy): Eukaryota > Viridiplantae > Streptophyta > Magnoliopsida > Lamiales > Orobanchaceae > Rehmannia > Rehmannia glutinosa. Next base: position 517,159 of record JABTTQ020001821.1, on the reverse strand, counting down.
TATATGGACTGTAACATTTGATCATTAATATGTTTCTTGTCATAGTTGCAAATACAATTCATGATTCTTTTAGGCCTCTGAAATTGGAACCTTAATTCTTTTGTTGTAATAATATTAGCTTGGCCCTGAAGGGAAAATGACTGGTGAATTGACTACTAAGTAATAAGCTGTTGGAGGCATTTTATAATGTAAAATAAGTTTACAAGTGAGCTGAAGTTTGGTTGTATAGCCACCTACCTTTTAACATGACTACCCATCTCATTTTTCATCTCATTTTGTTAATTAATCTTTATTACAGATTAATGATTAGGTTTATATGTATTAATTGACCAATCTGATAATGGTGTGTCATCACATGGACTCTTGTTTTTGTGCAAATATTTAGTTTATAAGACATCTGTTGTAAATCTGTTGGAAGTAGCTAGCTTGTAATTTGGGAAAAAAAGATGTTTGTTGTCTTTCATAAAAAGGAGTGACTTAGTATTAGGGCTGTAATCGAATTGAGCCAAGTCGTAGGAGTTTGAGCTTGACTCATTTATTATCGGTCGAGCTAAAACTTAATTTATCGAATATATTGATAGTATTACACGAGTTTTTTCGAGCTTAATCGAGTTTAAACGAGTTTAGTAAATATCAATTATCAATTAAATTAATACTTAATTTATTAAAAATAAAATTGTATATATATATCGAAAACGCATAATTATATATCTACTAAAATGTATAATTTTTTTTTCAAACAAACAAGTTTATATAAATGTTTCTATATTTATCGTAAGTAAACGTATAAAGATTAAAATGAAAGTCAAACTATTAGTTTGAATTATGCGAGCCACGAGCTTATTAAAGAGTCTGCTCACGAGCTAACGAGCCGAATATTGTTAAGCTTGAGTTTAATTCATTTATTTTAACAAGTCTCATTAAACGAGCTCAAACAAGCTTTTATCGAGTTGAGTACCGAACAACTCACGAGCAACTTAGTTGATTTGCAGTTCTATTATAAAGCACAATTGCTATTTTGGTGCCTTAACTATAAGGGAATCACAATTGATCCATAAAAGTCACATTTTGCAAAAAGAAAACCCTGTAATTCAAAACCCTTGCTAATTGAGTTCTTATTTCGCCGAAAAGGGCAAAACAACCAGGAATCGCGGTCACGTGCCAATCACATGGCATTTTCCGGCAACATATTCAGTTTCCAGCAAAACGACTCAATTGGTGAGTTTGTGTGTGTGTTTTTTGTTTCTTTAAAAAATTGCAGGGTCTTTTGCAAAAAAAATAATAATTACATGGTCAATTTAACCACCCCAATAGTAACCAAATTGCAGTCATTTCTCGAGTCTACATATATATATATATATATATATATATAGAGGCGCACGCCGGTTCCGGTTCTTCATGTTAGAGGAACTGGAACTGGAACCGTTCCTCATGGTTACGGTTCCAAAACCGGAACCGACGGTTCTGGTTCCGGTTTGGAATCCAGTTCCTCCACGGTTCCGATTCCTGTTTTAATCGGAACCGTTTATTTATCTTTTGATAATTTTTGATTTTTTTTAAATGGTTTATCTATAAAAAAAGGGAAAAGAAAGAAAAAGAATTTGACTTAATATTTAATTAAGTTTTGTACTTAGTATTAATAAGAATATTGGACTATAGAGGAATCAAAGTTCACATAATTCGCTTACAATATTTGATTTAATATGTGTCTCATGTAGTTACGAATATAAAACATCATAATAAATATATAACATATCTTCTAGCATATTTTTACCAAAAAATAAACATTGTCAATTTTAACCTCAAAATTAGCGGTTTTAACCGCCGGTTCCACTACGATTCCATCAACGATTAAAACGGTCGGTTCCACGGTTTTTGGGACCAAGGAACCAAAACCGGAATCGGACTCAGTCCAGTGGATGTATTATGGACTTTTTTACTTGTCTAATGATTTTTTTTGACAGGGGGAGCTTCTAAGCTCATGATATTCAAGTTTCAATTGTAAAAGCTGAGCTTTTATCTTTTATATGCTTGTTTCTATTATTACTCTTGTTATGCTTGTTGAAAGGGGGAGTTTTTACAAAATGATTTCAAAATCTTTACTCCCATCCTTGTGGCTATCTTGCATGAAAAGTTGTCTCTTTTAAAGGATAGTTGTTTTAGACCGAAAAACTTGATTTGTTTTCAAAATCGACCTCTTAAAATTATTTTGGTTTGTAATTATCAAAAAGGGAGAGTTTATTAGATAAATATTTTTATAATGATTTTGATGATTTTGTTTAATTATGATTTTACACTAAAACAATATCCTTGAATGTTGTCCAAATACTCCCAAATGATTTAAAATGGTTTTACAAATTTTTCGGAGTATTTCTTTAAGTTTATTTTCGATAAAAATTGGACAGCACTTCTGTCTCGTGTTCGACCGGTCGCCCTAGAGGGCAACCCATGCTTGAAAGTTGATTTTTGAAACAGAAACAAGATGATCGAAAAACCTCAGGAGGTCGATCGGTTGACCAGGGGATCGACCCGTGGGTCGACCGGTCGACCACCTGGTCGGCCGATGCCCGAGGTTTGTTCGAAAGACAGAACTCCCTGTATTGCAAATTGAAGAGGTCCAACCAGGGTTCGACCGGTCGAACCCTACGTCGACAGGTCACCCTGTGTAATTTTGAATGTATTTTTTCAAAATTTTCTTTTTGTTCGACCAGTCGCCCTATGTGTCTATCAACAAACTTACCGTTGAACCAACAGACAATTTTTTCTAAATTTAGGGGGATGATTTCTAACAGCTATAATCTTGATTTTAATTGAATTTTTTTTGTTGCTTTTAATTTGAATTGTAATGAGCCATTGGTTGGGGATATCCCGGGCCACTTGGCAGACTTGGTTATTTCGGAGATGATCTCCTAATCAATATATGAGCCCATTATTCTCAAAAAAAAATCTTGCGTGGATTGCTAGATTTATGTTAGGTGTTTAGCGAACAAACATACAATGTTTTAGTCACCATTATGATCAAATCATTCTTCATGTTCTGTTGCATTATTACCGAATTTGTTCCCTACCTAAACTTTAAAATAAATCGTTGTTTCTCAAAAGAAAAAGAGAATAAGAAGTCTAATATAAAACCATTACCTGTTCAATTTTCTGGTCAAACTGTGGATTAAGTCTGCGTAACTATTCAGAATCATATTCAAGCTTTTTGACTTGCAACAAGCATTTTAAATGTTATTTCTTATCGCCCTATCTCTTTTTCTTGTTACTTTTGTAGGTCCCAAGGGGTGTAAGTAAAGTTTAGAAGAGGGGATTGAATAAACCTTACCAATTTTTCGATTTTAATCCTTTTAAAATAATACAAAGTTAATTCACAACTAAGTCCTTGAGGGACAACTAATTTAGTTAATCAGCAGAATTAGCCACTCAACAGACTCGAAAGAGCTGTTGATACTCAACTGTTTAGACTAAACCTTAACTTGGCTGTGATGAGATTTTCAGCGGAAGACTTAACACCCTTGAATTTAATTTAACTTTGTTTTAACACTTGGTTTTAATACTTTGTTAATTATCAGTTGGATAGCAAATTATCAGCAGATATAAAGTGTGTATGCAGAAATAAAATGCTGAAATGTAAATGACACAATAATTTTTATAGAGGTTCAAGATAGGGTAATTCTTCTACTCCTCTCTTCTCCAACTCTGGAGGAATCCACTAAGTAATGATCAATTTACAAAGTGATTATCGGTCCGAGATCTGAGTCTTGGTCACACACACATTTGCTTGCTCCTTGGGGACTCGATCTGAGATGCGCTTGATCACACAAATGCTTCTCGTCCGACTCGGCTTCTTCACGGGGCGGGCTTGCTACTTTGACTTACTTTCTCAAGCTTCTTGGATTTGATCACAAAGCCCTCCAATAACTTGAGATTGGTTCGACCTTGAACCTTCCTACAATCCTCCTTGGAAAGTAGACCCCTTTTGATTCTTCAAAAGTTTCCTCTTCAACAGTTTGAAGTTGTCTTTCCTTCACAGCTTAGTGTTGGATCGATTTCCTTCGAGATTTAGGCTTGAGGATTTTGCTTGAATAACTTGAGAATATTTTTCAGGTTACAGTATGAATAATGCTTGTTTTCTCAGGTGTGCAAGGTAACCTTTTCTCAATGTGATTCCTCAGCCTTTTATAGTGAACCTTTCAAAAATCTGCCCATTGAAGAGATAGGCTGATTTTCAAAAGTCACTTGTGTTCGTTGGCTTGTCTTTTCTTGGTCTTCAGTCTTGAGATGTAGACCTTTCCTCGTATTAAATGAATGTCCGAACTTTTTCGTGTTCGACACGAGGTGCAGTGCTTTCCATTGGTTTATTCCTTTTGCACGCTTCTGGGACTGAGCACTTTAAGACATGGCAACATGGAAGTATTACTTATTTAAGTAATGTTCTTGACTTTTGTGCAACGGATCCTTTTCAGTTAATTCCTCTTTGCAGCTGCCTTTTCCCCAGGTGACTTGAGTCTGCTCCAATGATTGAAAGACTCATCTGTCACTTCAACTTGACTTGGCTTCTTGGGTTAACTTAATCGATTCTTCTCACAAAATTGTCTCACAAACCGATACTCCTTCATCGAGTCCTTGGTCTTCTTTCTTGGCCATACTCATTTTGTTCCTCAGTAGTCTTCTCTTTACATCTTGATTGACTTCTTGTATTTCCAGGCATAACTGACTTGACTCAGCTTATTCAACCCTATCTATTACAATAAGAATTACAAGAAAAATGGGGTGCCAACTTTCTAGTCTAAGTTTTACATGGCATTCATCAAAATCTAAACAGTAAATTTTCCAACAATTTTTCCCTTTTTGATGATGCCAAAACTTAACAAGATTAAGTAAAATGTAAACAGCACAGATACATACAGATAATGCATAAACAAAGAATGTATGTGTTGAATAGATCGTTTTATTGATCATATCATTCTTGTTCTTTACACAGCTATTTACGATGTGTATCAGAGCAATCAGAGCATACTTATATCTACGCAAATTACAGATTTTCCATTGAATGTACAGAAGACTTACATGCATATGTATTTACAAAAGTAAAATACATGAAGGGTTAAGCAAACAACACTTCATCACCTTCCATTTTTCTTCTTTTTCTTCTTCTCTGTCTTCGTCAGCTCTCTTTCTTTTCTTTTTCTCTTCAGCTACTTTCTTCTTTTCGTAAGCTCTCTTCGCAGCTTCATCTTTTCTTTTTCTTTCCTGTCTTTCTTGCCACAGCTGAGTTTGCCTTTTATTTTCTTCCTCGATTCTTTTGACATATTCAACATTTTTCCTCTCCACTTCCAGATTGGCTATATCATCATATCCAACCCAGTAGATCCTTCCTTTATTGCCTGGATCTACATATTCAATATTTTTGGGTAGAGGTCTAGGTTTAAAACCTCCACCTCCACCACTTCTTCCTTCTTTTCTGGGCGTATATTGTACCGGAGTCTTCTTCTTACCAGCTGAGTGACCGCTAGTAGTCTGCTTCCCTATCGCCTTCTTCGCACGACTTCGGACCTTTCTCCCAAAAGATAAGTCCCCGTGGCTTGGGCTATGGACATGTTTTTGAAGTATCCTTCGAACTCGAGCGTTTTGAACTCTTCAACTGATCTTGGCTCTTGTCCGTCATCTGGAATGGCATCTGTGTCCTTCCCTGCCGGAATGCCACCAAACTATTTCAACATTTCTTCAACACGGGCATCCGTTCTCTTGTCGAACTCTTCCATCTCTGCTTCTACAATTTTTCTCTTCTCTGACATGGGCACATCGAGTGATGGAGCGGCAGAGTCTTAGGAAGTTTGCTGATTATGATAGCTGTGACATGACCTTGCTGAGGGGTTTTAGCAAGCATTAAGGTCACATCCTTTGACCTTTCCCCCTCAACAGCTTTTCCCTTTTCCTTCATTTTCTCAACAACAGTCTCTTTCTTTTCTGCAACAATTGTATCCTTCTCCTTCAACATCTTCAGGTATTCATCTTCCCCCTTTTTGGCATCATCAAAGGAGAGAGGAACCCCTGGAAACATCCCAGCAAGCATAAGTCCAGTCGGATAGGCTGGATTCTCGCTTGAGTGCCTCACAGTATGCGGTTCGAAATTCTGAGCGGGTGGCTTGGACTCGGCTGCCACCAGTTTCATTTCATCCATAAGAAGGCTGAATTTGGCATTCATATTCTCCTCAATGCGCAGAAGTTCTTTTCTGTGAAATTCACGCAACAACTCTATCTCAGTTGTATGGGAGGCATGCAATCTCTCCATATAGGTCTGCATCCTAGCCTTCATGTCAGCATTATCAGCACTCCAGACCAGCATTCTATTTTATAGAGCCTTGAAGTAGCGAACTTGCTCGAGACGCATGGCACTCTGCTGTTGAGACCATTCCCTTATCCTGACCACCATTCCTCTCAAGTCTGCTGTGAGAGTGGCATCTCTGTTGTCCAGGCGCATGTCGAGAGAGGCTTGGTGCCGTTCAATCTTCTCAATCTCTTCATAGATCTTCTTGAAGATTTCACGCATCTCAGCTGTCTGACTTGAGTCAGCTGCCGGCCACTCTGCATTAAAGTTGAAATCAGCTGGCACAATTGAGTCAGTAGGAATTATGGGATCTTCTTGGACGGTGTAGAACTTCTGTTCTCTTGCAGTCTCTTCTTCTAGCACGGGCAGCTCGCGAGAGAAAGGAAATACATCTTCATATGCATCATCTCGCACTTGAGATACTGTGCGCGAGGTGGTCATTTGCTACTGTAGCTACGGTAGCTCTTGCTTGAAGTTGTGGCGGGCCGGGCGCTTGAATGTTTTTGCCCAGCTGACTAAGCCTCAATTGTCTTCACAGCTTCTTCGGTCTCAGTAGGTTTTTCCATTTGAGTAGAGTGGTCCTCGGCTGTATCAACAGCGTCATCGGATGATGATGGAACTTGGGGGCTTGGTTCATCATCAAATTTGAATGTTTGACGAGTTGCTTTGAAACTTGACTGACTCGTCTACGGAAGAACATCCTCAGCTGGGTCCTTGTGATGTGCAACAGGGGTGGACTCATCTTCATCTTCAGATCCCAGAAATGATATATCATGGTTGTCTTGGGAATCATGAAGTGCACTAATCAACTTATCGGATTCTTCAATGTGAACTGGAGGGATGTTCTGCATTTCTTTCTCTTTACCCAGGGAAGTCTCAACCTCCCTCGGGCCTTCAATACCTTTAGCAGTCTCAACTGCAGAAAGGCCTTCTACATTCCCTTCGACAGACAAAGCTGTCTTAGGGTCTTGGACCATGGCATCCAAAGGAGTCTCAACCCCTTGGATTGCACTTTCAGTGCCCAGAGTGTTAACTCCCGGGGCATTTCCATCATGTGCCTCGACTGCAACAACGACGTCCTCAGCCTGCAAAGCAATTATCACTTTAGCTGGGACAAACTCAACTGTCCAAGCTTCGTCAGTGTCAAATTGCTGTTGTTCTTTTTCTTTTTCTTTTTCTTTCTCCACTTCGCCTCCTTCCTTCATAGTGGAGTCATCTCGCAAAGATCCTCCTCACCTAGCCTGCCGGTGGAGTGAGTTTCTCCTCGGTGGTGCACCAACCGAGTGATCGATGGTGGGGTCACTCTGCTCCGGACTCTCGGCCTTTCCATTGAGTGTTCAAATGTGGGACGGTGGTAAGACACCTTCAACAGGGGTTGGCTCAACTTGGGTGCCCAAGTTCCCGGTGTCATCGCCAAGTCCTTGATCCGTTCTCGAGTGAATCGGGAAGTGGTTGCAGCAATAACTGTGGCAATCTGCTGTACCACTCCCAACGGATCAATTTCCAGGAGAGAGTTGGAGGACTCTCCTGGTCCTTCCATCATCTGCTGCTCATGCATCAATTTGGATTCCCGCATGGCTTGCTGCATGTCCAACTTCTCCTTTGCAGCAACAGGATCCATGTCCTCATCACTTCCCGAAAGCATATCAATGTGAGGATGAGTGTGGTTGCTGGTTCTAGTGAGAGGACAAATGCTGGCTTTCTCACGAGCTTCTGCTTCCTCATCTGCTCTGGCTTTTTCTTGCTCCTTCCGAATTTGTAGCATATTTATGCAATTATCCTCATCCAGGGCCTGCAGTACAGTGTCAATCTAAAGAAGCTTGAAATGCTCATCTTCTTCCTCAATATACTCAGGGTGTTCAAACTACACCCTTGAGTGACTCAACTTCCATTTCCTCCACTCTCACAGACGACTCTGGATGTCTGGGTATAATGGAGAATACATGATTACATCATCATCTTCATCCTCTCCTTGTTTCCCTTCTTTTTCAGGAATGGAAGGCAACATGCTCTCTTTCTCGCACCTTCAAAAAGACATCCGTGGCGGTGGAGACATAGTTCTTTCAAGCAGGGATTCTCCTGTCTCCGCGCTTCTTCTTCCACAAATGTCCTGGCCCACAATCAAGTTCTAATTGCCTCTGCTGATTATCCTCAGCAGATTTGGCTGTTTCTTCAATAATTTCTGGAGACTGCACTTCTTCAGCAGTCTCAGAGATTTTCTTAGGCTAAGTGGCAGACTCAGCTGTTTTCTCAAGCTCTGAGAGCTTGGTGAGTTTTCTCCTTCTTTTAGTCTTCACCAGAGGAATGTCTGGTTCTACTTCCTCCGGTTCTTCGAAGGTAAAGGCCTTCGGAGTTGCCTTAGAGGCCCTTCTCGCCTTGCGCGCCTCCTCTTCTTAATTCCTGGAGAAGGTATTAAGGATTCCTTCTCCACCGCGGCTGCAGGGGTAGGAGACACGGCTGCAGGGGCAGGTGACTCGGCTGCAGGGGCAAGTGCGTCTTTCTTCTTTGCTACAGGAGCAACTTTCTTCTTTGCAGGTGCAGGGGCAGCTTTCTTCTTGGGAGGGGAGGCAACAACTGTTTCCTCGGGGTCAGCTGATTCCCCCTCACTTGTGTCCGCCCTCTTCGCATGGGCTCTCTTCTGGGCTACTAAAAGGTTAGCCCTAAACATCTTCTTGTTTACATGGAAAGGCTTTCCATGCTGAAGGGGAATGCCCTTCACTTTCATCAAGTGGCCAATAACTAGGCCATAGCCAAGTGATCCTCCAAAGGGTCCATCTTCCTTGAAAGACTTGTTTACAATGTTCTGGCAGAGTCTGCTGTATACAAACTCAGCCCAGTTAACTTTCTTCCCTTGCATGATCGCAGCCATGACGACCAGATTAGTCTTTGACAGTTGATTGAAATTGCCAAACTTCATATCCACGCATTTTGAGACGATATCCATCAGCTTGTGATAGTCGTCCTTCAGCAATTTCTTGTCAACTGTGTAGACTACCTTCACAACACACTCGGGTTTGGCTACTTCTTTTCATGCAACAGCCAAGTCCACATCAGCTTCGTATATTTCCGACATACCCTCGGACGACAACAAATAGTGCTCCGCAAGGTCTTTAGCAGTGATCATGATGTCCTTGCGGTGGACGGAGGACTTGATACCTTCGTCCTGCACCTCTGCATTCACTAAAACTGCGCCACCTCTTCCAGATAGGTGTGCGAGTATTCTATCGTCAAAAAGGCTTTAAGCCCAGATTTTTCCAACATATCCGCGATTTTCTTCACAAGGGTTGCATTCGAACCCTGCTTAACCATGCCTTCAAAATCCACTGAGGGGCCTGAGTGGATTTGCTTCGATAACTTGACGAAATTAGTCTTTGGTCCAATTTCTAGAAGATTCTACCGATTAAATCTTGATAAACTTGTTTTGAGAACTGGTAGGGTTTTTGAGAGAAAAGAGACTTGCTTTCGAATGTTTGAAGATGAAACAATTTTTAAGTGTGAGAGATAAAATTGAAAGAATGAGTATATAAGGGTTATGAAAGGACGTGTTTTCGATTTTTGAATTTTGATTGAGATCAACGGCTCAGATTTAGCACGTCACATTGCATTTAATTGCTCACATTTAATGCGGCAGCATTTATATCCAATCATATGCTTACTGTACAACTTTTGACTGTACCCGTCATAATTACGCTGACGTCATCCTTAAAAACATTCCCGCTCATTAAAAAACGACTGCGTTTTTGTCACTTAGCTCATAAATGATTCAGTTTATTCCACAAATGACTCAACTCTTCTTCTCTCCTTTCGTATAGTGACTCACCGTCACCTAACTCGTCTGGTGACTTCCGATCGATTGATTCACTTGGCTAATTTATGAAGTTTGTTCTATTTTCATCTTTTCACGTTCCATCTTTTCTCATTGAGTCTTTTGAGTGTCAACTCATCTCAATTAATCCTAGCTCATGCTTAAGCTCTTCAAATCTTGATTCACATAGGGGTTTGGTGAATATGTCAGCTAACTGTTTATCAACTGAGATGTATTCCAAGGTGATGTATTTCTTTTCAACATGATCACTTATAAAATGATATCTGACATCAATGTGCTTTGTTCTTGAATGCAACACAGGATTCTGAGTGATTGCAATAGCACTTGTGTTATCACACATAATTGAAATTTCTTTTTTCTTCAATTTCATAATCTCTCAGCTATTGTCTCATCCATAAGACTTGGGCACAACAACTGTCCGTAGCTATGTACTCTGCTTCAGCTGTGGATGTGGCTATTGAGTTTTGCTTCTTGCTAAACCAGGAAACCAATCTGTTTCCAAGCATTTGACAAGTTCCTGAAGTACTCTTCCTGTCAACTCTACATCCAGCATATTCAGAGTCTGAGTAACCAATAAGCTTGAATCCACCTTCCTTTGGATACCATAAACCAACTTCTTGGCATCCCTTCAAATATCTTAGAATTCTCTTAGCTGCAGTCATATGACTTTCTTTAGGAGCAGATTGGAATCTTGCACATACACCTACTGCAAAGGTGATGTCTGGCCTGCTTGCTGTTAAATAGAGCAGTGATCCAATAAGTGCTCTGTATCTTGTTTGATCTACAGCTTTACCATTTGCATCCATGTCCATCTTGACTGATGTGTTCATTGGTATTTTCACAGAAGACTTCTCTTCCATACCAAATTTCTTCATTAAATCTCTGGTGTACTTTGTTTGACTTATGAAGGTTCCATCCTTCAACTGTTTAACTTGAAGTCCTAAGAAGAATGTCGACTCTCCCATCATGCTCATTTCAAATTTGCCTTGCATGAGATTTGAGAACTTATCACACAGCTCTTTATTTGTGGATCCAAAGATGATGTCATCCACATATATTTGAACAAGCAGTATACTCTCCCCATCTTGAATTCTGAAGAGTGTTCTGTCAACTTTGCCTTTGGTGAATCAATTATCTGTCAGAAATTGAGATAATGTATCATACCAAGCTCTTGGTGCTTGTTTCAATCTATATAGAGCTTTCTTGAGCTTGTACACCTTATCTCCAATGGTCTTCTGCTCAAAGCCTGGAGGTTGCTCAACATAGACTTCTTCTTCCAACAATCCATTTAAAAATGCACTTTTCACATCCATTTGATATACAATGAAGTTCTTGTGTGCAACATAGGCAAGAAACATTCTTATTGCTTCTCATCTTGCAACAAGAGAAAATGTTTCATCAAAATCTATTCCCTCTTCTTGAAATACCCTTTGGCTACCAATCTTGCTTTGTTTCTTACCACAGAACCTTCCTCATTCAACTTTTTTCTGAAAACCCATTTTGTGCCAATAACATTTTGATGGGTTGGTCTTTGCACCAATTCGCATACTTTGTTCCATTCAAACTGATTCAACTCTTCCTGCATGGATTGAATCCAATGTGTGTCATCCAATGCTTGGGACACATCTTTTGGCTCTATTTGGGAAATAAAACAAGTGAACATTGCTTCTTGTTGAGCTCTGGATCTGGTTCTTACACCATCTCTCACATCTCCAATGACTAGCTCTGGTGGATGGTCTCTTAGCCATCTCACATCGAAAGTAAAATCACCGGTTCGATCGTCTTTGCACTGTGTTGTCTTTAGCGACTCTTTCATTATCATTCACCGCAAATTTTCCAAATTGTCTTTGAGACTCAATTGTCTCATCTTCATCTTGATTGATTGCTCGACTTGACTTCAACATAGGGACTCTTCTGCATAGTTGGCTGATTCAACTTATCAGCTAAATCTTCAATATCTTCTCCATTCACATTAGGTTCATCAAAAACTACATGAATGGATTCTTCTGTGACCATAGTCCTCTTGTTCAGCACTCTATAGGCTTTACTTTCAGCTGAGTATCCCAAAAAATACCTTCATCGACTTTAGCATCAAAAGCCTTTAGATTATCCTTGCCATTGTTGTGGATAAAGCATTTACATCTAAATATTCTAAAATACCCAACATTTGGCTTTCTCTCAGTCCATATTTCTTAGGGAGTCTTTGTCAGCTGTCTATTAATCATGCATTTATTTTGAGCATAGCATGCGGTGTTGATGGCTTGACTAAAATCTCTTAGCGATCCAGGCTTCACCTAACATGGTCTTGCCTTCCTTGAGAGTTCTTTTCTTCTTTCTTTTCTTTACTCCATTCTCATTGTGGAGTCCTTGCTGCAGAATAATTCATGAGCAATACCATTTTCAACACAATATCGAGTTATTATCCCATTGACAAGCTCGGTTCCTCTATCGACCTTATCTTTATAATGGTTTGACTCTTCTCATTTTGAACTCTTCTCATCAACTTAGGTAACTTCTGCAAGGTTTCCTTCTTTTTGCACATGAAGAGTGTCCATGTATATCTGAATAATCATCCACCACCACTAAGGTGTATTTCTTTCCACTTATGCTAGTACTGCTCAATCGGACCAAATAAATCCATATGCAATGGATGCAATATTCTTGTTGAAGATGGACTAGACTTCTCTTTGAATGATGATTTGATCTGCTTTCCCATCTGGCATGCATCACAAACACTTTCCTTTTTGTACACTGAGTCTGGCAATCCTTCCACAAGATGACTCATTGCAAGCTTGTTAACTGTCTTGAAGTTCAAATGAATCGAAACTTCTTGTGCCCACCAACTTGATTAACAGTACTCTTTTGCTAACAGACAAGTGCTTGGTGTGGCAGTCGACCAATCTACCACATACATGTTCTTTTGTCTGGATCCTCGCAACAATACTTCATTTGATTCAGTGTCTTTAATTTGGCACAATACCATATTGAATCCAACATTATAGCCCTTGTCACAGAGTTGACTGATGCTTAACAGGTTGAAGTTGAGGCCTTCAACATATGCAACATCTGTGATTTCTAATCCATTTTTCTTGATGGATCCAGTGCCTCTTATTTCTCATGGAGCTTCATTTCCTCCAAATATGACTTTTGCGCCTCTAATCTCCTTGAATTTTGATAGATTTTTCTTGTTTCCTATCATGTGTCTGGAACAGCCACTATCCATGTACCAGGTTCCTTGGTACTCAACTGTTCTTTGAACCTGCATTGAAGGAAATTAGTTTTTAGGTACCCATATTTTCCTGGGTCCTGAGGGGTTAGTGCTGTAAGATGATCCAACCAACCTATTGCCAAATGACTTGACTCTAAGAGGTTGCCATCTATCTATTCCATAATCATAACTCACTTTGGCAAATTGCTTGGGGGCTTTAGGTTCATACAACTGTCTCTTTTGTCTGTATGCCTGTGTGTGTGTTTTAGCAATTGCCTTCTTTGGGTAGTTGTGATATTTCTGAGTGTAGTGCCTGGGTGCATATGTGTGCTGATGATAGCTCTTTTGCCTTTGGATTGACCTTTGCCGAGTTCTAGGCCTTTGCCATTTGGGCTTATATTCCATAAGTCTTTGCTGATATTTCACATTGTTCCAATCAGCTTGGCTTGGGTAGTTTCTACCATTCCCATCATATGTGTTTCTTTTATAAAACTTCTGGGGGTTTTGGCTCTGTTTATTCTTCACAGAGTACTTCCTATTTGGAGTTTGCTGAGGAACTTTGCTGGATTTCTTCTCAGCTGTCCTTTTAGCATACAAACTGGCTGTTTTCCTTTTTTATATCCAAGGCCAGTTTGTTTGTGATTGTGCTTTGGAATGAATGTGGGTGCAACATTTGGTGTCTTGGTTTTTTGAGATGCTTCATTACTTGAAGATCCTTTTTCCAAAATCACTCTTGGAGTTTGACTGTGCACAAAGGAATTGAATCCTATGCCTGTCTTATCTCCACACTTTTTTTGGCTCATGATGAGGTCATCCAATGATTTGGATGCCTTTGTAAATGATGCAATCACATTTTTGAGATCATTTTTCCTCTTTTCTATAGCAGCTATCTCTACTATTAGTTTAGTATTCTCAGTCTTCAGCTCTTTGTTCTCATCAGCTATGTGACTTAGAGTACTCAGCTCCTTAGTCAGCTGTGAGTTTTGGTTTTTGGGTCATTTGTTTTCCTCGTTTAATAGTGTGTGTGAGGATTTAATGTGCTCAAAATGTTTCATCATTTTGCCTAATGAATCATAAAGATCGAGTGGGTGATGAAGTGTGTGTGTCACAATCACTAGAATGAAAGTGAGATGAGTTAGAGTGTACCTTATCTTCTTGGTCGGTGATCTTGTTCTTTAGCCATTAGGCGATCATTGCTTCTTTTTCGAGAATCACTTGAGTAGTCGGCTTCACTACTCTGCTGCTTCTTTTGACTTAGTCTTTGTCTCGGCGATCTCGGCAAAGACAACATAGCCTTTTTTCTTTTCTTGTCTTCTTTCTCTGAATACTCTTCTTTCTTCTTGATTCCTGTATTTATTAACTATAGGATATGGGCAGTCAATAGCAAAGTGTCCTGGTTGTCTACAGTTCCAACACAGGTTCTCAGCTCTTTGATCAGCTCTTTCCGTTCTTGGGTTATCAGCTCTCTGATATTCAATCTTTTGATGATCAGCTCTCTTGGGTGGCCTCTTCCCTTGACTTGGAGGGTGCTGAATGTCTTCTGTAGGATTCACCTTTGTTTCTTTTGTAGTTCTTATTGAAGAACTTGTTGAATCTTTTAACCATAATGGCAATCTTTTCCTGGTCAATGGCTTCCTTGACTTTAGCTCTCTTCCCATCCTTAACGATAAGTGCAACTGTTTTGGGTACATCTGTCTCCTCTTGATCCTTTCTTCTCAGCAATAAGCTTTGAGGTCTGAGAATAGCTCATGATTGGATGTTTTTGATAGGTCCATCGAGTGCCTTAGAGCCATGGTCTTCATTTCCCATTCAGCTGGGAGGCTCTTTAGAATCTTCATACACATCTGCTTTTGTGTATATTCTTTTCCAAGTGCTGAGAGCTCATTTGTGATTTCAGTGAATCTAGCATCGAGCTGATCCATTGTCTCACTGCAAGCATTTTAAAGTTTTCAAACTTTTGAACAACAACATATAATTTGTTTTCTTTAATTTGCTCTGATCCTTCACAAATTAAAGTTAGTTTATCCCAGATTTCTTTTGCTGTTTTGCATAATTTGACTTTATTGAACATTGCTTTGTCCAGAGTCTTATAGAGAATATCCTTGGCCACATTGTCCAAGTTGTATCTTTTTCTCATCATTCCACTCGATCCTTGGTTTTCAACTAGAAATTTGGTCTTGCCTCGATCACAACTTCTTCTCCTTCACAAGTTTTGCTCTCCTTCTTGGGCCGTGTTCACTTTCAATATTTGTAGTGGCTCATCCTCTATCACTAGCCACATTTCAGCATGTAAAGCAGATAGATGAGCCTGCATACGAATTTTCCAGTCATCAAACTCCTCAATAGTGAACATAGGAATGCGTGTCAAAATTGCTTCCATGATAATAACTTTACTGAATAAAAGAGATGATTTTTGAAAGAGCAAGTGTTAAAAAAATTCTTTGAAAGATTGGAGATCTAGTTCAGTAACCAGTGCGGAAGGCTCAATGAACCAACCGCTCTGATAACACTTGTAGGTCCCAAGGGGTGTGAGTAAGGTTTAGAAGGGGGGGTTGAATAAACCTTACCATCTTTTCGATTTTAGTCCTTTTAAAATAATACAGAGTTAATTCCACAGCTAAGTCCTTGAGGGACATCTAAGTTAGTTAATCATCAGAGTTAGCCACTCAACGGACTCGAAAGAGTCATTGATAGAATAACTCATTGTTTAGACTAAACTTTAACTTAGTTGTGATGAGATTTTCAGCGGAAGACTTAACACCCTTGAATTTGATTTAACTTTGTTTTAACACTTTGTTTTAATACTTTGTTAATTATCAATTGGATAGCAAATTATCAGCAGATATAAAGTGAGTATGCAGAAATAAAATGCTGAAATGTAAATGACACAATAATTTTTATAGAGGTTCGAAGATGGGGTAATTCTTCTACTCCTCTCTTCTCCAACTCCTGGAGGAATCCACTAAGTAATGATAAATTTTAAAAGTGGTTATCAGTCCAGATACAAGTTTTGGTCACACGGTGACTTGCTCCTTTGGGACTCGATCTGAGATGCCTTGATCACACAATCAAGCTTCTCGTCCGACTCGGCTTCTTCACGGGCGGTTTTGCGCTTGATACTTGACTTACTTTCTCAAGCTTCTTGGATTTGATCACGAAGCCCTCCAATAACTTGAGATTGGTTCGACCTTGAACCTTCCTACAATCCTCCTTGGAAAGTAGACCCCTTTTGATTCTTCAAAAGTTTCCTCTTCAACAGTTTGAAGTTGTCTTTCCTTCACAGCTTAGTGTTGGATCGATTTCCTTCGAGATTTAGGCTTGAGGATTTTGCTTGAATAACTTGAGAATATTTTTCGTGTTACAAAGATGAATAATGCTTGTTTTCTCGGTGTGCAAGGTAACCTTTTCTCAATGTGATTCTCACCTTTTATAGTGAACCTTTCAAAAATCGCCCATTGAAGAGATAGGTGATTTTCAAAAGTCACTTGTGTTCGTTGGCTTGTCTTTTCTTGGTCTTGATCTTGAGATGTAGACCTTTCCTCGTATTAAATGAATGTCCGACTTTTCGTGTTCGACACGAGGTGCGAAGTGCTTTCCATTGGTTTATTCCTTTTGCACGCTTCTGGGACTGAGCACTTTAAGACATGGCAACATGGAAGTATTACTTATTTAAGTAATGTTCTTGACTTTTGTGCAACGGATCCTTTTCAGTTAATTCCTCTTTGCAGCTGCCTTTTCCCCAGGTGACTTGAGTCGCTCCAATGATTGAAAGACTCATCATCACTTCAACTTGACTTAGATTCTTGGGTTGACTTAACTGACTCTTCTCACAGCCGATACTCCTTCAGTCGAGTCCTTGGTCTTCTTTCTTGGCCATACTCAACTGTTCCTTAGCGGAGTCTTCTCTTCACATCTTCAGTTGACTTCTTGTATTTCCAGGCATAGGACGACTTGACTCAAATTTATTCAAATTTCTATCTATTACAATAAGAATTACAAGAAAAATGGGGTGCCAACTTTCTAGTCTAAGTTTTACATGGCATTCATGAAAATCTAAATAGTAAATTTCCCAACTACTTTAGTAGTCCAATTTTTTTTTTATACCGAGGTTCCATGTTCTCACATGACTAGTCATTGGGAATTTGAAAACAGCCTCGGCCCCTCAGGAACTATCCCATATAAACTGCGGGGAGTATATAATGGCCCTCATATCCCTAATATCCTCAACTACAGCGCACAAGGAGTCATCCCCCAAGTGATTGCTCCATTTCAGACTTTTCTCTATCCAACCGCAGGTTCCCACCGAGTTTCAGCCTCCAACTATCATGCACAAAGGATCGTCCCTCAAGTGATTGCTCCATGTCGGACTCCCCTCTATCCGGCCGCAAGTTCCCATTGAGTTTCAGCCTCCCACATTGCCGGTTGAAGCCCTCAATATTAATTGTTTCACCATTGTGCCCCCGGGGGCTCGAACCCTTGACTTCTCCAAGAAGAGGCGAAGAGTTACCTCACCTTGACCAGTTTGTCAAGAATCATTGGATTTAGTAGTCGAATTTCTCCCAATGAGACCTTGTCATATTGGTAAGGATGAGGTCTTGAGTTCAAGTCTTTGGGGCACATCTCAATTGATTGACAATCAATATTGCTTTATTGTTTCTAGTTGCAAAATGGAGTTCAAATCCCACTACAAACCAACGACATTTACATCATTCAAGATTTATTGGGAACCTGAGGCTAGTTGAGATACGAGATTGGGAAATGGAGGCTATTTGAGACACATATTGTGATTTATATTATTTAGTACTCTAGGGACGGTACTGGGGCTCAAGATTAGTCCGGTCAAACTAGAAACTGAGAAATAAATAAGAATATCGAATTTGTCGACATACACATTAGGGGTGTCCAAATGGAACCAAAATCAGGTTCTAAATCGGAATCGGAACTGTGGTCAATGGTTCTTGAACCGTTGACCGGTCAACGATTTCAAAATTGGAACCGTGTAAATATCAATCTCCAAGAAGGAGCCTATGTCTGGAAATCAATCTAAGACCTCTCCTATAAATAGAGGAAGTTTTGAAGCAACAAGATACAACACAACAATACAAGCAATACAACTCAAGCAAATTTTGTTCTTCATTTTCATACTCTTGTTGCATTTCTAGCCTAAGTCTATCACTTGCACATCTTGAGGTCTAGGCTTTAATCTTGATTACACTTGCACTTCAAAGTTGTATACTTCATTATCGAGTTGTAATATTGAATTTGTCAATCATCCAAAACAAGATATCCTTGTTGTTGTTCTTGTGGTAAGAGCACACTTGGGTGATCTTAGGTGTTGAAGAGTGTGGTACTCTTCATAGGTGAAGGTTGATTGTGGTAATCTCCTTGGTGGTGTTGTAAGAAGAGTGTGGTACTCTTCAAGGTGAATGTGTAATAATTTTGGTAATTATTAATAATTTTTTTTTCTTTTTCGAAACCCATCCCGGATATACTGGGGTGGTAGAGCACGTAGTCCCTAGATGTGGTGAATCTCTTTAAATCATCGTGTGTTGGTTATTTTCCCGCACTTACATTCTTGCTTCCATCTTCACATTCGAAAAAGAGGGCGAAACTCAAAAAATCGGCATAATCTATTCACCCCCCCTCTAGTTTATCGTAGCCACTTGGAATAAAAAACCTTACAAGAAGAATCTGAGTGCCTACCGTCCACCTTAAACAAGAACCGAAGTTTGTGGCGTTGGATATGGAACTTAGGGGTACCACCAAAGATTCAGTTTTTTCTTTGGAAGTGCTCTCAGGGAATTATCCCAACTAAAACAGAACTTAGACGAAGAGGAATCGATATCGATCCAATATGTATGAGATGCATAATGGGTTTTGAGACACCAGAACATGCGCTAAGAGACTGCAGTTGGGCTGAATTTTGTTGGACAGCGTGCCCGCTTCGAATTCAACTGCCGGCGATTGAGGCTAGAGGAAATCTAATGGAATGGATCGGACAAATGATGAAGGTAGGGGAACAGGAGGGTCATAGTCTTTTTGCTATGTTATTGTGGGCTATGTGGGAGACACATAATAAGTTAACTTTTGAGAATCAAAACATTGAGCATCAAAGGTTATTTGATTTAGCAGCAAGAAGGTTGGAGGAATTTAAAGCAGCTCATAATTCAAAGGGAATTAATTCTACAAAATCACTGAAGGATAAATGGAGTCCGCCATCGGAGGGAATGATAAAAATAAATACAGATGCCTCGATAATCCCGGGAGAAGGAACATGTTTAGGAGTGATTGTTCGTGACTATTTTGGGAATGTCCTAAAGACCCTATCAACATTGGTTTGTGTTGAATACGAGATGGATGTCGCTGAGGCCCTAGCGTGTCGAGAAGGATTGAAATTGGCGAGGGATATGAAGTGGAGTAAAGTGGTAATCGAAACGACTAATTTGAAGCTTTTTCACCGATTATCTTCGCAGACAGAGGATTTATCATATTTTGGCAACATTATGTTAGATATAGTTGATCTTTTTTCTTCTTTTAGTTCGATTACTCCAAGTTTTGTTAGACGATCGGGCAATTCTTTAGTCCATCACCTTTCCTTATAATAGCCACATCTTATAGCTTTTTCTGCGGGCTTTTTCTAGCTTCTTTGAGTTAATGAGCTTATTTCATGTTTTCCCCCCTTTGGAATCATCAAAAAGAATGTTAGCACGATAAAAACATCATTTAAAAATATCAAAGTGCGCAATAAAACCGATTTATCGAGCTTTTGAACATTTAAGCTTAAAAATTCAAATAAAAAGGGAAAAGTCGATAATTTGACTTGTAAAAGCTCACTTGAGTAGCAAAACATGATCTCCATAAACTTATAAGACTTTTGAAATCGAGAGAATCATGTAAGAGATGAAATTATCTTTGAGATATTTTGTCGAACACTTGGTGTGCGTCAAATAAAAAAGAAGATGTATATAGCCCTTGTAAATGTAATCAATCCCAATATTTCATCACCAAATGCAATTCTATAAATATCATTCAACAATAATCATCATACCCAACACAATCATACAAAGAGTTCATCAAAATATCAAAATATAAACACTTGCTCATGGGTTCAACCCAACTGAGATTAAAAATGAATTAAATTTACCAATTAATCGGAGAAGTCGGGTAATAATGATGAAGTACGAGTAATATAAACCCAAAAATAGAGAATTTATAAGAAAGAAATCATTTTAAGTGAAATGTGTGTGAAATTTGCAAAGGGGTTCGAAATTGGAAGAAAAACGTTGAAAATGGCTAAGTCTGGGACAAAATACAATATAACCCATTTTTGCTCTAGGTCGACCGATTGAGGGTGTGCTCGACCGGTCTAGGTGTAGGTCAACCGGTCGACCACCCTTCATCCGGTCCCTGGAGCTCATTTTTTCATTTTGTCCCATTTTTGATCCAAAAATATGATTTTTCACCCCTAAGTTTTAAAAACGCGCAAAATACAAACATAGAGCTCATTCAATATGCATTATACCTAAACGAGCTCGTATTGAAGCAAAATACTTGGCGGATAGAGGTTTTGTAAAAATATCCGCGAGTTGATCTTGAGACGGAACAAAAGACATCTCAATTTTTCATTTGGAAACACAATTCCTTAGAAAATGATGACGAACCTCAATATGTTTAGTACGATTGTGATGAACCGAATTTTGAGCAATGTTTATAGCGGATGTGTTATCACAAAAAATTGCAACATTTTCAAAAGAAAATTTGTAATCCGCTAATGTTTGTTTCATCCAAAGCAATTGAGTACAATAAAAGGCCACGGAAATATATTTGGCTTAGGCCGTTTATAATGAAACACAATTTTATTTCTTTGAAAACGAAGACACTAGGCAATCTCCTAAAAAATGACATGATCCAGAAGTACTTTTGCGATATCAATATTTCCCGCATAGTCCGAATTACTATATCATTTAAGAGAAAAATTTTCATTCTTTGGATAAAACAAACCATATTGAATAGTGCCTTTCAAATATCAAAAAATCCTTTTAACGACACTCATATGAGATTCCTTGGGATTGCTTTGAAAACGAGCACGTATGCATACGACATGAAGAATATCCGGTCTACTTGCGGTTAAATAAAGTAAACTATCAATCATACCTCGATACTTTGATTCATCAACCGACTTGCCTTTTTCATCCTTGTCTAGCTTGATATTGGTTGCCATTGGAGTAGTGACGGTTCTTCTTTCTTCAATGCTGAACTTCTTTAAAAGTTCTTTTGTATACTTTGATTGTGAATATAAATACCTTCATGGCATTGCTTAATTTGAAGTCCAAGGAAGAAATTAAGCTCCCTCATCATACTCATTTCGAATTCACCTTGCATCAACTTAGAAAATTTCTTGCACAAGGATTCATTAGTAGCACCAAATATAATATCATCAACATAAATTTGAACTAGTATACAATCTTGCCCTTTTTCAAAAACAAATAGAGTAGTATCAACTTTACCTCTTGTAAAACCATTTTGTAAATGAAAAGAGCTAAGTCTATCATACCATGCACAGGGTGCTTGCTTCAAACCTTATAAGGCCTTTTTAAGTTTATAAACATCATTTGGCCTAGAAAAATTTTCAAACCCCCGAGGTTGTTTTACATAGACTCCTTCTTGAATAAAACCATTTAAAAATGCGGATTTAACATCCATTTGGTAAAGCTTGAAAATTTTAAAACAAGAATAGGCAAGTAAGATACGAATAGCTTCTAAACGTGCTACGGGTGCAAAAGTTTCATCATAATCAATACTTCTTCTTGACAATACCCTTGAGCTACTAACCTTGCTTTGTTTCAAACAATAATGCCTTGGTCATCGAGTTTGTTCCGAAATACCCATTTTGTACCAATAATTGTTTGTGATGAAGGACAAGGTACTAATTCCCAAACATAATTCCTTTCAAATTGATTCAACTCCTCTTGCATTTCTAAAAACCAATCCTCATCTTCAATTGCTTCATTAGCATTTTTAGGCTCTTTTTGAGAAATAAGAGCTTTCTCGGCAAATTTTCTTCTAGTCATCACTATATCAAGAGGATCACCAATAATGAGATCTTTTGGGTGATCTCCCTTAAATTTTAATGCTACGAGAAGATCCGAATTATCACTTTTGTCTTCTTGAGGAACATTTGAGGTTGACGGTTGATCCTTTTGAAGTAGAAAGTTGATCATTTTAAGCATCAACTTGAATAATTGGTTCAATAACATCATCTTCATCACTTTCATCATTGGGTATCCTTTCAACACCAGAGGCTTGATTGAATTTGACATGGATAGATTCTTCAACAACCATACTAGTCTTATTGTAAACCCGATATGCTTTGCTCTTGGTTGAGTATCCCATGAATATTTCTTCATCGGCCTTAGGATCAAGTTTGTCCAATTGATACTTAGTATTCAAAATAAACCACTTACACCCAAATATTTTGAAGTAACTAATATTTGGGTTCTTCCTTTCCAAAGCTCATATGGTGTTTTATTCACTTTAGGACAAAGGTAAACATGATTAATAACATAACATGCGGTACTTACGGCTTCGGCCCAAAAATATTTTGGAAGTGAAAATTCGTTTAGCATGGACCGACTCATTTCTTGAAGAGTCCGATTTTTCCTTTCGACTACTGAATTTTGTTGCGGTGTTCTTGGAGCAGAAAAATTGTGAGCATTTCCCTTGGTTTCACAAAAGATTCTAAATTCACCACCTCGATCACTTCGAATAGACTTGATAGTATCTTCCTTTTCATTCTCAATAAGTCTACACAACTTAAAAAACTCATTAACGTCATCGCTTTTATTTGCAAGAAAAATAGCCCAAGTATATCTAGAAAAATCATCGAATATAACAAAGGTGTAATGTTTTCCACTTAAACTAGCCGTACCAATATCCCCATACAAAACAAGGTGAAGTAATTGTAGAGGCTTTGTTATGGAAATTTCATTTTTGGGCTTAAAACTACTTTTAACTAATTTGCTCTTTTGACAAGTGTCACATAAGCCAAGATTTTCAAAATTCAATTTGGGTAGTTCTTTAGCATGTTGGTTTTTGTAAATAGTTAGCATATTTTTGTATCCAACATGTCCAAGTCGCTTATGCCATAAACTAGTTAAATCATTATTGGCGACAAATCACTTGTACAAATTTTATAAAGATTGCCTTTTCTATTTGCTTCACAAATAATTTCATCATTTTTAAGAATAACGCATTTTTCTTTATTGAAAATAACATTATAGTTTGAATCACAAAGTTGGCTTACACTTATCAAATTGAACTTAAGCCCTTCAACTAAAAGAACATTACTAAGAGAGAAAGAAGAATTGCCAATTTCTCCATTTCCAAGAATTTTTCCTTTACCATTCCCGAACATGACCATACCCTCTTCTTGGAGCTTGATGTTGGTAAAAAGTTCTCTCCTTCCAGTCATATGGCGCGAACAACCGCTGTCCACGAGCCATTTTGAATCCTCCATTGTTGTTATAGCCCCTATTACCTACAAATGAATTATTTTTAGATATCCTATAATTTTGGGGTCCATGGGGGTTAGCTTTGAGACCTTTGGGTCTCCAAAAATAACTAAAGTTATTTTTCAATTTACAATTATTAGCATAATGTCCCATTTTACCACAATAAAAACAAATAAGATTATGGGAACTACTAGCACGTACGAAAGTCGGACCTTGGTCATTTTTCTTGAAAGCATTTTGAAAAGGTTTATAACCAAGTCCAAATTTTAAATGCTCACCTCTTTGTGCATGTAGAATTTTTGTAACTTTATCTGTGCTTAAATTAAATTGATGCACATCCTTTTTCAAATTTCAATATCATTTGTGAGCATTTGTTTTTCGATTTCAAGAGTACGAACTTTAGTAAAAGTAATAGCATGAGCATGATCAAGTGATTGATAAGAAGTAAACTGTAGGTCCCAAGGGGTGTGAGTGTAAGGTTTAGAAGGGGGGGTTGAATAAACCTTACAAACTTTTTGATTTAGTCCTTTTTAAAGTTCAGAGTTGATACTACATAGCTGTGTCCTTGGTGGATAGCCAATTTAGTTAATCAAGAGAGTTAGTCACTCAACGGACTGATTGAGCTTGTTGATAGAATAACTCAATTTTGTTAAGACCGAATTAGCTCAAATGTAGTTTGTTTTCATTAGGAAGACTTAACACCCTTAAATTTGGTTTAGTTATGATTTAATCATTGGTTTTAGTACTTAGAAATTATCAAGTGGATAGCAAATTTATCATCAGAATTAAACAGTTAAAGTGCAAGAATTTAAAATGCTTTGAAATGTAAATGACACGATAAGTTTTTATAGAGGTTCGAAGATGGTGTAATTCTTCTACTCCTCTCTTCTCCAACTCCCCGGAGGAATCCACTAAGTATTGATCAAGATACGAGTGGTAACGTCCCGGATACAAGTCTTGATCACACAACTTGATCCTTTGGGACTCGATCTGAGATGCCTTGTCACGCGGTGGCTTCTCGTGAGACTCGGCTTATTCACAGGCAAGCAACGCTTTGCCTTGCTACTACAGCTCACTTGCTCAAGCTCTTTGGATTTGATCACGAAGCCCTCCAAAAACTCGAGACTGTTCGACCTTGAACCTTCCTACAATCCTCCGCGGAATGTAGACCCCTTTTCTTCAAAAGTTTCCTCTTCAACTGATTGAAGTTATCTTTCCTTCACGGGTGAGTGTTGGATTGATTTCCTTCGTAGTGTAGGCTTGAGAATTAATCTTGAATGATCTTTGAGAATATTTCGATTACGATTCAAATGTTAGCTTGAATGTTCGTGGTTCGTAATCAAGGTCACCTTCTCTCGCCGAGTCATTTCTCGGCCTTTTATAGTGATCTTTCAAAAATCGCCCGTTGAAGAGATAGGCTTATTTTTGAAAGTCACTTGTGGTCGTTGGCTTGTCTTGTTGCGATCCTTGAGTTGCCACTTCCTCGTATGAATTGTTCTTGACTTTTCGAGTTCGACACGGTGTAGTGCTTCCCATTGGTTTATTCCCTTGCACGCTTCGGGATGAGCACTTGAGAAAGGTAGCATGGAGGTATTACTTGTTTAAGTAATTCTCTTGATTTACGTAACGGATCTCTTTCGATTATCTCGACTTGACCGCATTTCCTTGCTTTCCCCAGGTGACTTAGAGTCAGCTTTCAATCATGGATGACTCTTCTCACTTCAACTTGAGACTTGGCTATCTTGAGTTGACTTGACGATACTTTACTCACCGCACCTTGATCGAGTTCCGTCTTCTCTTCTTTGCCATACTCACTGTCTTGCGGTGAGTCTTCCTTCTAGTCTCCGGTTGTCTTCTTGCATGTTTAGGCATAGTGACTTAACTCGGCTTGACCAAATTTTATTTGTTACAATGCGTTTACAACAAAAAATGGGGTGCCAACTTCCTATTCTAAGTTTTACACGGCATTCATCAAAATCTAAACAATAAATTTCCCAACAATTTCCCCCTTTTTGATGATGCCAAAACTTAAAACATTCAAAATGTAAATAGCATAGATACATACAGATAGTGTATTTACAGAGAATGTATGCGTAGAATCAATCCTATTATTGATCATAACATTCTTGTTCTTTTACACAACTGTTTACAAGGTGTATCAGAGCAACATTTATGTTTACGCAAAAATAGAGAATTTACAGATTTATTACAGAAGACTTACATGAAATGTATTTACATAGTAAGATACATGAAGGGGTGGACATCAACACTTCATCTCCTTCGTCGCCTCCTTCTTTCATCTTCTTCAGTTCTGTCAACTTCTGGTCTTCTTCTCTTTTTCTCATCTTTAGCCGCCTTCTTATTCTTTTCATATGCCTTCCAGGCACCTTCATCTCTTCTTAGTCTCTCTTGTCTTTCCTCCCATAGCTGAGTTTGTCTTTTATTTTCTTCTTCAATTCTTTTCACATACTCGGCATTGTTCTTAGCCACTTGCGATTGGTTACTTGGTCAAGACCCGCCCAGAGATCCCTCCTTTCTTGCCGGATCTATGTACTCAATGTTTTTTGGCGAGGCCTAGGTCCAAACCTCTTCCTCCACTACACGCTTCTTTCTACTTCTTTCTCGGGCGTGTATTATATTTGAGTCTTCTTATTCCCGGGTGAGTGACAGAGAGTGACCAACAGAGTGATCGGTAGTCTCGTTTGCTGTCGGCTTCTTCACATAGCGTGAGACCCTTTTCCCAAGATAAGTCCCGAGGCTTGAGCCATGGACATGTTTGCGAAGTATCCTTCGATGCGGCGTTTTAAATTCATCAACTGATCTTGGCTCGATTCCGCATCGAGATGGAATAAGTGTCTCTCGTCTCTTGGAATGCATCCATGTTGTTTCAAGATATTCATAACTCGGGCATTCATCCTTCCTTCCACTTCCTCCATCCCTCGCTTCAATCGTCTTTCTCTTTTCGGCCATAGACACAACAGAGTGTTGAAGTGGCGAGTCACTGGGAGTTTCTTTGCTGATAATATCGATTGTGACAAGACCTTGTTGGGGTTTGTGCAATCATTAGGGTGACATCTCCCGATCCTTTCCCCTCAATAGACTTTCATTTCTTTGCTCTTGAGACCTCCTCACTGTGTCTTTCCCTTTACAACTCTTCTCCTTCTCAACGTCGATCTCTTGACACTTTAAGGTATTCCTCTTCCCCCTTTTTGGCATCATCAAAGGAGAGAGGAACGCTGAAACATACTAGCAAGCGAAAAGTCGAGTCTGGCGATGATAGTCGAAGTTCTCGCTGAAATCTGCTGGTATGCTATCTTCCGACGAAACTTCGAGCGAGTAGCGTTGGATTCACTTTAAGCAACTTCATCTCGGCCATGAGAAGGCTGAATTTTCGATCCATGTTTTCTTCCATACGCAGAGCTCATTCTTATTTTGCTCACGCAGCACTTGATCTCGGCAATGAATGAGATTCATGCAAGTGCTCAATGTGTTCTCTCAACTTTGTCTTTGCATCAACATTCTCATTTCGCCATACCAACGACTTGGTGAACAATGTTACAAAATATCTAGCTTGTTCTCGCACATTGTTTCTTGTCTTTGTTGCCACCACTCCCGATTCGACTATTATACCTCTCAAGTCGCCAGTAAGGGTGGCATCTCTGTATCAATCTCATGTCCATCGAGGCCTGATGCCTCTCCATCCGTTCAATTTCAGCAAATAATGCTTTGAACACCTCCCGAACTTCAAATTGTTCATTCAATTGCGGTGACGGCCAAGCAACGTCAAAATCATAGTTAGCCGAACGATGGTGTCGATGGAATGACGGATCTGTGCGGAGGCGCTCGAGATTTCTTTCGACTCTTGGGAGGTCGAGTACCTCCGAGAAAAAAGAAATGATTCTACGAAGGAATCATCACGGGCCACTTTCAGTTTGTTCAATGATGAGTGGTGCGCGTGAAGTTCATTGTGGAGTCGAACTGCTGCACTTGGGGAGCCTACGCAGCTGACTCTGTTTCACTTGGGTCATTGTGAAGTTGACCTAGCTTGCTTGAGCCTCAATCTGTCTCAACAGCGGCTTCGTCGGTCTCAACTGGTTTTTCCAATTGAGTTGATGTCCTCGGCCTTATCGGAAGCATCATCGGACGATGATGAGATTTCATGGGTGGCTCATCATCAAATTTGAAAGTTTGACGAGTAGTCTTGAGGTCGACTTGCTCGTGGTTGGAACATCCTCACCGAGTCTTTTGGATCGATCCAGGGGGATGACTCGGCTTCATCGTCTTCTTCCGATCCCGGATAGGTTACATCAAGATTGTCCTGGGAATCATGAAGCGCTTATCTCCTTTTTCGATGGATCAATGATAGCGGAGGGATGTTTTATACTTCACCTTCTTTACCCCGGGAAGTCTCAACCTTCCGTTGGCCTTCATTACCTCCTGCCCTCTCAATCTGCGGCGAGGCACTGGACATCCCTTTCGATAGTGTCACTTTGTCTTAGGGTCTTCTGCGGTGGCATCCATTGGAGTCTCAACCCCATGGATTGCACTTTCATCGCCAGTGTTAACTCCCCGGCATTCCTTCCTGCCTCGTTGCCTCGACATCGCACGTCATTAGCCTTCGAGCGGTTGGCACCTCACCGAGACAGTCTCAATCGTCGAGCTTCGTTGATGACAACTTGCTTTGTGTACTTTGTGTTTGTTCCTTTTCCACTTCGCCTCCTAGATTCGTTGTGGAGTCATCTGCAGACATCCTCCGACCTTGCTTTGTAGTGGAGGAGTTTCCCCCGGGCGCACCACCGAGTGACTTGGAATGGGGTCACTCGTCTCCAAACTCCCATTTTTTTTGCGAGTGTTCAGCCGTTGGGGAAGGTGGTAAGACACCTTCATTAGGGGTTGGCTCGATGGGGTCCCCACTAACCCGCTTTCATCGCCATTTCCTTAGTTCCTTCTTCCAAGTGAGTCAGGGGAAGTGGTGGCGCAACAACGGTGGCAATATGCTTTGCACCACTCCCATTGGGTCTATCTCCATTTGTGTTTTGGAGGACTCTCCTGGTCCTCCCATCATTCTTTGTTCATGAAGGACTCGGATTCGTGCATTGCTTGCTGCATTTGCAACTCTTCTGGCGAAGCGTTAACGGGTCCGATCCTCATCGTTTTTCGATAGGGCGTCAAGGAGAGGATATGAATGTTCGTGGTGCGGTGATAGGGCGGAGATCTTTGGCCTTCTCACATGCCTCGGCTTCCTTTGCTGTCTCTCCTTCTCCTTGTCCTTGAAGATCTGCAAGATATCATGCGATTTTCTTCATCCAAAGATCTTGGACCAAAGTGGTCACTCCAAAAAATTCATCGAGTTCCTCTTCTTCTTCGATAAACTCGGGCCGTTGGAACTGTTCCTGGATCGACTTAACTTCCACTTCCTCCACTCTCACAGGCGATTTTGGATGTCCGGATAAGGTGGGGATATGATCATCACATCATCATCTCTATCGCCTTCTTCTTTGCCGTCCCTCATTCTCGGGGATAGAAGGTAGCAATCTCTGTGCTCCATTCACGCCGCTGCGTGCATTGCGAGGAGGGGATACGATCCTGTCAACAAAGTAGTTAGATTTCTCGGCTACTTCTTGTGTCTCATTGTTCGAACTATAGGCGGGTCTTGATTTGCCTCTCTCTGATCGCCTTGACAGACTTGGTTATTTCATCAATAATTTAAGACTCTACTTCTCCAAGATCTCCTGATCTGTTTTGGTGAGTGGGTGACTTAGCTTGGTTTCTCAAGTTCGGAATGCTTGAAGATTCTTCTTCTTCTCCTAGTTTGTACCGAGAGGGATTTACTCGTTCGAGAGAGTTTCTTCTAAGTGTTGGGCGGCGGGGGCCTGTTGTTGTTTTCTTACGAGGAGCTGTGCCGTCTTGGCTTATCATTTCTCCTCTTTTTGACGAATAGAAAGGTATTTGAGATTTCTTCTCGGCTCTACTCTTTGGGCGGGAGACACGGCCACGAGGGGCGGAGTGACTCAGTGCGGGCGGGAGCGATTTGGTTTTCTTTCTTTGCAGGGCGTGATTCATTTAGCAAGTGCGGGCGACTTTTCTTCTTTGGTGGAGAGGAAACAATCAGTATCTTGAGGGTCACCGATTCCCCCTCACTTGTATCGACTCTCTTGGCGTAGGCTCTCTTACGTGCGCTAGAGAGGTTTGATCTCGAACATCCTCTTGTTTACATGGAACACCTTTCCATGTCGAAGAGGGACTCCTTTTACCTCCATCACCGGCCAATCACCAGGCCGTATCCTGGATCCTCCAAATGCTCCATTCTCCTTGAAGGATTTGTTCCTACATTCTCGGGCAGCGTCTGCTTTGTAGACAAACTCAGCCCGGTTTACTTATGCGTTTCTTCAATGATCGCGGCCATGACGATCAATTTTGCTTTGATAGTTGGTCAAAGCCGCCAAAATTGATGTCTATGCATTTGGCAACTATGTCCAACAGTTTGTGGTAGTCCTCCTTCAAAGAACCTCTTGTTGGATGTGTAGACTATCTTATCGGCATAGTCGGTCTTGGCTACTTCCTTCCAAGTAGCGATCAAGTTTACATCGCTTCATTGATTTACGGTGCTCCTTCCGCCAGGTAATGAGCGGTGTTCTCGCCAATCTTTGGCGGAGATGATGAACTCCTTCCTGTGAATGCAGGATTTGAACCCCTCATCGTGAATTTCAGCGTTCACATAGAACCGAGCGACCTCTTCCACATAGGCCATCGGGAGCTCCATCGTCGAAAAATAGTTTTAGCCCGACTTTTCGAGCTTTTCATCAATCTTTTTATGAGGGCTTCATCGGACCCTTGTTTGACCATACCCTCGAAATCCACAAGAGACCCGTGTGGATTTGCTTCCCTAGCTTGACGAAATCATAAGTTGATGCCATTTTTCAAGATTTCACAAAAAGAAACTTAGAAGTTGATTTGAAGATTGATAGGGTTTTGAGAGAGTTTTGCCTTTGCTTCGAGAGAGAAATGAACAGTTTTGGTAATATGTGAGAGAAGCAGAGCGAAAATGGTTTAAGTATGGTTTCTTAAAGGACGTGCGGGTGGTTTTGAAATGTGATCGAAATCAACGGCTTAGATTTTGCACGCCGATTAGCATTTAATGTCTCGAATTTAATGCGGCATTTATATCAATCATAAGCTTGGTGTGCGGCTTTTGCTGTACACATCATCATTATCTTTGACGTCATTCTTAAAAACATTCCCGCTTAGTAAAAACGATTGCGTTTTTGTAACTTTGCTCATAAATGACTCGAAACTTATCCCTTAGCCGATTTAACTCTTCTTCTCACAGTTCTCATAGTGACTCACCATCGCTAATTCGGTATAGTTGTCTTTCGATCTGATGATTTATTTAGTGATTTTGAGAATTGACCCTTTTTCCTTTTTGTGTTTCATTGCCTTTCTTTGAGTCTTAAAGTGTCGGCTCACTCAATTAACCCTAACTCATGCTTGAGTTCTTCAAATCTTGACTCACATAATGGTTTTGTGAATATGTCATTAACTTGTTTATCGGTGAAATATATTCCAAGGTGATGTCTTTCTTTTCAACATGATCTCTTATGAAGTGATATCGACATCGATATGCTTTGTTCTTGAGTGCAACACAGATTTTGAGTGATTGCAATTGCACTTGTGTTATCACACATGATTGAAATTTCCTTTTCTTCAATTTCATAGTCTCTCACTCTTTGTCTCATCCATAGGAGTTGGGCACAACAATTTTGCCCGCAGACTATGTATTCTGCTTCACCGTAGAGGTGGCTATTGAATTTTGCTTTTTGCTAAACCAGAAATTAGTCTGTTTCCAAGCATTTGACATGTGCCTCGAGGTGCTCTTCCTGTCAACTCTGCATCCAACATAGTCGAGTCTGAATAGCCAATTAGTTTGAATCCACCTTCCTTTGGATACCATAAGCCAACTTCTTGGCTTCCTTCAAATATCTCAAGATCCTCTTAGCATTTTGCAGTCATATGGCTCTCTTTTGGAGCGATTGAAATCTTGCACATACACCTACAAAGAAAGGTGATGTCGGCCTTCTAGCCGTGAGATAAAGCAATGATCCAATAAGTGCTCAGTATTTTGTTTGATCTACGAGGCTTGCCATCTGCATCCATGTCCATTTTGATGATGTATTCATTGGTATTTTCACGTAAGATTTCTCTTCCATACCAAATTTCTTCATTAAATCTCTCGGTGTATTTTATTTGACTTATGAAGGTTCCATCCTTCAGCTGTTTCACTTGGAGTCCAAGGAAGAATGTCAGCTCTCCCATCATGCTCATTTCGAATTTGCTTTGCATGAGGTTTGAAATCTTTTCACACAGTTCTTTGTTTGTGGATCCAAAAATGATGTCATCCACATATATTTGAACAAGCATTATGCTCTTCCTGTCTTGAATTCAGAAGAGTGTTCTATCCACTTTTCCTTTTGTGAATCCATTCTCAGTTAGGAATTGTGACAAAGTATCATACCATGCTCTAGGTGCCTGTTTTAATCCATATAGAGCTTTCTTGAGTTTGTATACCTTATCTCCAAGAGTCTTCTGCTCAAATCCTGGAGGTTGTTCAACATACACTTCTTCTTCCAATAAACCATTTAGGAATGCACCTTTTACATCCATCTGATATACAATAAAATTCTTGTGAGTTGCATAGGCAAGAAACATCCTAATAGCTTCCAATCTTGCTACAGGGGCAAATGTTTCATCAAAATCTATCCCTTCTTCTTGGCAATATCCTTTGGCTACTAATCTTACTTTGTTTCTTACCACAGAACCTTCCTCGTTCATCTTGTTTCTAAACACCCATTTAGTGCCAATAACATTTTGATGGGTGGGTCTTTGAACTAACTCCCACACTTTATTTCTTTCAAACTGATTCAGCTCTTCTTGCATAGCTTGAATCCAATGTGTGTCATCCAATGCTTGTGACACATCTTTAGGCTCTAT
The DNA here is from genome assembly GCA_016081115.2 of Rehmannia glutinosa. NCBI lineage: Eukaryota > Viridiplantae > Streptophyta > Magnoliopsida > Lamiales > Orobanchaceae > Rehmannia > Rehmannia glutinosa. The sequence goes on along the minus strand of JABTTQ020001821.1, from coordinate 484,295 downwards.
TTGTGAGATAAAGCATGTGAACATGGCTTCTTGTTGAGTTCGGATCTTGTTTTGACACCTTCTCTTATATCTCCAATGACAAGTTCGTGGATGGTCTCTCACCCATCTTACATCAAAGTTGAAGTAAGTTAGCTGGATTCATCGTCTTGCACCGTGTGTTGCTTTGATCGAGCTCTCTCGTTATCACTTAGCCGCAGATTTTCCAAATTTTTTTGAGACTCGACTATCTCATCTTCATCTCGAGTTTATAATTCCAAATTTCTCGGCTTGATAGGGACTTTTCTCGCATGGTCGGATGATTGAAATTATCACCGACTCTTCAATGTCTTCTCCATTTACATTTGGCTCATCGAATACCACATGAATGGATTCTTCGCAACCATAGTCCTCTTGTTGAGTACTCTTGTAGGCTTTGCTTTCACCGGTGAGTATCCCAAGAAGATACCTTCATCGACTTTAGCATCAAAAGCCTTTAGATTATCTTTGCCATTGTTATGTATGAAGCATTTACATCCAAATATTTTAAAATATGCAACATTTGGTTTTCTCCCTGTCCAAATCTCATAGGAGTCTTTGTCACCGTCTGTTTATCATGCATCTATTTTGAGTGTAGCATCTTTGTGTTTATTGCTTGACCCAAAATCTTTTAGGTAGCCCCGCTTCGCTAACATGGTCCTTGCCGCTTCTTTGAGAGTTCTATTCTTCTTTCTCGCAACTCCATTCTGCTTTGGGAGTCCTTGCTGCAGAGATAATTCATGACCAATGCCATTTTCAATACAATACTTGAGTTATTATACCAATGACAAACTCGGTTCCTCCGTTTGATCTTATTTTGATAATGGTTTGGCTCTTCTCATTTTGAATCCTCTTCATCACCGTGTGGTAGTTTCTCAGAGAGTTTCTTTCTTCTTACACATGAATATTGTCCATGTATATCTTGAGTAGTCATCTACTACCACCAAGGTATATTTCTTCCCACTTATCTTTGGCCGGTTCAATTGGACCAAATAGATCCATGTGTAGCATATGCAATATTCTTGTTGAAGATGGACATGCCTTTTCTTTGAATGATGATTTGATTTGTTTTCCCTTCGACATGCGTCACATATACTCTCCTTTTTGTATCTTTGAGTCGGAAGTCCTTCCACAAGATTGCTTCCGCAAGCTTGTTAATTGTTTTGAAATTCAGGTGACTCACTTCTTGTGCCATAGCCAACTTGATTCACTGTGCTCTTTGCTAACAGACAGTCTTTGGGTGTTCTTTCTGTTGACCAATCCACGATATACATGTTCTTTTGTCTCGCATCCTTGCATCACAACTTCATTTGATTCTCGTATCCTTGATTTGGCATATACCCATGTTAAATCCAACATTATAACCTTTGTCACGAGTTGGCTAATACTCGTGATTGAAATTGAGTCCTTCAACATATGCAACATCTGTGATTTCTAATCCATTTTTCTTGATGGATCCAATGCCTCTTATTTCTCCTGGAGCTTCATTTCCTCCAAATATGACTTTTGCTCCTTTAACTTCCTTGAATTTTGATTTTTCTTGTTTCTGTCATATGTCCGGAACAACCACTATCCATGTACCAGGTTCCTTTGCACTCAGCTGTTCCTTGAACCTGCAAACAAGGAAATTAAGTTTTAGGTACCCATACTTGTCTGGGTCCTGAGGGGTTAGTATTGTAAGATGATCCAACCAACCTATAGCCGGATGATTTGGCTCTAAGGGGTTGCCATCTATCGTGTCATAATCATAATTAATTTTGGCAAATTGCTTGGGGATTCTAGGTTCATACAACTGTCTCTTTTGTCTGTATGCTGTATATGTGTTTTAGCAATTGCCTTCTTTGGGTAGTTGTGATGTCTCCGAGTGTAGTGCCTAGGTGCATATGTGTCTTTGATGAAAGCTCTTATACCTTTGGAATGGCCTTTCTTTGAGTTCTGGCCTTTGCCATTTGGGCTTATATTCCATAGGTCTTTCTTTGATAGTTTACATCATTCCAATCACTTGGCTTGGATATTTTCTACCATTCCCATCAAATGTGTTTCTTTTATAGAACTTCTCGGGGTTTTTGGTAGCTCTGTTTCTTCTTTACAGAGTATTTCTGTTTGGAGTTTGTTTGAGGAACTCGGCCGAATTTCTTCTCACTGTCCTCTCAAAGACACTCAATCGGCCGTTTTCCTTTTCCTTTATAACCAATGCCATTAAGCTTGTAATTGTGCTTTGGAATAAATTTGTGTGCACCATTTGGAATTTCGGATTTTTGAGATACTTCATTGCTTGAAGATCCTTTTTCCAAAATCACTTTTGGAGCTTGACATAGCACATAGGAATTAAATCCTAAGCTTTGTCTTGTCTCCACATTCTCTTTGGCTCATGATAAGATCATCCAATGACTTAGATGCTTTAGTGAATGAGGCAATCACATTTTTGAGGTCATTCTCCTCTTTTCTATGGCGCTATTTACTCGCTATTAGCTTGGCATTTTCGTCTTTAAAATTTTATTCTCATCGGCTATTTAACTTAGAGTACTCGGCTCTTAGTCACCGTGAGTTTTGGCTCTTGAGTAGGCTGTTTTCCTCATTTAGTAGTGTGTGTGAGGATTTAATGTGTTCAAAATCTTTCATCATTTTGCCTAATGAATCATAAAGATCGAGTGGGTGATGATTTGTGTGTGTCACGATCACTATCACTAGAATCGAGTGTGATGAGTCGAGTGTACCTCATCTTCTTGGTCGAGGTTGGTCTTGTTCCTTGGCCATCGGACAGATCAAGGCTTCTTCTTCAAAGTCACTTGAGTAGTCGGCTTCACTACTCTCTGAATCGGCTATGTCTCTTGACTTGGCTATCTCGTGATCTCTGCCCCGCCAACATTGCCTTTTTCTTTTCTTGTCTTCTTTTTGAAGACTTTTCTTTCTTCTTCATTCCTGTATTTGTTGACTACGGGATATGGGCAATCAATGGCATAGTGACCGGTTGCCTACAATTCCAAATAGATATTCAACCTTTTGATCGGCTCTTTCCATTCTTGGATTGTCACCCTTTGATATTCACTTTTTGATGATCTGTTCTCTTGGTTGGCCTATCTTCCTTGACTTGGAGGGAGCCGAGTGTCTTCTCGTGGATTCTCCTTGCCTCTCTTGTAGTTCTTATTGAAGAACTTGTTGAACCTTTTAACCATCGGGGCTATTTCCTCTGGGTCAATGACTTCTTTGACCTCGACTTTCTTGCCATCCTTAACAATTAGAGCAATGACTATTTTGGGTACAAATTGTCTCTTCCTGTCTTATCTTCTCAGCTCAAATTCGTAGGCTTTGAGATCTGAGAATAGCTCATGGTCAGCTGGGAGACTTTTTAGGATCTTCATACACATTTCCTTCTGTGTATATTCTTTTCCAAGAGCGAGATAGCTCGTTGGTAATTTCGTGAACCGAGCATCCAATTGATCCAGGTTCTCTCCTGCGATCATTTTGAAATTCTCAAATTTAGACAAGACCCACGATAATTTATTTTCCTTGATTTGCTTTGAGCCTTCACAAATCAATGTTAGCTTGTCCCAGATTTTTTTAGCCGTTTTGCATGATTTGACTTTATTGAACATGGCTTTGTCCAAGGTTTTGTAAAGAATATCCTTGGCCACATTGTCCAGGTTGTATCTTTTTCTCATCATTTGTCCATTCGGCTCTTGGTTTTTCAACCATAGCCGGGTCTAGGAGCGACATCCTCTTCACCTTCAATTGCGACTCTTCTTACCGTGTGTTCACTTTTAAAATTTGTAGTGGCCCATCCTCTATCACTATCCACATCTCATCATGTAATCTGTTGATAGATGAGCCCGCATACGAATTTTCCAATCATCAAATTCTTCAATGGTGAACATAGGGATACGTGTCAAATTTGCTTCCATGATAATAACTTTTGATAATAAAAAGAGTTAAAAAACTTAAGTACTAAAACAGACTTTGAAAATTTGGAGATCTAGTTCAAGAACTAACCGGTCGGAAGGCAAAATGAACCAACCGCTCGATACCACTTGTAGGTCCCAAGGGGTGTGAGTGTAAGGTTTAGAAGGGGGGGGTTGAATAAACCTTACAAACTTTTTGATTTAGTCCTTTTTAAAGTTCATAGTTGATACTACACAATTTGTGTCCTTGGTGGATAGCCAATTTAGTTAATCGATGAGAGTTAGTCACTCAACAGACTCGATCGAGTTGATAGAATAACTCAATTTAAGATCGAATTAGCTCAATCTGCAGTTTGTTTTTCATTGGAAGACTTAACACCCTTAAATTTGGTTTAGTTATGATTTAATCCTTGGTTTTAGTACTTAGAAATTATCAAGTGGATAGCAAATTTATCGCAGAATTAAACATTAAAGTGCAAGAATATAAAATGCTGAAATGTAAATGACACGATAAGTTTTTATAGAGGTTCGAAGATGGGGTAATTCTTCTACTCCTCTCTTCTCCAACTCCCGGAGGAATCCACTAAGTATTGATCGAGATACGAGTGGTAACATGTCCGGATACAAGTCTTGATCACACAGGTGACTTGATCCTTTGGGACTCGATCCGGAGATGCCTTGGTCACGCACTGGCTTCTCGTGAGACTCGAACTTCTTCACAGGCAGTTTGCCTTGCTACTACTACAGCTCACTTGCTCAAGCTCTTTGGATTTGATCACGAAGCCCTCCAAAAACTCAGACTGGTTCGACCTTGAACCTTCCTACAATCCTCCGCGGAATGTAGACCCTTTTCTTCAAAAGTTTCCTCTTCAACTGATTGAAGTTATCTTTTCTTCACGGTGAGTGTTGGATTGATTTCCTTCGTAGTGTAGGCTTGAGAATTAATCTTGAATGATCTTTGAGAATATTTCGATTCTGATTCAAATATTAGCTTGAATGTTCGTGTTCGGTAATCAAGGTCACCTTCTCTCGAGTCATTTCTCGATCTTTTATAGTGAACTTTCAAAAATCTGCCCGTTGAAGAGATATGCTTATTTTTGAAAGTCACTTGTGGTCGTTGGCTTGTCTTGTTGCATTCCTTGGAGTTGCCACTTCCTCGTATGAATTGTTCTTCACTTTTGAGTTCGACACGGTGTAGTGCTTCCCATTGGTTTATTCCCTTGCACGCTTCCTCGGGATGAGCACTTCGAGAAAGGTAGCATGGAGGTATTACTTGTTTAAGTAATTCTCTTGATTTACGTGCAACGGATCTCTTTGATTATCTCGACTTGATTTGCATTTCCTTGCTTTCCCCAGGTGACTTAGAGTCGACTTTCAATCATGGATGACTCTTGTCGCAGCTTCAACTTGAGACTTGGCTATCTTGAGTTGACTTGACCGATACTTTACTCACCGCACCTTGATCGAGTTCCGTCTTCTCTTCTTTTTGCCATACTCAAATTTGTCTTGCAATGAGTCTTTCTTCTAGTCTCCGTTGTCTTCTTCCATGTTTAGGCATAGGCGACTTAACTCAAATTGACCAGCCTATTTGTTACAATGCGATTTACAACAAAAAATGGGGTGCCAACTTCCTATTCTAAGTTTTACATGGCATTCATCAAAATCTAAACAATAAATTTCCCAACATAAACAATTTATCCTTTTCTAATTTAAGCTCTTTATACTCCTTTTTCAAAGTCTTGTATTTAACAATCAAATTTTGAAACTTATTTTGCAATTCATAAACTAAAGAAGAAGTTGAGGAATTAGAGTGTACCTCGTTATTTTCATCATCTATGGCCATAAGACCATGTTCGGTTTCTCCTTCTTTGTCGGGTGTGGCAAGGAGTTCATCCCAAGTTTTGACATCCGCATTTAGAGCCTTCTTTTTCGGAAAAAAAAGGCTTTTTCTTCTTTTGTTCATCCTCTGCTAGTTTCGGGCAATCGGCTATGTAGTGCCCAGATTTTCTGCATTTGAAACATGAGTTGTCTCTCTGCTGTCTTGCCTTATTTTTATTCACAAATTTTGCAAATTTTCAGACAAGAGCGGCCGTCTCCTCATCATCTTCGTCACTAGCATAATATGAATTATTAGAAGAAGTTGCTAAGCCTTTAGGAGTATTTTGCGTACCCGATTGAGTGGTGGATGGTTTGGAATTTTTTCTCTCCTTAAGATATACTTCATAAATGAGGAGGTTCCCAAATGAACTCATCGAACTTGAGTGTCTCGAGATTTTATGTTTCCGTGATTGCCGTCACTTTTTTGGACCATGAGCCAGGAAGAGCATTTAGTACCTTGGTGATCTTAACTTCTTCGAATATGACTTTCCCGAGTGCCATAAGGGGATTGACAATGTTGTCAAGCATTTCCACCATTTTTGATATGCTTTCACCATCATGCATATTGAAATTTTCAAAGTCTTTAACAAGCATAGTTTTTCTTGCTTACTTAATTTTTTTTGGCCTTCATGTATGGTTTCCAATTTTTCCCATACTTCATGTGCGGACCTTATTCCTATAATACGGTTATACTTGGTGGTGGTGAGTGAGCAATGCAAAATATTCATGGCCTTACCGTTTAGAGAGAATGACTTCTTGGTTGGTTGATCTATCCCTTCAATAATCGCATTCCAAATATTGAACCGGCACCCTTGTAGAAAGTACTCCATTCAGTCTTTCCAAAACGTGTAGTTGTTGGCGTCGAATAGTGGTGTCTTGTTGGTGGATGTGCCGGTAGTAAGATAGCCTTTGTTTGTAGCCATGGATCTTTCCTCTTTACTCGCGATGTGGAATGAGCTTGCCAAAGATTTTGGCTCTGATACCACTTGTTAGTCCAAGTGGCTACGATAATCTAGAGGGGGGGTGAATAGATTAAGCCGATTTTCTAAGTTTCACCCTCTTTTTCGAATGTGAAGATGGAAGCAATAATGTAAGTGCGGGAAAATAAACAACACACGATGATTTAAAAAGCTTCACCCCACCTAGAGACTACGTGCTCTACCACCCCAGTATATCCGGGATGGGTTTCGGAAAAGAAAAAGAATTTTACTAATAATTACCAAAATTATTACACCTTCACCTTGAAGAGTACCACACTCTTCTTACAACACCACCAAGGAGATTACCACAATCTTCCTTCGCCTATGAAGAGTACCACACTCTTCAACACCTAAGATCACCCAAGTGTGCTCTTACCACAAGAACAACAACCGGGATATCTTGTTTTGGATGATTGACAAATTCAATATTACAACTCGATAATGAAGTGAACAACTTTGAAGTGCAAGTGTAATCAAGAATAAAAGCCTAGACCTCAAGATGTGCAAGTGATAGACTTAGGCTAGAAATACAACAAGAGTATGAAAATGAAGAACAAAATTTGCTTGAGTTGTATTGCTTGTATTGTTGCGTAGTACCTTGTTGCTTTAAAACTTCCTCTATTTATAGGAGAGGTTTTAGATTGATTTCCAGACATAGGCTCCTTTTCGGAGATTGATATCTACAAAAAATGCAATTAAAATCAAGATTATAGCTGTTAGAAATCAACTCCCTAAATTTAGAAAAAGTTGTTTGCTTGTTCAACGGTAAGTTTGCTGATAGACACATAGGGCGACCGATCAAACAGAAAGAAGATTTTGAAAGAATACGTTTAAAATTACACAGGGTGACCGATCGACGTAGGGTTTGACCGGTCGAACCCTGGTTGGACCGGTTGGACCTCTTCAATTTGCAATACATGGAGTTCTTTCTTTCAAACAAACCGGTCGACCCCCTGGTCGACCGATCGACCTCCTGAGATTTTTCAACCATCTCGTTTCTGTTTCGAAAATCAACTTTCATGCACGGGTTGCCTCTTCAGTATGCGGCCGTCGAACACACGAGACATAAGTGTTGTCCAATTTTTGACGAAAATAAACTTCAAGAAATACTCCAAAACATTTGTAAAAACATTTTAAATCGTTTGAGAGTATTTGGACAACATTCAGGGACATTGTTTTGGTGTAAAATCATAGTTAAATAAAATCATCAAAATCATGATAAAAACATTTATCTAACAAGTTTCTGGTGATCTTATATCCTGGTTTAACATTATACCTATTATCCTTCGAAAAGTCCCATACTAGCTTATCTTTTCGCCTCCTAACTCGAATTGGAATCGAAAGAATAGCCTTCACATCTAACGGGCAAAATAAATTTTGAATAACATCAGAATTCCACATTTGCCCCACTGGTAGCATAAGATCATTTACTGTTAGCTCCATTTCTCTTCCTGGTGGTAGTTGAACTGGTCTAAACTTTGGGTTCCCCGGAATACATGGATCCATCCAAACACTCACATTATTCCCTATTCCAATATTCCATCTAATGCCTCGCTCAAGTACTTTTCGACTTGCTTTAATGCTTCTCCACACAAAAGAGGGATAATGGCCATTAGTAGCATGTAAAAAGGAAGTTCGAGGAAAGTATTTCGTCGTAAGCACTTTGGAAAGAAGGGAGTTCTTATTTTGTAACAATCTCCAACCTTGTTTTGCTAACATTGCCTCATTAAAACAATGGTGATCTCGGAAATCAAATCCTCCGTCTACCTTTGATCGACATAGAACATTCCATGATTTCCAAGAATTCGCCTCTCTTCATTTTTTTGTCCCCACCAGAAATTGCTAATGAGGAATTAAGATCTTGACAAACCTGTTTGGGAAGTCAAAAACAAAATAAGTCTGGAGAGCTTGGGCCACAGATTTTATAAGGACAAATTTTCCGGTCGTAGACAAGTACCTATTTTTCCAGTTTTTTAATTTCTTCCTCACCCTATCCACGATCAGCGAGAAGATTTTTTTTTTCGAACGCCCGAGTACCACCTGTATGCCCAAATAGACCCCGTGCTTCTCTACAAGTCCCACTCCCATCCTTTATGCTAATCTAGCTTTCTGGTTGTGTTGTACCCCTTTACTAAATGAAATTTTAGATTTTTCCAAGTTGATCTTTTTGCCCGAGGCTTTCTCGTAGCTTTTAATATATAATGTCCCTGGTTGCCTCAATTACTCGTTCGTTAGCCCGACCGAAAATAATACTATCATCTGCAAAAAACAAATGAGACACCTCCTGCTTTTCGACAGACCCTAATGCCATGTAAACATCCTCCGCCCGCTTAATCAAAGAAGAGAAAGCTTCTGCACAGAATAAAAATAAATAAGGCGATAGCGGTTCTCCTTGCCCGAGCCCACGGGATGGGGATATAATTGAACCATGTTGTCCATTAATCAAGATAGAGAAAGAAATAGAATTAACGCATTTCATAATCAGATTTACAAAATTTGCATTAATTCTAATTTTAAGCATAACCACTCCACTCTATCATATGCCTTTGACATGTCTAGCTTGAAAGCAAAAGAGCCTCTATTGCTTGTCGTATTATTTTTCATCCCATGGAATATCTCAAAAGCCAAAAGAGCATTATCGGTAATAAGTGGGCAGGAACAAAAGCTGATTGAGTATTATTAATAAGATTAGGCAAAATCAGCTTAAGTCTATTAACTATGGTTTTAGTAATAAGTTTGAAAATCACATTCCATAAGCTAATAGGTCTAAAATCCATAACAACTTCTGGATTTTTCTTTTTTGGGATTAAAACAATGAAAGTATTATTAATATTATGGGGACTCTCCTGGCCATTTAGAATTTTAAGAACAACAGACAAAACATCCGACTTGATTATGGACCAAAACTTTTGATAAAAAAGGGCAGGCATATCATTTGGTCCTGGAGACTTGGTAGGATGCATTTGGGATAAGGCTACCACTACTTCATCAACCTCAAATGGTCGGGTCAGAATTTCATTCATGTCGTCTGTCATCTTTGGGTTGACCGTGTTGAGAGCTCTATCCATATCCAGATGAGATTCCGCCGTAAAGAGTGTAGTGTAGTAGTTCAGAAACATCTCCTCAATCCCCTTACTGTCATCCACCCACTGTCCGACATCATTTTTAATTTTTTCGATACTATTTCGGGCTTTTCTACCATTGGCTATTTTATGGAAAAAAGTTGTATTCTGGTCTCCCTCTTTTATCCAATTTGTCCGAGCTCGTTGGTGCCACATCTTTTCTTGCTTAATATGGAGCTCTCGTAATTTTTCTTCCAACATTTGTCTATTTCTCGCAAATCCATCTATAGGTGTCGAGGGGCTGCATTTGGTCTAATTCTGCATCACAATCTTTTATTTGTTTGGTAATATTACCAAAATGTGTTTGCTCCCACATTGTAAGGTTAGAACTACATTTTTGCATCTTATTTCGAATCCTTTGAATTTTCGTCCCTACACTTTCAATTTTCCATGCATCTTCAATAACCTTTGTGCAAGAAGAGTCATTTAGCCACATCGACTCAAATCAGAAAATTCTACGTGTTGGGAAATTTATTTTGTAGATTTTGATGGTACCATGTAAAACTTAAACTAGGAAGTTGGCACCCCATTTTTCTTGTAATTTGTATTGTAATAGATAGGGCTGGAAAAACTAAGTCAAGTCAGCTACGCCAAGAAATACAAGAAGTCAACTGTGGACCCGATTGAAGACTCTGTTGTGTGTCAGCTGAGTATGGCCAAGAAGGAAGTCAAGGACTCGACTGAAGATGTGTCAGCTGAGGAACAACTGTAAGAAATGTCAGTCAAGTCAGTTCAAGAAGCCAAGTCTCAAGTTGAAATGACAGTTGAGTCATCCAATGACTGGAAGCTGACTCAAGTCACCTGGGGTAAAGACAACAGTCTAGTCAAGACAACTAACTTAGATCCGTTCATTAAAAGTCAAGAATGTTACTCAGAATAGTAACATGTCAAAGTGTCAGGTGTAAAGTGCTAGTCCTAGAATTGTACAAAAGGAATAAACCAATGGGAAGCATTGCACCGTGTGTCAGAAAGTCTGAAATGCTGCAAGACAATTAATTCGAGGAAATGTCAACATCAAGGACTGCAGACAAGACAAGCCAACGATCATAAGTGACTTTTGAAATTAGCCTAACTCTTCAACGGGCAAAATTTTAAAAGTGCACTATAAAAGGCTGAGGAAGTTATTGAGAAGAGGTTACCTTGATAACCTGAAGCACGAACAAGCAAGCAATATTCAAGCAACTAATCTGCAAATATTCTCAAGTACATTCAAGCAAATCCTCAAGCCTGAAACTCGAAGGAAATCGATCCAGCACAAAGCTGTGAAGGAAAGACAACTTCAATTCTGTTGAAGAGGAAACATTTGAAGAATCAAAAGGGGTCTACTTTCCAAGGCGGATTGTAGGAATGTTCAAGGTCGAACCAGTATCAAGTTATTGGAGGGCTTCGTGATCAAATCCAAGAGCTTGAGAAGTGAGTCAAGTAGTGCGCAAACCCTGCGAAGAAGAAGCTGAGTCGCAAGAGAAGCTAGCTGTGTGACCAAGGCTGTCTCTAGACTGTTCACCACGTTGTAAACTGATCTTTTATATAGTAGATTCCTCCAGGAGTTGGAGAAGAGAGGACTAGAAGAATTACCCCATCTTCGAACTTCTATAAAAATTAACTGTGTCATTTATTTTTCAGTACATTTATATTCCTGCATACTTACATCATATCTTCTGATAAAACTCACATTTGCTATCCAACTGATAATTAACCAAGTGCAAAAATCAAGTGTTAAAACAAGCTTAAATCAATTCAAAGGGTGCTAAGTCTTCCGCTGATAAAACCAATATAACCAAGTTAAAGTTAAGGTTAAACAACAGAGCTATTCTATCAACAGCTCTATCGAGTCTGTTGAGTGGCTAACTCAGCTGAATAACCAACTTAGTTGTCCCTCAAGGACACAACTGTTTGAGTTAACTCTGTTATAATTTTAAAAGGACTAAAATCGAAAAGTTGGTAAGGTTTATTCAACCCCCCTTTAAACCGTACCCACACCCCTTGGGACCTACACTACGCCTGTGTCCGCCCTTATTCCTCCATCTTTTTCCATTGTTGTTCCACATGATTAATATCGGTTAGTGGTCTGACGCAACTCTTGGCAAATGAGACACCACGTAATCTGGGAACAATGTAACCCAATCTTGATTTCCAACACATCTATCCAGCCTCTCTTGGATATTCTTATCTCCTTCCTGTCTATTTGTCTATGTGTAGAAAATCCCTCATATCCCAAATCTTCCAACTGAGTTTCTTGTAGAACCTGGTGAAACTCCTTCATGTTTTTTTCATCATTTGTCCGGCCTCCAATTTTCTCGAAATTATAAAGGATTTCATTGAAGTCACCTAGGCTCATTGGGTGTGCATGACTTCAACTATATCCCTCATAAGATTCCAAGTTTGATCTTTTGTGCCCTCAGTCAGCCACCCATAAATCCCAGATAGTCTCCACTCTTTATCCCCATCAACAATCAATCCATAAATATGGTGTAATGAATGAGACAACACCTTAAACTCATAATTATTTTTCCACAATAAGCACAACCCTCCTCTTTGCCCCCCCGAGGACATATCACACTCGACAACATGCATACCTCAAAAATTTGAATCTTTAAATGTATCATTTACTTCTGAAATAAGCAATTTGGTTTCCATAAGAAACACAAACGCGAGATCTTTCTGGGAAATTAGACGTTTAAGCACTTGAACTGTCAGTGGGTTACCAAGCCCACGACAGTTCCAACTTAGGCAACTCATTGTTGTCGGTGGGGTTGCGTGTTCGCAATCTCCGCCGATGGAGTAAAATTTACATGGAACATCATATAAGCCAAACTCCCGGACATGTTTAGATCGATCAGTCGCATTTTTTGCGGAACATTCATTTTGTGACTTGGTTGGGCGTTTGGATGGTGTGAGTGTCGGGGTGTTTTTTCTGGTGGGAATACGTTGCTTGAGCCTGGTCCAAACATTCTTTGATTTGTTTTGGGATTTGAGTGGGAATAGAATATGATTATTTGTTGGGGTAATATTTTTTGTAGAGAGAGGCGGTGGTTCACTTTGTGAAGGTTTTGATTGGTAAGGTATGGTTCAGTAGTAAGCTTAGTGGTGAGGGATTAGTTTTTTGGCTCTGTGCATGCATGGTTTGTTGGGTCTTGGTTATTATAGGGAGTAGGTTTGGACATATGGCTGGGAAGGGTGATTTGGAGAGGTTTAGTAATTTGGTTTGGTTTGTAGGCTTTTTTGGGTGTTGAGGTAATGGACAAGGATTAAAGTGATTGGTGGATTTTTTGGTTGAAAGGTGATTCCACTTCGTCACCATCTTGGATAGCGTGGGTAGTTTTTGGATTTGGAATAGGCTTCAAGCTTATATTGTTCGGTAGGCTTGCAGGGGGTATGGTGAATTGGGATGAGCTACTTTTGGATGAGGATTCCTTTTGAAATAGTTTACGAGCAATGGTATAGTTTGAGGGGCCATATACGTCTCTTTGAGTATTGGTGCGTTTTAGCGGGGATGCCTTTAACCACGGACCATACTTCATGCCCGCCGTATCAACACATTCGTTTTGATCATAACTCTCGTAGTTTCTGACAAAATGGCTAATTGATACCACAACAGAAACAATATGTCGAGAACGACTCATATTCAAAGGTAATATTATTTGTTTCCCTTGAACTCTGATCGTTAAAACTCGGATAAGGGGTTTTGTAATATCAATCAGAATTTTAAATCGTAAGAAATTTCCGAATAATCCTTTATTAGAGATATCAACTGTTCAACCTCACCGATTTGTTTCGCGAGAGTTCTAGCCGTGGTTACATTCATACAAGCCGCCGGGACATCATACGCTCTAATCCAAAAGGCTGCCGAGGTAACTTGTGTCATCGATGGTTGTTCGTTCTCCTCGAGCCTCCTAATTGCAAATAGTCCCCCTTATAGTGCCACAGTTGATTTGCTAGAACCCATTCCCTATCCTCCACTTTTTCGAACTTGAAGAGAATAAGATCTCCTCCCCATTCACTAGCCATTATGGACGCCTTGGGTTTCCACGCTTTTTGCATCACTTCGATAAGGTAGAACACCTTCCACGATTTGTCCGTAAATAATTTCCCCACAAGGCAAAAGGATGTATCGATCTGCCCGTGTTGTTCAGTAAGTTCAGATTCATCTAGATCAACAACATCCACTTCCTTTTCTGGCAAATCCTCCATTAACACACTCCCCCACGGAGACTCGCCGGATATGGATAGATTTTCTCACGTTCAACCTGAAAAAGAACCGAACAACACAATTAAAATTAGTTAGCCAAGCCAATTGAGATTGATAATGAAGCGGTCAAGCCCTACTCCAACCGCACGGATAAAAGGGAAAAAGAATTGCGCATCAGGATCAAAACAACAAACGAAATAGAAAAGACGCAAAAAGGATAAACAAAACCCTAGCGAGACGCTTCTATATTAGGCATGAAAACCCTAATGAGAAATATGAAAGGAAGAGACATAATAACAAAATAAGGAAACAACTAAAGGGATAACGCAGAATCAGGGGTGAGAAAATAGAAAAGAGAAGAGATGCCGGACGGATCCTCTGATGACAGGGGGATCGGGAAGGATAACCCTAACGAAAACCTTACAGGCGATCTAACTCCTGACGGGAGGAGAACGCATGATGACAACATTACGCTTTAATCCTTTCCTCAAGGAAGACTTAGCCAGCAAATAATTATTATGTTTCACAAATAACAGAAATTAAATCCTAAACACCCTAACAAGATTTGTGATTTTTAATTAAATAAAGAAAAACAAGTAAAAAGACAATAATCAAACTGAACACGGATATACTTTGAGAAAATATATGAATGAAAGTCTAGGATTTTGGAATTATCTAATCAAACTTGCAAGCATAATATCACAGATTAGGGCTATCCCAACATAATTTGTTATTTTCATTAAGCCCAGGGTTAGATAATACATCTCTGATTCATATCTAACCCCCTGAATAAATTTAGTCCAAAGAATAATATCTTCTCTCGATCTCAATTATTCCCCCAAAATAATCAAAAGTTGATCAGATAATCAATATCAGACAAAGCAATTTATTCAGGAAAATAAATTAATTAATCAGTACTCATGTTTGTTTGAATCAAATCATCCTAATCCTAGAACAAGAAAATTAGTTCATGCTTGGGGATGTGATCATAATCTCAATTGAAGGAATGAAAAACATTATCATGCATCAAGAATAATCACCCAACAATTGAAATCAGGCAAAAGAGATGAATACATATTACTCTTTCATTAAGCAGCAAAATAACTTCAATAGGAATAGGAAGAACCCAAGCAATCCCAATGTTGAAAAGCAAGAGAAAAGAGAGAAAACTAGAGTCTAAATGTGTTAAGAAGTAATGTGTGTCTAAAATAAGGGCTCCTCAAGTCCTATTTATAAGCCTAGAGTCCTAAACAAGGTGGAAGTGCCAAAAAATGTAAAAAAATAAAAAATTTGTGTTCTGCAAGTCAAACCCTGCGCGCGCTCCCGTGCGCGGCCTGCTGCTGTTCAACTGTTGTCTACAGCGCGACCATGCACCAATTGCACGCGAGCGCGCGATCTCTAAACTTTGGAATTTCATCTTGGTGTCTCTTATTGTAGCTCTATCTTTTGGCTTTCCATAGCCACTTGAATAACCTCAATATAAAGTTTCTAGAGAGAGTTATGACAAAAATACCAAGACGTGTCATTTCCAAGATTTCGACATATTATTTTGATTTGTACATGATTTTAACCCATCTAAACGTCTTCATTTGCATTTAGTAGTAGAATTAGACATTGTAGAACTTTTTATTAGCTTTCCAATGGTATATGAATCATGTCAATTGGGCTTCAGATGTGACGTAACATCCAAAATACGATGTCTGCCGCAGTTGCGCGAAATGACTTTTTAACGTTTTTTGCTCCAAAACTTGTTTTTTCCACCAAAACCTAAATAAAATCAATAAAATAACACAACATAACACTAAAACATGCAAATACAAATAAAACACACCAAAAATATGTATATATCATTACACAAAACACACACAAAAACATGCAAAATAATGTTAGCTTTAGATCTATGAATACCAATAGTCGTACGTGTAAGTAAAGGCTTATATTTGTGTTTCTAAATTACAAAAGAAACACGTATGCGGAAGCCAAAATGATCGACTTACCTCCAACTAATGCTTTCTCTACAATCGAATTTTGAATGTTTCCCAATGGGTTTTACTTGTCTCATCTCTAGAAATAGATGATGTATTTTGTAATAACAAAAGTCACAAGAGGACACATGGATTTGTGTGCTTATATAGTTAGTTTTCCCATAAAAAAATAACTTATTTCACATATAACCACCCACACATGATTACTTCATGCTCAACAGAAAATGTTGCACCATTTAAAAAAACATAGGTTGCATTAATGTAACATTGTATTAACATGAGTTTGTAACCCATGTTACATTAATGTTACATTTGTAACTCATGTTCATTAATGTTACTTTCTCCCACTTGGTACAGTAGTTAAGAAATAAAATACATGAATCATAAGGATATGTCCTCTATATGCGAGTAATATCAACTATTTATTACAGTGTATTTATATTTCTCAAATTCTTTCCGTGGTTACAAGACTTAATGAATAAACCTTATGTTTATTTTAGGTCCAAAAATTAATGATATTTCTCAACACAAATGTGCGCACAAAATGAAAAATATCAGCTGAATAAGAGTTCCAATAAATTACATTATGGAACTAAGTCCCATTCGTACTACATGATCCTTAAAACTCTTTGGTGGCATGCATGTAGTTAAAGGATTAACAATCATAAATTCAGTGTTGATGTGCTAAATAACCACTTTCTTCTCTTTAACAGGTTCTCTAGTGCTACGTACTTGATGTCGATGTGTTTACTTCGACTATCACCTTTATTAATCTTAGCCATAAATACGGTAACTCAATTATCTAGTATAATCTTAATGGTCTATAAATAGGATCCACAACTCTAAGCCCATTTATGAAACTCTTCAACCATACACCATGACAAGTAGCTTCAAAACATGATACAAACTCTGCTTCTATAGTAGAGTTAGAAGTCAAAATCTGCTTTGCACTTATCTATGATAAAGCTCCAATGGCAAGCATGAAAATGTATCTAGATGTTGACTTTCATGAATCAACATAACCAGCAAAGTCTGCATTAGAGTGGCCAATATCTGTCCATTTGTACATGAGTATTTAATCTTTTGCCCCTTGACTCAACACCTTCTTTGGAGCTCTCCAGTGGTCAATACCTGGATTTACTTTGATATCTTCCTACTATTCCAATGACAAATGCAATGTCCGGTCTGATACAGACCTGGGCATACATAAAGCTTCCAACAACTAAAACATACGGAATAGTTTTCATTTGTTTCCATTCAAGTTCATTGTTCGGACATTGATTCAAGTTGAATTTTTCACCCTCCACCATGCGTGCAACACTTGGTGAACAATCATTCATATGGAATCTCTCTATAACTTTATTGATGTAGGCCTCTTGAGACAAACCCAAAATGCCTCGAGATCTATCTCTATAGATCTTGAAGCCAATGACATAAGATGTCATGCCCATATCTTTCATATCAAAGTTGCCTTAGAAAAAGTCTTTGTATTGTCAATTCATTCTCTTTGAGTGAATCCCTTAGAAACATGTCTTGCTTTATATCTCTTGATGTTGCCTTTTGAGTCTTTCTTAGTTTTGAAGACCCACTTATGGATGGTTTTCACACCTTCGGGCAACTTGACGAGATCATGGACTTTGTTAGATGCCATAGAATCCATCTCATCTTTCATGGCATTATACCATAAGTTTGATTCCTTAGAATACATGGCATGTGAAAATATTTCAGGATCATTTTTGGCCCCAATATTATAGTCACACTCTCGTAGATATATAACATAGTCACTTGGAATTGCAGACCTCTTGATTCTAGTAGATTTTTTTAACCATTGATCAACATTTTCCTGAATATCCGGATTCTGCTGTTCAACAGGTTCATGTATCTATTTAACTTCATTATCTACAAGATTTGGTTCAACATCTTGTGGAATATCCAAGACCGGTTGCTCAACATGCGCTTGATCTTGAGGCGCATTGTTAACAACAACGATCACTCCATTACTTAAAGTAGGATAATGAGGATATGAATGATCTTTTTGTAACTAGTATCCAAAAATTGACCACTCCCACTGATCAAGTTATTTTCAAGAAATTTTGCATTTATTGATTCCACAAATCTAGTGCTATAAGATGTACAATAGAATCTGTATCCCTTAGACCTGTCAACACATCCAACAAAATACCCACTTATAGTCCTTGGGTCCAACTTCCTTTCTTGAGGATTATAAACTATATTTTAGACGGATATCCCCATGCGCGTACATATTGCAAACTTAGTTTCCAAACCTTGAATAATTCAAATGATGTCTTTGGGGCTCCCTTTGTTGGAGCTCAGTTTAATATGTATAGTGCCATTTCAAGAGCTTCAGTCTATGAGGACTTCGGAAGTTTCGAGCTAGCAAGCATACTTCATATCATGTCCATTAATATTCGATTTCTTCTTTCAGCTACACCATTTTAGTCCGGAGAACCAAACACTGTATATTGGGCAACAATCTCATTCTTTTGAAGAAATCTTGCAAATGGACTGGATGCTTGTTCACTCTCAATGTATTTACCATAGTACTCACCACTTATATCTGATCTCACGATCTTAATTTACTTTCTGCATTGTTTCTCTACTTCAGCTCTAAAGATCATAAAAATATCTAGTGCTTCATTCTTATTATTGAGTAAGTAGAGATACATATAATGTGAGTAATCTTCTATGAAGGCAATAAAGTACTTATCACGATACACATCTGTATCTGGACTACAAATATCTGTATGAATAATTTCTAATACTTCAGAACTCCTCTTAGACCCTTCTTTGACTTGTTAATCTGCTTACCCTTAATGTAATCTATACAAGTCACAAAAGCGGAAAAATTTAGAGTATTAAGTACCCCATCATTTACCAATCTTTTAACTCTATCAACAGAGATGTGTCCCAAAACATTGAGGATTTTTCATTAATAACACATCGCTTAATACCAACAGTATCATGAACGGGTAAAGCAGTACAATTGTCATTATTTTGCAAATTAAGATGAAAAATACTATCAGACAAAATACCACATCAATAGTATCAGATCCATAAGATAAACTATAATATAAGTCCAAAAAGTTAAATGAATAACCAGATGATACTAGTCTTGAAACAAAAATCAAATTCCTTGCAAAACTAAGAATATAAAAAATCTTTTCCACAAGAAAAAATATAACCACTATGTAAAACTAGTTTTCACCTTCCTACTGCTTCCACATATGAGGGCATCTTATTTCCAAAGTAGATGCTTTGCTCACATCCCACTAGTTTCTGCAGGTTTTGCAATCCCTGCAAGAAACTGGTAACATGGATTATTGAACCGGAATCAACCCAGCATGTATTATGACTATCATCAATCATATTAGATTAATAACAAATACCTTTCTTTTCAATCCACTTCAAATATTTAGGGCAATTATTCTTAATGTGCCCTTTTTTTCTTTTGCAAAAATAACACTTGCCTTATTTCTTAATGTCCTTTTGTGGAGGAATATTGTCATTTTTCCTTATCATTGGCCTGATTTTTCTTTTTCTTTCCTGATTTTATTGCCATATTCACTTTGTCACCCTTTCCTATAACCACTCATCCCTCCTCCTAAAAGCAGATGGTCATCAGTATATTTATTGACCATTTGTCCTTATGTGTGTTATAAGAGATCTTAAAAGGACCATACTGTGGTGGGAGAGTGCACAAAATAAAGTAAATCATGGACGAATCTGATATCTTAACTTCCAATGCTTTCAGCTGAGCCGCAATGTCCCTCATTCGCATGATATGCTCGCGCACAGCTCTAATTTTGGTAAGCTTTATGGATGAGAACTGCATTATTAGGGTACTAGTCAATGCTTTCCCAGATAAACAAACTCTCATCAATTGCCTTCAACAAGGCACAAACATTGCCGTATTGCTCGACTGAGCCCCTAATCCCAATAGATATCTGATAAGTGCATTTTTGTTCACATTTTTTTAAACCTTTTTAGATAATCTCTTTAACTTTTTAGTTCATTAATCAATAAATTCAAGAAAAATGACATTGGCTTGTTTTGAATAATGAAGGTAAAGACTTGAAGCAAATTCGTATGATTTCGTATGAAAATACGAACAAAAACAAAGTCTAAAAGAAGGCAAGTAGACTCAATCTCGTGCAGAACACACCCCTAGTGTGTTGGGAAACATGGCCATGCTTCAAAAGGAAGAAAAACAAGAAAAACAGAAAAACACACCCAGCCGTGCTTACAAAGCACGGCCGTGTTTCACACGCAAATCATCAAAACACGCCCAAACCGTGTTTAAAAGCACACCCTGCCAGAAAAACAAGAAAAACAGAAAAACACACCCAGGCCGTGCTTTTTAGGCACGGCCGTGTTTTCTCTCCAGCTCAAAATCTTTTCTTCTTTTGGCGGAAATAATGGAGACTTTTACTTTTTGACAACCTTTGCGCAACTTTCACACCTCATCTTGCTGCACCAAAACTTCATTATCTCCTCAATTGTCATGTGGACACAATGATTCAACCAACTCAACCAATGGAAGTGGAGTATTGTCATGTGAATACAATGATTCAACCAACTCAACCATGAATGTGCACACAATGATTCAACTAACAAGCATGGAAATGGAGCATTTGTTAATATGGTCTTTCACAAAGATAGTGCCTATAAAAGCCAAGAGTTTGAGTTGGGAAATTCATTCATGTAATATTCATTCATATAGAGATTCATTGTGTATTCATCATAGACACTTAGAAAATATTCATTGTGTCCAACATTTTGAGTGGAATTGGGATCAAGAGGTCTTGGAGGAATAAGCTTGTAGCAACATTGGAGAAGAAGGCTTGGATCAACATCATCTATCAAGGAAGAAGTCATTGAGATTTTGAGAAAGATAAGTACACCATGTCTACAACACTTAAATCTTCTTGTGTAATTTATTCTTTTGTCAAAATCATGAGTAGCTAAACTACTAGTGTTTGAATGTAATGAACTCTAGAATGGATTTATGATTAAGGTTTGTATGTTTTTAATAAAATTCTCATGTCTTGTGTGATTCACTTATATCATGTTTATTTCATTCAAGTTAATATTTCCGGTATATTAATTTGATATCTATTCCTCATCGGATAATTGAGAGATTTATGGTGGGAAAGAACCTATATAAGTGAAAAGAGTTGCATGCAATCCTAGATATAGGACGACATAAATCTTCTGAATTAGGGTCAAACCTAATATGGGAATTCATAAATCGTTATAATGCAATTTTGGGGGTTTTAACTAGAAAGAAATTTTAGTTAATCAACTTGAGATTAGGAGTTTTTCGCCTTGAGAAAGGGTTTAACTTAAATCGGGAATTTCTACGGTCCACATAACATGAGATTTTATTAAAAGAGGTTGTTTTTTGCTTAAGGGCTTATGGTTGTATTTTTTTCTTGTTGAATCACAAAAACATTCTAGAGGGATTTATATTCAACACATTTCTATCTCTTGATTTCTCATTCTACAATCTATTTTTATTTTATTTTTTTATAAGTTGCAATTATCTTAAATTCTCTATTTTTCATTTTCCATTTTAACAAACAAAACTCTGATAATTGTTAGATTATATAACAAAAAGACGGTAATTATTAGTACTTACAATCCTCGTGGGAATGACACTCGGTACTCCATAATCTATACTACAAAACGATAGGTGCACTTGCCTAAGGTTTTCTAGAGTAGCTTTTGAGCCATCAAGTTTTTGGCGCCGTTGCCGGGGATTGTAATAATAAGAACACCTTATTTTTGTTAATTTAATCATTTTTTTTTATTTCATCATTTGTCTTTCTAGGTATCTATCTTTGTAAGTCTTGGATTATACTTATCCTCCTTATTTACCGCAGTGCATGCCTACTCGTCGTCGAATTTGGAAGCGCGAGACCGCCGCAAAGAACACGTAGAGGAAAGTATTAGTACAGACCACGAGGAGGATATTAACAAAAGCAAGGATCCCGATATGGCGGATGAACAACAAAGAACCATGTACGACTACGCCAAGCCATCTATGGACGGTACATCGTCTAGTATCGTAAGGCCCGCTGCTGTTGACCAATAATTTCAAATCAAATCAATGCCATTCAAATGGTGCAACATTTTGTTCAATTTGATGGCCTACCGCATTTAAGATCCAAATAATCATATCGCGAATTTCCTCGAAATTTGCGATACTTTCAAAATAAATGGAGTCTCCGACGATGCCATCCGCTTACGCTTGTTCCCTTTTACTCTTCGGGATGGGCTAAACAATGGTTAAACACTTTACCGGGAAGGAACAATCACAACATGGAGCATTATGGTGGAAAAATTCCTTCAAGTATTTTCCACCCGCTAAAACCGCACGATTGAGGAATGAGATCTCTTCATTCACTCAAGAGGACGATGAGACCTTGTACGACACTTGGGAGAGATTCAAAGAATTCTTTGTGAAAATGCCCACATCATGGTCTTCCCATTTTGATGCAAGTCCAAACATTTTACAATGGGTTGCTCTCATCGACAAGGCGAGATGATTGATGCGGCGGGGGGGACATTGAACAATAAAACACCCGGCCGCCTAAGATCTCATAGAAGGAATGGCCATGAATGGCTATCAATGGCAATCCGTACGAGGAAAAAACCAACAGGGCAGTGGGAGTATACAATGCGGACGCGGTGGTTACACTAGCCGCACAGGTCGAAGCTCTGACTCATAAAATTGACGGGTTGGCAGCTCCAAAACCACCACCACAACAAGCCTTCTCATGCGAGACTTGTGGAGCATCGCACAACCACCAAGATTGCCCTCACGCGATACCGCCACATGAACAAGTGGATTATCTAGGTAATCAATCTCGACCCTTTCAAAATAATCCTTTCAGTAACACCTATAATCCAGGTTGGCATCAGCACCCGAACTTTAGTTGGGGAAATCAAGGTCAACAAAAGCCTAATCCAAATGCACTCCCCAATTCGTCTGCACCTCCCGGTTTCCAATCGCGAAAACCAAGTTTGGAGGACTTACTGTCCAAATTCGTCCAAACAACGGAAACCCGTTTCACGGCCACCGAAACATCCTTAAGGAACCAAGAAGCATCCATTCGCAACTTGGAAAATCAAATTGGTCAAATTTCCAATATGATCTCCGAAAGGCCACAAGGGAGCTTACCTAGCAACACCGAGCCAAATCCAAGAGAATAGGTAAAAGCAATCACTCTAAGGAGTGGAACAAAGCTAGATGAAGTACGGATGCTTGGAGGATGAGCCCACTCCCATACAACAAAAAGACGAACAGTATCCAAGGAAACAAAGAAAATGGTACCGAATTCCAACCACCTATTCCGTATCCAAGTCGATGCGTAAGGACAAACATGACGACCAATTTGGTAAGTTTTTGATTTATTTAAACAATTGCACATCAATATTCCGTTTGTTGAAGCCCTTTCACAGATGCCAAAATATGCCAAGTTCCTAAAAGATCTTCTTTCAAATAAGAAGAAGCTTGAAGAAATATCCATGGTGCAATTAAATGAGGAATGCTCGGCAATTTTGCAAAACAAGTTACCTCAGAAAATCAAAGATCCGGGAGTTTCACTATTCCTTGTCATGTCGGTAATTTGATCGTTGATCGGGCATTGGCCGATCTAGGGGCTAGCATTAATTTGATGCCTTATGATTTATTCAAACAAATGGGTCTAGGGAGCCAAAACCAACTAGGATGAGCTTGCAATTAGCTGACAGGTCAATTAAATATCCTAGAGGCATTGTTGAGGATGTTTTGGTCAAATTCGATAAGTTTATATTTCCGGTCGATTTTGTAATTCTTGATATGCAAACAGATGTCGAAGTCCCCTTGATCCTAGGGCGTCCATTTTTAGCTACTGCTAAGGCAATCATTGACGTGCATGATGGCAAACTAATTTTAAGAGTCGAAGATGAACAAGTCATTTTTAAAATCGCTACATCAATGAAAAATACGATAGATAAAGATGACTCCGGTTTTGCTATTGATCTTATCGATATGGAGATAACCAATTCTTTACCAAGCATGATTTCTAACGAATTCTTGGAGACTTGTATTGTTCAAAGTGCGGGTATATCGGATGAAAACCCTTTCTTAGGGAATCAGACTCGCATTGGAGGAAAACGCACCAACAAACGACAAAAAGAGTTCGAAAAATTGAAAACTCGCAGTGGGGTATATCAAACCATCCATTGAGGATCCACCACTGTTGGAGCTGAAAGAGCTACCCGAACACTTGGAATATGCATTTCTAGCCGAGAACGCCAAACTTCCCGTAATTATTTCCTCCGATTTATCTTCTCATCAAAAGGATAGATTGTTGGCAATATTACGGGAACATAAAAAGGCCATCGCTTGGAAAATCTCCGATATTCAAGGGATCAATCCTTCCTTTTGCACTCACAAAATTCTGATGGAGGAAAATTTCAAGCCGGTTGTTCTACCTCAGCGTCGTTTAAATCCAAACATGAAAGAGGTAGTCAAGGCGGAGGTAATCAAATTACTTGATGTTGGGCTCATCTATCCAATTTCTGACAGTAATTGGGTGAGTCCAGTTCAAGTGGTTCCAAAGAAAGGTGGGATGACGGTGGTACCAAATGAAAAGAATGAACTTATTCCAATGCGGACGGTAACAGGTTGGCGAGTTTGCATCGACCGACGACTCAATGATGCTACTCGCAAGACCATTTTCCTTTACCTTTTATTGATCAAATGCTTGAAAGATTATCTCGTCACTTGTATTATTGCTTCCTTGATGGCATGTCGAGTTATTTTCGATCCCGATAGCACCGAGGACCAAGAAAAGACCACTTTCACTTGTCCCTACGGTACTTTTGCCTATCGCCGCATGCCTTTCGGGTTGTGCAATGCACCGGCAACCTTTCAAAGGTGCATGCTTGCTATCTTCGACGAACTTGTAGAAGATATCATGGAAGTCTTCATGGATGACTTCTCGATTTTTGGGGACTCCTTTGATCTTTGTCTTGCAAATCTTAAAAAAGTCCTCATTCGTTGCGAAGAGACTAACCTGGTTCTTAATTGGGAAAAATGTCATTTCATGGTATAAGAAGGTATTGTTTTAGGACATAAAATTTCTTGCGGGGCATTGAAGTTGACAAGGCGAAGGTTGAGACAATTTCAAATTGCCTCCACCACCACGGTGAAGGCAATCCGAAGCTTTTGGGGCACGCCGGGTTCTATAGGCGATTCATCAAAGATTTTTCAAAATTTCCTACCACTCACTCGCCTCTTGGAGAAGGATGCGGTCTTTCATATCAATGATGAATGCCTTCAAGCATTCAATACTTTGAAAGAAAAACTCACCACTTCTCCCATCATGGTAGCTCCGGATTGGTCTCAACCATTCGAACTCATGTGTGATGCCGCGATTATGCGGTAGGTGCGGTGCTTGGGCAACGAAAGATAAGCATTTCCGACCAATTCACTACGCAAGTAAAAATCAATCCCGCTCCCAATTATACAACTACGAAAAAGAGTTACTTGCGTGTTTTCGCTTTGACAAATTTCGTTCATATTTGATCCTATCAAAAGTCATTGTCTATACGGATCACTCGCTGCTTTACGTTATTTGCTTGACAAAAATGATGCAAAACCACGACTAATTCGATGGGTACTCTTACTCGAAGAATTCGATGTGGAGATCAAAGATAAACGGGGTGCCGAAAATCTTGCCGCCGATCACCTGTCAAGGCTAGAGCACTCCGACACCGACAAACAACAAAAATGATATATCAACGATTCTTTCCTGGATGAGCAACTCTTTGCCTTGAACTCAATTTCAATTGATAATCCTTGGTTTGCAGATTTTGCTAATTATCTTGCAGGAAAAGTTCTACCGAAAGGGCTGACCCATCAACAAAAGAAGAAATTCTTTTCGGACCTCAAATACTATATTTGGGATGATCCCCACCTCTTCCGAATTTTTGCGGATCAAATCATACGAAGATGTATCACACTTCCTGAAACGATCTCCATTTTGAATCATTGTCACAAAGGACCTACCGGTGGGCACTACCAAGCGAATACCACGGCACGAAAGGTCCTTGAGTCGGGTTTCTATTGGCCTACACTTTTCCAAGACGCAAAACGGTATGTTGAAACTTGTTATAATTGTCAACGAGCAGGAAATATTTCTCGAAAAAATGAAATGCCCCAAAATGGTATTCTTGTTTGCGAAATTTTTGATGTTTGGGGTATTAATTTTATGGGACCATTTCCTGCGTCTTTTGGCAATAAATACATTTTGGTAGCCGTTGACTACGTGTCTAAATGGGTAGAGGCTCAAGCCTTGCCTAAAAATGATGCTCGAGTAGTGGTGCATTTTCTAAATAAACTTTTTACCCGATTTGGTACTCCACGAGCCATCATTAGTGATAGAGGCACTCACTTTTGTAATAGTCAATTTGACAAAGTGTTAAAACGTTATGGTGTCACACACCGAGTCGCCACCGCCTATCACCCTCAAACTAGTGGTCAAGTCGAAGTGTCCAACCGCGAATTAAAAAGAATTTTGGAAAAAATGGTTGGACACTCTCGCAAGGATTGGTCCCTCAAACTCGACGATGCCCTTTGGGCTTATAGAACGGCTTTCAAAACGCCAATAGGAACTACTCCATACCGACTCGTTTATGGTAAGGCGTGTCATTTACCGGTTGAGCTTGAACACAAGGCCTTTTGGGCTATTAAAATGCTTAATTATGATTTGTCAAGTGCAGGAGATAACCGTTTATTGCAGATTAACGAACTCGAAGAATGGCAAAATTCGGCATACGAGAACTCGAAAATTTACAAAGAGAGAACAAAGTAATGGCATGACAAACGCATTAAGCAAACAAGAGAATTTCAACCTGGTGATCAAGTGTTACTCTTCAATTCCCGACTCCGACTATTCCCGAGGTAAGTTAAAATCCCGTGGTCCCCCATTCATTATTTCGAGTGTTCCCTTGCGGACTATTGAAATCACGCACAAGGAAATGGGAACATTCAAGGTAAACGAACATCGTCTGAAGCTTTATTTTGGGGGCACCATCGATGATAGTTATCGAGATTCTATCCATCTTAACGACCCCCAAAATACATCACAGGAGTAGAGGTAAAATGGTCCAGCTATACGACGTTAACGAAGCGCTATTCGGGAGGCAACCCGGCATTTTGTGTGAAAAAAAAAGAAACACGGTCTGACCGTGTTTTTACACCACGGTCGTGTTCGTCAATCAATTGACGAACACACCTTGGCCGTGTTCTTCAATTCAGGCCATGTTGACAATTCACGTACAAAACACGGCCTGGGCGTGTTTTTAAACACGCCCGTGTTTTATTTCGTAAAAAAAAAATTGTGGGATGGAAAACACGTACGAAACACGGCCGGGGCGTGTTTAAAAACACGCCCGTGGTTTTATTCGAAATAAACAAAAAAAATTTTTTTTTGGGTGAAAACTCGTACAGAACACGGCCCGGGCGTGTTAATTAACACGCCCGTGTTTTAAATCGGAAAAAAAAACTGAAAGACGTACCGAACACGGCCGTGTTCGGTAAGTCTAAAAACAGGGGGGCCATTTTTCTTCATATTTTCTTCCCCAAAACCCTTTCTTCTTCCCAAATTCCCCCTTTATCTCTAACCCTTCTCCCATATTCCCAATTCTCTTCTTTCTTCTCTCTCAAAAACCACACCACACCACACACTTTCACACCACAAGGCTTCACTTCTTCCCCTATACTATGTCTTCAAGGTATGTGTTGTTTTCTTTTCTTTTCTTTTTCTTTCAATTTCGAATTTTGACTTGTTTAATTTAGTATTTTTATTCTTTTGTGTGTTGTAGTAAAGATTGCCCTATGTTGTAATTAGCAAATTCATGAATTTGTATTGCCAATTTTTCATGCCCTAGAAATTGAATGGTAGGGAAATTAAAATTTGGATATTTGTTGTTAATGGTAAAATCATGAATTTCTTTTTATGACATATTTCTTGTGAATTTTTGTGAGTTTAATTGAGTTTGTTTGTGGTAATTTCTTGGTTCTTGTGGTAATGGTGGGAAATTATTCTTGTGATATTTTTATCTTGCTAAATTGAGGAATTGGTCATTTGTTTTTGATATTCATGAACTAAATTTGAAGAGTTAGACTTGGATTCATATGATTAATATTCCTAAATTGTTGTTGAGATATCTTTGTTTTTGTTGAATTGCTATTATTGAAATGTTGTTGAAAAAGGGATGTTGTTGAATCATTGTTGCAAATGGGGTGTATAGCTTGTGAAGATAGATTCTTGTTGAATAAAGGTGTTGATAGGGTGGAATTTTGAATAAATTGATGCCTTTTGATGCTTGGGATATTGTCTATGTCTCTTAGAATGGTTTTTCACGTTGTTATAAGTTTATGTTGACATAGGAATCCCAGGTCAAAACGCGGACGTACCGGTGATGCTTCATCCTCCGTGGCCCCCACACACGGCGGTCGTCGAGCCACTCGTACTGACCCACCGGTCCCTACCAACCCGTTTGGTATATCTTTCCGAGATAATGATCATGAAGCTCAATACCATCGTCTAGCCCAACGTCACATCATTAACACATGATTCTCAGATAACCCTACATTGGATGGGCTCGGGTTGCGTACAGATGTGGATTGGATGTTCAATCAGCTTGGGTGGGGCTATTTCATGAATCTAGCCACACCCACCTACATCTGTCTCACATTAGAATTTCTGAGTTCCTATGACGCTGAGATCACATCAGGCCGACACGCTGAAGAAGGACGTATCACATTTCGGCTCTTCAACAATGATCATCAACTCACACTGGCAGAATTTAATTCTATCTATGATTTACCCACAAATGGGTTGCGTATAAAGCCATTGGGGTTCCGTGATCGACAATTTTGGCAAGATATTACGCATGAGCTGGAATATAATCATTCCTCATCAAAATCCTCATGAATTGTCAATCCTTGCTTCCGTTATATCCATCGGGTGCTCTCAAGTACACTATTTGGCCGGGGCGAAAGCGAAGGAGTCGTCCGACTTGATGAGCTCTATTTTCTATGGTCAATGGTGAATTCTTCTTTGGCTGACACGGGTTCTTATCTCGCAAAGCATTTTCTCAAAGTGAGCAGGAAAAACCGAGGTAAAATCATCATTGGTGGCCTTATTACTCCTATCGCCACCCATTATGGTTATAACCTCGCAGGACTCGAGCAAGCCCGGGGACCAACCCGGATCGACTTTGAATCTTGCATTGCTATGGGAATGATTCAACGGAGCGGTATGGGTTATGCTTTAAGGTTCAAAAGACAGACTACACGCATCCATTGTCGGACCCTTCTCGCACTTCCGGTTCGATCCGGACAATTGGAAGATGATGTACCCGCAAGGTGATAACCCGGATGCATTTCGATTACCCGCACCGCCGCCTCCGGCACGATGCCTATCAAAGTGAGGAACCGGATATTGATGCTCCTCGGCGCCTCAACCACCAAGGCAACCACCAACCCCCATGGATGACACTAGATCTCTTCTCCACGCCATTCGCTTGGAGCAACGAGCTATATTGGATCGCCACGGGGAAATGATGACGCAGCATTATGCTCGAATTGAAGAACAACAACAACAATTCTTCATGAATCTTCAACAACAGCAACAACAACAATACGGCCAACAGCAGTCCTATTTTGCCATGATGGATCGTATCCAACAATGACATATTTCGCAAGGACATTTCCCACCACCACCACAATGAAGGTCGTATTTTTTTTTGTTTCATATTTTTTTTTACGCTTTTTAATCTGGATTGTATCACATCTCCTTCTTCACATTGGGGACAATGTGACCCTTGAAGTTGGAGGTGGTGAGATTTATCAGGATATTTGGATAATTTTTACTGTTTTTTTAGTTTTGTGTGGGATTACGTTTTTAATTATTTTTGTGTGGATGTTTTATTTTTTTATGCACTTTTAAATCTCTTGCAAACAAACATGAGATATTTTTTTTACAATTCGATAAGTTGTTTGTGAATTTGTTTTAACCATTTTTTCTCCCAAAAAAGTCATCTTTTTGAACTCAAATCGCCAAAATGTTTTAAAACCGTGTGACTCTAGTAAAAGGATGAATTTGGCCAAAAGAGTTTAATGTCATGAAAATAGTTTGGACTTTGCTTAAAATTAGATACTTTGTGTCATGATCGTTGGAGAAATCATTATTCAGGTTTAAAAAAAATGGTAAAAAAAAACCGATAATCGAAAAATAAATAAATAAATAAATATATATATATATATATATATATATTTTTATAAAAAAGGACAAATCGAGGTTATACTCCTCTTTTTATTCTTTGCTAGTAACTAGGAGCATTCATGAGCCCCATGTTTGTCTTTTACGTAAAACGGTAGCACAAATATGAGTATGGGACACCACCCTAGGAGTTTTTGGAAAGCATTCAAAATTTAAACCTAGTGGAAGTTTACCTCAAAAATGTCCTAATTTATAATTATATGAATAAAAAAAACAATAAAAACCCGAGTTTTGGACATCTCCTTTTATCATTACATTCTTGTATTTGGTCTAAGCGAATGATTAACAATTCCTGTGATATAACAACTGTGATGATTAAACGATTCCACTCATCAATTCACCCTCTTTTTAACAAATTGGTTGACTTGGAAGAACGAATCGATTGGCTCAATTGGGAATAAAAAGGTTAGCGATTTACTTCAAACATGTCGAAATTGTGAAAATAGATACCTCATTTTTGTTTTCAACCCCACTCTTTGTTTTAAAAATTGCTTGAGGACAAGCAAAATTTCCAAGTTGGAGACGGTTTGATAAGTGCATTTTTGTTCACATTTTTTTAAACCTTTTTAGATAATTTCTTTAACTTTTTAGTTCATTAATCAATAAATTCAAGAAAAATCACATTGGCTTGTTTTGAATAATGAAGGTAAAGACTTGAAGCAAATTCATATGATTTTGTATGAAAATACGAACAAAAACAAAGTCTAAAACAAGGCAAGAAGACTCAATCTCGTGCAGAACACACCCCTAGTGTGTTGGGAAACATGACCATGCTTCAAAAGGAAGAAAAACAAGAAAAACAGAAAAATACACCCAGGCCATGCTTACAAAGCACGACAGTGTTTCACACGCAAATCATCAAAACACGCCCAAACCGTGTTTAAAAGCACACCCTGCCAGAAAATCCCATTTTTGCGAAGAAAACACGGCCAGGCCGTGTTTATAAACACGGTCGTGTTCGTCAAATTTGACGAACACGGCCAGGCCGTGCTTTTTAGGCACGGCCGTGTTTTCTCTCCCTCAAAAAAATCTTTTCTTCTTTTGGCGGAAATAATGGAGACTTTTGCTTTTTGACAACCTTTGAGCAACTTTCACACCTCATCTTGCGGCACCAAAACTTCATTATCTCCTCAATTGTCATGTGGACACAATGATTCAACCAACTTAACCAATGGAAGTGGAGTATTGTCATGTGAATACAATGATTCAACCAACTCAACCATGAATGTGCACACAATGATTCAACTAACAAGCATGGAAATGGAGCATTTGTTAATATGGTCTTTCACAAAGATGGTGCCTATAAAAGCCAAGAGTTTGAGTTGGGAAATTCATTCATGTAATATTCATTCATATAGAGATTCATTGTGTATTCATCATAGACACTTAGAAAATATTCATTGTGTCCAACATTTTGAGTGGAATTGGGATCAAGAGGTCTTGGAGGAGTAAGCTTGTAGCAACATTGGAGAAGAAGGCTTGGATCAACATCATCTATCAAGGAAGAAGTCATTGAGATTTTGAGAAAGATAAGTACACCATGTCTACAACACTTAAATCTTCTTGTGTAATTTATTCTTTTGTCAAAATCATAAGTAGCTAAACTACTAGTGTTTGAATGTAATGAACTCTATAATAGTATCCCAGATGAAGTTGATCTTTATGAAAAGTGGGAGCGATCTAACCGTCTCTCCATTATGTTTATAAAGACCAAGATATTGATGGCTCAAAAGCTACTCTAGAAAACCTTAGGCAAGTGCACCTATCGTTTTGTAGTATAGATTATTGAGTACCGAGTGTCATTCCCACGAGGATTGTAAGTACTAATAATTACCGTCTTTTTGTTATCTAATCTAACAATTTGCAGAGTTTTGTTTGTTAAAATGGAAAATGAAAAATAGAGAATTTAAGATAATTGCAACTTATAAAAAAATCAAATAAAAGTGAAAAGAGTTGCATGCAATCCTAGATATAGGACGACATAAATCTTCTGAATTAGGGTCAAACCTAATATGGGAATTCATAAATCGTTATAATGCAATTGTGATCACATGTGTATTTAGACATAAATTGTTGTGGCTATTCTTTAAAGATGTTGTGGCTATTCTTTAATCAATAAAAATCTATATTAATCATTTAGATATTTTTTTAATGAGAACTAGATCTTACAAATTTCAGCATTATCTAAGTCAAAATACACATGCTAAAATTTGTAATTGAAACAAAATTGCATGATTATACAAAATATCATGCACTAAAATGATTTATATACATGAAATAAACCCACATAAAGCCTGTATGAACATCAATAATATTCCTGAGATCAAATTATTTTTGGGTGAAGTTTTGCAATATTTAATATTATATGCCCAAACTGAAAAGGACGGTTATATAAAATAACGGGAACGAAAACTGACAAAATGTTTGGTAGCCTGACTGGTTATAGCATACAAGATCAATTTCACCACCCGTTTGACACACGCACAACTACAATACTTAATTTCTTCTTAAGTCTTCTTCATCACTAAATATGGGTCAATCCAAAAACAAAAAAATGCAAGCCCCATATATACTCGACAACCTCATTTTTAACATAGCAAATCATGTGATAACCCAAAATCCATAGAAAAAATCACATAATCATAAAAGGCATATAATAAAGAGATTTTCAATATCAAAACACACAATATTTGAAGTATCAACCATCTAGAACTTCAAGGATACATATATTCAGAGATGGGTTTAGTTTTGGTTCATCAAAATTATGAATACAAAAATAAAACTAAAATATATATCATCTGAAATCCAACTTCGAACCGGATGAAATCAGATTTATACTACCTAAAATTTCGAACCCATGAATAGTTAACAAAAAATCATATATCCAAAAAAGCAAGGCATATGTCAATCTCTGATCTGATACCAAATGTAAGTATAGCTTTATATTCATGTTTCTACACTACAAAAGAAACACATATGCGGAAGCCAAAATGGATCGACTTATCTCCAGACCTTGCTTTCTGTATGATCAAATTTCGAATGTTGTTCAGTGGGTTTCACTTGTCTCATCTTTAAAAATAGATGGTGTATTTGTCATATCAAGAGTGACCAAAGGACCATGGATTTGTGTCCTCATATAGTTATTTTTCCCATAAAAAAATAACTTATCTCACATATATAACCACCCACGCATGGTAACTTCATGCTCAACATAAATGTTGCACCATTATGAACACATGGACTGCATTAATGTAACATTGCATTAACATGGGTTTGCAACTCATGTTACATTAATGTTACATTTATAACTCATGTTCATTAATGTTATAGTACGACCGTATACAAAATAAAAAATTAATAGGAACAATAATCATTTTGTTTTAATATTTTCATAGTAGAAATATCGACGAGTTTAATTTTGGAAATTTGGTGGATCCAGTGCATTACTCTATAGGCTTAATTGCAAACTATAGGGCAGTGGCTTTTTAGGACCATAACTATTTGAATTGGCAATTTAAGACTTTAATTTAAGAAAATTAGCACATTGAGGCCAATTTTCACCAGAACTCTCAATTTCGGCCGGAGTTACTGATGTATCTGCCATGTCAGCACTATAATTGGGGATTTTGCATTTAAACCTGAACTAGTTGAGTTACACCATGACATGTTACAAATGGCATACAATGTGGCATTTTGATTTTTCTTTTTTGTTTCTATTCAACAAATTATTTTTTGTTTTGTTCTTTGATAATTATTATTATCAAATTTAATTTGATAATAATTATTTTAAAATTTTGAAACTTAATAATTAACTTTAAGGAGTATAAATAAATAAAGTAATGTACCTACTTTATGTTTTAGTAAATTTTTAAAATTATTTTCTTTTTTGAAAGGTTAACTTTAAGAATACATTTTCTAAAAAGAAATCAAATATGAACTAATTTAATAATTAATGAAAAGAATCATAATAATTAAAAAATATATATATAAAAAAATAAAATAAAAAAAATTGTAAATTATTTAAAAGCATTATGTTACTTATAATATATACAAACTTATGATAATATATTTTTAGATTTAATATTTATATATTACTAAACTTATCTCCATTAAAATAACCTTAGTGTCCATTTGTATGGAGGGATTTGAAATTCCATGGAATTTGAAATGAATGGATTTCAAACTCATCGGATTTGAAATCCATCTCTTGTTTGGATAATGTGGATTTGTGTAGGGATTTCAAATCCATCATAAATCTTGATAAAAGAATTTAAAAGTTCTATTAATTTTCTTAATTGATATTTAATAAATTAAAATAAAAGATAAAATCTTATTATTTTATAAATCATTATAATTCTATACACTAATAAAAATATCAAATATATAACTTTTATTATGTGTGTATATGTGCGTGTAAAGATGCACCAGTGTGAATATGTGAGAGAGAGTATGCTTGAATGTGTGCAGTGTGTGTAAGAGTATGTAAATGTGTGCAGTGTGTAAGTAAGTGTACATATGTGCAGTGTGTGTGCAGTGTGCGTAAATGTGTGCAGTGTGTGTAAGTATGTGTAAATGTGTGCAGTGTAAGTGAGCATAAAAAGGAACAAAAAAAAGGAATGAATTTCAAATGACTAGGTTTTGGAGAGATTTAAAATCCTTTGAAAATGAACTAAAACTTAAAGATGGATTTGAAATCCATTGAATTGGATTTATATGTCAAACAAGGGTGTGGATTTCAAATCCCTCATCCCAAATCCCCCATCTAAATGCACCCTTATTTTCTCTATTCCCTATTAGTTAATATTTTATTTTGACAACATTAATTTACACATTTGAATTAAATAAAAAACTGAAAAATGTTCCATCTTCGCGTGACTCACGTCCCCACTGGCCACTACCACCACCGCCGCCTCCAAACCTCAGCGGCCACCACCATTGTCCCTCAACATCCCAACTCACCTATTTATTCTCTTTTTTCTTCCTGTCACCGCAGCCGCCTACCATCCCTCCCCCTCACCACCATCTCCCTTCCCTAGTCCCCACCACAACAATTTCCTCTTTTGACGGCTTTCATGCCTTCTTTTCATAATTTTCACGCATCCGCAACCATTTTCTCTTTACTATTTTGGGCATCTTTTTCATCATGGCTGCCGTGGTGGGGGAAATAGAAACTGGAGGAATTAGGATTAGGATTTGATTGAGAAATACCATCTCCCCAGCACAAAACTAGATTATTTGAAAAAAATTGGTTGCTTAGGGATTTTCAACATAGAACCAGATCATTGATGTGTACCTTCAGCAGACGGTGGTGGTGTGAGTGGGCAGCCGTGAGGTGAGGAGGGAGAGACGGCATATACAGGGTGGAGGGAGAGGTGGGGGGAGTAAGTGTTCATAGAAGAAGAAAGAAGAAGAAAGTGACTGGGGAAGAAGAAGAAGGCTACTGGGCTTGGGGGACGAAGGAAATAGGAAAAGAAGGAAGAAGGAAATAAAGAAAATGAGAAAAAAACTGATGATACATTTCTTTTTTTTTCCTGTTTTTTAATCCTATTTTTGTTGGATATGGTGTGGGTGTTGAGACTCGTCTCATAAATTTTGACTCGTGAGATAGTCTCACAAGAGACGTACTCAATAGTATTAATCAAGATTTGTAATTAATTAGTGTTAAACATAAGTTAAATTATTAATAACTAAGATTCTTGAATAATCATTAAAATTAAAATAGTTCAAACCTTTTATAAAATTTAAAACTAGCTCGAGCTCGACTCAATTAATAAATAACAATCATATATGCGCAAAAAGATGTTTTCAGAGCTTATTTGAATCATCGTATAAGCTCTTATATCTTGTAAGATATTTTTAGATGTTATAAGATGTTAGCTATTATTTTGAAAGTAAGTTACCGAAGTGTTTGGATAAAATAAGATGATAGAGCTTATAAGATGTTAGTAATTGCATCTTATTTTGAAAATAAGATATAGGACTACCAACTTTTGACATAATTTGGTAGTTCGATACGTTGAACATTGGAAAGGACTCGAGTATGTCGGCGGAGAAGATGAGAAAGTAACTTCTCATAATGGAAAGAATTATTTTCCGAACCTCATGGAGGCTGTGCACAATAGCCACGAGTAATCTACCTGCAAGTCACAATTATACTAATGATAAAAAAAATAATTGCAAACAATTCACTATAATAAATAACCAAACATCGTATAAAGAAGAATGAAACAATAGTTTTTACACTAATTCTAAAAAATATTCACTTATTATTGTAAAGTTAAAAAATTGAAATAATTCAATACAATTGCATCCAATGCATTCTAATAGATACCAAATACTATATTAATAAAAAAAAATGATTAGAAATTCTCTAGTTAACCACAAAAAAAATATATTCTTGAAGAAAAAAATATCCTAATTGTGTATATGTTAAAAATTGAAAACAATTCAATACAATTGTAAATAATTCATTTTAATAAATAAATAAATAAATATTATATAAATGAAAAGAAAAATGATATTTTGCTAACTCCCTAAAATGTTCTATTCTCGAAGAAAAATCAAAGAGAATAATTATTTCACGGTATGATATAGTAATAATTTGGACTTTCCGGTATATTATTCAATTTGATTTTTCGGTATAACAATTAGTATGACTACCAAGCATGTATATTAATCAGTTAACTTCCCGGTATAACAATTATTATGACTTCCAAGTATATTAATCAGTATGACTTTTTGGTAAGATATATCAATCAGTTTGGCTTCATGGTATAACAATTAGCTATGATTTCACAGTATATTAATCAGTATGTCTTCCCGGTATATTACATAGTACAACTTCTTGGTACATTAATCGGTTGGACTTCCCGGTATAAAAATTAGTGTGACTTCATGAAATTTTAATCAATGACTTCACGGTATAACAATGGACTAATTAGTCAAAGTGTGGTTAAGTTATGAAGTGTTAGATAAGTGTAGAAAAGAGTTTTTTTAAAAGTGTGGGTAAAAAGAGTTTGTTATGTTAAAAGTGTATGTTTGAAAACTCTCCCATATCCTTTAAAAAAAAAAGGAAAATTCTCCCATATATATACTACTCTCAAGCAACAAAGATTAAAATACAATTCGAAATAAAATAAAGTAAGACTGTTTCATTCAACCACACAAAATAAATATTCCCTTAAAATAACATTTTATTTAAGCACATATAGTTAGAGGAAAGGATTAGAGTCCATCCCCCCACACTAGCAACATCAACATAGCGAATTCATGCTAATCGATTCACGCATACAATAATTACTAGGGCACATAAATAGTTTTAGGGGATCGAAACTGAAGACTTGGACTTCATAGTAGCAATTCTGACAGCACGAAAACCAGCACGAAGTTCAACAGGACAACACGAATCGAACTCGTGTTGACAACATGGAAGTCGTGCATCAACCCCTTGCATCAATGCCGTGCCGATTATCACGACAACCATCACCAACACCAACATTTTCGTAAAATTGAATTTGATAGCACTTTTTCCTCCTGCCATTTTCAAAAAAAGAAATCAAAAATTGATGAGTATATCAATTTTTTTTCTGGTACATGGTTACAAAAAAATGACTCTAAAGATGCCTTTTTATGCAGGTTTAGTGTGATCTGCAGTGAAGATTTTGTAAATGAATCTTGATGGTGAGAAAGTCCAAATTCATTTCTGCTTATTCATGTAGTTACTATATGATTTTTTTTTCTTATTAGGGCATTGTGCTAATTATTGTTCTTTACTATATGATTTCTTTTTCATATTAGGGCATAATCATCGTGAGATTTTTGAGTAATTAAACTTATTGTCAAGAATCAAGAGTTGATATTTTGATATCAATTGTAAGTGTCACGCCCCAAATGGAACGCGACGACGATCCACAACTTAAATACAATAACCAAATAGTCTAGACAAATATCAACGAGAACCCAATGAAACAGAGTCTAAATAGCAGCGGAAATAAATAACAAGTACAAATACAACTTACAGTCCACAATCCATAATCCAAATTACATACCCGAAAATCAACCAAATACAACAACTTAAAGTCAAAGGGTTCTACGCCCTTCAGTTACAAACCGGAATGGAAAGAAATACAGGAGTCCAACAACAACACAAGAAAATAGTCCAATCAACAACAAGAAGAAGTAATAAATCCAA
Organism: Rehmannia glutinosa; assembly: GCA_016081115.2. NCBI lineage: Eukaryota > Viridiplantae > Streptophyta > Magnoliopsida > Lamiales > Orobanchaceae > Rehmannia > Rehmannia glutinosa. The sequence goes on along the minus strand of JABTTQ020001821.1, from coordinate 445,673 downwards.
CAAGCGGAGTACAAGGTCTCAATCCAGGGCCGGTTCAGCATCTTCAACGAAATCCTCATCTAAGGTTAGAAAATAAGTGGGGATGAGACAGAAATCTCAGTGGATGGGGTGATCGTGTGCAGGTGCGGCGCAATATAGTTAATGTGAGAAAACAATTATATGAAAACGCGTGAGTATGATGCATGAATTCACACACGATTCAAAGTAGCGTCGTTACAAAATATTTAAATAATATACTTATACGATTCAAGAAAAATAGCTCATGGTCACACAGGCACTATGTGATTCATCGAAGACAGTAGGATTGCGTGCGGAAATGTAACGCCAATCCCATGCAAGGCAAATAATGGTTGCGTCGGATTTGTAGCGCCAACCAATGCAAAACAAGTAATCGCTTTGCGTTTTAAATGTAACGCCAACCAGGCGGGTCCGATAACTCCGAAATCGTGTGGATCGGACAACGATTCCTTCGTTCTTCCTTGTAACTCCCAGCAGATGGTCCAAGACCGGTCACCTTATCGCTCCATAGGCAAAGACAAAATCCACAAAGTGGAGCTTGCAAGGCTCGGATCTGTCATAATCATGATTATACCTCAAGTACTACGACTGTTTCCCTTGGACACTCCGTCCCTCGATTGCGGGATTAGGGCGATGGGGCCGGAAGAGTGGAATAGCAGCGAATCGCCTTCCATCCCGACGTATCCATTCCGATCGTGAGCTCGACACACCAAGTTGACTCAGCAGGAAGGTAAATACAAGTACATGCAATCAACTGCAGCAATGAGTATTATTGATTCAGAAGCGATTCGAGAAAAATTTTTGAAAATTCGCGAGTAGCAATTTTGGCGTTGGTGGAGTTTTGGATGAAGATGATTATCGGAAGGATAAACAACCTTCGACATCTTGAAAGATTAGGTGGAACATAAGTCCCATTATAGATTCAAAATCGCAAGGCGAGGAAGTCGCTCCGCGATTGGGTATTTGTCACGCCCCAACTCGGAGCCGTGACACAGTCAAATGAACTTAGGCCGGTTTACTTAAACCGCCCGAAATAAACCAATTATTCATTCGCAAAAGTAATTCAATCATAACAAAAAAAATCCCAAATCATACATAAAGTCAAATAATCTAAGTCCGAAATGTCGCAGCGGAAATAAAAAAAAGGTACATCATTGTTCAAATGGTTCTACGGGTCCTACGCCCGGCTATTACAAATTTCACAATTGTTCGTTCATCAAAATAACATAAATAAAATTCAGTTGACTCAAGCTCCGGTAATATAGGATTAGTTTGTAGCATCAAAGTCTTTGCCGCCTTCCTCTTCCGGCAGGGTCTCATCCTCTGGTTGGGAAAAATAGGCGGGAGTGAGACAAAAATTCTCAGTGGGTGTGGTAGGTGTGTGTGCAAGTGAGGCTTATATTTTATGCAGTAAAATTGTTTCATGAGTTTTGATGCAAGAAACGTGCGATGACATTTTCATATACTTAATAGTTTTATTAATATTATTTAGCGGTCATCATTCAATTCGGATCGCTTGGTTGCGCACGCGAAAGTGTGACACCAACCTAGTCGATCCGTCAATTCATATCGGTTGTTGCGCACGAAAGTGTGACGCCAACCTGCACCACCTTATACGGCAGAGAAGTGTCGATCAAACATCATCTCCCCAAACAAGACACCTTATCCCTCACAGCCGATAGGTGAAGCCGCTATCTCAGTTGGCACGACGTCTCCACAGTGGAGCCAGCTAAGCTCGGAGAACGTCATAATCATGATTATACCCAAAATCCTACGACCCAATCACCCGCCAGACTCTCTTGTCCGACTCGAGGTTGGGAGTTGGACGATGGAGGCCGGTATGAGACTGTAGCCAAGCTACCCATCTCATACGCGACTTATCCATTCCACAAATTCGTCAATTCGTATCAGATGGTTGCGCACGAAAAGTGTGACGCCAACCCGGTCAGTTAGTCAGTAGGATCGGCGTGTTCATAGACTCGACGCGTCCAATATTTAATCAGTCAGACATTGACACGACATAGATATCGGAGGGTAATCTAGCCGGTTCTATTCTTGATTCAGTGTATTATGTCGAAGTTCTTAATAAGGTTCAGATTATGCGACGAGGTAGTCGCCTTATTATCATGACAATTAGTCGTTATGAAAATCCTCAATAATATTTGGATAATAATTTATAAATAAATAAAAATCAATAATTAATTAAAATATTTAATGTTATATAAATAAACTGAATTTTAGAAGATAAAATAATTCTTATGACCTTGGTAAATTTCTATTTTAAAATTAAATATTTTAATTAAAGAGAAAAATTTATGTCGGGTTTTTAAAAATTCCATACGTTGTGATCCCGGACTCGGAAAAGGGCAAGGTCAGTCCCTAATTTTTTTAATTATTCTAAGAAATTATATTTTCTGGGTCTCGGGGTCAAATTTTTGAAAATTGCAGGTTAGCCCCATTTTTTCCCAAATTTATTATTTTGACCCGATACTTTTAAAAATGGGGTATGTTCAGAAACGGCCTTATTTCAAGTTTGATTTACAACTATGGCCATCCTTATTAAAAGGATTCAAATATACACGAAGTTCTCATTATACCCTTTATAACGAATAAGGAAATATGATTAATTCGCACAGCATTTCACGAATACGAACACTTTTCGCTTTCTATTTCTGTTTCATTCGTGGCATTGTTACACCTACTTAGATCCGTCTCCATACGGAGGTTTTAAAAGATCATGTCGGGTTTCAAAATGATAAAATTAACAGTCATAGAATTTTAAAAGATGTTCGATTCTATGTTATCAATTCCAAACCAAGGTTTACAGGTGAAAATGGAAATAGTCCATTACGACCATATCGTGCCCAACATGCTTCCGTAAAATTAATAAATCCCTTAAAATTCATACCTCTTTTGATCAAACAACACCGGTTAAGTGGTTCGCAACGCCACCACCGGAAAATTACGCCCCGGATCGTTTGACAAACAAATGCGGCTCCTCACTGTTCAACCTCACCTCGGGAAGATGATCTCGCAAGTTATCCGACTCCTTCGAAATCGCCAAAGACCTTGGTTCGTTTCCTACTCCGAGGCGTAAAAGTAATTCTTCAAAGGGATGAATCAATAGTACATTATGAACACATGTTGAACAAAAAATTTTTATTTTATTAAGAACTTAAAGAAAAATTTATTACATCGAATCTCCTTTTGGGAGGAGAAAACTGTTTAGCCTCTCATAAAGGCTATTACACTCTTGTACATAAAATTAAAAAACTAAACTTTAAAATCGAAAACACTCAAATTCTAAACACTCAATATTACGAAGAATTTTTATTGTAGAAGACTTAGGAGAATTTTCGATGTCCTCGGCCTCCTTCAAACTCGGTTTAAATAGATGTAAGTTCGGATTTCAATTTCGGACTTCAACCCTTGTTCAAATGTAAGACGAATCGCTTACATCATACTCTTGAATTATTGCTTGCTTCCACTTGCAAAGCAATTAGTTGGCCTTTCCTTTCTTCACATGAATTGGCCCCATCTTGTCTGGTATCCGGTTCTTTATGCAAACTTCCAAATCCTGGCGACTCCCTTTGTCTTGTAATACTTTGGGCAAAGATCTTTCATGGACCCACTTTTCGTCTTTTTCTAAGTGGGTTGTTACCTCGTCCTGAGTCACATGTCTCCACCACTTTGTTGGGGAATCTACTTTTTTGGTGGTCCCCAAACTTTGGATACTTCGTGACTTTTCTTCTCCGTCGTCGGGTCTTCTCCGATCGACTTTTGGCCGAATCCTTTGCCAAATTCCGCCTCCTTCGGTTTTGACATTCGGGACAGACCGAAGTTCCCAATGGCCGATATGAGCCATGTTACAATATTTCCGTGAGTTTCTTTACTCCCGTGGCAAAACTTATTTTCCCATAGAAGATTTCTTTTCTTTTCGAATGATCTTCTGCGAACCTTGTAGTTTTTCCCGCCATGGTATTCAACAGAATGACCCGTTCACCGAATTCGGTAGAACTTGAACGGAAACTTGACTTTGTCCATCTCTATGAGACAGACCCACAATCCCCATGCCCTTCTTGTAGTGATCGATCTTTAGTGAAGGTCATGGCCAATTGTACTTTTCCTCAACTTGCCTCCTTGATATTTCCGGGCTCTTTTCATCCGGTCTTGAAGCCTAATGTAATGGAAGGCTTCATGTCCACCTTTTCCGACGGGCTCGCCGCCGCACTTATGAAATACGGCTCCAATGTATCCCCTCGTCTTAGGTTGTCATTGTTGGACCAAAGACTAAATGTGACTTCTTCCTGATCCACTTCGGTAATTTTGTGATCTCCGGAATCCTGGTGAAGTAGTATAGATCGAGGCCAAAGCCCCAAACTCGTACCACCTCTTTACTTCTTGAGGGCTGAATTTGGTAGCATCCAAACCCTTGGATATTTTCGAAACATCAATCTTTGTTTTTTCCGAGATATCCCATGCCTGTAATTAGTTTCTCCCAATTTGCCTGGTATTCCCGCCAAAGAAGAAACTTTAATCTCGTTAATATCAACCTTAGAAGTGCCCATCATAGGCCTAAGATTGATCTCTTCGCCCTTTACCCCCGGACGTCTTTGGGTTGATGTGATAACTCGGGATTTGACTCGAGTATCGCTTTTCCTTGGGCCAACATTTCGCCAACTTAGGACTTGTGCTAGAGGTACTTGAATCCTCTGCTGCAAGTTGAGGAGCCCTGCGCTCTAAACGCTCCGTTTGCTTATTAGCGGCCCGGAGGAGTGGCCCTTGAAATGCCGTTCTCAACTGAGAGTGAGACCGGACACATGCTCGTATACGATCGGTTACTTTGTCCCGATCATTCCTTTGTAATTTCCCTACCAAATCAAAGCATTGATGACCAGGGTATCAAATTCTCGGAGTAGCATTTCCACCGGTCTCCAAGATGTCTTGATGCGGTGAGGATGGAATCGCCTTCAATTCCTCCATCTCTTGTTAAAAAATCTGCAAGAATATTTTCATGAGATTTTATAATGACAATATCATAATCATAATATTGGCATTGACTTTTATCTAAGTATTCTAGCTTTTTCTCGGTTTTGATTCAATTTTGTTTTTCGAAAAGCTTTAACACTTGAATTATCAATTTTTAAGATAAACTTTTTAGCCAGTAAAAATAAAGGCCATTTTTTAAAAGCCTTTCTGACTGCAAAGAATTCTTTCTCGTTGATATGCCACCGAGTCGATTCACTAGGTGTGAATAAACCACTAAGTATCTGCATGGCACTTATCCATTTGTTGTAGCTTTTGTAAGTACCGCTGCCCACCAATAATCACTGGCATCTGTATAAAGAACCAGTTCATCTTCATCCTGTGGAATTGCAAGTTTCGGAAGATTTTTGCAAACTTCCTTAAGTTGCTTGATTCCTTCTTGATGTTCATTTTCCCATTTGAATACTGCATCTTTTTTAAGCAATGGGCTAAACACCTTCCTGTAATGTGCTAGATTGTTTATGAACATTCCAGCAAAATTGACAACTCCAAGAAAACTCTGAAGCTGCTTCTTGTCTTTCAATGTATCTGGAAATCCCTGTATCTTTTCTACAATATGACTTTGTAGGATTATTCCAGATTCGTCGATCTCAATTCCTAGGAATTCAATCTGTCTTGTTGCAATTACTGCCTTCTTCTCTGAAAGCACTAATCCTTCCTTGTGACAAACATCTGAAAATATTTCCAAATGTTTGAGATGCTCCTTCATGTTCTTTGATGCGATTAGAATGTCATCGATATACACGAACATGAAACTAAAATAATCTTTGAAGTGATTATCCATCTTCCTTTGATATATCTGGGGTGCGTTAGCCAATCCCATAGGCATCACGTTCCAAATATAGTGTCCTTGTGGTGTAGAGAAAGCTGTAAACTTCTTGTTTTCTTCATCCATCTTAATCTGGTAGAATCCAGATTTACAATCGAACTTTGAGAATATCTTAGCACCTATGATACAGTTAACCAGATGTTCTCTGCTTGGGATATAGTATCCGTCGAACTCCAAAATGTTATTAATTCCCTTGTAATTAATAACAAGTCTTGGCTTTCCTCTTTTGATTTCTCCATGGTTTCTTGGACTAAGAACCCTGGATCTTGTATGGAGAAACTCCTGGTGAAATTAACTTAAGGTCAAGATGTTCCTTAAGTATCTTCTGCATAACCTCACGATCCTCTTGGTTCATAAGGATTGGTTTGAATATTACGAACTCGTACTCCTTTCCTGGCTTAACCTTCAAGGATGCTTTGAGCTCGTTCTTGTCCCACCATGCCAAAGGATCTTCATTGTAATTCCTTTGGATCTTCTTCTTGATATCCTCGAGTGATATTTGTTCCTCTATGGTTACATCACTCGTGGATTGTCCATTAGACTCATCCATAATTCTCGCAATGGCTTCGAGTGACTCGTTCTTCTCCTTGTACTCGAATGAATACAAGTTATTATCCCATATCTTCCTCGGTCCTTCGGATGGAACCAAATTGTCTATAGGATAATAAAGCTTCACCAAATTTCCTTCGATCCGCCATTTTTGGATTGCGAAGTTTGGTTTCATCACCACGCTTGCTGCGAAAATTAATAGGCATTTTTCTGTAAAATGCTTCCCGCAGTCTCTGGACAATAATCTTATGATCACATAAGGTTGTGAAAATAAGTCTTCTCGTCTCGTTCTCTTGTGTGAATCGCTTGAATGTTTGTAGGAAGTTGCTTCCTAACAAAACATCTGCACCTGTATCATGGAAATAGATTGGTGGCGTCTTTACTTTGTACCATGGGGTACCGCCCGCGCCTCCGATCATGATTTCGGCTTGTTTAATTCCTCTATTAAGGATAAGAATCCTTTTAGAGAAGTCTCTTCCTGCAATAGCTGGAAAATCCTCTCCAATGTCTTTGGGAAAGACATCCGCTTTTAGACATATTCCGCACTGAATCAATATAGGCGGTGAAATACTCAGCCTTGTATTCAACATATAACATTCCAATAGAAATGTATATGGAGAATGGACTAGTGGTCATCTGATTCTATATCTTTTATTAGCCACTGTGAACTCCATTCCGTCTTGTAATCTTTCCCAAGGTTTATGCTCCTAAAGAAATTCAATTCCCAGTATTAATTGTTCTGGGATCTTTCCTGCAACTCCTGTGATAGTAAGCTCAATTTCTCCTATCTTCAGGCTTCCTTGATATCTTCCAACGATTGGTTGTTGGAGATAATATAGAACATCACAAGGAAAAATATTATCCTTTTGAGTGATGTCAAATATTACTTCAACTTCTCGCCATCCTTCTGGACATTTCAACTCTCCTGCTGTTTTGAAAATATCTGGGATACGCTGAATTGTACTTGGTCTCTTTTCTTCCCAATGGCTGCTACTCGTCATTCTATCCTGTTGGAAAGACATCCTTCTTGGCTCAACTCTGAGACTTCGACTTTTGTTGAAGACTGGTTGATCTTGTATTTTCATATCAATCTCCTTTATAGTTGGAGATTCAATAATTTCTGGTAAAACCACCCTGGCAAAGTCCTCAAAGATTCTTGGGACTTCAATAAATTCCTTTCTCAAGAATACTTCGGAATGATGGGTATTCGAGAGAGCATAGGAAATCTTGTATGTGATCGAGTAGGGTCGATTCCCTTCTTTCATCAAATCATCTCTTTTGAAATCTTGATGAAGGGTTAGGACTCTACTGAAGTCTCGATCTCCCAGATTGTATGCAATTCTGGGATAGACATTAAATGCCAATTTCCCAAAGATATACAAATTTCCTCAGAACCGCTCCAAGGCATGAATCCTTGAGGTTTGAGATTCGCTTGTCAAAGATAGCCGTTGAGTGGCGAATCTATTCCTTCTTTGAATGTTGCTTTAATAATGACTCTTATGGCTCCGATATGAATCCATGAGAGTGTATTTGCAACTTCTCTTTTTAACTCGCTTTTGATCTCCTAGATTTCTAATAGGGATCAATCGCATCTCGATCGGTTTCCTAAATCTCCATCGGAATGTCAAATTCTCCGGTTGTTACCCTGTGGATAATTTGGTGTTTTTCACATTCGAAACCCAATTTTATCCAATGCTTTTTCCATAGCTCCGATCGTAAATCCATCATAGACTTGAAGCTTTGGATCTTCCTTCATAATTCTCATAAGAGTCTTATGAGAAACTCGTAAATGTGAGAGAGGAATCGACATATACTCTCCGATCATTGAAGGATTTCTTCTTCACTCCGATTCTCGAGCCGAATCACTTCCATCGTCGAATAGATTTCTTCTTCATAGATGCTTTCATCTGAGGGAATATCCTCAAATTGATACACCTGTATAAGATCTTGATAATAGACAGCTTCTTCGATTTCTGGTGTAGCCTCGAACTGTCTGACTCCTCGTTTCTGGTTTTCTGGACAATCAGTTGAGATATGTCCTCTTGCTCCGCATGTCTAGCAATTACAGTCTTTGAAACTTTCATTTGCTCTAGTGTGAGCACGCCTGAAAGTTCTTCTTCCTGGATTTCTGCTGGTACTTGCTTGATTAGAACCCGATGATGAGGCTCTACTCCTGCTTGGTGCTGGTCTTTGTCCCGTTTTGTAACTTCGGGCTTTTTGTTTTGACCAAAACCTTCTAGGTCTCCATGAAGACCTACTTTTTTCTTTGCTACTTCCTCGGCGGTATGGATGGCTTCGCTCCTTTTTCCTTTTGTGCCGCCTTGGTTGACCTCCCACCACTGTTGGGATATCATTATCTATGCAACATAGAGGAACCGATTTGTTAATTCCTCTTAATCTTTTGTAATTCTTGTGTAGAGCTGCCTGGTAACACCATTCAGATAACTTGGCTTTTAGGAAAGACATTTTTCTCGCCATCGTTTTCTACTTCACTCCACCCTTGTATTCCCGATAAGCATTTCTCTCCAGGGACTCGAATTTTTGCAAAGAATAATAGGTGTGCGCTTCTTTTTCCTCAATCTTGGATTTCCACCGTATTCGGTGAACAACTTGATATATTCGTCAATATGACAAATATCCAAGAACTCAAGGCTATAGAGGGCTTGTTTATATTTCTTTCTTTTTCATCCTCTAATCCTCGAAATAACCCGTGCCGATGAATTGGATTTTGAATAGTTTTGCCATACCATCGACAATTCCTTTAAGTGATTCCCGATGTGACCGAACTTTTGTACCGATCGGCCATATCCCGAGCAATCTTCACCGATCCTTCAAGACTCATTTCAAGGAGTAAAATGAATGAATCCTTTGTAAGATCGAGGGTTCTCTTTGAAATTCTCATAGTCAAGCCCATTCATCAATGAGAACTTCTCTGTTTTAAAATCGGGATGTCCAGATTTAACATCAACCCATACGGATGTATTGGGTCGAGTGCGATCTTCCATAAGGCGTCGATAAACATTCGGCCTTCCGGTAGGTTGTCCGTTCCTGCAAGAGGGTTTCGACCTCCTGTTCCTGAAAGTGGATCACCTCCTGTCGTGAAATCCCCAGCGTGGGGCATCCTCTCGCCCCGAGTTCCATGATGCGAACCCGTACTTTCTTCGACGTTAGGATTAATCGTGGCGGTGGTGGAATTGGTCTACCTTGTGGGTCATAGGTAACCAAAGCGATTCACTCACTGCGTTCATCTTTAAATCTACAATACCTAATCCCGAAGGATTCTCGCCAGTCATGTAGATCTTTAAGATTCATCTTTTCAATATCCATCTTTTTAATTTTTGATGGATTTTCCTTTGATTAGAGCAATGAGCTTTTCCTCATCTCAATCTTTCGTATAACTTCTGGTTGGTTTCTCTTTTTGGTGTAAATAGGTTACCGTCCCAAAATCAATACGTTTTCTTCCTCCGGATGAACTCGGCCTCCCTCCAGGTTCTTGACTCGTTTCAATATCATGAAGGAGTTCAAGAGTTTCCTTCGATATTTCACCATCGTCTCCATCAGTTCGATCGATGAACTTGTCTTGGTAGATGAATATGGCGGTTGCCATAATTCCTCGCACCGTCTTACGAATTTCTCTAAGATCTTCTGAGATCTTAGATTTATCTGGAAGTATCTCGTTCCACTCGGTACACCATCGGAATCATTGTTCGATGGGAATTTTCATGAACCGTTTCTTGGAGGTTCATCAAGTGAACATATAGGGTCCGTTAAGCATCCGGAATCGCTTATAATATTCTGCTCGCATTTTGCATTGCCTTAAGGTTTCCCCGTCGGCTCCTGCCTGCTCTTTTTCTTCATGTTGGTATTCCCAATATGAAACCTGGTCAAGGTGTTCTTGTGCATACATCGTCAAAATTTGACGATATCTCCTGTAAGGGGTACATCTTGGACATCGGTCCGGATCCATAATCTCGGAGTAATTTCTCCTCACCTATTGTTAATTACATAAATATAATAAATTTAACTAAAAGTTCTTAATAAACCTAGGCTCTGATACCATTTTTACGGCCCCTAAAACCTTTAAAAACCATTAGTTTACCTTTAATTCAATATAAGGGGTATTTTGGGGTTTTATCAAATAAGAAGGCCATTTTTGAAACTTTTGAATAAGCAAGGCCATTTGTGTATATGTGGTTTAAAATTAGGCTATTTCCAATCATTTCCCTTTAAAAATTGATATCTCTTAAACCGGAAAAGGTTTTAACGAGATTCCATGTCTAATAATCATTTTGAGGTAGTAAGTATGTAGGTTAAAAACAGTTTTCAAAAATTTCCAGGTTTAGTACCGATTTTCTGAAAATTCCATTTTTAACCCCAAAGGCAACTTTTATTGTTAAGGGCTCGTTTCAAGCCCGTTTTTCGTGAAATTTGGACAAAAGGTCCAGAATACTAATTAAAGTAATTCCAAAAAATTTTCGGAACGGTAACTTTCCAGATTTTTCGAAATTTACAGTTTAGCCCCTTAAAGGTTGGAAAATTTCAATTAAGTGTCTAAAATTCGTATATTCGTATTTGTTTGACCCGGAGGGTCCTAATTATATTTTTATTTATATTACAGTAATTTCAGTGCAAATTTCGAAATTTTACAGTGGTCCCAGAATTTTTAGTATTTTTCATTTTTGGCCCTATATTTTGTCTTATTTGCAAGAAGGGCCCAAACCCGATTTTGTTCACAAGTCCTCATGTCCAGATTATTGTTATGGTATGTTAAAAGTATTTTTCTCATAATCTAAGTTATTTGAGCATATATAATAAAAGGCCTAAAAAAAATCACAAAAGCTATTTCTAAAAAATCACTTTTGGCTTAGTTTTCTACACAAATATATATATTTCGAATTTTCAGAAATATAAGAGACTAAAAATTTCCAGAAATATATATCTTAAAATAAAATACAACATTTATGCCACAAGAAATAATATAAGCATACAAAGCTATTTTATCTAAATAAAATCACTTTTAACATGAGTTTGCACACACCTAGATATATATATATATATATATATATACATTTTTTTTTCGAAAATTCCAGAAATAAACTGAATTTTTTTTTATATCATCTAATTTCCAGAAATATAACATAACATACACAAAAAATAAACATGCTAGTTTATGCAATTAAAATCATGAGTTTTAAAGAATTCACCCACCTTTTCTTTGTGCTTGTTAAAAGTTGTTTCTAGCCTTTGTAAGTCCCCTCTAGTCCCTCAAAACTCTTAAAACAGCCCCTATAAGGTGTTTTGGTGTCAAGAAAATGAAAGAAAAAAATGGAAAAAGAGAGAGTAAGGGAGAGTGTAGTTTATAAGTTCTTACCCATCATTATTAGCCTTCTTGAAAGCCTTCTAAGTCTCAATCTCTAAGCTTAATGCCTTCAAATTTTCGGCCCTCCTTCTTCAAGCTACAAAGGGTGGAGTTTCAAGTTAGAGGTGAAGAGGATAAGGCTTGAAAGTTTGAAGGAAAGTTGTTGAGAAAAAAAAATTCTTACCTTACTCAATTTTTGGCCCTTTGGTAGAAGAGGAAGAAGATGTTCTTCTCTTTGGTAATAGAGTGAAATGAAGTCTTCTCCCCCTACAATAGCTTAATGACCGTCCAAAACACCCCCTCTATTTTAGGCTAGCGTCATTTTGTTTTCTTGAAATTGGTATGCATGCTTGTCTTGATTAATGAAATATTGTCTTGGTTTTTGGGGGGGATTGCATGCTTGAAGAGGACAAAAGGGAAGAAAACAAGAGGAAGAAGACGAAAAATCTTATGGCTCCCCTCCCTTAATGGACGTCCACCTCATCCATCCATCCATCCAATTTTCCTTTTTTTTTCTTTTGTGTGATATTTGATTCCTATCATCACATAACTGTAGGTCCCAAGGGGTGTAAGTGTAAGGTTTAGAAGGGGGGGTTGAATAAACCTTACCAAATTTTCGATTTAGTCCTTTTAAATATACAGAGTTGATTCTACCTGTTGTGTCCTTGATGGACCGATCGATTTAGTCAATCAAGAGAGTTAGTCTCTCAACGACTCAACGAGTAAGTTGATGGAATAACTCAAATTGACTCTAAATTAACTCAACTGTGGTTTTCTTTTCAAATGGAAGACTTAACACCCTTAAGTTTGATTAAGTAAGAGTTTAGTCTTTGGATTTAGTACTTGTATTATCAAATGGATAGCAAATTTATCAAAGATATATAAGCGATTAAAAATGCATGAATTAAAATGCTTTGAAATGTAAATGACACAGTGAAATTTTTATATAGGTTCAAGATGGGGTAATTCTTCTACTCCTCTCTTCTCCAACTCCCTGGAGGAATCCACTAGGTAATGATCGGTTTACAAAGTGGTAATCCGGATACAAGTCTTGATCACACAAATGACTTGATCCTTTGGGACTCGATCCGAGACGCCTTGATCACTCACCGGTGGCTTCTCTTACGACTCGGCTTCTTCACAGGCAAAATGCGGCTTGCCTTGCTACTACATGACTCACTTGCTCAAGCTCTTTGGATTTGATCACGAAGCCCTCCAAAAGCTTAAGACTTGGTTCGACCTTGAACCTTCCTACAATCCTTCGTGGAATGTAGACCCCTTTTCTTCAAAAGTTTCTCTTCAACGATTGAAGTTCTCTTTCCTTCACGGGTTAGTGTTGGATTGATGTACTTCGTAATGTAGGCTTGAGGAGTAAACTTGAATGATTTGAGAGTATTTCTTCGGTTATAATTTTAATTGATTTCTTGAATGTTCGTGGTTCGTAACCTTCTCTCGAGTCATTCCTCGGCCTTTTATAGTGATCTTTCAAAAATTTGCCCGAAGAGATAGGCTTATTTTTGAAAATCACTTGCGATCGTTGGCTTGTCTTGTTGCGATCCTTGAATTGCCATTTCCTCGTATGAATTGTTCTTTCACCTTTTTAGAGTTCGACACGGTGTAGTGCTTCCCATTTGTTCATTCCTTTTGCACGCTTCGACCGAGCACTCCGAGAAAGGTGGTATGGAGATATTACTTGTTTAAGTAAATCTCTTGATTTACGTACAACGGATCTTTTCGATTATCTCGACTTAATCGCATTTCTTTGCTTTCCCAGGTGACTTAGAGTCGACTTCCAATCATGGATGACTCTTCCACTTTCAACTTGAGACTTGGCTTTTCTCGAGTTGACTTGACGATACTCCACTTAGCTGCATTTCACCGCTTCTTGATAGAGTTCCCATCTACTCTTCTTTGCCATACTCACTGTCTCACAAAGCGAGTCTTCCTTTCAGTCTTGATTGTCTTCTTGCATGTTAGGGCGTAGGCCGACTTAACTAAGCTTGGCCACTCTAATTATTACAATGCATTTTACAATAAGAATTGGGGTGCCAACTTTCTATTCTAAGTTTTACATGGCATTCATCAAAATCTAAACAATAAAATTCCTAACAATTTCCCCCTTTTTGATGATGCCAAAACTTAAACCATTCAAAAATGCAAATAGCAAAGATACATACTGAGATAGTGTATTGACATATAATGTATGCGAGAATCAATCTTTTTATTGATCATAACATTCTTATTCTTTTACACAATCACCTTTACAAGTTGTATCGTAGCACGTATTTGTCTAAAAAAATAAAGAATTTACTGACTTTATTTCATAAGACTTACATGGTATGTATTTACATTATAAAATACACGAAGGGGTGGACAAAGAACACTTCATCTCCTTCGTTGTCTCCTTCTTTCATCTTGTTCAAAGATCTTCTTCTTTCTTTTTCTTTTTTCGTCGTCAATGCCTTCTTTTTTCTTTTCATATGCCTTCCTGGCAGCTTCATCTCTTCTTATTCTTTCCTGTCTCTCCTCCCATAGATGAGTTTGTCTCTTGTTTTCTTCTTCTATTCTTTTTGCATACTCGGCGTTAGTTTTAGCCACTTGCAAATTTGCTACTTGGTCAAGCCCGACCAGAGATCCCTCCTTTCTTTCCTGGATCCTCATATTCAATGTTTTTGGGCGAGGCCTGGTCCAAGCTTCTTCCTCCACTCATCGCTTCTTCCTCTACCTCGGGCGTATCTTTGTCTTTGGGGTCTTCTTCTTTCCACTGGGTGACCAGCGGAGTGACCAAGTGAGTATCGGCAGAGTGATCGGTAGTCTTGCCGCTATCGCCTTCTTCACATAACATGAGACCCTTTTCCCAAGATAAGTCCCAAGCTTGAGCCATAGACATATTTGCAAAGTATCCCTCAGTTCGAGCGTTTTAAATTCATCAACCGACCGTGCTCGTCCCGACATCCGAAATGGCATAAGTGTCTCTGTCTCTTGGAATGCCTCCATGTTCTTTCAAGATGTTCATAACTCGGGCATCCATTCTTCCTTCCACTTCCTTCATCCCCTGCTTCAATTGTTTTTCTCTTTTCGGCCATAGATACAGAGTGTTGGAGTGGCGAGTCACAGGAGTTTGTCACGATAATGTCACCGTGATGTGAGACCCTGTTGAGGGGTTTGTGCAATCATCAAGGTCATATCTTTTGATCCTTCCCCTCAAAGAGATTTTCCTTTCTTCCGTTTTAACACTTCCTCGCTAATTTTTCCTTCGCAATTTCTCCTTCCTTCTCGCCTTCGGATCCCCTTGCGCTTTTTATTATTCCTCTTCCCCCTTTTTGGCATCATCAAAGGAGAGAGGAACGCCCGAAACAGACTTGCAAGCGTAAAGTCGAGCTGCGATAGTTGAGTTTTGTCTCGAGTCCAGCTGCAGTATGCGACGAAATTCGGATCGAGTAGCGTTGGACTCTGCTTGAAATCGGCTTCATCTCGGCCATGAGAAGGCTGAATTTTGTATTCATGGTCTCTTCCAAACGCCCCAGTAGATCACTCTTGTTTTGCTCACACAAAGAACTTAACCTCGGCAATGTGAGCTTCATGCATGTGCTCAATATGTTCTCTCAAACGTTTTTTGCATCGGCATTTTCGACTCTCCACACCAGCGACTTATTGAACAATGTCCTCAAGTATCTCACTTGTTCCACACGCATTGTTTTCTTTGTTGCCACCATTCCTCGATCCGATGTTATGCCTCTTAAATCGCGGTAAAGAGATTGGAATCTCTGTTGTCCATCGATATCCATAGAGGCCTAATGCCTCTCCATCCATTCAATCTCGGCCGAATAATGCCTTGAACACTTCGCGGACTTGGTGATTCTTCCGCCGCGGTGATGGCCATGCATCGTCAAAATCATAATCACCGGAACAATGGTGCCGATTGAAAAAGCGGAGCTGGTCTGCGGGTAGCGTGCTTGTTCGTTTTCGACTCTTCATGGAGTTCCTATCTCCGAGGGGAAAAGGAAAAGATTCTACAAAGGATTCATCACCGCCAACCGGATCTGTTCGATGATGAGCGGTGCGCGTGAAGTTCTTTTTTTAGGAATCGATCTTGCTGCGACTTGAGGAGCTTGCGCAGCTGGACTCTGGTTGGTGGGTTTTGTTGTGAAGTGGTCCCGGTTCTTGAGCCTCATTTATGCCGCATGAACCTTCCGTTGGTCTCAAACTGATTTTTCCAATTGCGTGGCGGTCCTCGGCCTTATCGATGGCGTCATCGGACGATGATGAAGTTTCCATTGGTGGCTCATCATCAAAATTAAAGGTTTGACGAGTAGTCTTGGGATCGACTTGCTCGTGCTTGGAACATCCGCACTGAGTCTTTTGGATCATCACGGGGGATGACTCGGCTTCTTCTTCGCCTTCGATCCCGGAAAGGTTACATCGAGGATTATCCTGGGAATCATGAAGTGCGCTTATCTCCTTCTCGGATGGGTCGATGATAGCGGGAGGGATGTTCTCTACTTGACTACCTTGCCCCCGAAGTCTCAACCTCCCGTGGGCCTTCATTACCTCCAGCGGTCTCTCACTGCGGAGGCCTTGTCCTCCCTTTCGACAAATGTCACTGTCTTAGGGTCTTCTCTGCGGTGGCATCCATTGGAGTCTCAACCCCATGGATTGCACTTTCATCGCCAGTGTTAACTCCCGGCCGTTCCATCTGTGCCTCTCTTTTGCCTCGGCGGCGTCATTATTAGCCTTCGGAGCGGTTGGCATCTCACCGAGATACAATCTCAAGCCTCGAGCTTCGTTGATGGCAACTTCTTTCGTTTTTCTTGTGTTTGTATTTTCTCTACTTCGCCTCCTTGATTCGTGGAGTCATCTGCAGCATCCTCCAACTTCTGCCGCAGTGGAGGAGTTTCCCCCTCGGTGCGCACTTTGAGTGACTTGGAATGGGGTCACTCGCTTCCAAACTCCCGGCTGTTTCGATTGAATGTTCGGCCGTTGGGGCAGGTGGTAAAACACCTTCAATAGGGGTTGGCTCGATTGGGGTCCCCACTATCCTAGTTTCATCGCCAGGTCCCTTATTGCCTTCTTCCGAGTGAGTGGGAAGTGGTAGCAAAGAACAACGATGGCGATTTGTTTGAACCACTCCCATTGGATCAATTTCAAATTGTGTTACGGAGGACTCTCCTGGTCCCTCCATCGCCTTTGCTCGTGAAGTATTCTTGATTCGTAATACTTGCTGCATTTGCAACTCTTTCGTGCGGCGACATTTTCCCGATCCTCATCATCATCGGAGAAGACATCAAGGAGAGGATGTGTGTGTTGTGGTGCCGAGATAGGGGCAGATCTTTGGCCTTCTCACGTGCCTCGGCTTCCTCTCGCTTGCTTTTATTTCTCCTTGTCCTTGTAGATCTGCAGGATGTCCGTGCGATTGTCTTCATCCATCTTTGGGAGTACAGTGGTCGATCCAAGGAAGCTCAACAGTTCCTCTTCTTCTTCTATGAACTCGGGCCGTTGGAATTGTTCCCTTGACTTACTCAACTTCCATTTCCTCCACTCACGCAGACGATTTTGGATGTCGGGTAAGGTGGAGATAGGATCATTACATCACTATCCGCTCTAGCGAGTTCTTCTTCCGCTTCACCGTGTGAACTACGATTGTGTCTTCGGGTTGCCTCTGCTTGATCGCTTTTCAAAGACTTGGTCAAGCTTTCATCAACTACATCCGAGACTCTACTTCTCCAGGCCATCTCCTGTATCTGCTCTAGGCGAGTGGTGACTGTTTGGTTTCTCCAGCTCGGAGCGCTTGATAATTCGTCTTCGTCTCCTAGTTTGTACCAAAGGATTTAGTTCGAGAGATGGTGTCCTCTCGAGTCTTGGGCGGCAGGGGGCCGTCTTTGGTATCTTTTTCGGAGGAGCGGGCCGTCGTGGCTTCTTGGTTCTCCTCTTTTTGATGATCGAAGAAGGTATTTGTGAGTCCTTCTCGACCGCTGTTGCGGGGCGGAGACACGGCTTTGGGCAGGTGACTGCCTGCGCAGGGCGGGAGCATGTTTGGTTTTCTTTCTGTCATAGGGCAACGATCTTCTTAGCAAAACGGGGCGCTTTTCTTCTTGGTTGGAGAGGAAACAGCTTGTATCTTCGGGGTCACCGATTCCCCCTCACTTGTGTCGCCTCTCTTGGCGTAAGCTCTCTTCATGCGCGGAGAGATTTGCTCTCGAACATCCTCTTGTTAACATGGAATGCTTTCCCATGTCTAAGAGGGACTCCTTGCACCTCCATCGTGATCGGCCAATCACTAGGCCATATCCTAGGATCCTCCAAATGTGCCATCTTCCTTGAAGGATTTGTTCCCCACGTTACGCAGAGTCTGCTTTGTAGACAAACTCGGCCAGTTTATCTTCTTTTACTCGCGATGATTGCAGCCATTACAATCAGCTTTGCCTTTGATTAGTTGGTCAAAGCCGCCAAATTTGATGTCGATACATTTGGCAACTATGTCCAACAAATTGTGATAATCCTCCTTCGAGTCTCTTGTTTGTGTATACTATTTTATCAAAGATCGGGCTTGGCTATTTCTTTCCAAGCATCGGCCAAGTTTACATCAACCGTTAATCTCGATGCTCCTTCATTTGGTAGTGAGCGGTGTTCACCAAATCCTTGGCAGAGATAGTCACCGCTTTCCGTGAACAGATGACTTTATTCCTTCATCGTGAATCTCAAAGCATTCACGTAGAATTGCGACTTCCTCCACATATGTCATCGGATATTCTAACGTCGAAACGGTTTCAGCCGGACGTTTCCAACTTTTCAGCGATTTTCTTCACTAGGGTGTCGTCGGACCCCTGTTTCACCATTCCTCCGTTAAATCCACCGTAGAGCCGGTGTGGATTTGCTTTCCTAACTTGGTAAAGTCATAAGTTGGTGCCATTTTTCAGATTATATCGAAGAAAAACTCGAGAAATTGATTTGAAGATAGATAGGGTTTCGAGAGAATTTTTGCCTTTGCTTTTGAGAGAAAGAAATGAACAGTTTTAGAAGTGTGAGAGAGAAACGGACGAAAATGGTTTAAATATGGTTTATGAAAGGATGTGCGGGTGGTTTTGAAATGTGATCGAAATCAACGGCTTAGATTTTGCACGCCTATTTAACATTTAATGTCTCGTATTTAATGCGGCACATTTATATCCAATCATAAGCTTGGTGTGCGGCTTTTATGTCTGTACACATCATCATTATGCTTTGACGTATTCCTTAAAACATTCCCGCTTAGTCAAAACGATGCGTTTTTGTCACTTTTCTCATAAGTGACTCAACTTATCCCTTAGTTGATTTAACTCTACTTCTCACAGTTCTCTTAGTGACTCAAATTATCACCGACTCGGTGTAGCCGTTGTCTTTCCGATAACTGGTGATTCTTGAGCTGATTTGTGTGTTCACTCTTTTCACTTTTTGTGTTCCATTTCTTTTCTTTGAGTCTTCTCAAAGTTAACTCAGCTCAATTAACCCTAACTCATGTTTGAGTTCTTCAAATCTTGACTCACATAATGGTTTTGTGAAGATGTCAGCTAGTTGTTTATCAGTTGAGATATATTCCAGGATGATGTCCTTCTTTTCAACGTGATCTCTTATGAAATGATATCGACATCAATATGCTTTGTTCTTGAGTGCAACACAGGATTTTGAGTGATTGCTATTGCACTTGTGTTATCACACATGATTGGAATTTCTTTTTCCTCAACTTCATAGTCTCTCACTTCTTTGTCTCAACCATAGGACTTGGGCTGCTTGTTTGCCCGCAATGTATGTATTCTTCACCAGAGGTGGCTATTGAATTTTGCTTCTTGCGAAACCGGAAATCACTGTTTCCTAGCATTTGACATGTGCCTCGAAGTGCTCTTCCTGTCCACTCTGCATCCAAAGATAGTCGAGAATCTGAATAGCCAATTAACTTGAATCCACCTTCCTTTGGATACCATAGGCCTACTTCTTGGCTTCCTTTCAAGTATCTCAAAATTCTCTTAGTCATTTGTCATATGGCTCTCTTTTGGAGCAGATTGAAATCTTGCACATACACCTATAGCAAAGGTGATGTCCGGCACCGCTTCTTTGTGAGATAGAGCAATGATCCAATAAGTGCTCAGTATCTTGTTTGATCTACAGCTTGCCATCTGCATCCATGTCCATTTTGATGATGTATTCATTGGTATTTTTACTGAAGATTTATCCTCCATACCAAACTTCTTCATTAAATCTCGGGTGTATTTTGTTTGACTTATGAAGGTTCCTTCCTTCAAATTGTTTCACTTGGAGTCCAAGGAAGAATGTCGCTCTCCCATCATGCTCATTTCAAATTTACTTTGCATGAGGTTTGAAAATTTTTCACACAAACTCTTTGTTTGTAGATCCAAAAATGATGTCATCCACATATATTTGAACAAGCGGTATACTCTTTTTGTCTTGAATTAAAGAAAAGTGTTCTATCTACTTTTCCTTTTGTGAATCCATTTTCGGTTAGGAATTGTGACAAGGTATCATACCAAGCTCGGGGTGCTGTTTCAATCCATATAGAGCTTTCTTGAGTTTGTATACCTTATCTCCAAGAGTCTTCCTCGCTCAAATCCGGAGGTTGTTCAACATACACTTCTTCTTCCAATAAACCATTCGGAATGCACTTTTTACATCCATCGATATACAATGAAATCCTTGTGAGCAAGATAGGCAAGAAACATCCTTATAGCTTCCAATCTTGCTACGGGGCAAATGTTTTATCAAAATCTATCCCTTCTTCTTGGCAACATCCTTTGGCTACTAGTCTTTGCTTTGTTTCTTACCACGAACCTTCCTCGTTCATCTTATTTCGAACACCCATTTGGTGCCAATAACATTTTGATGTATGGGTCTTTGCACTAATTCCCATACTTTATTTCTTTCAAACCGATTGACTCTTCTTGCATAGCTTGAATCCAATGTGTGTCGTCCAAAGCTTGTGACACGTCTTTGGGTTCTATTTGCGAGATGAAGCATGTGAACATGGCTTCTTGTTGAGTTACGGATCTTGTTTTGACACCTTCTCTTATATCTCCAATGACAAGTTACGTGGATGATCTCTCGGCCATCTTACATCAGGTTGGAGTGAGTTAGCCGGATTGATCGACTTGCACTGTGTCGCGTGGTCGACTCTCTCGTAATCACTTAGCTGCAAATTTTCCAGTGTTTTTGAGATTCAAGCAATCTCATCTTCTTCTCAATTGATAATCCCGGCTTCACTTGACATTGGGACTCTTCGTATGGTTGGATGATTCACTTATCACCGACTCTTCAATGTCTTCTCCATTTACATTTGGCTCATCGAATACCACATGAATGGATTCTTCTCGCAACCATAGTTCTTTTGTTGAGTACTCTGTAGGCTTTGCTTTCACCGAGTATCCTAAGAAGATACCTTCATCGCTTTAGCATCAAAAGCCTTTAGATTGTCTTTGCCATTGTTGTGGATGAAGCATTTACATCCAAATATTCTGAAATATGCAACATTTGGTTTTCTTCCAGTCCAAATCTCATAGGAGTCTTTGTCACCGTCTATTTATCATACATCTGTTTTGGGTGTAGCAAGTCGTGTTGATTGCTTCACCCAAAATCTTTTTAGTAACCCCGCCTTCACTAACATGGTCCTTGCTGCTTCTTTGAGGTTCTATTCCTTCTTTCGCAACTCCATTCTGTTTGTGGAGTTCTTGCTGCGATAGTTCATGACCAATACCATTTTCAACACAATCTTGAGTTATTATTCCATTGACAAATTCAGTTCCTCCATGATCTTATTTTGATAATGGTTTGACTCTTCTCGTTTTGAATCCTCTTCATCGATTGTGGTAGTTTTTGTAGAGTTTCTTTCTTCTTACACATGAATATTG
This sequence comes from Rehmannia glutinosa, assembly GCA_016081115.2. Classification (NCBI taxonomy): domain Eukaryota; kingdom Viridiplantae; phylum Streptophyta; class Magnoliopsida; order Lamiales; family Orobanchaceae; genus Rehmannia; species Rehmannia glutinosa. The sequence goes on along the minus strand of JABTTQ020001821.1, from coordinate 423,979 downwards.
TCCATGTATATCTTGAGTAGTCATCTACTACCACCAAGGTGTATTTCTTTCCACTTATCTTTGTTTGGTTCCACTTTGGGCCAAATAGATCCATATGAAGCGGATGCAATATTCTTGTTGAGGATGGGCTTGTCTTTTCTTTGAATGACGACTTGATTTGTTTTCCCTTCGACATGCGTCACATATACTCTCCTTTTTGTATCTTGAGTCTGTAGTCCTTCCACAAGATGACTTCTTGCCACTTGTTAATTGTTTTGAAATTCAGGTGACTCGGCTTTTTGTGCCACAAACTTGATTCAACAAGCGCTCTTTGCTAGTAGATGAGTCTTTGGGAGTTGCGGTTGACCAATCCACTACATACATATTTTTCTGTCTACATCCTTGCAAAAAGACAACTTCATTTGATTCAATATCTTTGATTTGGCATATACCCATGTTGAATCCAACATTGTAGCCCTTGTCACGCGAGTTGGTGATGCTCGATAAGTTGAAGTTGAGTCCTTCAACATATGCAACATCCGTGATTTCTAATCCATTCTTCTTGATGGATCCAATGCCTCTTATTTCACCAGAGCTTCATTTCTCCAAATATCACTTTTGCTCCTCTTACTTCCTTGAATTTTGATAGATTTTTCTTGTTTCCTCGTCATGTGTCCGGAATGACCACTATCCATGTACCAGGTTCCTTGGCACTCACTTGCTCCTTGAACCCGCAATCAAGAAATTAAGTTTTAGGTACCCATACTTGTCTCCGGGTCCCGAGGGGTTAGAATTGTAAGATGATCCAACCAACCTATAGCCAAATGATTTGACTCTAAGGGGGTTGCCATCTATCGTTGTCATAATCATAATTAATCCTGGCAAATTGCTTGGGGATTCTAGGTTCATACAACTGTCTCTTTTGTCTGTATGCCTGCATATGTGTTTTAGCAATTGCCTTCCTTGGGTAATTGTGGTGTCTTTGAGTGTAGTGCCTAGGTGCATATGTGTGCTGATGAAAGCTCTTGTACTTTTGGAATGGCCTTTGCTGAGTTCTAGGCCTTTGCCATTTGGGCTTATATTCCATAAGTTTATGCTGATAGTTTACATTATTCCAATCAGCTTGGCTTGGATATTTTCTACCATTCCCATCATATGTATTTCTCTTATAGATTTTCTGGGGTTTTTGGTAGCTCTGCTTCTTCTTTACAGAGTAATTTTTGTTTGGAGTTTGCTGAGGAACTCGACTGAATCTCTTCTCAGCTGTCCTTTTAGCGCACTCAACTGGCTGTTTTCCTTTTCCTTTATAACCAAGGCCAGTTTGCTTGTTATTGTGCTTTGGAGTGAATGTCCTTTATAACTTAACTGGCACTCAACATTTAGAGTTTTGGATTTTTCAGACTCTTCATGGCTTGAAGATCCTTTTTCCAAAATTACTTTTGAGGTTTGACATAGCACAGAGGAATTAAATCCTAAGCCTGTTTTGTCTCCACATTCTCTTTGACTCATAATAAGATCATCCAATGATTTAGATGCCTTAGTGAATGAGGCAATAACATTCTTGAGGTCATTCTCCCTCTTTTCTATAGCAGCAATTTCTCGCTTATTAATTTAGCATTTTCACTTTTTAAACTTTCATTCTCATCACTATTTGACTTAGAGTACTCGGCTCCTTAGTCACTTTGAGTTTTGACTTTTGAGTAGGCTGTTTTCCTCATTCAATAGTGTGTGTGAGGATTTAATGTGTTCAAAATCTTTCATCATTTTGCCTAATGAATCATAAAGATCGAGTGGGTGATGAAGTGTGTGTGTCACATCACTATCACTAGTGTCGAGTTTGTTGAGTTAGATTGTACCTCATCTTCTTGGTCGGGTTGATCTTGTTCTTTGGCCATCAAGCGGTCGGGGCTTCTTCTTCGAGTCACTTGAGTAGTCGGCTTCATTGCTCTCGAATCACTGTCTCTCTTGACTTGCCTTTTGAAGATCTCTCTGCAAACCCATCATTGCCTTTTTCCTTTCTTGTCTTCTTTCTCTCAAGACCTTCCTTTCTTCTTCATCCCCGTATTTGTTGACTACGAGGATATGGACCGATCAATGGCATAGTGACCTGGTTGTCTGATTCCGGCATAGATATTCAACCTTTTGATCACTCTTTCCATTCTTGGATTGTCACCCTTTGATACTCAACTTTTTGATGATCTGCTCTTGGTTGGCCTATCTTCCCTTGATTTGGAGGAGCCGAGTGTCTTACGGAAGATTCACCCTTTCCTCTCTTGTAGTTCTTATTAAAGAACTTGTTGAATCTTTTAACCATCGGGGCTATTTCTTCCGGGTCAATGACTTCTTTGACCTCGGCTCTCTTCACATCTTTAACAATTAGAGCAAAATGTTTTGGGGTACAAATTGTCTTTCCTCGGTCTTTTCTTCTCGGCTCAAACTCGTAGGCTTTGAGGTCCGAGAATAACTCATGGTTGGATGTCTTTGATAGGTCCATGGAATGTCTCGAGTGCCATGACCTTCATTTCCCATTCAGGCGAAGACTTTTTAGGATCTTCATACACATTTCCTTCGTATATTCCTTTCCAAGTCAAATGCATACTCATTTGTGATTTCGTGAACCGAGCATCTAGTTGATCCAGGTTTTCTCCCGAGATCATTTTGAAGTTCTCAAATTTCTGTCTGACCACCGATAATTTGTTTTCTTTGATTTGCTCCGAGCCTTCACAAATCAATGTCGCCTTGTCCCGATTTCTTTAGCCGTTTTGCATGATTTGACTTTATTGAACATGGCTTTATCCAAGGTTTTGTAAAGGATGTCCTTGGCTACATTGTCCAGGTTGTATCTTTTTCTCGTCATCATTTGTCCACTCGATTCTTGGTTTTTCAACCATGACTGTCCGGGAGCAACATCTTCTTCTCCTTCACCGCAACTCTTCGCAAACCGTGTTCACCTTTAAGATTTGCAGAGGCCCATCTTCTATCACTATCCACATCTCATCATGTAATGTCGATAGATGAGCCTCGCATACGAATTTTCCAATCATCAAATTCTTCAATAGTGAACATAGGGATGCGTGTCAAATTTGCTTCCATGATAATAACTTTTAATGATAAAAAGAGTTTAAGTACTAAAGCGGACTTTGAAAAGTTTGGAGATCTAGTTCAAGAAACCGGTGCGGAGGGTTCAATGAACCAACCGCTCCGATACCACTTGTAGGTCCCAAGGGGTGTAAGTGTAAGGTTTAGAAGGGGGTTGAATAAACCTTACCAAATTTTCGATTTAGTCCTTTTAAATATACGAGTTGATTCTACACACCGTGTCCTTGATGGAACGATTTAGTCAATCAAGTAGAGTTAGTCTCTCAACAGACTCAACCGAGCCGTTGATGGAATAACTCACGGTGTTGACTCTAAATTAACTCAATCGTGGTTTTCTTTTCATTGAAGACTTAACACCCTTAAGTTTGATTAAGTAAGAGTTTAGTCTTTGGATTTAGTACTTGTATTATCAAATGTATAGCAAATTTATCGGCATATATAAGCGAGTTAAAAATGCGAGGAATTAAAATGTTTGAAATGTAAATGACACGAGAAATTTTTATAGAGGTTCAAGATGGGGTAATTCTTCTACTCCTCTCTTCTCCAACTCCTGGAGGAATCCACTAGGTAATGATCAGTTTACAAAGTGGTAACAGTCCGGATACAAGTCTTGATCACACAAATGGTGACTTGATCCTTTGGGACTCGGGCCTGCGAGACGCCTTGATCACTCAAATGGCTTCTCTTACGACTCCTTCTTCACAGGGCGCTTCCTTGCTACTACATGACTCACTTGCTCAAGCCGTTTGGATTTGATCACGGCCCTCCAAAAGCTTAAGACTTGGTTCGACCTTGAACCTTCCTACAATCCTTCGTGGAATGTAGACCCCTTTTCTTCAAAAGTTTCCTCTTCAACCGATTGAAGTTCTCTTTCCTTCACAGGTTAGTGTTGGATTGATGTACTTCGTAATGTAGCTTGAGGATTAAACTTGAATGATTTGAGAGTATTTAAGTTATAATTTTAATTGATTTCTTGAATGTTCGTGGTTCGGGTAACCTTCTCTCGTAGTCATTCCTCGCCTTTATAGTGATCTTTCAAAATTTGCCCGTTGAAGAGATATGCTTATTTTTGAAAATCACTTGCGATCGTTGGTTTGTCTTGTTGCGATCCTTGGAATTGCCATTTCCTCGTATGAATTGTTCTTTCACCTTTTCGAGTTCGACACAGTGTAGTGCTTCCCATTTGTTCATTCCTTTTGCACGCTCGACCGAGCATTGAGAAAGGTGGTATGGAGATATTACTTGTTTAAGTAAATCTCTTGATTTACTCGTGCAACGGATCTTTTACATTATCTCGACTTATCGCATTTCTTTGCTTTCCCCCAGGTGACTTAGAGTCGACTTCCAATCATTGGATGACTCTTCATCACTTCAATTTGAGACTTGGCTTTTCTCGAGTTGACTTGACGATACTCCACTTAGCCGCATTTGTTTATTCTTGATAGAGTTCCCATCTACTCTTCTTTGCCATACTCACTGTCTCACAAAGCAGAGTCTTCCTTCCAGGTCTTGATTGTCTTCTTGCATGTTAAGGCATAGGCGACTTAACTCGGCTTTTGGCCGACTCTAATTATTACAATGCATTTTACAAAAATTGGGGTGCCAACTTTCTATTCTAAGTTTTACATGGCATTCATCAAAATCTAAACAATAAAATTCCTAACAATAACAAATTCCTCTTATCACATGTCTCTCTTATATATAAGTTATTGGTCATATTTCTACTCTAGTGATAAGGTTACCAACAATTCTATGGTTTGGTTTTAAATAAGCTATATAACATATATAAGTTTTGTTAATAATATATCATTAAGGATAGTTAGAGTTAGCAATTAGTAAATTAGGGAGATAGAATACATTAATAAAATACTAAGAATAAAAGAAATTAAACTATATTTTATTAATATCAAATTGTGACGTTTGATCGCACGATACAATATCCGAACTATTACAATTTGATTAATCAAAAAATTTGGGGTCTCACATCCTCCCCTCCTTAAGAGAATTTGGTCCCCAAATTCCTCTCAGAATAATTTCGGATGTTGTCTTCTCATATCTTCCTCCATTTCCCATGTGGCATCCTCATCTCCGTCGTGGGTTTGCCATACAACTTTAATCATTGGAATCTCTCTTTTCCTTAACTGTCGTATTTGTCTATCAATGATTCGTATGGGCTTCTCGGCGTATGACAGGTTCTCCATTACTGGAGGAATTTCTCCTATGATAACGTGTTCTGGGTCGGGTTGATATTTCCTCAATCTGGAGACATGAAACACGTCATGCATTCCAGTGATAGGAGGTGGTAATTCCAATTGATAGGCCAAATTCCCGATTCTTTTGAGTATCTTGTACGGTCCAATGTACCTCGGACTTAACTTTCCCCCTTTCTTTGAGTGAATCATTCCCTTTCGTGGTGAAAGTCTAAGAAACACTTCATCTCCTACCTCGAACTCCAAATCCCTTCTCATTTTATCCGCATAGCTCTTCTGCCGACTCTGAGCTATCCGGATCCTCTCCTTTATTAACCTAACCTTGTCTACAGTTTCTTGTATTAGATCTACTCTGGGGAATGGTTGATGGGGTTGCTTCTCTCTTTTCGGGGTCCACTGGTCATCGATTTCCCAGTGTAGCGGGGATCTGCACTTTCTCCCGTATAGTGCCTCGTAAGGCGCCATTCCTATCGTCGCCTGATAGCTGTTATTATAAGTGAACTCTGCTAATGACAAATGAATGTCCCAGCTTCCCTGAAAATCTAGCGCACAAGCTCTTAACATATCCTCGAGTGTTTGAATCGTACGTTCTGATTGTCCGTCGGTTTGCGGGTGAGCGGACGTACTAAAGCTTAGCATCGTCCCTAGTTCCCCGTGCAAACACTTCCAAAATCTCGAGACAAACCTCGGATCTCGATCAGAAACGATGTCGGATGGTACTCCGTGCAGCCTTACAATCTCTCGGATAAAGATTTGTGCCAACTTCTATAGGCTATCCGTTTTCTTCATTGGCAGGAAATGAGCTGATTTGGTGAGTCTGTCCACCACAACCCATATGGTATCATAACCTCCTCTAGTCCTCGGCAAATCTATTACGAAGTCCATCGTAATAAGTTCCCATTTCCATTCGGGAATTTGTAACGGTTGTAGCAACCCTGACGGCCGTTGATGTTCGGCCTTGACTCGTTGGCAGGTCAGGCATCTAGCCACATATTCCGCTACCTGATTTTTCATATTGACCCACCAGAAGTGTCGTTTCAAATCCTTATACATCTTATTACCACCGGGATGTATGGTGTACCTTGAGCGATGCGCTTTTCCCAAAATCTTATTTCTTAATTCCTCATTACTCGGTACACATACCCGATTCCTAAACCTCAAAATCCCATTTTCTGCTATAGTGAATTCTGGACGTTCTCCTTTCTGAACTTTTTCCTTAAGTTCTCGGAATTTCGGATCTCCTTCTTGTGCTGCCTTAACCTCGTCTAGCAGCTCAGGTCTTACCGAGATATTAGCGTATAATATTTGAGTGTCTGTTCTTGTTGGATTCCATGCACTCAATTCTTCCAGAGACCTCCATTCCCTAATCATCAATCTTGTTATGCTGGCCTTTCTACTCAAGGCGTCTGCTACTACATTTGCTTTCCCAGGGTGGTACTGGATATCGAAGTGATAATCTTCAATATGTTCCATCCACCTTCTCTGTCTCAAGTTAAGATCCTTCTGTGAGAACAGATACTTCAGACTCTTGTGATCCATGAAAATGGTAAACGTTGCTCTGTACAGATAGTGTCACCACTTCTTCAATGCGAACACTATTGCCGCTAGCTCTAGATCATATGTCGGGTAGTTCGTCTCATATGGTTTGAGTTTTCGCGAGGCATATGCAATTACCCGTCCTTCCTGCATGAGTACGGCTCCTAGCCCCTCCTTTGAGGCGTCACTATAGACGACAAATCCTTCACTTCCGCTTGGAAGCGCGCTTAACGGAGCGAGTAAGTCGCTTTTTTAACTCCCCGAAAATCGGACTCGCACTTGTCGCTCACTCAAATTTGACTTGCTTACGAGTCAATCGCGAAAGTGGTCCAAATGATCTTAGAAAAATCCTTTATAAATCTCCAATAGTATCCACCAATCCCAAAATCTTGAATTTACATCAAGCTACGTTGTTTCTATTCAACCACTTGCCTCAACCTTTGATGGATCTACCGCGATCCCATCCCCAGATACTATATGTCCTAAGAATGTGACTTTCCCTAGCCAAAATTCGCACTTGCTGAACTTAGCGTACAGCTGGTGTTGTCGTAGTGTCTCAAGTACAATTTTCAAATGACGCTCGTGATCTTCCCTCGTCTTGGAATACATGAGTATGTCGTCAATGAAGATTACTACAAACTGGTCAAGGTAAGGTCGGAAAACTCTGTGCATTAAATCCATAAATGTTGTTGGGGCGTTTGTCAATCCAAAGGGCATCACTACAAACTCGTAGTGACCATACCTGGTCTGGAAAGCTGTCTTGGTTATGTCTTCACTCTTAATCTTCAGTTGATAATACCATTGTTGTAGATCAAATTTCGAGTACACCGTGGCTCCTTGAAGTTGATCGAACAACTCATCGATCCTTGGAAGGGGATACTTATTTTTGATGGTCACGCTGTTAAGACCGCGATAGTCTATACATAGTCTCAATGATCCATCTTTCTTCTTGACGAACAGCACTGGAGCTCCCCACGGGGATGTGCTTGGTCGGATAAATCCCACGTCCATTAGTTTTACGTAGCCGGGGCCTTGGCTCTCCGGCTCTCTCGAGCCATTCTATATGGTGTCCTTGCCGCAGTGCTCCCGGTAAGGTATCGATGGTGAACTCAATCTCCCTATTCGGGGGCAACGTAGTGAGTTCTTGCGGAAATACGTCTGGGTATTCCGATACTATTGGTACTTGGTGAATCTGGGTCTCATCCTTAGGTTTGTTAATTACAAACGCTAAGTACCCTTGTGCCCTATTTGAGATCGCTTTCCTAGCCTTAATGGCAGAAATGATCGGAGCTAATGGAATTCGTGCACTACCCAATAGCTTAACTATGGGTTTTCCAGGCTTACATAGCCTAACAGTTTTATTATGACAGTCTATTTGTGCAAAGTGTTCGGCTAACCAATCCATTCCCAAAATCAACATCGTATTCAGATATAGGCAGTAGCACTAAATTAGCAGGAAAACATGTATCATCAATCTTAATCTCGCATGCATTATATATAGCATCGCTTATCGCTCGCCCCCGAAAGGAGTCGATACCTCTAAACAAATAGGCATGCGTTCCATGCATGAATGCGTTTAGATACAAAAAATGCGGTGCAACAAAGGAGTGCGATGAGCCAGGTCAAATAAGACCTTAGTGCGGTGATCGATATCAAGAGCGTACCTTCCGCCACGCCGCAGCATTCGGGCCCTCTTGCCGGCCAGAGCAAAGACACGGGCGGCGCCTCTAGCTCGGTTGTTATTTCCTCGGCTTTTGAGGTGGTCTTTGGTTTGTTAGTCGTGGTAGTATACAATGGGCACTCTCGACCTGACCGATCTTTGCACTACCGCATCGGAGGCATTTTCATTGTTTACGCCAAAGCAGCTGTCCGCAGCAAGTGTCCCGTTTGTTGCGGTGAGTACGCATGCCGCCCTGCGCTGGTTGTTTTCCCTTATTAGCCCCTCTCGGTTCCGCCTTTCTCGAACTTTACAGCGCCCGCCCAGATGTCCTCCCGACCCATCGGCCACTTCGAGCTCGATGCTCGCCTGGTCTGAGCCGCCCAATCCGGCTCGGCCCCATCTCCACTCGGGAAGTCGCTCGACCGCAACCGAGTAGGTGTCCATCTCAACATCGAACCAAGCTGTTTGTAGTTCCAACCTCGGGCCTCGTAAACTTGTATAACTTGTCGGCCTCGGTGCTTATGGACCAAGAGCATATTTGGACAGACGGTGAAATTCGGACTCATCTTGTGCAAACCGTCATACTACCCTGCCTTAACCGGTGAAACTCGTCCCTTCGGGCCTCTCGGACCACTGCGGGATATATTGGTCATTGAACTCCAATAAGAAATTTTCCCATGTCCTTCGCCTGGTTACAACCCATTTCCTCTCCACCCCCCTCCACCCCGTCTCGGGCCGCCATGATTCGATCGGCAAGCGGCTAATGTTATCTCACTGTGCTCTAAATCAAGAGGGCAAAATATGTTCTCTATTCGCTCCAGCCAATCCTCGGCCTTTTGCGTCATCCGTTTCCCCTAAAGACCGGCCGGTCAAAGCGCAGAAATCACTCCGGATGCGATCATGAGCATCCTGCGGCTCGGGCATTCGATTTTGCCCAACCTTTGTTCTGCATAAACAACAAGATCTGTTGCTGCAAGGCACGGCGGTTAAATTGTCTCCCACAACTGGGGGAGGAGGTGGCGGGGGTGGTAGTTCAGGTGAGGGTGTTCTCTCTGGGGAAGGATTGGGATCCTCCCTGTCAAGACCACGTGGCCTTAAGCCTTCTCTTCTTCTGGCCATCTGTATATAGAGAGATTAGAGTTCATCCACATTATGTATTTGAAATCATAGACATAATATGCAATATTTACGACATGTCAATTTAAATAAACAAGTACGAGAGATATAAGGATAGCAACACATGGCGCTAAGGAAAATACAAGTTCCATTACTAAAGAAAAGCTTAAGCCGAATTACAAACAATAGTCACTGAACCATGATTACGCTATCCATTACAACTTGGTCTATTACATAATCGAAATACAGAAAAATGGCAAAAATAAAATGAGCTAATCTAATGCGGATTTGTTGCGTGCATCGTCATCGCTTATCTCCTCGATGTCGATCATCGATTAAGATCCTCCCTTTGCTCTTCATTAGGATCTCCGTAGGGGAAGTCCATCGGGTCCATTTCGATCCTCTTCCGATCCTCCTCTGCGGATCCTCTTCCTAGGTCTTCCTCCGATCCTCCTCTAGATCTTTTTCTAAGTTCGCTTCAGGCTCCACTTCTCGGTCCCGGGGCCACCACCGACCAATGTTGATGGCCTCCGAACCCTATTTCGAGAAGTGGTGCTGGTGTATGAAGTTGGCCTGGTTCAAGAAGATGTCTGTCCTTCCGTGTCTCTACCGCTTTCTTTGTAGAGCCTCAATCCGCCATGCATCCGGGCCATCATTTCAAGCGCACCATCCATGCTTCCTCGTTCTCGTGCGCCATCGCTGCGTTAAGGTGCTCGATAGTCAGACATGTTGAGCCACGAGGCCCTCACTTTGCTCACCCTCTCGGCGTAGGCTGGGCATTAAGGTGAGTCAAACGCCGGTGTTCCTCGCTTCGCCGGTGATTCGCCCCACGCAAAGATGTTTATCTCTTCCTTCAACTTTTTTATGTCATTATCGCGTTCTTTCATTTTTATCTCATTGCACCTTAATCTCACAGCGGAGGTCCACTGTAGGTTCATGTTGCTCGCATACCACCCTTTCAAGTGATCGAGCATGCTCCCGCGATAGGTGGAGTTTAGTAGCAGTGTGGGAGTACTTTTCCTCCCAATATCCAGCCGCGTCGGCATGGTAATCCCTATTGGCGTGCAGCTCCTCATACTCCGTCAATGGAACGGTCTCGTTCTCCATACCTGAACAAGCACAAGTATGATATCAAAATAGGCATATAGTTACTAAGGAAGAAAAATCAAGTGCTATAAGATATATCTATGTCAAGGAATCGGCTAAGTATCCCATAAATAATTAAGGGGTTCTGTAATTCCCAATCGTCCAGATCTTATCTTAGTGGTAACACCCTATACAGGCAAAGGGTCCTATCCTAGTTAGCTCGGTGTAAGTTCCTTCTTACTAGCCGAGCTCTGATACCACAATATGTCACGCCCCAACTCGGAGCCGTGACACAGTCAAATGAACTTAGGCCGGTTTACTTAAACCGGCCTGAAGTAAACCAATTATTCATTCGCAAAGGTAATTCAATCATAACAAAAAAAATCCCAAATCATACATAAAGTCAAATAATCTAAGTCAGAAATGTCGCAACGGAAATAAAAAAAAGGTACATCATTGTTCAAATAGTTCTACGGGTCCTACGCCCGGCTATTACAAATTTCACAATTGTTCGTTCATCAAAATAACATAAATAAAATTCAGTTGACTCAAGGTCCGGTAATATAGGATTAGTCGGTAGCATCAAAGTCTTCGCCGCCTTCCTCTTCCGGCAGGGTCTCATCCTCTGGTTGGGAAAAATAGGCGGGAGTGAGATAAAAATTCTCAAGGTAGGTGTGTGTGTGCAAGTGGGGCTTATATTTTATGCAATAAAATCGTTTCATGAGTTTTGATGCAAGAAACGTGCGATGACATTTTCATATACTTAATAGTTTTATTAATATTATTTAGCAATCAGTCCGTCAATCCAGATCAGTTGGTTGCGCACGAAAGTGTGACGCCAACCTAGTCAGTCCGTCAATTCATATCGATTGGTTGCGCATGAAAGTGTGACGCCAACCTGACCACCTTATACGGCAGAGAAGTGTCGATCAAACATCATCTCCCAAATAGTACACCTTATCCCTCCCAGCCGATGTGGTCAAGCCGCTTATCCTGAGTTGGCACGACGTCTCCACAGTGGAGCCAACTAAGCTCGGAGAACGCATTATCATGATTATACCCAAAATCCTACGACCCAATCACCCGCCGACTCTCTCCCGTCCGGCTCGAGGTTGGGAGTTGACGATGGAGGCCGGTATGAGATCGTATACCCATCTCATACGCGACTTATCCATTCCACAACCACACCGATCGGATGGTTGCGCACGGAAAGTGTGACGCCAACTCGGTCGATTAGTCGATAGGGCCGGCGTGTCCATAGACTCGCCGTCCGATATTCAATCGGGCCAGACATTGACACGACATAGATATCGGAGGGTAATCTAGCCGGTTCTATTCTTGATTCAGTGTATTATGTCGAAGTTCTTAATAAGGTTCAGATTATGCGACGAGGTAGTCGCCTTATTATCATGACAATTAGTCGTTATGAAAATCCCCAATAATATTTGGATAATAATTTATAAATAAATAAAAAATAATAATTAAATAAAATATTTAATGTTATATAAATAAACTTAATTTTAGAAGATAAAATAATTCTTATGACCTTTTAATTAAAGAGAAAAATTTATGTCAGGTTTTTAAAAATTCCATAAGTTGTGATCCCGGACTCGGAAAAGGGCAAGGTCAGCCCCTAATTTTTCTAATTATTCTAAGAAATCATATTTTCTGGGTCTCGGGGTCAAATTTTCGAAAATTGCAGGTCAGCCCCAGTTTTTCCCAAATTTATTATTTTGACCCGATACTTTTAAAAATTGATATCTCTTAAACCGGAAAAGGTTTTAACGAGATTCCATGTCTAATAATCATTTTGAGGTAGTAAGTATGTAGGTTAAAAACAGTTTTCAAAAATTTCCAGGTTTAGTACCGATTTTCTGAAAATTCCATTTTTAACCCCAAAGGCAATTTTTATTGTTAAGGGCTCGTTCCAAGCCCGTTTTTCGTGAAATTTGGACCAAAGGTCCAGAATACTAATTAAAGTAATTTCATAAATTTCTCGGAACAGTAACTTTTCAGATTTTTCAAAATTTACAGTTTAGCCCCTTAAAGGTTGGAAAATTTCAATTAAGTGTCTAAAATTCGTATATTCGTATTTGTTTGACCCGAAGGGTCCTAATTATTATTTTTATTTATATTACAATAATTTCAGTGCAAATTTCGAAATTTTACAGTGGTCCCACAATTTTTAGTATTTTTCATTTTTGGCCCTATATTTTGTCTTATTTGCAAGAAGGGCCCAAACCCGATTTTGTTCACAAGTCCTCATGTCCAGATTATTGTTATGGTATGTTAAAAGTATTTTTCTCATTATCTAAGTTATTTGAGCTCATATATAATAAAAGGCCTAAAAAAAATCACAAAAGCTATTTCTAAAAAATCACTTTTGGCTTAGTTTTCTACACAAATATATATATATTTCGAATTTTCAGAAATATAAGAGACTAAAAATTTCCAGAAATATATATCTTAAAATAAAATACAATATTTATGCCACAAGAAATAATATAAGCATACAAAAGCTATTTTATCTAAATAAAATCACTTTTAACATGAGTTTGCACACACCTAGATATATATATATATATATACATTTTTTTTTTCTAAAATTCCAGAAATAAACTGAATTTTTTTTTATATCATCTAATTTCCAGAAATATAACATAACATACACAAAAAATAAACATGCTAGTTTATGCAATTAAAATCATGAGTTTTAAAGAATTCACCCACCTTTTCTTTGTGCTTGTTAAAAGTTGCTACTAGCCTTTGTAAGTCCCCTCTAGTCCCTCAAAACTCTTAAAACAGCCCCTATAAGATGTTTTGGTGTCAAGAAAATGAAAGAAAAAAAATGGAAAAAGAGAGAGTAAGGGAGAGTGTAGTTTATAAGTCCTTACCCTTGATTATTAGCCTTCTTGAAAGCCTTCTAAGTCTCAATCTCTAAGCTTAATGCCTTCAAATTTTTGGCCCTCCTTCTTTAAGCTACAAAGGGTGGAGTTTCAAGTTAGAGGTGAAGAGGACAAGGCTTGAAAGTTTGAAGGAAAGTTGTTGAGAAAAAAAAAATTCTTACCTTACTCAATTTTTGGCCCTTTGGTAGAAGAGTAAGAAGATGTTCTTCTCTTTGGTAATAGAGTGAAATGAAGTCTTCTCCCCCCACAATAGCTTAATGACCGTCCAAAACACCCCCTCTATTTTAGGCTAGCATCATTTTATTTTCTTGAAATTGGTATGCATGCTTGCCTTGATTAATGAAATATTGTCTTGGTTTTTTTGGGGGGATTGTATGCTAGAAGAGGACAAAAGGGAAGAAGACAAAAAATCTTATGGCTCCCCTCCCTTAATGGACGTCCACCTCATCCATCCATCCATCCAATTTTCCTTTTTTTTTTCTTTTGTGTGATATTTGATTCCTATCATCACATAACAAATTCCTCTTATCACATGTCTCTCTTATATATAAGTTATTGGTCATATTTCTACTCTAGTGATAAGGTTACCAACAATTCTATGGTTTGGTTTTAAATAAGCTATATAACATATATAAGTTATGTTAATAATATATCATTAAGGATTGTTAGGGTTAGCAATTAGTAAGTTAGGGAGATACAATACGTTAATAAAATACTAAGAATAAAAGAAATTAAACTATATTTTATTAATATCAAATTGTGACGTTTGATCGCACGATACAATATCCGAACTATTACAATTTGATTAATCAAAAAATTTGGGGTCTCACAGTATTAATCGGTCAAATTGATCCGATGAGTCAAGGATTTTTGGGAAAGTAAAATACTTTAATTAAATCTCCAAGTCAGAGGGTCCAGGGCTATTTTAGTAAAAGAGAAAATAATTTGAGTTAGGTCCTTTATAAAAGAAGAATTGCAATTTATCCCCGTTTTGTAAAAACCAACACTTTTGGGGTTAAAAATTAAATAAATAAATATACCGACCTTGAAATATTATGAGGTCAGTTCCTAAATTCTCTAAATTGTCCAGAGATTCAGGTTTTTAAAGTTTTGAGGTCGAGCTTTTGTAAAATTCTCACATTGGCCCCAAATTTGTAAAAATTGCCAATTCGGACCTTAAGTTTAAAAATAATCCGAACTCACAAACCGGAAGGGCTTTTAATGTGATTCCAGTTGGAAAATGTCATTAAGGTTAGTGGAATATTGGGACAAAAGCAGTTTTTAAAGAAATATGTGTAGGTCCTTTAACTTTCGAAAATATCATTTTCGTCCCATTTTGAAATAATTACCTTTAAGGCTTTTAGGGGTCCAATTGTCATGAAATTTGAACCTTGGGTCCAAAATATAATTAAGTTATAGTTAAGTTAGTATTTCCAGGTGCATGGGCTGCATAAGTCCTGGAAATTTCATTTGGGTCCTCAAGTTTAGTATTTTACACATTAGTCTCTCAATTTTTGTAAAATTACTTTCCAAGCCCTAAACACTTGGATTTTTGGAATACTTTTAAAATATGCAATTCCCAGTACCTTAAGAGTAAAAATTTCAAATTTTAAAGTTTAAGTCTGGTGCAGTTTTTAAAAATTGCAAAGTAGCCCTTAAACTTTCAAAATTTTACAATCTAGTCCTTGGGCTTTTAAAGGTTGATTTTATTTATCTTAAAACTCTTAAAACTTTATTAAAATTTCCAAAAGTCATTTTTGAACCTGAGTACAGTCCCAAATTTTGAAATTTGCAGAGGGGTCCTTCAACTTTCATTTTCTTGCAATTTAGTCCACCAACTTTCCATTTTTACATTTTTAAGTCCAAAATTGAAATTTAATCAATTATGCTCGACTTTTTCAGGTTTTAAGGCATTCAAAACATAGATTTTAAAGATCATACACATGCATGTCCAATACATACAAGAATTCATCAATTAAAACATTAAATTGCACATGCATGCACATAAAATTCAATAAATAGTAATTTTGAGCAACTCTTGAGAATTTTCATGACTTGATACATAAAATTGACATGCAATACATAGATTATATATATCTCAAGGCTCATGATCAAATTTTCTACATGCATTTTAATAAAAACACCTAATAGTTGGAAAATAATTTTCCACCCACCTTAAAATTGGAAATTGTGAAATAAAAGGATAATTTCACAATTTTTGGATGAGGCTTCTTAGGTTAGCCCCTAAGTCAAAAATATCAAAAATTTGAAGTTAGAAAAATGAGAGAAAAATTAAGGAGAAAAGAATGAGATAAGAAAATGAGAAGGACTACACTTTACCTTGTGTAGTAGGTGTTTGGAGACTAGTTGAAGCTTAAAAATTGGAAATTTTGGCTCAACTCCAAAATCACCTAAGGTCAGCCCCTATTTCTCAAAAATGAAAAAGGGGTGTTAAAATTTGAAAAAAATAGAAAGAATAGGAAAGAAGGGGTCTAGTACTCAATTCTTACCTTGTAGTCCAAATTCCTCTACTAGTTCTTCTTCAAGTTTGAAGTCCTTCTTCAAAATGATGTCAAGCTCTAATCTTCAAAGTCTTCTAAATGTACCTCCAAATCAAATTCAAACTTAAGTTAAGAAGGTGGAAGAGGTGAACTATGTGATATCAAAAATGGATTGAAGATAAAATTTCTTACCTTGTAGGGGGGTATTCGACTTTTTTGAAGAAATAGGGGGAAAAATCTTGAAAATTTTCTAAGTGTAGAAGAAGAAAGTAAGAAGAAGAGTAGAGAGAAGTTGGGAGTTTAGAGAGAAGGAGGAGAATTTTGTGTAGGAGATGAATGTGTTAGTGATAAAATGAGATGAAATTTTTGGCACAAAATGGCCATATGGCCGTCCACTTTGATGAGAGAGGGGGGAGGAATTTTGTTCAAATTGTGTCTTGCATTTTGCCTCATGCATGGGAGACAATTTTAAGGTCAAAGGTATGGGCAAGACTTGGTTTGAATGGAATGTTGGAAGACTTCCAACATGTTGGCAAAAATATTATTAAAGAAGTAATATAAGAGATGATGTGTATAATGTTTGAATTAATGGTATAATTATACACAAGATGACTAATATAAGGTGTAGGTGTACAAGAGTTGGATGATATTTTTACTCCAAAAATATCCATGTTGGCCGTCCACTATAAGGGCATTATGGTAATTCCATATATTTTGTTGTCCCAAATTTGATGATAATAGATGAAATATATCAATCTCCAAAATAATTAGTGATTTCCTTGATCACTTGTAAGTCTCATGATTACTTATACTAAATCAAAATCTTAATTCTATAAGGTAAAAGTCTCTAAAATAAATAGTCTCTTAAAATTCTAAGGTGGTTAATAAATACAAAAATAGTAATAATGATCAATCAAGTGATCATAAATGTAAAATAGAATTAATGATGATCATGATCACAAGTAATTAAATAAAATGAAATAAAGTACAAAATGTATATATTATTAATAATTACCCGTCAAAATGACGCGGTAAAATAGTCGATCAAATGTATAAACGATAATAAGGATCAATTATAAGCTCGGAAAAATCGGGGTTTCACAGTAAGGATACAAAACATTATTATCCCAGATTTTGGTTGTGTTGAAAATTAGTTAAATTATTAAATACATTATGTGTAAAAGATTTAAATTACTCTTACTCGATTTGTGTTTTGTTCGATTAAACTTCAAGTTGGGCTTGATTACTAATCAAATCAAACTTGAGCACATATTATTTAGAAAATTATTAGTTAAAATTCAAACAAGTTTGAATGATCACCGCAAGAAGAAAATCAATTTACCTATAGAAAAATGTGTAGGTAAGTAATAAGATAACTGTAAAGTGTAGGTAAAATAGTTGTCGGTAATATCATTATTGGTAAATATTTATAAACAATATCTAAACCTGTTGGTAAATACGTATAGTATTTATGTGGATACATTTAAAAACTATTGGTGATTTATCAGTAATTGGTCGGTAATGTTCGGGAAAAAATATCTTTTCTATAGATAAATATAAAATTTAGTGATAAAAGCATTCATGTCCATAATTTTCTTGCAGTGGATAATGTATCCCATGGAACAATTTTCGTCATAAATGATACAATTGCTAGCTCAAAGAGTTCTCCTCCCGTCAGGAGTATATTCCCCCTAGGGTTTGTTAGGTCTTCCTTCTGTTCCTTTGGTCGCAAGGGCTTCATCTACTGAGTTTCTCCCCATTTTTTTTCTGGTATCATTTTCCTGGTTTTTTCTTGTTTGTTCCTCCCGTCGTATTCCCTGTCTCCTTTTTTTATGTGGCCCATTTTTTTCTCTCTTCTTTTCCATCTGTGTGCGTACTGTTTGATCTGAGTCGGTGTATAGGGTTTGCATTTTCTTTTGTTTTGTTTTTTTGTTGTGTCTGTTTTGTTGCAGGTGTATTCGATGGCCTTTTTCCTAGATCCGACAGAGTTAACATAGAGAATGGATTCTGTTGGCATCGAAAACCCTACGAAGACAGAAAGTTCTATTATCGATCTTGATGATCTTATCCAATCGACCAACCCTAATTCTCCCCAAAAATCATTTTTCTTGGTAGGGAAACTTCTTACGGACAAGAATTGGAAACCATTTTACCTTATCGAAGTTATGAAGAAGTCGTGGCGCATAAAAGGAACGGATACAGGCCACGAGTGGGGGCGCGGTCTTGTTAGAATAGAATTGATCTCATCACAGCTGAATATTTCTCTCCAAGCACTATGGATCGCCTGCCACTTGTCACTCATCTAGGATACTATGTTGCAGAAATCATTGGATAATTATTGACAGCTAGTCTGTCACAAATGTCAGATTCAGTTAGCATATTCTTTAGTCTACCAATAGGATTATAGCAAGTGTTTTCTTCTAGATCTTTCCTTGTTCTATAAATTCTGTAATTGTGCTCTATGATACAGTACTAAATACAATGAATCATTCTGCTGCATTTGCTCTGTTTCATATTCAAATGACTAGCCTCATTAGCTCATATCAAACATGGTACCAGAGCAGGACTTGATCCTGGCTCTGGTACATTTCATTGTTTCCTTTCAACCTTATCACAATGGCCCTCTCACCTCCAGGTTCGAATACCTCCACCACCACATCATCTCCACCAGTTCAAATAATCCAACCTCAAAGCCAACTTATAGTCACCAAGCTCATCGAACATAACTACCTAATGCGAAACAACAAGTTCTTTTTCACACTGTGAGAGGATATGGCATTGAAGGTTATCTCACTGGTGACATCACTCCTCCAAGAAAGTTTGTAACAAGCCCAGACACCTCAAGAAGTGTGCCTAATCCAGAATATGCAACTTTTCATAGGCAGGATCAGTTTCTAGTATCGTGGCTGTTGTTTTCTCTTTCTGATAGTATTTTAGTGTTAATGGTGGGGCTTGAATCACCACGAGATGTGGCATACTCTGAAACCAATTTCTCCAGCAGGTCACAAGCAAAACAAATGCAATACAAGCTGCAACTCTCAACCATGAAGAAAGGTAACCAGTCTATGAGAGACTTCATTAATAAAGTGAAGCTTTGTTGTGATGCTTTGTGTGCCGCTGGTCACATGATAAAAGAAGCTGATCAAGTACTACATATTTGTGCTGGTTTATAAACTGAATATGATCCTATTGTGTGTGCCATCACTTCCAGAAGTGAACTCTTAAGTCTTAGTGATGCTAGTGCTCTCTTGCTGAGTTTTGAAGCTAGGATGGAAGGTCATAATCCATCTGTCTTTGATGAAAACAACACTTTACTGGCTAATGTTGCTATTCAAGGTAACAGGAAAGAAGGAAGCAACTCTGGAAATTCTAGCTTCAGAGGCAGAGGTAACAATTCTCCTAGAGGAGGTAGATTTGGAAGGAACAAACTACAGGGGCAGAGGGGGTAGATTCTCAGGGAATGGCAGACAAGCTTGCCAAATTTGTCACTATACTAATCATACAGCTGACAAATGCTACTACAGGGCTGACTTGAATTTTACACCTAATAACAATACTCAAAACAATGGCAGATACAACCCCTTTAGTAGAAACAACACACCCACTACCATGGTTGCTTCTCAAGATACTTCATCTGTGGCTGACTCTACCTGGTTTCCTGACTCTGGAGCCACCAATCATGTTACCTATGACATGGCTAATCTCAACATTTCTACTGAGTATCAAGGTGGCAACAAGCTTCATATGGGGAATGGCACAGGTTTGCCCATTACTCATATTGGTAACTCTTCAGTCCAATCTTCTTGCAGTCCTTATATTTTTCAACTTAAAAATTTACTGCTTGTCCCCACAATAACCAAGAATCTGTTAAGTGTTTCTCAATTTGCCAGAGATAATCTTTGTTTTTCTTTGAATTTTATCCTACTTGTTGTTTTGTGAAGGATCTCAACACGGGGCAATTCTACTCCAAGGAACCTTAAGGATGGCTTGTATCATTTTGATCTCAACAATGTCAAGCATCTTTACAATGAGTCTGTGCAACCTACCACAAGTCCTCATCAGTCCAGTCCTCTTTCTTCTTTCAACAATAGTGTTCCTAGTGTTAATCTTTCTGTAGTTTCCAAAAAGCCAAATGTTCACATATGGCATCAAAGACTAGGACATCCAGCTTTTGAAGCTGTGAAACAAGTGCTTACAAGTTGTAATCTGCTCTTTGATTTTAATAAAAATGATATTTCTTTATGTGATGCTTGTTGCAAAGCTAAGATGCATAGGCTTCCATTTCCTGATTCTCATTCTAATTATTCTCATGCTTTTGAACTGGTGCATTCTGATTTATGGGGTCCTGCTCCTGTTCATTCTCCCACACAGAACAAATATTACATTAGTTTTGTGGATCAATACACTAGATACATTTAGATTTATTTTCTCAAGAACAAATCTGAAGCTCTTACTAAATTTCAGCAGTTTAATCAAATGGTTCAGACTCAATTTAATGCTAAAATTTAAACACTTCAAACTGATTGGGGGGTGAATTTCGTAGTTTTTCTTCTTTTCTTCAGCAACTTGGCATCCTTCATGGGATTTCATGTCCTTACACACCTCAACAAAATGGACTTGTGGAACGAAAAAATAGACACATTGTAGAGACTGCCTTAGCATTGTTAGCTCATGCAAGCATTCCTCAATCCTTTTGGGTGGATGTCTTCACCACTGTTGTATACCTCATCAATCGATTGCCCACTAAAACTCACCACAATCAGTCCCCTTTTGAATTGCTCTTTCACAAGCAGCCAGATTACTCCTCCTTAAGACTATTTGGTTGTTTGTGTTATCCTTATCTTCGAGATATCAACTCCAACAAGTTACAATTTCGTTCTTCTCCTTCTACTTTTCTTGGTTACACTGATGGCTATAAGGGCTATAAGGTCTTACTTCCATCAGGGAAAACCTTTCTTAGTAGGCATGTATTGTTTGAGGAATCCAAATTTCCTTTTTCCATTACTCGAAAGCATATTCCATCTTCTTCTTCTTCGACTCTTGATCATTATAACCATTCCTCCTTATATTGAGTCTGCTACTTCCACCTCTCCTCCCTCAAACAAATCTCAGCAACCTGTCCCTTCCATTCCCACTGTTTCCAGCCCCTGTTTCTCTACCTCCTCTCCATCCACTATTCCTCTTTATGTTCAGTTACCAATAATGAATAATGATCAAACCAGTCACCACTCCCCTCCCCAGGTTCCTTCCCCTCCCACTGAAAACATACACCCTATGATCACAAGGCGTACGACTGGCATTTCAAAGCCTAAAGTGCTACTTACCACAACAGCAATTTCTGAGCCCACCTCTGTTAGTGGGGCTCTTTCTAATCCAGATTGGAAAAAGGCCATGGAAGCAGAATATTTAGCCTTGTTGAGAAACAACACATGGACTTTGGTTCCTTGTCCTGATCACAAGCCCATTGTGGGATGTAAATAGATCTTTAAAGTTAAGAAGCATGATGATGGAACTTTGGCTAGATACAAAGCTCGTTTGGTTGCCAAGGGGTATACTCAAAATTTTGGGCTTGATTATGATGAAACTTTCAGTCCGGTAGTTAAACCAGTCACTATTCGCACAATTCTATCTTTGGTTGTCTCCTATGGTTGGCAAGTACGACAGTTGGATGTCAATAATGCATTTCTTCATGGGGAGTTAGAAAGAGAAATTTACATGCAACAGCCACCGGGGTTTGAGAAGCTCTCAGATCAGAATTATGTTTGTAAGTTGAGTAAGGCCATTTATGGCCTTAAACAAGCACCTCGGGCTTGGTACACCAAGCTCAAAAATGAACTTCTCCATCAACAATTCCAGGTTTCTAAAGCAGACAATTCTTTGTTTTACAAGATCACAGCCAACTCTTATACTCTTGTTCTTATCTATGTGGATGATATTATTGTCACGGGCAGTCATAATAATCTTATAGAAGGTCTAATTGTTGGCTTAAGCTCTACCTTTTCCTTGAAAGATCTTGGCCTGTTGCACCATTTTCTTGGCATTCAAGTTACACCTACTCTTAATGGTGGTCTTCATCTTTGTCAGACTCAATATATTCATGAGGTGCTTGCTAAAGTGGCTATGACAGATGCCAAAGGGGTTGTTACTCCCATGGTTACTTCTCCATCACAGTCTAGGCATATTGGGTCTCCTACTGTGGATGGTACGCTATTCAAAAGTATTATTGGTGCATTGCAATATATCACAATAACAAGACCAGACATCTGTTATTGTGTCAACAAGTTGAGCTAGTTTATGCAACATCCTCTTGATACTCATTGGAGGGCTGTTAAGAGATTGCTACGGTATCTTGCAGGAACATCCCAATTTGGTTTGAATATTACTAAGTCCGCTCAACTAAATTTAGTTGCCTATGCGGATGCTGACTAGGCCACTGATGTGGATGATAGAAAGTCAGTCACTGGGTTTTGTATATATCTTGGTGACAATCTTGTAGCCTGGTGTTCTAAAAAGCAACATTCCATATCCCGGTCTAGCACTGAAGCTGAGTTCCGCAGTTTAGCTCATTGTTCTACAGAGTTGTTATGGTTAAAGTCCTTGCTGAGTGAGCTTCATATCAATCAACCTCACATTCCAAGTATTTGGACAGATAACATAGGTGCAGAGGCTTTAGCTGCCAATCTAGTCCTTCACTCTAAAGCCAAGCACATTGAACTTGATTTGTATTTTGTTCGGGATAAAGTTCAACAAAATTGTTTTATAGTTCGTCATGTTTCATCGATCGATCAAACGGCAGATGTTCTGACAAAACTTCGTGGTGGTCAATCTTTCGCCCGGTTCAGAGCACGACTCAACATCGTTCCTTCACCCAGCTCAGATTGAGGGGGGTTGTTAGAATAGAACTGATCTCATCACAGCTGAATATTTCTCTCCAAGCACTATGGATCGCCTGCCACTTGTCACTCATCTAGAATACTATGTTGCAAAAATCATTGGATAATTATTGACAGCTAGTCTGTCACAAATGTCAAATTCAGTTAGCATATTCTTTAGTCTACCAATAGGATGTTAGCAAGTGTTTTCTTCTAGATCTTTCCTTGTTCTATAAATTCTGTAATCGTGCTCTATGATACAGTACTGAATACAATGAATCATTCTGCTGCATTTGCTCTGTTTCATATTCAAATGACTAGCCTCATTAGCTCATATCAAATAGGTCTAATCGTTTTTCGATTCGATGACAAAAAGGAGAGAGATTGGGTGATGATGAACCAACCGTACGTGGCATTACGAAGGTAGTTTATTTGCTATAAGGGAGCTTGGTGATGACGAACAACCCTCAGACGTAATTATATCCCATGTTGCGTTATGTGGTTCGGGTGTACGATATTCCAACGGTGTGCATGAACGAAAATTATGCAACATTACTAGCAGGCCAAATTGGAAGATTGGAAACCCTCGATCAATCCACAGAGGGACTTTTCGGAAAATTTCTGAGGTTTTAGGTAAATATTGATATTACTAAACCTCTTATCAGAGCCATAACAGTGAAACTCAAAGGAAAAATATGTATCCTCCCGTTGAAGTACGAATCCCTCCCAACGTACTGTTTTTGTTGCGGAATGATTGGCCATTTTTTCAATAATTGTGATGAATATGACAGAAATGATTGCCAGGATACATCGAGTATCCGTTCTTATATATATATATATATATATATTATACATTGAATTAATAAATTATATAGAAAAATAATTAATATTATTCATACTATATGTTTAATATAAATTATTTATATCAGATTATTAAAGACAACAATCTGATAATGATTCAAATTTTCATTTAATAACATGTATTTTTAAAATTTAATAAAAACAGAAAAAAAAATTCAGAAGAAAGACAGCACAAACCAAAAAGAAAAAACAAAAGGGTCCCAATCTTCATTTGATGGCTGATGTCACACAAACATATTTTTCTCTTTAGTTAATCGAAAAAAGCAGCTTCTTGGATACAAATTAACTGCTTCTTGAACAACCTCGAACCTATCCTCCCATTGAATGTTCAAGGTTTTTCAATTAGTTTTTCCCCCACAAACCCCTCCAAAAATGTACAATTGGAGATGCTCGTATGAGCTCCAAAAATAAAATATTAGGAGTTTATAAGTTCTTTTTAAGAAAAGCTAGGGATCTCATGTTATTTGCAAAATACGATTTTATTTTAACAATTCTATTTACTTTGGTCATTTTAATTATAAAAATATTATTACTAACTTTATATAAGTTCGTTCATCTTATTTTGTCCAAGCATTTCAACCATTTATTATAGGAATTTATAGGATCTTTTAAATAAACTTAGGCAATGACGGTCTTAGTCTTTGAGCTTCAATTAGAAATATCGCTCATCGATTAGTGCTCCACTTTTTTGGTTTCATAACACGTATCCATTATATAATTTATGATATCTAACTATCCAACATAACATCTTTATCTCGATATAAATTCAAAGTGGATTATGACAATTAACATGGAACAAAAAAGGTGTGATAAATGAGAGGGAATTTTAAAATTTTTGTAGGAGTATTTTTAAATTTTATATAATATTACGTATAAAACTTGAGTTTATAAATAACGAGAAGGGGGGCGACCTCATGATCCACCCCAATTGTTTATATCGTTGTTATAGATTTTATTAGTCCCTATTATGAATTTTAGAGGAAATTATATTTTAACCCCGAACTATGTGCAGTTTTTTCACTCTTTTCACTAAATTATTTTTGTTCTATTTTACCCCTTCAACTACATAATTTTTCTACCGTACTATCTCCACCCATCTTCAGTATAATATTCGAGGAATGCTCCGTCATATGCCATGCATGCATTCTAGGTCATAATTGTCTTTCCCTAATTAAGTTTTTATGTCTTCGCATGCGTGGCACTTGACTTGACGAAATATTTCCAAATGTTCCTCGACCAATGGGGTGAAGATGGCACGATAGAGAATCATATAGTTAAGAGTGTAAAGCGCTAGCGTAGAACAAAATGAAGTTTAGCAGTTGAAGTAGAAAATTTCAAATAGTTTGGAGGGTCTAAATACTATTTCTAAAATTTATGAAGTCAGTGGGAAGACCGGTTATATGCCACGCTCCATGCTTTTACATGCACGCTATTTCAATTTTTTTTTGTCTTTGACAAATCTCCAGATATATCATAATCACCCATTATTTTGCAATAGTCCTACAGAAGCCACCAAGAATGACGCCACTATATCTAGAAGCAATTTTTTTGGTGTTTTCTTTAATTGCACAAATTTCAATGAGTTAGTCTCCTATCAGCCGGTTTAACGGATTTAATTTGTTAGACGGATCCAAATATTCGACCTATCAGCCCATCAACAGCCCGCACAAGTACCAATACCACATCCATTGGCCACTGCTAATACATTTTAGGAGAGTTGCTAATCCATTTTAGGAGGACTACTAATAATTTTCGGAGGGAAAACTAATATTTTTTTGGTAACTACCAAATATTTTTCAGGATGATTACTTATACTTTTTGGGGGAAGAACTAATACTTTTATGGGAACTACTAATACTTTTATGAGGAAAACTATTACTTTTCTAGAGGAATACTAAAATACATTTAATCGGAAAACATAATAATTTTAAATAAGACTACTAATACATTTTAGTAGGAATACTAATACTCTTGCTGGAAAAAATATATATTTTTCAAGAGGATTACTGAAAAAACTA
The DNA here is from genome assembly GCA_016081115.2 of Rehmannia glutinosa. NCBI lineage: Eukaryota > Viridiplantae > Streptophyta > Magnoliopsida > Lamiales > Orobanchaceae > Rehmannia > Rehmannia glutinosa. Next base: position 398,135 of record JABTTQ020001821.1, on the reverse strand, counting down.
TTCAAGCAGATTATTAATACATTTTATCGTTACTACTAATACTTTTTTGAGAGACTGCTAATACTTTTCGAGAGAAAAAGTTAATTATATTCAGGAGAACTACTAAAATACTCTCCAGGGAACTACTAATACTTTTTCGAGAAACTACTAATACTTTTCGGATGCACTGTTCGAATATTACAAACATGTCACCGGTGCATGAAATTACGAAAAAACCCGGATCGGGTTGGATCCGTCTAACATAAACGACCCGTTAGACGATCTGACAGGAATTTTTGTGAATTTCAATTGAAAGATGTGAACTTGAGTTTTCTTTTTCTTTCTTAAATACATATTACAAATCATATCACAACCAACAATACATAACAACCTTCCGGGTCTCACTAATCCCAGTTGGAGTATGCAAGATCCATTACACCACCACAATAAAATATATCAGACCACACACAATGATAAAAATAATCACTCACATGCCATTAGTAGAGATCGAACCTGAGACGCGTTAGTTTGAGAGCCTCCATCTCATAAGCAAGATGTGAACTTGATTTCAAAATAGGACTTTAAAGGATAATCAAGAATTTTCGCAAAAACTTGTGTACCTTACCTTGATCTTTGTAGTCACTAGTCCAGAAGCCTGCCAATTGCCATCTTTGACTTTACTTTTTTCCTTATCCTAAACCCTACCAATTTGTGGATTTTGTTATTTCAATTGTTGGTTTCACAAACGTTGTCAATTTTATGGTTTTTTTTCGTGATCATGTTGCAAATAATAATATAAAGATTGACAGAAAAATTAAGGACCAACTAGTTGAGATTACCCTTAAACTGAAACGCGTACATTAATGGGATATTATTATAAAATTAGAGATAATTAAAAAAATCGTCAAGCTTTGACTAATTACATAAAATATCCGGAGGCTTTTGAAACTACAAAAAATCTCAAGACGTTTGATTTTATCTAAAATTTAAGGGGATAACTGTAATATTTCAATAAAATTCATGAGGGGTTTAATATGTTTTTTTACTTATGAAGGGGGGAAATGTAAGACGGAATACACATGTCGAACGGGATTTTGTAATTTTCCATAATCTCTGGTGTTTTTCTAATAATTAGGATTTCTGTAGGTATGCCTATAATTTTTTTATGAGGGAGTTATGCCTGTAAAATGAATATCAATTCTATGATTATAAAGCCAAGAAATTAACCTTTAAATTATATATGTACTCTCTCTCTCTCCTCTTTGTGCGCTAGTTGGGGGAACAAGCTCTTCGGAACGGATACCCATCTCTTTGAAGAGAACATTTGCAACCCACTATAGTTCACTCCATAAAGGCTTAGGAAGGAGTAGCACATTCTCCTAGGAAGGATTGCCCCATCAACCGTGATGAATGAGTTACACAGGCCCGTTAGTGACACCGTTCTGGATAAAGAGATGTGGGATAAGATCTTTCCTTCTTTCACAATTGATGAAAATAAAGAAATTTCAATCTTGGAAGAGTTTCTTCGGACGGTTCTCAATCCGTCGATTGACTCTGCCAAGCAATTGCTTATTTATATAAAATGTTGTATATTATGATGCTCCGGTAATCCAACACAATATTATTCAATGTCTGGGCTAATTTGGGAAATAGTCATGAATAGCCTAAATGATATAGCATATATAGAATTCTAGTCTAACTTATTCAAAATGTTCAATTCTAGCCCTTTTCCTTTATTAAACCCCAAAATACTCCTTATACAAATTTGGAGGCAAACTATGGTTATTCAAGGTTTCAAGGTCCATAAAAATGGTGTCAAAGCATAGGTTTATTAAGAACTTTTAGTTAAATTTATTATATTTTTATAATTAACAATTGGTGACGAGAATTTTCTCCAATAAAATGGATCTGGACAATTGTCCAAGATGTCTACCTTACAGGACATATCGTCAAATTTTGACGATGTATGCACAAGAACACCAGGACAAGATAACATATTGGAACAATCAATATGTTGAAAATGAACTTGCAGGGGCCGATAGGGAAACCTTGAGACATTGCGATAGACAAGCCGCATATTATCTGAGTTTCCTTACTGTAAATCAGATATTATAAGTTGATCTGATGAATCGTTACGAAGCAATCCATGAAAATGCCCATCAAAATCATGATTCCTGATGGAGTACCAGAATGGAATGAGATATGTTCAGACACTTCTAAGTTCTCAAAATATCTTAGAGAGGTCCAGAAGACGGTGCAGAATTGTGGCAACCGCCATAATCATCTACCAACACAAGTTCATCAGATCCAAAACCAGATGGAGATGATGGTGAATATCTGGAGGAAACTCTTGAAATCCGTCAGGATATTCAGAAATGAGTCAAGAATCAGGAAGACAGACCAAGTTCATCCGGATGAAAGAAACATATTGATTAGGAATAATACCCTATTTACACCAAAATGGGAAAGCAACCGAAGTTGTACGAAAAATGACAGGCGATGAAAAGCTTATCGCTATCATCAAAGAAAAATCCGTCACAAACCAGAGGTGATGGATATGGAGAAGATTAATCTTAAAGATCTACATGACCTTGCAGAATCCTTCGCAGGATTAGGAATTGTAGATTTAAAGATGAACGCAAGAGATGGATCAACTTTGGTTACTCTTGACCAACATCAAAGACCACATCCACAACCAGTAAATCCCAACATTGCAGAAAGTTCGGATTAAAATCATGGAGATGAACCAATGTCTCACGCTGGAGATTTTACTATAAGGAGAGATCCTATTGTTACAGGAACTCGACAACCTTCCCAAAGGCCAAATTTATATAATACGCCTTATGGAAGGTCACAGATCGATCCAATACATCCATATAGATTGATGCTAAATCTGGATATCCCAGATTTTAAAAATCGAGAAGTCCTTATTGATGATTGGGCATCAACAATGAGGATTGCATCATGTACCCTCGATCTTACGAAGGATGGATTCATCTTACTCCTTGAGACGAGTCTTGAAGAATCTGTAAAGATGCATGGGATATGACGGGATCAGAAATGAAAAGTACAGTCACAGCTGGAGAGTCATTAAAAGGAATTGTTGATAATATGGTAAAATTATTCAAAATCCATTTTATCGGCACATGCTATTTTGAGGGATTGGAAGAATAAAAAGAAAAAGATACAAACAAGCCCTCTACTGCCTCGAGTTACATGATATTTGTCATATTGACGAATAGACCAAGATGTTCACCGAGTACCGATGGAAGTCAAAGGTGGAAGACAAAGAAGCTTCACAACTATTCTTTGCAAAAATTCCAAGCCCCTGGAGAGAAATGCTTATTAGGGAATACAAGAGTGTAGCAGATTTGGATACGATGGCCAGAAGAATGTCATTCCTAAAGGCCAAACTATCTGAATGGTGTCATCAGGAAGCACTATACAAGAATTATAAGAGATTACGAGGAATTAACGAAATAGTTCCTCTATGTTGCGTAGATGATGACATCCCAACAATTGTGGGAGGTCAACCACAGAGGCATAAGAAAAAGAAGGAGAAAAGTCATCCATACAGCCGTGGAAGTAGCAGCAAAACGAGTAGGTCTTCATGGAGACCTAGAAGGTTGTGGTCAAAACAAAAGACCCGAAGTTAAGAATCAGGGCAAAGGCCAGCACCAAGCAGGAGTAGAGCCTTTTCGTTAGGTTCTAACCAAGGGAGTACCAGCGGGACCCCGGGAAGAAGAAATTTAAGACGAGCTCACACCCGAGATAATGAAAGTTTCAAAGGTTGTAATTGTTGGACATGCTGAGCAAGAGGGAATATCTCAACAGATTGCCCAGAGAATCAAAAATGAGAAGTCAGACAGTTCGAAGCTACACCAGAAATTGAAGAAGTTGTCTACTATTAAGATCTTATACAGGTGTATCAATTTGAGGATCTACCCTTAGATAAAAGAATCTATGAAGAAGAGATATATTCTGACGATGGATGTGAATCTAGTTCAGAATCAGAGTGAAGAAGAAATTCTTCAGCAGACGGTTAGGGAGGATATGTCAGGATTCTTCTCTCACACTACGGTTTCTCATAAATTATGAAGGAAGATCCAAAGCTTCAAATTTATGATGGTTTTACAATTGGAGCGATGGAAAAGGATTTGGATAAGATTGGGTTTCATAATAGAAAACACCAAATTATCCACAGGGTAACTGCCTGAGAATTTTCCATTCTGATGGAATTCACTGGTAACTTGATCGAGATGCAGTTGGTCTCTTACCAAGAAGTCTAGGAGATCACAAGCACAGTCAAGAGAGAAGTTGCAAACACACTCTCATGGATTCATATTAGAGCCATAAGAGTTATTATAAAGGCAACATTCAAAGAAGTAATAGATTCGCCACTCAATCTGGCTATCTTTGACAAGCGAATCTTAAATCTCAAGGATTCATGCCTTGGAGCGGTTACAGGAAATTAGTATGCAGGAAAATTGGCATTTAATGTCTATCCTAGAATTTCATACGATGTGGGAGATCGAGGTTTTAACAGAGCGCTGACCCTTCATCAAGATTTCAAAAGGACATATTTGATGAAAGAAGGAAACAGGCCTTATTCGATCACATAAAAGATTTCCTATGCTCTTTCGAATACACATCATTCAGAAGTATTCTTAAGAAAGGAATTTATTGAAGTCCCAATAATCTTTGAGGACTTTGCCAGGGTAGTTCTACCAGAACATATTGAGTCTCCAACAATAAAGGAGATCGACATGCAAATTCAAGATCAACCAGTCTTCAACAAAAATCGAAGTCTCAGAGTTGAGCCAAGAAGGACGTCTTTCCAACAAGATAGAATGATAAGCAGTAGCCGTTGGGAAGAAAAAAGACCAAGTACAGTTCAGCGAATCCAGATGCTTTAAAAACACAAGGAGAGTTGAAATGTCCAGAAGGATGCATAGAAGTTGAAGTAATATTTTACATAACTCAAAAGGATACTATTTTTCCTTGTGATGTTCTATATTATCTCCAACAACCTATAGTTGGAAGGTATCAAGGAAGCCTAAAAATGGGTGAAATTGAGCTGACTATCACAGGAATAGCAGGAAAAATCCCAGAGCAATTAATACTGGGAATTGAATTTCTTGAGGATCATAAACCTTGGGAAATATTACAAGATGGAATGGAGTTCACAATGGCTGATAAAGATACAGAATCAGATAACCACTAGCCCATTCTCCATATACATTTATATCGGAATGTTATATGTTGAATACAAAGCAGAGTATTTTGCTGCCTATATTAACTCAGGTGCCGAAATATGTACTGCAAAGCCGGATGTTTTTCCTAAAGAAATTGGAAATGAGTTACCAGCTTTTGCAGGAAGGGATTTATCTAAAAGGATTCTAATCCTTAATCAAGAAATTAAACAAGCATAAATTATGATCGGAGGCGCAGGCAATACCCCATGGTACAAAGTGAAGATGCCACCAATCTATTTCCATGATACATGAGCAGACGTTTTGCTAGGAAATAATTTCCTACAAACATTTAAGAGATTTACATAGGAGAATGAGACAAGAAAACTTATTTTCACAACATTATGTGATCATAAGATTATTGTCCAGAGATTGCAGGAAGCATTTTATCGAAAAATGCCCATTAATTTTTGCAGCAAGCGTGGTGATGAAGCCAAACTTCGAAATCCAAAAATGGCGGATTGAAGAAAATTTGGTGAAGCATTATTATCCTCTAGACAATTTGGTTCAAAAGAGAAAGATACAAAACTATGGGATAATAACTTGTATTCATTTAGAATACAAGGAGAAGGACGAGTACTGCCAGAGGCTATTGCAGAATTGATGATGAACCTAATAGAAAATCCACAGAGTGATGTTACCATAGAAGAACAAATATCACTCGAGGATGTTAAAAAGAAGATCCAAAGGAATTACAATGAAAATCCTTTGGCATGGTGGAATAAGAACGAGCTCAAAGCATCCTTAAGTGTCAATTTCACCAATCCTTATGAACCAAGAGGATCGTGAGGATATACAAAAAATACTTAAGGAACATCTCGACCTTAAGTTAATTTCACCAGGAGTTTCTCCATATAGTAGTTCGGGATTCTTAGTCCGAAATCATGGAGAAATCAAAAGAGGAAAACCATGACTTGTTATTAATTACAAAAGGATTAACAACATTTTGGAATTTGATGGATACTATATCCCAAGCAGAGAACATCTGGTTAACTGCATCAAATGTGCCAAGATATTCTCAAAGTTCGATTGCAAGTCTGGATTCTACCAGATTAAAATGGAGGAAGAAAGTAAGAAGTTCACAGCTTTCTCCACGCCACAAGGACATTATATTTGGAACGTGATGCCTATGGGATTGGCTAATGCACCCCAGACATATCAAAGAAAGATGGATAATCTCTTCAAGGATTATTTCAGTTTCTTGTTCGTATACGTCGATGATATAATTGCATCAAAGAACATGAAGGAGCATCTCAAATATTTGGAAATATATTAAGATGTTTGTCACAAAGAAAGATTAGTGCTTTCAGAAAAGAAGGCAGTAATTGCTACAAGACAGATTGAATTCCTCGGAATTAAAATAGATGAATCTAGAATCATCCTACAAAGCCATATTGTAGAAAAAATACAAGGATTTCCAGATACGCTGAAAGACAAGAAACAACTTCAAAGTTTCCTCGGAGTTGTTAATTTTGTTAGAATGTTCATAAACAACCTGGCACATTATAGGAAGGTGTTTAGCCCATTGCTAAAAAAAAGATGCCATATTCAAATGGGAAGATGAACATCAAGAAGGGATAAAGCAGCTTAAGAAAGTTTGCAAAAAACTTCCAAAACTTGCAATTCTACAAGATGAAGATGAACTGGTTCCATATACAGATGCCAGTTATTATTGGTGGGCAACAGTTCTTACAAAAGTTACACCAAACAGCGAAGTATCATGCAGATATTGCAGCGGTCTTTTTACAGACATTGAAGCAAATCGATGGCATATAAATGAGAAAAATTTATTTGCAGTCAGAAAGGCTTTTAAAAAATGGCCTTTATTTCTACTGGCTAAAAAGTTTACTTTAAAAATTGATAATTCAAGTGTCAAGCTTTTTTGAAAAATAAAATTGAATCTAAACCAGAAAAGGCTAGATTACTTAGATGGCAAGCTGAATGACAATATTATGATTATGATATTGTCATTATAAAATCTCATAAAAATATTCTTACATATTTTCTAACAAGAGATGGAGGAAATTGAAGTTGATTCCATCCTCATAACATCAAGACACCTCGGCGATCATCTTGAGATGCTTCTCCGAGAATTTGACACTCTAGCCATCAATGCTGATTTGTCCGGAAGGTTACAAAGAACGATCGAGATAAAGTAACCGATTGTATACGAGCTTGTGTTCGATCTCATTCTTATTTGAGATTGGCATTTCAAAGGCCACTCCTCCGGGCCGCTAATAAGCAAAATGAGTGTTTAAAGCAAGGGGCTCCCCAACCTATAGCAGATGATTCAAGTACCTCTAGCACAGGTCCTAAGGTGGCAGAAATGTTGGCCCAAGAAAAAGATGATACTCTAGAGTCAAATCCCGAGTTATCATGTCAACCCAGCATGTCCGGGGTAAGATGAAGAGATCAATCTTAGGCCTATGATGGGTAAATCTAAGGTTGATACAAACGAGATTAAAGTTTCTTGTTCTTGGCAGGAATATCAAACAAATTGGGAGAAACTTATTTCAAGACAAGGGATACATCCAGAACGAACGAAGATCGATATTTCTGGAAACTATCCAAGGGTGTGGATGTTACCAAACTCCAATCCATACGAGGTCAAGCGGTGATATGAATTTGGAGCCCTAGCTTCAATCTATACTACCTCCCCTGCTTTTCCGGAGATAAAACTATTATCCAAATGGATCCAGGAAGCAGTATACGAGTGTTGGCCTAACAATGAGAGCCTAAAACGCGGCAATAATTTGGAACTGTATTTTATTAGTGTAGCCAGACCCCGTGGGAAAAGGTAATCATGAAGCCTTTCATTATATTTGGATTCGAAGGCCAAACGAATGAGCTTTCAAAACGATTAAGGAAGCAAGTTCGGAAGAAGTTACCCTGGTTAAGTCTTTTACTGAAGATCAAATTTCAATAAGACGAGCATGGGATTTATGGGTCTGTCTTACAGAGATGGACAAGTCAAGTTTCCATTCAAGTACTATCAGAATTCGGTGAATAGATCATTCCTGTTGAACACCATGACAGGAAAAACAACAAGATTTGCAGAATACCTATTTGAGAAAAAGATGAATCTTCTTTAGGAAAACAAGTTGTCGGGGAATAAAGAAACTCGTCGGAAATACTGTAATATGGCTCATATTGGCCACTAGAAAAATTATATTTGCTCAGAATGTTCGAATCAGAAAGAGCCAGAATTTGGTAAAGGATTCCGGCCAAAGATTGGCCAGAAACATCTCGGAAACGGAGAAGGAAAATCACAAAGGTTGCCAAAGTATCCAATAATTCGGGGACCACCAAAAAAAGTAGATTCCCCAGATTAGGTAGCGGTATGTGACACCCACTTACCAAAGACAAAGGGTTGGTCAGATCCAACAATTGGCATCCAACTAATTAGATGTTAATAATTCAAGAAAATGACGTAAGTAGTGATGTCATAAGATTCCTTCCAACTAAAGGACGGGAAAAAAAGAAGTCATCAGATAATGGGAGCCTTATCAACATACTTTAAATACCAGACGAAGTAGGGCCCTAACCATGTGATGTTGAGTATGCTTCCACTTATTTCAGCAAGTGGATGCAATAATAGAGAAGATAGAGGCATACTTACCTCTATATAAACAAGAGCTTGGGAAGGCTAAAGGCATCGATCAACCTCCCTTAGTCTTCTAAAATAAAATTTCCTTTGTAAAATTAGTTGAGTGTTTAATTTTTCAGAGTGTTTTAAGTTTTTCGTTTATGTGTAAGCGAGTGCAAGCCTCATATATGAGAGGCTAAACAAGTATTCTCCTCCCAAAAGGAGATTACTGATGTAATAATTTTTTCTTTAAGTTCTTAATAAAAGAAGGCTTTTGTTCAATATATGTTCATAATGTTCTACTAATTTATCCCTTTGAAGAATTGTCTTATACGTGGAGTAGAAAACGAACCAAGGTTGTGCTGAGCCGTTGCTGAAGGAGTCGATTAACTTGTAGACCATCTTCCCGTTTGGTGAAGTTGGACGGTGACGTCTGTCAAACGGTCTAGGGGCACTAATCTATCGACTGGTGGATTTGCAAACCATCTCACTCGGTGCGGTTTTTGGTCAAAGAAAGGTATGCATTTTAAGGGATTTATTAATATTACGGAAGCATGTTGGGCCTGGTATGGTCATAATGGACTATTTCCTTTTTTCACCTATAAACGTTAGTTTGAAACAGATAACATAGAATCATGAGATCCTTGCAGAAGTATGTTTTGTTAAGTTTATCGGCTGGAAACCTGAAATGGTGCATTTAAAACCTCTGAATAGAGACTGGATCTAAGTAGGTGTAACAATGCTACGAACAAAACAGATGACATAAAATGAGGATGCTCATACTCTATGATATCTGGAACGAATTTGATCACTGTTTCCTTATTTGCAGCAAAGGGTATATTGGGTACTTATATGGAATTTTGAATGTTTTAAATAATGAAGGCCGGAATTATAATTAAAACTTCAAAAAGGGCATTCCTGATTTTACCCAGCTAATTTACTAAATTGAAGCTTTTAACTAGTTGCAACACAATACTATTCAATATCTAGGCTAATTTATTAAACTAAAGCTTTTAACTAGTTGCAACACAATACTATTCAATATCTAGGCTAATTTACTGAACTAATGCTATTTTAAAATCTATTTAACCATGTAATGCCAAAAACAAAAAATTTTAACATATGATGTGAAAATAGAGTTATAAACTCTCTTTTCTCAGTTTTTCTTTTATTTTTCCAGAAATTTTAGATAACTCTGTTTTTTATAAATAAAAAAATTAATTAATTTCAAAAATAATTTTGGATTTAAAAAATATGTTTTTGAATTTTTAATTTACAAATTTGAAAATACATACACCATTTTTCAGATATATGCAACTGATTTTCTCAAAATTTACAAAAAAATGCCTAAATTTAGAATGACATTAAAAACACAACTGGAATAGAAAAACATCACCTACATTACAACTGGAATAGGAAAACATAAACTAGATTACAACTTAAATTCGAATTATGTGTTTTAGGTTTTATTATGTAACTCAATTGTAATGCACTTGATGTTTTCCTAATTCAGTTATAATGCAGTTGATGTTTCCTATTCCAGTTGTATTTTTATATTCATTCTATATTCAAGCATTTTTTTCAAATTTAGAGTAAAAATCAGTTGCACTTATCTGAAAAATTGTGTGTATATTATCAAATTTTTAAATAAAAATATCAATTAAATTAATTTTTTTTAAAAACAATTATTCTGAAAATTAATCAAAAAAATAATTAATAAATAGAGTTATAAACTCTGTTTTCTAAAATTTCTGGAAAAAAAAAAAAAAAGAAAAACTGAGAAAACAGAGTTCATAACTCTGTTTTTTATAATTTTTATGAAAAAAATAAAAATTGAGAAAACAGAGTTTAGAACTCTATTTTCACTTCATATGTTAACTTTTTTTTATTTTTGGCATTACTTGGTTAAACATGTTTTTAAATAGATTTAGTTTAATAAATTAGCCCAATATCTGACACAACAGCAAAATACGAACACAAATCAATTGTCATTCCTAGTTGCAACACAATACTAATGAAATTCCCTTAATCGGATTAATAGTCATAACTCTTGGTTACCGGCATGAGTAGTGACTCGATCCCAACTAAAATATGAGCCCAATATTGAAAAATTCTGACATTGTCACACACAAATCCGATATTGCTCGAAAAATCTACGCATAATCTTTTGCTTCGTTCTTTTGGGGCAATAAATTTCTTAATCTTTCACTTCGTTCTATTGGGGCAATAAAATTCTTAATTATTTTAGTAATATTTTTTTATCTTTAATAATCTCATGATTTTTGACGTATTTCCTCCGATCCACAAATATTAAACAAATGTCCTAATCTTTTCACCTAGATTTATGACAATTGTAATTCAAAATCAAGAGTGATTTTTATGACTCTCTCTTTGGACTGCGGAAGCAAATAAGATGTGATCATGTCGTGCCTATGTCGCACATATGGAAGTTTTTGTTCAAAGCTCTATTTTTATATCTAATTTTAACATGTCAATTGGCATTAATGTTGACTTTTGCAGAATTCATAATACAACTATAATATCAATATAATTCATAATATCATATTCATATATAATTTGAAGTTTTGATAATTTAGGTTATATATTGATGTCGAATGCGTTTTCTCTAATTCCATTGAGTTTGTTTCAGTTGGATTCAAGTATATGGGTTCGAGCTAAATCAAGGTGTTGAATTGGGCTCGAGCATAATATTGATGGGTGGATGATCAACAACACAAGTACAAATAATATGACCTGGAAATTAAGTAGGTGGTGAATAAGCAGCTAAGACTATAATTTTATTTATATGACCGAGATAAAAATCTGGGTTGGTGGGTAAACTACTGAGAACTATAATTACATTGCATCAAATTTAGAGGAAAAAGTTTCCCTCTCTGTCATAAATACCTCATATTTATACTATTACAAATAATGGAGTTGAGATGATTGCCTGAGAGATGTTAGTATGTGAGACACTTGCTGTTTTTTGGAAATGCTCAGACTGCATGTTGGACAATTATTGTTTATATTAAACTCGTTGTCTTGGTGTGTTTTACATGTAGCATATTGTTTGACACTATGTCTTCAGGTCCGTCGTCAGTTGACTATTCTAGGCATCTTACCAAAATTTACCTTGAAGAAATTGGTTTGTTGGCCCAACCGAGTTAGGTTGGTTAGGTTACTCTTCCGGACTGACTTTACTCGATCGCTGGCACGATATATCGGTTGCCAGGGTGTAGCTCATCTGAAATGTTTGGTTGACAGCTATAGTCGATTATCAACACATAATAACACCTTAAATAGATGTAGAGAATTAGATTGCATAATTCAGCACGGGTGGATTAGATCTTGAGAGATACGCGGGGATGCCCAGCTCGATCAATATAAGCAACTCTACCTTCCGGAGGAGGCCGAGCTAGGAATGAAAGTTGAGATGAGTAGGGTCGATGTGGCTGACTTAAGAGTTGTTGACGTGCGTTTTGGTCAACAAGCAAAAATATATGAAGATGTGTTGCGTGGAAATGGAAATAAGTCTAAGTGCAGGGCTAATTCTGTCTTTTTATATATATTTCCGAGCCGAAAGTTCTGGTGGGTTTTCCTTACAGCGTTGCGTTTACAGGTGTTTTCTCTCTTATTTCTTTCTTGTCCGTTTCCTAATAAATGAGACCCTATTTATACTCATCTCATTAGTGGACTTTTAATATTCACTATTACACTTAATACTTAAATAATTAAAAGGGGGACACTTGTCCTTTGCTGAGTACGCATGCAGGCCAAGTGTTTGCCACTTGTCGACTCTCCTGGATGGCGTGTTGACAAGTGTCAACTTATTCATGTTAATGATATACTTAGCCTTCCTTAACTGGATGGTTATCCTTTAAATTTCCCGCCAAGACTGGGTTCAGGCAACCGAACCCAATTCATTACGTCATCGGGTCGATTCTTTGACATCACCAGTCGATCAGGCCGCCTGGGTCCCATACCTCCATGTGCTGAATAGCCACGTGGATCAATTTGGTGCCAACTCGGCTCGGGCATCATCAAGAGTCATGTCATAAAAGTTTATCTAAAATCATAATTGTACTAAGTAATTGGTCCACATTTTGAGTGGAAACACAACTAAATCTTCTAAATATGAAAAACATATCTTCCTTATTAAGAAATCATTTCCTAATTCAACTACTTTGTTCCAACGTTGATATTTTGTTTGACCAAGTTTCCAATATATAGTTGGGGTTGTGACCTTAATTTCACACCCTCTAGGATGTTTCATGCAGCAACCAAAAAAATGTTTGACCAAGTCTATTTATTTTAGACAAATAATTTGATGGGGACAAAAACATATTTCATTAAGTAAATATATAATTCATTTTATATATATTTATTTAATATTAGTTGTCTAATGGACTCTTAATAATTAAATCGGCCCAAAAGAGTCTAAGTTCGGCCCATCGGCCGTTTTCTCCTACACGGACTGGTCCATAGGCCAAATTCTCCTATATGGCCCATGGGGTTCATCACCCAGGTATAAAAAAGTCCCTCCTATTTAGAGATATTAAACGGATTGGCCCTATCCCTATAAGGCCAGCCCTAGCGGGCTTCGGGCTAAACGGGCCTGCATTTAATGGGCTGGCAATATTGGAACCTAACCCTAACTCTAGCGGCCTTCGGGCTAAACGGACTACTATCGGGCTATAAGTCAAAAAATTAAAAACTATTTAAATTTAAAATCTTAAACACGAATATATATAATATTTATGTTTAACATTTTAAGTTAAACTATTCATCATAAATAAAATTAATGCAAAAGTTTCTAATTACATTGCATTATCAAACTTATAAAATTAAATATTTTATCATCTAAACTTTGAAAATAAAATAATGATAACTAAAGATACTAATTAACACTTTTTTTTCCGTAATTCCTCATATGACTATAAGTTAAAATTTTCAAAATTAGATATTTAAATCTATATTAAACTTGAGCATATATAACATTTAAGATTAATATTTAAAGTTAATATATTCATTATTAAAAAAAATCATGCACAGTTTATAAATACATTGAATTAACAAAATTATAAAATTAAATTTAGCATCGATTAAAAATATAATTTATATCCTAAATAATCTAATAAAACTACATGACATTTTTTATTTAGAATAAAAATCAGAAAACTAAACTAAGTAATAAATAAAACAAATAAAAAAGAAGTTTTTAAAAAATTTATAACTTATTTAATAAAGTTAAACTTAAAGATGAGGGAAGCATGAATTTGAAAAATAAATTTATTAGTAATAGGTAATAAAAGTAGATATAAAATATTAAAATTGTATTTATTTTAAAAAAATAAAAATAGCGAGCTAACCCAGTTAATCTTCGGGCTAGCCCTAACGGGCTTCGGTATAAACGGGTCGGGTCAAAATTACCCAGATTTAAATGGAATAAAATAATTCGGCCTAACCTTTTTTTTCCCGGTTTAAATGGTCTGGGTCAACACCTGTTGCCCGTTTAACATCTCTACTCCTATTATCTTTTTTTTTTTGATAGAACTCTACTCCTATTATCTGTAAGTACATTAATTGATTATTCTCCTACGCATTATTTTACAATATTCGTTTACTGTTATTTCTCTCCTTCACCGTGCTGATTTGAGCATTGGATGGGCTTTCCTGGGACAACCTCCGAGGCCCTCTAATGTTTGCGCATGTGTGCAGGCAAGTTCCCATTAAAGGATTTTCCAACTCAAGGAGAAGAAGACGAGAACTCTTCCCCTTTGGGAAGAGGAACAAGAGAAGATTTTCCCCCCGGGAAGAGGCCTAGCGTGAAGATTTCCCTCACGGGAAGATGATTTTGGTAAATCCAGTTGGCTCGAGTGATATGTCCTAAGAAGAAGAATCATTTTGGCGCCCCATGCGGGAACAACCAAAGTACACAAAAATGCAAACTCAATCGCAGGCACGTGACGTCGGATCTGAAGCTGCAGGCCGAGAAACCAAAGACCAGCAAGAAGAGCGTCCGCCTGGAAGACGGGGAGCCAGCCCTCCTCTTCCTAGAGGAGTATTTCCCCCTCCTCCGTTCGCAAGAGGGGCGTCGCCCTCTCCTCCTGGGGGGGCTCCGCCCGCTGAAGAAATTCGTTTGTCCTAGAAAGCCCTCCAGACTCTCCTGGATGAAGCTACTCAGATGCTTTAAGGCATCAAACCGCAGCTGGATGCTGCAGGAAGGCTACTGCAGGCTCCACCCGCCGCTGAAGACCCTGATTGGGACGATCAGGATAAGAGAGAAGAAGGTCACGGTGAGAATCAGAATCATGAAGAACACCGCCTATTGAAGAGTCTCAAGCAGTGCAGCCAAGCCAAACCAACTCGCGAGCCACTACATTGATGAAGAGGAGCCCATTGGCCCCTGTGATTTTATCTGAACTATTGCCATCAGGAATTTAGACCTCCAACCTTCCGGAGTATGATGGAACTGAAGACCCACAGGAACACTTAGACAAATTCTACACCAAGGCGGATCTCTATGACATGACGGATGTCTCATACTTCAAGGTGTTTCGCACTACTCTGACCAAGCGAGCACTGACGTGGTTCAATCAACTCCCGGTGGGGTCGATCTCTAGGATGGATAAGCTCATTGAGGCCTTTATGCAACAGTTCTTCATCAGCAGAAAGTGTCCCAAGACTATTGCTCACCTCTTTCAGGAGGAAGGATGAATATTGAGGGAATTCATGAAGCGACTCGTGGAGGTAGTAAATAAAGTAACCAACATCCAATAGGAGACTCTGATAAGGATTCAACAATGTATCCCCCTCCAGGAGTGCGCTCAGGACGAGACAAAAAAAAGATACCTCTCCACTCCGCGTAAAATCGTCCACTGCAGCAGAGCACCCCACGAGGCATATGAAGCATTAAAGCCACCACAGAGGAATAAGCGTAAGGCTGAAGAGGATATCCAGAGCCACCCTCGAAGCTATGAGAATAAATCGAGGCAAGAAACAATTCCATTGAATGCACCGCTATTGGAGATACTAGCCACTGCTTGGAGACAAAAAATCATAGAACCCCCGCGGGAGATGAGAGACATTTACAGAAGATATCGGTCCAAACATTTTTGTTACTTCCATTATAACAAAAGAGACACCACTGAGAGTTGAGAGCCATTATCGAAAAGTTAATTCGGAGAGGCCACCTGCAAGAGTACATAGATTACCCGGATCATGATTGGACTTGGGAAGATAGCAGATGGGAATGCCCTACGTCACACGGGGAGGATAGCCTGACTTGCCACTTTGAAAATACTTTGCCCCTGCCGCATGAAATCCGGACAACTCCTATTGTGTTGGCTTCGGATCACCTCACCAAGATTTTCCCTTTAGCCGAAACTCGTCAAGAAGTAAAAGACAGACGACACTACTGCGACATAGGGACTATCCAAAAACATTGACTGGTGACACTGAAGATAAAGTGAATTATCTTAGCCAACCAGCAAAGACATCATGCCTCCATGAAAGTTGTAGATCTCCTTAGCTTCCGCCTACACGAGCTCTCATCATCCTTCCGAGGGCCTTAGTATTTTTTACTTTATTTTATCGTTAGTAATTTATCTCCACCCAAGAGGCGTTAAACAATTATTTATATTTCAGTCTTGTTTCCGCCCACATGGCGTAAAGCTTTTCATTATAATGAACAAGAGTGCTTTCACGTTTCTACTTTGATGTTGTGAATGCAGTTAATGGCCATATATGGTCAGGGTCAATGACCAGTTAAATGATCTCCTCAACAAACCCCATCTTTCCGGCTAAAGCCCTGAATGGAAGGGGCCTACTTAGGAGGGTTCTCATAAATAACCTCCTCTGGCTAAGACCCCATAGGGGATAGCCTCACCCAGCTAAGACCTCGGGTGGGACGACCCCTTCCGGCTAAGACCCCGAATGGGAGGGGTCTCTTCATAGAGGTCCTAGTAATTTGCTTCCTCCAGCTAAGACCCTGGAGGGGATGGCCTCACCCGGCTAAGACCCCGGATGGGATGACCCCTTCCGGCTAATACCCCGGATTGGAGAGGTCTCCTCATGGGGGTCCTAGTAATTAACCTCATCTGGCTAAGAATCCAAAGGGTATGGCCTCACCCGGCTAAGACCCCGGGTGGGATGACCCCTTTCGGCTAAAATCCCAGATGGGAGGGGCCTCTTCATAGAGGTCCTAGTAATTTACCACCTCTGGCCAAGACCACGGAAGGGATGGTCTCACCCGACTAAGACCCCACTTGGTTTGACCCCTTCCGGCTAAGACACAGATTGTAAAGACCTTCTCACAATGAGGTCGTAGTAAAAATTCTTGTTCCTCCAGCTAGGACTCCAGAGGAAGGGGCCTCCTCATAAGAGTCCTGGTGAATTCTTCTCCATGATGAAAATGTGCAAGGAAAAGAAAGCAAAAAAGCTAACATATGTGGAAAAGAGATCAAAATACTAATGCAAAAACTATGGTGGAAGCTCCAGTAGGGTCCCCTCCCCAAGCTTCGGAAAAGCGCCCCATGAACTCCATGAGGGCGCCAACTCTGGGCTCCAGAAGGGTATCCAGCAAAATATTACTCCCCGGTGAAATAAGAAGGCAAAAAATCTAAACACCTGGGGAAGACATCAAAAGCGATGAAAGAAATCTAGAGACTAGTGCCAGAAGGGAGCCCCTTCGAAGCACCGGAAGGACGTCCATTGGGATTCGGAAGGACGCCCTCAAGGACTTGCGGGATGGCACACATTAACCTTGAACACAAGTATTCTCGGCTATTCCAAAAATATCTAGACATCCCTTCGAAGGGAGAATCCACCTCAATGTGGAAAATGAACAAGTCTTCTACAGAAAAGAAGTTATATCAAAACACTACACAAAGCAAAGGCTTGGGGAAAACTCCAAGGGGAAGCCTCTTTCCGGGCTCCGGAAAAGCACCCCAGGAACCCCAAGGGGGCGTCCTCCTCCGAGTTCCAGAAGGGCACCCCTTGATGTTAAAAGATAATATAAAATCTAATCTCCCACAAGAAGTCATACGCAGATATCACAAGTAAAGCGTGACGAAGGGAAAGAAATATGCGTAAAGAAAATGGAGGAATCATCAAGCCCCACGGAGCAAATAAAACATCTCAAGCCCAAAAGATAGGGAGAAATATCCAAATGCGTAAACATAAATGTAGGTCCTAAGGGGTGTGAAGTAAGGTTTAGAAGGGGGGTTGAATAAACCTTACCAAAATTTTCATTTTAGTCATTTTAAAGTTACAACAGAGTTGACTCAAACAGTTGTGTCCTCGAGGGACAACTAAGTTAGCCACTCAACAGACTCGATAGAGCTGTTGATAGAGTAACTCCGCTGTTTAACCTAAACTTAACTTGGCTGGTTTAGTTTTATCAGCGGAAGACTTAACACCCTTTGATTTGTTTTGGGTTTGTTTTAAACACTTGTTTTTAACATTTAGTTAATTATCAGTTGGATAGCAAATGTGATTGTATCAGCAGATATGAAATAAATATGCAGGAATATACATGTGCTAAAAGCAAATGACACAAAAGTTTTTATAGAGGTTCGAAGATGGGATAATTCTTCTAATCCTTTCTTCTCCAGCTCCTGGAGGAATCCACTAAGTAACAGATCAGTTTACAAAGTGGAGAATATCGAGACAGACCTTGATCACACAAATATGGCTTCTCTCTTGCGACTCAGCTTCTTCACAGGGCAGCTACCTTGCTACTTAAGCTCACTTCTCAAGTTCTTGGAATTGATCATGAAGCCCTACAACAAACTTGATACTGGTTCGACCTTGAACCTTCCTACAATCCTCCTTGGAAAGTAGACCCCTTTTGATTCTTTAAAAGTTTCCTCTTCAACAGATTTGAAGTTCTCTTTTCTTCACAGCGTGTGTTGGATCGATTTCCTTCGAGTTTCAGGCTTGAGGATTTGCTTGAATATTAATGAGAATATTTCAGATTAATTGCTTGAATAATGCTTGCTTGTTCGTGGTTCAGGTGACCTTTTCTTAATAAATTCCTCAGCCTTTTATGGTGCACTTTTGAAATTTTGTCCGTTGAAGAGATAGGCTAATTTCAAAAGTCACTTGTGTTTGTTGGCTTGTCTTGTCTGTAGTCCTTGATGTTGACATTTCCTCGTATTAAATGACTTGCAGCATTGCAGATTATCTAACACATGGTGCAGTGTTTCCCATTGCTTTATTCCTTTTGCACAAATCTGGGACTAACACTTTACACGTGACAGCTTTGACATGTTACTATTCTGAGTAACATTCTTGACTTTAATCAACGGATCTAAGTCAGTTGTCTTGACTAGATTATTGTCTTTACCCCAGGTGACTTGAGTCAGCTTCCAGTCATTGGATGACTCAACTGTCACTTCAACTTTGAGACTTGGCTTCTTGAGATAACTTGACCGACACTTACTACGCTTGTTCCTCACCGACACTCCTTCAGTCGAGTCCTTGACTTCCTTACTCAGCTGACACACAGTAAAGTCTTCAATCTAGTCCGCAGTTGACTTCTTGTATTCCTTGGTATAGCTGACTTGACTCAGCTTTTCCAGCCCTATCTATTACAATGCAAATTACAAGGAAAATGGGGTGCCAACTTCCTATTTTAAGTTTTACATGGTATCATCAAAACCTACTTAATAAATTTCCTAACAATTTCCCCTTTTTGATGATTCCAAAACTTAAAAACATTCAACAAAACATAAACAACAAAGATACATACAGACAATGCAGTAACAAAGAATATATGCTTAAAATAGATCATTTTATTGATCATATCATTCTTGTCCTTTACATAGATGTTTATATTTGGTATCAGAGCATTCCTTATCAGAGCAATATACATATCTAAGCTAAGATACAAGAATACATACAGAGTGAAAAATTACAGGAAGTTGGCCCTTGCGAACAGCTTGATGCACTATCTCCCTTCAACCCTTTGAGCGAAATGCGGCAAAAGAAAAGGAAGGAAAATCCATGGACCCACCCCATCATCTCCACCCTGTAGGAACTACGAGATCACCTTAAGGGCGCCTTCGGCATCCAGGGGTCCATTCACTAAGTATATTACAGACGACTAATTACAGTAGTAATACATGAAGGGGTTCACAACAACACTTCAACGCCTTCGTTGTTTCCTTCTTATTTCTTCTTCAGCTCTCCTTCGCTCCTCGTCGTCATCAGCTCTCTTCCTCTTTTTCTCTTCTTCTTACCTCATTTTCTTCTTTTCATAGGCCCATTTGGAAGTATCAGCCATTTACTTCCTCGCGAGCCATTCTCCATTCTGCCTCTCATTCTCTTCTTCTTGTCTTCTTACTGCCTTAGCGTTCTTTCTCTCCACTTCTAGGTTGGGAAGGTAGTCGTGTCCAGCCCAGTAGATCAGACCTTTCTTCTCAGGATGTACGTATTCAACGTCCTTGGATTTTGGTCGAGTTAGGGAACCTCTTCCACCACCACTTCTTCCTCTACCTGACTCAGCTCTTCCTCTGCCTCTGGGTTTGTACTGCACGGGAGTCTTCTGTTTTCCAGCTGAGTGACTGCTGGAAGACTACTACTTTTCAGATTCATCAACAAGGCTAAACCTTTCTCCCAGTACAAATCCCAGGCTTGGGTCTGAGCCATTCCTTGGAAATAGCATTCTGATTCAAGGGTCTTAAACTCCTCAATAGATCTAGGCTCAGTTCCATTATCAGGTATCGCATCCTGATCCTTCCCTGCTAGAATACCACCAAATTGTCTCATCAAGTTCTGAACGCGAGCATCCTGTTTTTCAGTTAACTCCACAAACTCTGCTTCAATAATCTTCCTTTTCTCTGCCATTGGCACAGCAGCGTGCTCGGTTGGTAGAGTCATAGGGAGTTTGCTGATGATGGAGGCAGTAACATGACCTTGCTAAGGGGTTTCAGCTAACATCAAAGTTAGATCCTTCGAACTTTCCCCCTCAGTTGCTTTACCCTTCTTCACAGCTGCGTCTTTCTTCTCTGCTGTGTCTTTCTTCTGTTTTTCTTCTTTCAATTCCTTGAGGGACTCCTCTTCCCCCCTTTTTGGCATCATTAAAGGAGATAGGGACCCCAGGGAACATGCTTCCAAGGAGAAAGTCCAGTCTGTTAATCGTGGAATTGTGCTTGGAGTCTGCTGCATCAGATGCAGTTCGAATCTCTGATCGAATTTCCTTAGACTCAGCTCTCACTATCTTCATTTCAGCCATGAGGGACTGAATTTTTTATTCATTGCATTTTCGAGTCTGAGGATTTCATTCTTATGAAAATGTTGCAACAGCTCCATATCATTTTGGTGCGACTGGGTTATTCTTTCAATGTAGTCCTTCATTCTCTGCCTGATCATGGAGTTATCCACACTCTATACGAGCATTCTTCCATATAAGGCTTTGAAGTATCGTACTTGCTCGATTCTCATTGTAGTCTGCTATTGGGTCCATTCCCAAATTCGCACCACGATCCCTATCAAGTCTGCTGTGAGAGTGGCATCGCGATTGTCCAAGCGTAAATCCAGTGAGGCCTGGTGTCGTTCAATCTTCTCAATCTCCTCACAGAGCTTCTTGAAGACTTCACGAATTTCAGCTGTCTCGCCCGATTCAACTGCCAGCCACTCTGTGTCGAAATCAAAGTCTGCTGGAACAATCGTGTCAATGGGAATGATGGGATCTTCTCTTACAGTGTATCGTCTTCGTTCAGCAGTTGTCTCTTCTTCGGATGCAGGCAAGTTTTGGGTTAACGGAAACATGTCTTAAAAGATATCATCGCGCACATAGGGAATCTCTGGGTCTCGTCCCTTCGTTGCCTTCCCTTGTTGTAGTTGAGTGGATTCAGCTCTCGATGCCTCTGCTGCAGCAGCTTCATCGGCAATGTTCACATCTGTGTGAGCTTATGACGGAGCTGATGGAGTCGTTACAGCTGCAGCTGTGGAAGCCTGCGCAGATGACTCGGTTCCAGCTGGGGCATTTATGATGTGTTGCCCAGCTGACTGAGCCTCAGGTATTTTAACAGCTTCCTCGGTCTTAGTAGACTTTTCTAAATGAATTACCTCTTCCTCGGCTGTATCATCAGCGTCATCGGATGATGATGAGACTTGCGGAGTTGGCTCATCATCAAAGTTGAACTTCGTGCGAGCCGTTTTCTCACTGATTGGCTCTTAATTTTGAGAACATCCTCGGCTGGGTCCGTAGGATTTGCAAGCGCAGTGGACCCAGCTTCATCTTCTAATCCCAAAAATGATGTATCTATGTTTTCTTGGGAGTCATGAAGAGCGCTTATCTCCTTTTCTGTATCAGCGTTGTGTACTGGAGGAATGTTCTATGTATCTTGACCCTTACCCAGGGAAGTCTCAACCTCCTTTAGGCATTCAACACCCCCAGCAGACTCAACTGTTGTGAGGCCTTCTGTGTTTCCTTCGATAGTCTCAACTGTCTTAGGGTCTTCGATAATGGCATCCATCGGGGTCGCAACCCCTTGGATTGCACTTTCTGTACCCAGAGTGTTATCTCCTGGGGCACTATCGTCCTTTGCCTCGGCTGCATCAGCAGTGTCATTGGCCTTCAGAGTAGTGGACATTTCAATTGACGGAGTCAATCGTCCGAGCCACAATGTCACTCTTTTTTGTTCACTTTCTTTCTCAACTTCGCCTCCTTGGTTCAAAGATTAGTCTCCCACAAAGAACCTCCAACCTGCTTTGTGGTGGAGAGAGTTTCCCCCTCGGTGGCTCACCACCAGTGAGTGAGCGATGATGTGGGGTCACTCTTCTCCGCAGAGACGCGCTTTATCGTTGAGTGCTCACCCACGGGCAGTGTGAGAACACCTTTCTACGGGGTTGGCTCGGCTGGTGCCCAACTTCCCAACTTCATTGCCGCTCCCTTGGAGCCATCCTCCTGATTGACAGGGACGTGGCTACAACGATATATGATGCAATCTGTTGTACCACTCCCAGAGGATCAATGGGCAGGAGAGATTATGAGTACTCTCCTGGTCCTTCAAATAGACGTTGCTCATGCATGGCTCTGGATTCCCTCACAGCCTGCTGCATATCTGACTTCTCGGCTGCAACAGTGGGATCCATATCCTCATCACTTTCTGAGAGCACATCAAGATGCGTGTGAGTGTGATCTGGAGAGCCTGTAGATTCGCATATTTTTTATTTTTCCAATGCTCGGGCTCACTCCTCAGCTTTATCCTTTTCATCTGCCTTTATGATGCGGAGGATATCCATGCAGTTGTCTTCGTCGAGAGCATGTCTGACAGTTGCAAACCAAGGAATTGGAGCAACTCTTCTTCTTCTTCTATAAACTCAGGGCGAGTGAACTGCACACTTGAGTAATCCAGCTTCCATGCTCTCCATTCTCGTAAGCGTCATTGAATATCTGGGTAAAGTGGATAATACATTATTACATTGTCATCATTATTTTCACCTTCACCTTTGGTTCTCGGAATGGGAGGTTGAAGATCTTGCTCTTCCTCAGAAGCAGCAGCATCAGTTGTAGGAGGAGAGACAACCTTTTCGACAAGAGGCTCGCTTGTCTCTCTCGCTTCACTCTCCTCACTGTCTTTCGCATGTGGGTCTTGGTTTAGTCTCTACCGATCATTCTCGGCCAGACTTTGCGGATTCATCAATAACTTCAGAGATCTTTCTTCTTCCCGAATATCGTAGTCTCGCTTTTTTTTGGTCGGGTAGCAGATTCAGCTGTCTTTTCAAGTTCAGATCGCATGAACAGTCGTCTCTTCCTTGATGGGAGCAGAGGAACTTCTGGTTCAACATCCTCTGGTTCCTCAAAAGTGAACGCTTTTGGATTTTTTTTTTTTTTTTTTTAGAGGCACCGCCTTTCTCGTCTTGCGCTCCTCTTTCTTAACGATGGAGAAGGGATTTGAGATTCCTTCTCGCCTCTCTCTGACGGGTGTCTCCAAATGCCTGCTCGGCAGCAAGGGACTTGGCTGCAGGGGCAGGTGCTTTGGACTGTGTTGCGGGAGCAGTGCTTTATTTGTCTTAGCTGCAGGGGCAGCTCTCTTCTTCATGGGAGGGGTCTCAGCTGTGTCTTTGGGGTCAGGTGATTCCCCCTCACGGGTATCAGCTTTCTTCACGTGAGCTCTCTTCTGGGCACCAGAAAGGTTTTCCTTGAACATCCTCTTGTTCACGTGAAAGGGCTTGCCATGACGAAGAGCAACACCCTTCACTTCCTGCAAATGGCCAATCACAAGGCCATATCCAAGTGAGCATCCAAAAAACCCATCCTCCTTGAAGGTCTTGTTCATCACATTCTGACAGAGTCTGCTGTAGACAAACTCAGCTCAGTTAACCTTCTTCCCTTGCATGATCACAACCATGATGATCAACTTTGTCTTGGACAGCTGATTGAAGCTGCCAAACTTCATGTCAACACATTTCGAGACGACATCCTCAGTTTGTGATAGTCGTCCTTCAGAAACTTCTTGTCAGCTATGAAAACTACTTTAGCAGCACACTTGGGTATGGCCACTTCCTTCCATGAAGCAGCCAAGTCGACATCCACATCGTGTATTTCCTTCACGCCCTCCGAGGGCAACAAACAGTGCTCAGCAAGGTCTTTTGCACTGAGTTTGATGACCTTGTTGTGGACGGAAGATTTGATTTCTTCGTCCTACACCTCTACGTTGTCGTAGAACATAGCTACCTCCTCAAGGTAGGTATGAGAATACTCCATAGTCAGAAAAGCTTTGAGACCAGACTTTTCAAACATCTCCGCTATCTTCAGAACCAGGGTCTCATCAACACCCTGCTTTACCATTCCATCGAAATCCACTGAAGAACCAGTGTGGATTTGCTTTGAGAGTTTCACAAAATCGTACTTTGGAGCCATTTTTAGAGATTTTTACCGAACGAAAAGTGAAGAACTTGCTTTGAGAGACCTTAGGGTTTCAGAGAGAATTTGTCCTTTGCTTTGAAGATGAACAGTTCGCGTAAAATGAGATAAATGCGAAAATTCGTATATAAAGGTCATGAAAGGACACACATCAGATTTTGAAATTTTTGATCAAAATCAATGGTTCATATTAAAACGTCAAAACCGCATTTAATTTCTCGCATTTAAAGCAGCAACATTTATATCCAATCATATGGGTTCCTGTGCAGCTGTTACTGTGACTGTCATTATTACGGTGACATCATCCTTAAAAACATTCGCGCTCATTTAAAATGACTGCGTTTTTGTCACTTAGCTCATAAATGATCAAGCTTATGTCCAAAGTGACTTAACTCTGCTTCTCTCTTCACATGATGTAACTCAGCTGTTAGCTAACTTGATACTGTTGACTTCCCGACAAAGCTGTTTCACTTGGCTGAAACATGAAACCTTATCTTTTTCAAATTTCTCATCTTCTATCTCTGCTGATTGATTCTTCTGAGTAAACTAACTCAGCTCAATTAACCCTAACTCATTTTTGAGTTCTTCAAACCTTGATTCACATAGAGGCTTTGTGAATATATCAGCTAACTGCTTATCATTTGAGATGTATTCCAGGGTGATGTCTTTCTTTTCAACATGATCTCTTGAAATGATATCTGACATCAATATGCTTTGTTCTTGAGTGCAACACTGGATTTTGAGTGATTGCAATAGCGCTAGTGTTATCACACATAATTGGAATCTCTTTTTCTTCAATCTCATAGTCTCTCAGTTGTTGTCTCATCCATAAGACTTGGGCACAACAACTGCCCACAACTATGTACTCAGCTTCAGCTATGGATGTCGCTATTGAGTTTTGTTTCTTGCTAAACCAGGAAACCAATCTATTTCCAAGCATTTGACATGTACATGAGGTACTCTTCCTGTCAACTCTACATCCAGCATAGTCCGAGTCTGAGCAACCAATAAGCTTGAATCCACCTTCTTTTGGATACCATAAGCCAACTTCCTGGCATCCCTTCAAATATCTTGGGATTCTCTTAGCTGCAGTCATATGGCTCTCCTTTGGTGCAGATTGAAATCTTGTGCATACACCTGCTGCAAAAGGTGATGTCTGGCCTGCTTGCTGTTAAGTAGAGCAATGAACCAATAAGTGCTCTGTATCTTGTTTAATCTACAGCCTTACCATCTGCATCCATGTCCATCTTAACTGATGTGTTCATTGGAATTTTCACAGAAGACTGTTGTTCCATACCAAATTTCTTTATTAAATCTCTGGTATATTTTGTTTGACTTATGAAGGTTCCATCCTTCAATTGTTTTACTTGAAGTCCTAGGAAGAAAGTCAGCTCTCCCATCATGCTCATCTCAAATTTACCTTGCATGAGGTTTGAGAACTTGTCACACATCTCTTTATTTGGGGATCCAAAAATGATGTCATCCACATATGTTTGAACAAGCAATATGCTCTCTCCATCTTGAATTCTGAAGAGTGTTCTATCAACTTTGCCTTTGGTGAATCCACTGTCAGTTAGAAACTAAGACAATGTATCATAACATGCTCTTGGTGCTTATTTCAATCCATATGTTGCTTTCTTGAGCTTATAGACTTTATCTCCAATAGTTTTCTGCTCAAAACCTGGAGGTTGTTCAACATAAACTTCTTCCTCTAATAGTCCATTTAGAAATGCACTCTTCACATCCATTTGATAGACTACGAAGTTCTTGTGCGCAGCATAGGCAAGAAACATCCTTATTGCTTCTAATCTTGCAACAGGAGCAAAGGTTTCATCATAATCTATGCCCTCTTCTTGGCAATATGCTTTGACTACCAATCTTGCTTTATTTCTCATAACAGATCCTTCTTCATTCATCTTGTTTCTGAAAACCCATTTTGTACCAATTACATTCTGATGGGTTGGCCTCTACACTAATTCTCATACTTTGTTTCTTTCAAACTGATTCAGCTCTTCTTGCATGGCTTAAATCCAATATGTGCCCTCGAATGCTTGAGACACATCTTTTGGCTCTATTTGGGAAATAAAACAAGTGAACATAGCTTCATGTTGTGCTCTGGATCTGGTTCTTACGCCATCTCTTACATTTCCAATAACCAACTCTGGTGGATGATCTCTCAGCCATCTCACATCAGGTTGTAGTAAGTCTGCTGGATTCAGCCGTCTCGCAGCTAAGTTGTCTTGAGCAGCTCTTTCATTTTCATCCAGCTGCAGACTATCTAGCTGTCTTTGAGATTCAGCTATCTCATCTTCATGTAAGTTGAGTGCTCTCACTTCAGCTTCAACACAGGGACTCTTCTGCATTGTTGGTTGATTCAGCTTATCAGCTAACTCTTCAATGTCTTCTCCATTCACATTTGGTTCATGAAAAACCACATGGATGGACTCTTCTGTAACCATAGTCCTCTTGTTCAGCACTCTATAGACTTTACTCTCAGCTGAGTACCCAAAAAGATACCTTCATCAGCTTTAGCATCAAAAGCCTTCAGATTATCTTTGCCATTGTTGTGGATGGAGCATTTGCATCCAAATATCCTAGAGTACCCAACATTTGGCTTTCTCCCTGTCCAAATCTCGTAGGGAGTCTTAGTCAATTGCCTGTTAATCATGCATCAATGTTGAGTATAGCGTGCTGTGTTAATGGCTTCAGCCCAAAATCTCTTAGGCAATCCAAATTGACTAACATGGTCCTTGCGGCTTCCTTGAGAGTTCTTCTTTTTCTTTCTCGCTCTCCATTCTCACGTGGAGTTCTTGCTGCAGATAACTCATGAGCAATACCATTTTTAGCACAATACTGAGTTATTATCCCATTGACAAACTCAGTTCCCCTATCAGATCTTATTTTTATAATGGTTTGGCTCTTTTCATTTTGAACTCTTTTCATCAGCTGAGGTAAATTCTGCAAAGTTTCCTTCCTTTTACACATGAAAATGGTCCATGTACACCTTGAATAATCATCTACTACCACAAGGGTATATTTCTTCCCACTTATGTTGGTTGGTTCAACTGGACCAAATAGATCCATATGCAACAGATGTAATATCCTTGTTGAAGAAGGACTTGGCTTGTCCTTACATAAAGATTTAATTTGTTTTCCCATCTGGCATGCATCACATACACTTTATTTCTTGTACACTGAGTCTGGTAATCCTTCCACAAAATGACTCCTTGCAAGCTTGTTGATTGTCTTGAAATTCAGGTGACTCAGCTTCTTATGCCACAGCCAACTTGATTCGGCTGTGCTCTTTGCTAGCAGACAAGTGCTTGGTGTAGCAGTAGACCAATCTACCACATACATATTTTTCTGTCTTGATCCTTGCAGCACTATTTCATTTGATTCAGCCTCTTTGATTTGGCACACTCCCATGTTGAATCCAACATTGTAGCCTTTATCACAGAGTTGGTTGATGCTTAATAGGTTGAAGTTGAGGCCTTCAACATAAGCAACATCTGTGATTTCCAATCCATTTTTCTTGATAGATCATGTGCCTTTGATCTCCCCTGGAGCTTCATTTCCTCCAAATATGACTTTTGCACCTTTAATCTCCTTGAATCTTGACAGATTTTTCTTGTTTCCTGTCATATGTCTGGAACAGCCACTATCCATGTACCAGGTTCCTTGGCACTCAGCTGTTCCTTGAACCTGCAATCAAGGAAATCAATTTTTAGGTACCCAAACTTGTCTGGGTCCTTGGGGGTTAGTGTTGTAAGATGCCCCAACCAACCTATAGCCAAATGGTCTGACTCTAAGTGGTTTCCATCTATCAGTGCCATAATCATAGTGCACTTTGGCAAATTGCTTGGAGGTTTTAGGTTCATACAACTGTCTCTTTTGTCTGTATGCATGTGTGTGTGTTTTAGCAATTACTCTTTTGGGATAGTTGTGATATGTTTGAGTGTAGTGCTTGGGTGTGTATGTGTGCTGATAATAGCTCTTTTGCCTTTGGAACGACCTTTGCTAAGTTTTTAGGTCTTTGCCATCTAGGCTTGTATTCCATTGGTCTTTGCTGATTTTTCACATTGTACCAATCAGCTTGGTTTGGGTAGTTTCTACCATTCCCATCATATATATTTCTCTGATGAAATTTCTGGGGTTTCTGGTAGCTCTGTTTGCTTTTTATAGAGTATTTTCTATTTGGAGTTTGCTGAGGAACTCAGCTGAATTTCTTCTCACTGTCCTCTCAGCATACTCAACTAGCTTCTTTCCTTTTTCCTTTATATCCCAGGCCAGTGTGATTGTGATTGTGATTTTTCTTTGGAGTGAATGTGGGTGCATCATTTGGTGTTTCAGATTTTTGGGATGCTTCATTGCTTGAAGATCCTTCTTCCAAGATCACTCCTGGAGTTTGGCTATGCACAAAGTAACTAAATCCTATGCCTGCCTTATCTCCACATTCCTTTTGACTCATAATTAGATCATCCAAAGATTTGGATGCCTTAGTAAATGAGGCAATCACATTTTTAAGATATTTTTCCCTCTTTTCTGTAGCAGCTAATTCTGCTATGATCTTAGCATTTTCAGCCTTCAGCTTAGTATTCTCATCAGCTATTTGACTCAGAGTACTCAGCTCTTTAGTCTGTTGTGAGTTTTGGCTTTTAAGCTGGTTGTTTTCCTCATTCAGAATAGTGTGTGAGGATTTAATGTGCTCAAAGTCTTTCATCATTTTGCCTAATGAATCATAAAGATCTATTGGTGATGAAATGTGTGTGTCACAGTCACTATCACTAGAATCAGAATGAGATGAGTTAGAGTGTACCTCATCTTCTTGATCTTGTTGTTCTTGTTCTTTAGCCATGAGGCAAATCAAAGCCTCTTACTCAGAATCACTTGAGTAGTCTGTTTCACTACTGTCTGAGTCTGCTGTTTCTTTGGACTTGACAGTCTCACCAGTCTCAGCAGCTAACATGGCTTTCCTTTTTTCCTATCTTCTCTCCCTGAAGACTTTTCTTTCTTATTCATTCCTATATTTGTTGAAGACTTTTCTTTCTTCTTCATTCCTATATTTGTTGACTGGTGGATAGGAGCAGTCAACAGCAAATTGTCCTAGTTGTCTGCAGTTCCGACACAGGTTTTCAGCTCTTTGATCAGCTCTTTCTGTTTTTGGATTATCAGCTCTCTGATATTCAACCCTTTGATGCTCAGCTTTCTTGGGTGGCCTATCTTCCCTTAATTTGGAAGAAGCTGAATGTCTCCTGGAGGTCTCTCCTTTATTTCTTTTATAGTTCTTATTGAAGAACTTGTTGAATCTTTTAACCATCAGGGCTATTTCCTCCTGGTCTATGGCATTCTTTGGTTCAGCTCTCTTTCCATCACTAGCCATTAGTGCAACTGTCTTTGGTACAGCTGTCTCCTCTTGGTTAGATGTTCTTGAGAGGTCCATGGAATGTCTCAGGGCCATAGTCTTCATTTCCCATTCAACTGGGAGGCTTCTTAAGATCTTCATACACATCTCCTTTTGTGTGTATTCCTTTCCAAGAGCTGAAAGCTCATTTGTAATCTCAGTGAATCTGGCATCCAGCTGATCTATGGTTTCACCTGCAAGCATTTTGAAGTTTTCAAATTTTTGAACAGCAACAGATAGTTTATTTTCTTTAATTTGTTCTGATCCTTCACAAATTAAAGTCGATTTTTTCCAGATTTCTTTTGCAGATTTGCAAGATTTGACTTTATTGAACTTTGCTTTGTCCAATGTCTTGTAGAGTATGTCCTTGGCCACATTGTCCAAGTTGTATCTCCTTATATCCTCATTGGTCCACTTAGTCCTTGGTTTTTCAACCATGGCTGGTCTTGCTTCTGCAACAGCTTCTTCTCGTTCAGCTGCAGCTACTCTTGGTACAACTGTGTTCACTTTGAGTGTTTGCAGTGGTCCATCCTCTATCACAAGCCACATTTCATCATGTAATGCAGATAGATGAGCCTGCGTGCAAATTTTCCATTCATCAAATTCTACAACAGTGAACATAGGGATGTGTGTCAGATTTGCTTCCATGATAATAACTTTGCTTAAAATGAAAGAGTTTGAATATACAAGTGTTTAAAAACCTCATTGAAAAGATAGAGATCTAGTTCAGTAACCAGTATGGAAGGCTCAATGTACCAACCGCTCTGATACCACTTGTAGGTCCCAAAGGGTGTGAAGTAAGGTTTAGAAGGGGGGTTGGATAAACCTTACCAAATATTCGATTTTAGTCCTTTTAAAGTTACAACAGAGTTGACTCAAACAGATGTGTCCTTGAGGGACAGCTAAGTTGGTTATTCAGCTAAGTTAGCCACTCAACAGACTTGATAGAGATGTTGATAGAGTAACTCGGCTGTTTAACCTAAACTTAACTTAGCTGGTTTGGTTTTATCAGCAGAAAACTTAACACCCTTTGATTTGTTTTAGGTTTGTTTTAAACACTTGTTTTTAACACTTAGTTAATTATCAGTTGGATAGCAAATGTGATTGTATCAGCAGATATGAAATAAATATGCAGGAATATAAATGTGTTGAAAGTAAATGACATAAGAGTTTTTATAGAGGTTCGAAGATGGGGTAATTCTTCTAATCCTCTCTTCTCCAGCTCCTGGAGGAATCCACTAAGTAATAGATCAGTTTACAAAATGGTGAATACGATGAGACGGCCTTGATCACACAAAATTGCTTCCTGCTTGCGACTCGAACTTCTTCACAGAGCAGTTGCCTTGTTACTTCAGCTCACTTCTCAAGTTCTTGGATTTGATCATGAAACCCTCCAACAAACTTGATATTGGTTCGACCTTGAACCTTCCTACAATCCTCCTTGTAAAGTAGACCCCTTTTGATTCTTCAAAAGTTTCCTCTTCAACAGATTTGAAGTTATCTTTCCTTCACAGCGTGTGTTGGATCGATTTCCTTCGAGTTTCAGCCTTGAGGATTTGCTTGAATATTAATGAGAATATTGCAGATTAATTGCTTGAAAAATGCTTGCTTGTTCATGGTTCAGGTGACCTTTTCTCAATAAATTCCTCATCCTTTTATAGTGAATTTTTGAAATTTTGCCCGTTGAAGAGATAGGCTAATTTCAAAAGTCACTTGTGTTTGTTGGCTTGTCTTGTCTGCAGTCCTTGATGTTGACATTTCCTTGTATTAAATGTCTTGCAGCATTGCAGATTATCTGATACACGGTGCAGTGTTTCCCATTGGTTTATTCCTTTTGCATAAATTCGAGACTAACACTTTACACCTAACAACTTTGACATGTTACTATTCTGAGTAACATTCTGACTTTAATCAACGGATCTAAGTCAGTTGTCTTGACTAGACTGTTGTCTTTACCCCAGGTGACTTGAGTCAGCTTCCAGTGTTTGGATGACTCAACTGTCACTTTAACTTTGAGACTTGGCTTCTTGAGATAACTTGACTGACACTTCTTACGATTTGTTCCTCACCGACACTCCTTCGAGTCCTCCTTGACTTCTTCTTGGCCATACTCACCGTGACACAGCAGAGTCTTCAATCCATCCTGATTGACTTCTTGTATTCCTTGGCATAGCTGACTTGACTCAGTTTTTCCAGCTCTATCTATTATAATACAAATTACAAGGAAAATAAGGTGCCAACTTCCTAGTTTAAGTTTTACATGGTATCATCAAAATCTACTTAATAAATTTCCTAACAAGAAATATCCAGAAGCATAAAGCAAGCCCTAAAGGGGCGCTGCTGTGCACCTAAACGAGTGCTTCAATGCACAAAGATGTGCTTGATGTCCCATTTTTACCCACTGCGCTGCAGCTCTGTGTTAGGAGCGTTGTTGCGCTCCTGCTGTTTCAGGGTTTTATTGCATTTTCTCCTCTTTAAATGTAACTTCTTCCTCCCAAACCTGTTTTTCATCGTTTTGCATCACCTTCGGCCATCATTATCTGTATTGACTGCCTAATGACACCTAATAAAATAAAATGGACTCAAACTACTCTAAAACACCCAAAAACAATGTAAAATCCTAGTCTAGAATACTCGATTCCTTGGTATAAAACCAACTTAACGAATATCCCCAAACTTAGATTATTGCTTGTCATAAATTCACAACCAAGCTCATTTGTCTCATAGTTCGTTTCACTATCAATCAAGCATGCATTTTAGAAATGTGATCTCATGAGTGTGGAATGTTATTATTAACTCCATTTTCATCATCCGAATAAATTCACGCAATTAAATATTTTCCAAAATAATCCACTTTTGAGTATAAAAGTGCAATATTTACCGGAGTCCATAGGCTTGTCTTTCACACTAATCTCCACTAATGTAGGTGAATGTAACACAAGGATCAATAGGACTTTCAAAGCTTGTAATGTAGCCTTAGAGTAAGGTAGGAAAATATGGGATTTATATGTGGCTCAAATTACCCAAACACACAATTATTAACTCTTTTAAATCACTTGTCAATACCCAACCATCACTTTCTGACATTCCCCTTGTTCACGCTTTATGAGCTTTCGTACCAGCAATTATTTTGTTTATGAAACCCCTAAACTTGATCATATGCATACTTTATACATGGGGTTTTAATATTTTCAAATCTAGAGCAACTTCACGCATGTCATTCACCCTTTTCATTATACCCATAATCAATCTTTAATTTATTTCTATAAATTTTATGTATGAGTTAGGGGTAATTGGGATTTTCACATGTAGGCTCTGGGTATTGGATTGGTTGCCAAAGAAACAGGTTTAAAAGGCTCAAAAAGGGACATTGGAGGCAATACATAAACATAAATGTGGGTATTTATAGGCTCTAGGTGTTCAATGATGGCCTAAATTACTTCATTTCTGTTATTTCACCTAGGATTTCGCCTCGACTAGTGTTCAGAAAAGTTCTAGAATCCAGTGGGATCATTCAGTCATCAATTAATCACATGAACCGTCTCCAGATAAATCAACAGAATCAATCAAATGTATGGCATAAAAGTGAAGTAAAATGGATTACAACTCAAACACGGACTTTTTTGATAGTTCACCTCATATTTAACAAATTTAATAGGCATGCAGTTCTACAATTACATAGATGGCTTGACTCAACTCAAGACCCTTTTTCTGATTTTTTTTTAACAATACAAGACTCGACTCAATGAACAAATACAAACTACACCCCCGCTTATAACGAACATTGTCCCCAATTGAGAGGTGAGAAAGAGACTTTACTGGTAGCTGAGGAGCTAGGGCTCCTTATCATAATCATGTGGTGATACTACGTGTATTAAGCTTCTCGTATAAGAGCAATTGCCCCACCAAACGCACAAACCAACGTAGGTAGTGGCCTTTTCTTTCTCTTTACCTTTGGTTGTGCCCTTTTTGGTTTTGCATCTTTGTAACCTAGCAAGATAAACTAGAAAACAAAACTTCTGAAATCATGGAATTTAGTTACGGGTGAGAAATTGGCAACCAACATACATAAATATGCACCAAAGCAAAAGAATTAATGTCACGTATAAAGTGCAAGCACGAACATGCAAGGTGACAATCATACAATGTGAAAACATCAATGGGGTATTTTGGCGAACACTTTGTGGGCATGAATTTGGGAAGAGATTGTAAAATCATTGGATAATTCATTGCAATCCAAAAACTCAATACCAAACCTAGTTCTTACATGACAAGTCAATATACCAACCCGATTCACCAAGGAATATTTTGGTTGCTTTTGGCGGATCGCTTACTACTAGGTTGGATCGGGTGTCAACCTGTGGAGGCACAATTTCTTACTGTTGGACAAATTTCTCCTTTTATTTTCTTTTTCTTTTTTTCCTTAACGCCCATTCTGGGACAAGTTGGAAGAGGAATTCCTAATTCTTACATGGAAATTCAAAAAAGCAACACCCACCAATTATTAAGCAAAAACCACCACATTCCAACTACACAAAATAAAGAAAGAGGGAAACCATGGGGAATGAGTTTTGGGTAAAGCCATCTTATCCAATGGGGTGTGGAAAATATGATAGAGGCGTGTGACGCGAGTGAGAGCTCCCAAATGTGAGAAAACCGAGTAGATTATGTGGTTTGTGCGTATAAGAGGGTGAGGGATGAGAGAGTTGTGTAGGAAATGAATGGGTTACGTTTTAAAACATTGAGGGAGAGCCTACTCTTAACGTCCAAAAAATGGACGTGCACTGCATCACTCCAAACGAGGTGCTACAACGCTCTTAAAAATGTGTCCTTGGTCGAATTTTAGGGGTCGCGCTACAGCGCACCCACAGTGGGGCTACAACGCTGATTTGGTAACTCGAATTTCCTACAGCAAGTTGCAGCAGGGACTTGTGGCCTCCTTTGACCGGTTTGGTGTCATTAACATTTTATGAGCGTACTACGAGGGGTCGGGTATGATGCAACACAACTAATCCTAAGAATGCTACATTAACTATGAAATCAAATATTATACTAAACTAACAACTAAGAAAACAGGGAAAGTGATTGGGTTGCCTCCCAAGAAGCGCTAAATTTACAGTCTTCAGCCATACTTTGTAAGAAATTATCAAGTTGGAGCTCTAATGGGAACATTGTCCACGTTTCCCTTAGATACTCCCCAACCGCCAACATCCTCAACTTGATGCACCTCCATTTGATGACAATCATTAGGTTCAAATTGAAGCCTCTTGGTTGGATGGATGGTGAACACGACTTCCTCCTTATTAACCTGCAAAGTTAGTTCCCCCAATTCTACATCAATCAATGCCCTTGCGGTAACAAATAATGGCCGTCCAAAGATTATAGGTATCTCATGATCCTCCTTCATGTCCAGCACCACAAAATCCACAGGAAATACGAATTTGTCAATTCTTACTAACACATCCTCAATAACTCCCCAAGGATAGGTGATGGATCGATCTGCAAATTGCAACGTGATATTAGACGGTTTCATCTCCCCAAGCCCAAGCTTTGTGAAATCAGATAGGGATATAAGATTAATGCTAAAACCAAGATCACAAAGTGATTTATCAAAGTAAATACCTCCAATAGTACAAAGAATAGTAAAACTCCCTGGATCCTTCATTTTCTGAGGTAATTTTCTCTGCAATACCCAGTGTTCTAAAAAATGTTAGGTGCAAGTCGGGCGGTAGACTGAGGTCTAGAGCCTAGGTGGAGCATAGGCGGGACCTGGATGGGGTTAGGCAGGGCCTAATCGGAAAAATAGCATTGGCGGACATGGTGGGCCTAGCGCCTAGGCGGGGACTAATCGGGGCTAGGCGGGGATTTTTAGAACAGAGGCAATACCGCACTGCATTCCTCTGTCAGATGGATAGTCTCAAACTCCTCCAACTTTACCTTATTTGATTCCACTCTCTTCGTATAAATGGCCAAATATTCGGGTGCACACTGAATATTTGAGTCATTCTTCACATAAATTGCATTACAGTGCTCCCTAGGATTAACCTTTGTATCACTTGAAAACTTCCCTCTCTACTGCAAAGAATTGACTGATGTCTCTAATTGAACCATTTGTGTCTCCAATGATCTAAGATGCGTCTCCATAGTATTCATCTTTGTACCCAAATTATCAATCTGCACATCACTTATGTTCTATAGATTCCTAGTCTATCCTATAAATAAGTCGAGTATCTCTTCTAGTGATTGCTTCTTTTCACCTCCGGGTGCATTGGAACCGGATGTCTTGGGATAACCCAGAGGTGGGTTCAACATATTTTTGTTGATTTGTAAGAGAGATTTTCATGATTGTAAAATCTCGGGTGATAATGAGTCGGGGTGGATTACCCCGATTGTTAAAACCCCAGTTATTCATATAATTGGCTTGCTTGGCATCGAGTGTGGAGGCTTCTTGAATGGCCGCTGGTGGTATCTCAATTTATTGCGGTGTTCCACCAGAATTCATGATGACTAATTGCTTTTAATAAAGATGAGATTTGAGCTGTTAAAGCCAACATATTATCCAACTCAAGAACTTTGACAACTTTCCTTCGCACTGATCTTTTGGAGGGCCATTGATAGCTATTTGTGGCTATTTCTTCAAGCAATAGTAATGCCTCAGACGGAGTTTTAGCCATCAATGTACCCCCTGCAGCAGCAGCAGCATCGAGTATTGTCATTGTATGCCCATTGAGACTGTTGTAAAAGTCCTGAACCCTCTGCCAGTCTGCATAGCCATGTTGTGGGCATCTCCTCAATATATCCTTAAATCGCTTCCAAACTTCATACAATGGCTCAAAATCGATCTGTTGGAATTGAGCTATCTCACTTTTCAGTTGAAGTGTCTTACTGGGAGGGAAGAATTTCGCCATGAACTTTGAGTTAGATCATCCAAACTTGTGATACTTCCAGGTGTAAACGTCTGTAACCACTGTCTGGCTTTATCCCGGAGTGAAAATAGAAATATCCTTAATTGGATAGCCTTATCAGATACACCATTCATCTTGATGGTGTTGCATATTTCCAAGAATGTAGCCAAGTGGACATTTGGGTCATCCGCGGGACTCCTCCCAAACTGATTTTGTTGAACTATGTTTATTAGGGTCGGCTTCAATTCGAAATTGTTTGCATTGATAGGCTGGCGCACAATTCCAGAGTAGTTCTTATACATAGTAGGCTGGAAGTAATCCTGGATTGCCCTTTCATGTTCCTCCGGCTACGGTGGTACAATTGGGACAAGGTGCTTGTTATTCTCATTTCTCCTTGCCTGGCGCCATTGATTGATTTTCGCGCTTTCGCATTGTTGCTCTAATCGCTCAAGTGCCCTTTCAATCTCTCGAATCAAAAACTCAAGTAAGTTAGTTTCTTTAGATTTTGATTTTCTTATGTATAAACAAACAACTCAATGAGCATGTATAAGTTTTAGTATATATTTAGAATTTGAATTGTATCTAAATTAATCTAAGATAATCAAAAGGATTAAAATAAAAATAAATCTAAAATTAGACTTAAAAGTTCGTTCAAATAATTTCTCAAACACTTTCGCCTAGTTTTTCCTATGTTATATATCCAAAATAAGATAAATCAATCTCCGACAATGACGTCAAAAACCTTGTTCAAGATTTTCTTATGTATGTGTACGATTAAAGTTTTAGTATATATTTAGAAAAAATGGGGTTATCGTCTCTCATGATTAGATTGATATCAAATTTTAATCTAAGTTATGCTATTTTATAATATCTTAACTCTATCTAGATAATCAAAAACAATCTAAATTGTGTTGATTAAAATAAAAATAAAATAAATCTAAAATTAGACTTAAAAGTTGAAATATCAAAAATTTCTCAAACACTTAAAATAAGGTTTAGCTATGACTGGATGTACAAAAAACCCATGAGAAAATAATTATACATCTCAAAGATTGAAGGAATGATTATGGATAAGGTTTACTTATGATGGATGTACAAAACCCATGAAAATAATTATACCTAGTAAAGAAGGAATTTTCCCTATGTTATATATCTTAATTTTGATTAATCACAAGTTATTAATCTATAAGATTTAAAATATTTTAATATTTATCACTTTCTCTCTCAAGTTATTTTTGATAATAATGATTCTTATGATTTTCAATCTTAACAAGATTTTAATATTTCTATAAAAATCATAAATTAAACCATAATGTGCTCAATGATTTTATTTTTGACAAAAAATTGGACAACATTTACGTCTCGTGGTTGACTCAAAAAGATTCATAAACCTATCCGGGCGGTCGGCCGGTCTATGAAACCCTTGAAAGTTATGCTATTTTTTATGGCTAATCGCTCAATTACTCTCTTTACTCGGAGTGTGAAATCAAAAAACGTTTGACCAAAATATTTGATTGTGGGATTGATTTCTATATATTCTTGATTTTAATTGTATTTTTCTTGCAATCAATCCAAATAGCACAAATAGATTTAGTAACATATGAATCAATAAATTGAAATATCAAAAATATTTGGTTCAAATTCGTTGTAAATTTGCATCAATCCGCTATTCTTGAAAATAATTTTTTGAGTTATGATGGATGTACAAAAACCCATGAAAAAATAAATATATCTTCTCAAAGATAGACAAAGAAAATAAAGAAGGAATTGAAAAGAGAGAGAGAAGAAATCTCTCAAAGGTGTGTTGAAATAAGTGTGGTGTCTTCAATTGTAATGTTTTTGTATTAATTTTGAATTAATAAAATTCTTTTTTATCTTTGAAATCCATCCGTTTCTTGCCTTAGAGTTGGGTTGAACTCTTTTAGAATTTTAATTCACACCTTTATTTTGTCTTTGGCCATTTTAAAAAGGGCGAAAATCATATTTATACCCAAATATCCATCCAAAACTCTAAAAATAAGTTTCCAATTCTTGTTTAACCCTTGCTCCCGTGTTTCTTGCCTTGCGTTGTGCTTGATAGAATGTCAAGAAGACAAAAGATGTGCTTGTTGTCCAAGTTTTTACCCATTCTTGTTTGCTCTTTGGCAACATGACGTTAGAGCAACTGCTTGTTGTCCAAGTTTTACTCATTCTTTTTTTAGAATTTTATTGTGTTTTCTTCCTCTTTAAATGCGACTTCTTCCCCCCAAACACGTTTTTTATCGTTTTGCATCGCCCTCGGCCACCATTATTTCTATTGACTCCCTAACGATACTTAATAAAATAATATGGACTCAAACTACTCTAAAATATCCAAACACAAAATCATATTCTAGTATACTTGATCCCTTGGTATAAAACCAATTTAACAATGAGCTTATAAAATCTTTTAAATAAGCTTAATCAAACACCCTCTAAGTTTGACATGCTGGCAGATCTGGTATACCCAAGTTTGGATGGGAAAATAAGGTTTTTAGTCCTATAAGTTGGTCCTTTTTGAGAATTAGTCATCTAAGTTGTCACATTCATATTTTAGTCCTTTAACTTTCAAATTTCTAGATTCGGTCCTTTAATTTTGAAATTTTCTAGATATTCAGTCCTTTAACTTAGCAATTTTACTTTTGGTCCTACAACTTAACAGATTTCAGATATTTAGTCCTATAACTTAGAAATAGTTAAATTTAACTAATTTATTAACATGTTAGTACCCACACTTCACATTTTTTATAGGACCAAAAGTAAAATAATTAAACTTCAATTTTTGAAAATTAAATTAAATTATAAAAGCAATTAAAAATTAATTTAATTTGATTAGTAAAAATTAAAATAAATAGAAATTTCTAAAACAATTAACGAATTTTAGGAAAATTAAAATAATTAGATCAAATTAGTAAATTAAGAATTCATTATGTAATTAACCATTAGTGGGGAGAGTTATCTCTAACAAATGGATCTGGACTAATGTACAAGATGCATTTATTTTAAAAGGTTTAAAAAATTAATGCTTGAAATATTTTTCAAAAACTAATTAAATTAAAAAATAATTAATTATTTTTATTTAAAAGTTAACTGTTAATTAAAATTATACAATTTTAAAAATATAATTTAATTAAGAAATAACCTTTTAACCCGGTATCTTTCAATTTCTTTGAAATTTATTCCCTCCCCTCCAACAAGTACTCCCAACTTATTAAAAAAATAAACAAATTAAATTTAACTATTAGTAAGTTGTATAACTAAATTTCTGAAATATGTTAAGTTATAGGACTAAAAGTAAAATTGCTAAGTTAAATAACTGAATATCTAGAAATTTGAAAGTTAAAGGACTAAAATATGAAGGCGACAATATAGAGGACTAATTCTCAAAAAGGTCCAACTTACAAGACTAAAAATCATATTTTCCCAAGTTTGGGTAGTCTGGCCTGGTGCATTCGTGGAATATCGTAGCTCGGACATCTCGTTCTAGATCTGGCCTTGGAAGACCTGGATGTGGGTTGTGATCCGGAACTTATGTTTTCTTTGTAGAAACTCTAGATTTGCTAGATTTTTTAGATAAATAATATGGATCTTGAGGTATATCTACTTCCTTTAAATACCGAGATATGATCTTATCTTATTTGGAATTTCAATCCTGGTATGGAGAGGATTGGTCATATATAAATATAAGTATTCATGTTGGGTTTTAGGGTATTTAATTATTATTATTTTATTGCAGTATATCATCTTAATATCTTCTCTACATTATAAATCATAAGATGATTGTCGCGCCGTAAATTTGGAGTAGCTGAGGTTTATCAATATGTTTCCTAAATTTTATTTCTGCATATGAATTTTCTACTTGCAACACGAATAAACGACCAGAAGTACTAAAAAATTATCAAAAAGAAGCTTCATCCTATGCTTAAGTAAGTAAAATCCAATGCTTAAGTAATAACCAAGAAAACGACTGGGGAATTATATTGCATATCCTACAAATAAAATTGATGATATTTACACCTTATTTATTTTGGGACTTAGATTTTATGTATCTGATATATTATTTAGAGTGAGTCTTCTATCAGATGATCTAACGGTCATAAAGAAGCTCAAACCACAGACCTGATCCAAACCCCCTCCCTCCAACAAAAAAAAAAACATTGCTCTTCTTCTCCATTGAAACTTCCCCCATTCCCTGCCCTAGCCCCCAAATCAATTTTCATCAATTTGCAGCACTCTTCCCCCCCTTTTGTCTATATGCCATCTTTTCCTTTCCCGTCACCTTCTCCATGGCTCACGATCGTTAAGAGGTTTGAGGATCTATACGAGGATTTCAAGAATTCGATATGAACATGATTTTGGAGAATAATGTGTTCGGTTAGAAAGATTTGGAATAGTTGTTGCAATGTTTTATGTCCTTAAACCCTATGCATTGCCATGGCATAATGGTTCAAGCTTTTTTGGAATTATGGAATTATTTTTTCCCCATAAGGTTATAAATCTTTCAAACAGAATCAACAGTGAGTTTTGAGATTTGCACTTAATATTTTATAGAAAAATTGTTCCTAGGTAAAACTAAAAATTTTCAGTGGTACTGATAATATTTTTCTTAGAAACGCAAATATTTTTCAAGGGAATTACTAAAAATTATCATGGGAAGAATTAATATTTTTTAGGAGATCTCATAATACATTTAAGCGGGACTACTAATACATTTTACGGAAAAAATTAATTTTTAAGTGAACTACGTACTAATTATATTTTCAAATGGACTACTAATACTTCTCAGATGAAAACCTAATATTTTTTAGCGCTATCGTGATACTATATCATTGTCCAATATTACAAAAACTAATACTTTCAAGTGAACTATGTATTAATATTTTTCAGAGGGACTGCTGATACTTTTCAAAAGTACTGATAATACCGATCCTTAAATATTACAAAAATGCTACCAGGTCGGTTCCAGGATCCATCTGATGGATTTTGACCCGTTAGACCATCTGACATGATTTTTTATCTATTATTTAAATTTTGTGATATTGTATGAACATGTTGGGCACAATTACTTATCTATTGAGTTTGAACTAAATAAAATTTAATTGCAAGATTTATAGACATCACTAATGAATAAAAATTGCTTAACATGTCATACATCTATAAAATTGTACTTAGTGACAGATGTTGGGAAAAAACGGATCCCACATTCGTCCCCTAGGGATAAACAGAAATAATCGAGAAATAACATGAAAAATAACAACAATCCACAACACAAGAATTTACGTGGAAACTCCAAAATCGGAGAAAAACCACGGCCCCCAAAGAAAGAAATTCCACTATGTGAAACATTATTACAATCACATAGACATTCTCTCTCCCGACCCTAATACCCCACACTCTTACAAACCTTTGACTAACTCACACCTATCTCCCAACTCTCCATACTAGAGAATACAATAAAGGAATTTAACTAGAGTCAAACCACAAACGTTAAAGTGTATTTGACTGGTGCACTTGAAATTCAAACACATGGGTTCCTTAAATAGCCTTAAGGCTCCCATCACTTTTGTTTCCCAACCTATGTGGGACAAAAGCCCACTTCTTTTATTTGATACCAAAACCCAACAAGCTCCATCTTGGCAAAATAAAAGAAACTCCATTGTCTTCACCGACAATCACGATTCTCAAACAGAGAACCATCATTCTCAAACCAGAGAACCCTACTCCACCATATGAGTAGACCACTTAGAATACACCATTCTAAGACTTTCCTCGGCACATGTCGAAAAACCCGCTGAAATTTTTGATGTAACTCCAAGCTTTTGGCCCTCCTAGAAGTCCTTCAGCCATCGACAGAAACACACCTTGTATCCATGCCAAACCGATTTCCGTGTGAATTCCACCACACACCCTGCATCCATGTCAAACCAATGCCCGTGTGAAATCCCAACACACCCTGCATCCATGACAAGCTAAGGCCCGTGTGCAAATTCCTAGACTCGCTAACATAACCATATCCTCTTTCATGGCAACTTGACATGCCAAAAGGACATACATTTTCTCATCAGAGAAAATCCTCACTGCCACAATGTTAGCCTGGATTAGGAGCTATTTGCCATATTAGCTCCACCTCCACCTTGACAGTTCACTTTCCAAAGCCTTGTATAACACGGATTGTACCAACACATCCTTGACTTATATTTGCCATAAGCCAAATTTGACCCTTCCATCAAATTTCTCCACCTGCTTGAACCACCCTAGCTTGATGAGTAGCCGCCTCCAAATGAAACTCCCGGACACTGCTCAAGAAATCTTTTCTGATGTGGGAGGTCAGACATCGCTGCGACCACAGAGCATACTCAGAATTTCAAGAGACCCAACCCGGCTCTGATACCACTTGTTGGGAAAAAGTGGATCCCACATTCATCCCCTAGGGACAAGCAGAAATAACCGAGAAATAACATGAAAAATAACAACAATCCACAACATAAGAATTTACGTGGAAACTCCAAAATCGGAGAAAAACCACGGCCTCCAAAGAAAGAAATTCTACTATGTGAAATATTTTTACAATCACACAAACATTCTCTCTCCCGACCCCAGTACTCCTACACTCTTACAAACCTTTGACTAACTCACACCTATCTCTCAACTCTCCATACTAGAGAATACAAGAAATGAATTTAACTAGAGTCAAACCACAAAGGTTAAAATGTATTTGGCTGGTGCACTTGAAATCAAAACACATATGTTCCTTAAATAGCCTTAAGGCGTCCATCACTTTTGTTTTCCAACCTAAGTGGGACAAAAGCCCACTTCTTTTATTTGACACCAAAACCCAACAAGTGTCGAGCCATAAAATGAAGATTAAGCGGATGACATCTATTTTTTCATAAAATGAGTAGGTAAATAGGTATTTTTTATTTGTTAGGGGG
The DNA here is from genome assembly GCA_016081115.2 of Rehmannia glutinosa. Classification (NCBI taxonomy): domain Eukaryota; kingdom Viridiplantae; phylum Streptophyta; class Magnoliopsida; order Lamiales; family Orobanchaceae; genus Rehmannia; species Rehmannia glutinosa. The sequence goes on along the minus strand of JABTTQ020001821.1, from coordinate 354,185 downwards.
ACACAGTTTTAACATTTGATAAATTTTATATCCAAAATCTATATTAATTATAAAAAATTGAAATTGAAGGGGCGCCTCCAAACCCCTTGCTCCGTCCATGATCGTACGACAATCAGAGAGAATTACGATTGAAGAAATTTCTTTTTTGGCTCATGTAAATTTTAGGCCCTTTTTTTAAAAAATTCTTCAAAAAAGTCAATATAAAACGACATTAAAAAAATATTAAGACAAATAAAAATACCTTTAACATTTTTTTTTGAATTATAATAACCGAGTTTTGAATATTTCCACAGACGGCAATTTCTCACCAGTTTCAAGTTTCAACCCCTCCAAAGTTTACCAATTCTCTTGACAAAATTTTCATATACTCGTATATATTTATACCTGTTAAACACGTTGAATAACTGAATTCATTTCAAATTTCCTTTTTCTCTCAAGAAAATTGGCAAAAATTTCTGGAAGAAGAGCTCTTCATTTCGAACCAAGACAGTTTATCCCTTCATCTTTCTTGGGATTTCAGGTATTGCCGCCAAGATTATTATTATCTGAACCTGTACGTTTCTTGAAGTGGATTTGTTGCTATCCTTCTGGGCCAGTAGAAAGGATTTGCTGTTATCCTTTCTGGGCCAGTAGAAATATTCTGCTAAACACACGATTTTGAATTTTTTTTTTTTTTTGTAATTTTCTTCCCCGGTCTTTTTTTATCATATCATGGTTTGATCAAAACCCAATTTGTTGTTCTTGCTGGATGTGGATTTTATTTGAAGTTATGTTTGTTGAACTGATTTTATGTGTTTTTTTCAATTCAGAGCCTTGACTTTTACTTTCAGGGGAAGAAAATAGTTCGTCTTCTAGAGAATACTTTTAAGGACTTTTGACTTTTGTTCTTTTCTTTTCTGGGTTTATTTTCTTTAATTGATTTTTTATCATAAGGTTTATTTGCTTTAATTTTGATCAATTTGTTATCATATATGATCTTTTGGGCACCCTTTTTGACTAGTCTTTTGTTTCTTGGTGTGGGATATCTGGCTGCACAGATGAAATGTATATATATGACTTGGGTTATCATTTTAGAATCTTTGCTCTTTGGTGTGAGATATTTTTTGTATCTTTGTTGCTGCATCATTTGTAAAAGGAATAAAATGAAAAGGGAGGAGGAACCTAGGAAGAAGGAAAGTTCTTTTTTTTTTTTTTCTTGATCGGTAAGAAAGAAAGTTCTTCCGGTTATGGAATATGTAAAAACTGCAAAACTCAGATGCTTTCTACTGTGCTGATCTGTTTTGTTTTGTAACATCTAGATGTCAAATGTTTGACAAAATCATTTGAAATGATATTGTTAGTTGTTGATTTGGGATGACAGTCTTTCTAATTATCCCTTTCTTTTTTTTTTTTTTTTTTTTTTTTAATGTTTTCTGGTGCTTGTTTTGATTGATTTCCGAGGCCTTTACTTTTCAATATGAAAAATTGTGGCCTTTTGACTTTTTCTTTTTTATGTGATTGTCACTTCGTCTTCTCTATCAAGTGATTCTTGATCTGTTTTATTTTTTTTGTTTTAGTTTTTGTTAATATTCATGCTAAATATTATTTTTGATATCATGCTAATTTTTTGAATTTATTTTTTGCCTTTTTGTTGCTTATTATGGTTTGTAGCCATTGTTTATCAATAGTAAGCATGTTATTGTTCCTTGATGTCATTTGTTTTGTACTTTCAGGGTCCTGTTGAAACTCAAGACAGATTCGTTTATCTTCAAAAGTGCACGTGATCCCAGTAAAAACATACCTAATTCGATCCTCCATCTTTTGCTACTACAAAATGTTTGGTCATAAGAAATCTCCCTTGCATAGATTTTCTAAACACAAGTCAGCTGACCAGCAATTTCCTTCTAATCCCCATGCTAATCCTTTTGATTCTGACGATGATTTGGACAATAAACAAACCCTTAAAACTTCTGGAAGAACAATATCAGAACCCTCTCTTATTACGTCAAATTTGAGCTCAAATCCTTTCGATGATGATAATGAGATTAAAGGAACCTCATCATCATCTCAAGGCTTCCTCGCTAGAAACCGATACAAGAATGATTTCCGTGACTCCGGAGGATTAGAGAACCAGACAGTTGAGGATTTGGAAAATTATGCTGTGTATAAAGCTGAGGAAACTACGAAGGATGTCAACAATTGCCTCAAGATTGCTGAGGACATGAGAGAAGATGCTACTAAAACATTGGTTACTTTGCATCAACAGGGAGAGCAAATTACTAGAACTCACATGGTTGCTGCTGACATGGACCATGACCTTAGTAGGGTATGTCTTATCAAGTTTGCAACTGGTATTGTGTTAATGCTTTGATATTTGTCATATTAAAGTCAGAAATGGCTCGAGATATTTTATTAATTTATTTTTAATATACATGGATTAATATCAATTCGTGATGCAAACCTTCATCTTTTGCCATATTATGCTTTAGAGTTTTTCATGAGATGTTTTTTTTTTATAATACACACGAAAGTATTAATATCAATTCGGAATAGCATGCTCTGGTAAACTTTATCTTGAAATCTCTTTCTTAAGGATTTTGATTATGGGCATTTGTTTCTCTCTCTTTTCGACTAGAAACTAAACAGGCTTTTGAAATGTATCCTCTCATCTAAGACTGACTTCATTTCTCTCCTTTAATCATAAATTTTTTGGAAAATTTAATTTCTTTCTTCGGTGAAAATCTTGTGTCAATTGCACATGAAATTTACATACACTCTGGAACAAATTAAAATGGTAACGTTGGCCTACCAACTTATCTTATGAACTAGATGTCTGGTGAAATTGCATAATGATTTTTCTTCGTACATCTGTAACTTTCTTTGCTTTTGATCCTTTGGAGCCTGAAATTATTTTGCTAACTGATTTTAGGGGGAGAAGCTTTTGGGAAATCTCGGGGGAATATTTTCCAAAACATGGAAGCCTAAGAAGAATCACCCGATAACAGGCCCTGTAATCACTAGAGGTACTTGGTCCATTTCTCCACCCATACAATGTTATCATATATGTTCTTTCGTTAAACATGATCTTCAGGCTTATATGAGTTGATGGCACGTGGCAGGATTTGTACGGTTTTACCTAGCATTTTGGCCATGATTTGTCGTTTAATACTTTGATGGTCCTTTGTGCAGGTGATCCAGTACAAAGAAAGGGTAACCACTTGGAGCAGAGGGAGAAACTGGGGTTGAACTCTGCCTCAAGGGAAAGATCACATACACATAAACCACCTACTGAACCCACGAATGCGTTGCAGAAAGTTGAGGTATGCTTAGTGATGTTGATATTTGAGCATAAAGTTGTATCAAGGACTGGAAAAACTGCAGTATGATTTAAGAGAGAGACAGAGATCACTATTAATCTTGTATAGTTCACTTAGGATTCCTTTGTTAAACACCACATACTATGTTCTTTTGGTGATTACTATTTTTAATGTCGGCTTATCCATTCTGCAATGTGGTTGTTTTCATTTATGCAGGTAGAAAAGGTGAAACAAGATGATGCCCTTGCTGATTTAAGTAATATTTTGGGGGAGCTAAAGGATATGGCTATCGACATGGGATCGGAAATTGAAAGGTTAGTTGTTCTACTTTATTAAAGGATATGCCGTTTTCCTTTGTGTGTGATGATAGAATTCTATGTTGACCTCTGAACCGTAAGGTAGATAGATTAAACCCTATTATTTATACCACAGTGTGTCTGTCGACCTCCGGAAAAAAGACAGAGAAATGAACAGTCAAAAAATTTCAAGAGAAACAAGAAATATATAATTCGATCAAATAATAATATTACTGTGTTAATTACAAAAACTACCGCTGAGGTTTAGCTTAATTACAAAAAAACTCGGTTATCTTTCAAAATTACAAATACCCCCCTTGACGTTTGTTTTTATTTTACAAATTGCTTTGCACCTCAAAATGGGGGTATTTGTTAGGTAAATATCTCAAGGTGTGTTTGTACTTTGTAGCACTTCAAGGGGGTATTTGTAATTTTAGATGATAACTGGAGTGTTTCGTAATTAGGCTAAATCTCAGGGGTAGTCTTTGCAATTATCCCTATTACTATTGTTCAAAAGAAAGTAACAGTATCTATTCAGACAATAAGTGTGTTGAATGAAGAAGAGACAGTAAATTGGTATTGTTTTTGAAACAATGCAGGCAGAACAAAGCTCTGGATCATGTTGAAGATGATGTGGAAGAGCTAAATATTCGAGTTAAAGGTGCTAATCATCGTACCCGTCGTTTGCTTGGAAAGTAGAACACTGGATCTTGCTGAATCCTCTTGCAACATTTCACTATGTTTTTTTTTTCTTTTTTCTTTCTGCACGACTTATATCGGTTTAATTCATACTGTGATAACTTTTATATGCAATCTAGATTCCCTTACACACTATGTAGAATTACTAGTACAAAAGATGTGTTGTGATTTGCTCGATTGCTGTGCCTGTATATTGTTGATGATGATTGGTTTGTGGAGTTCATTTCTAGTGCAACTTTTATGGTTGACTACAACCTTTTTAAGGTGCATGGTACAGTGAAAATGCATTTTATTGAAAGAACAGACAACGAGGTTCTAACTCTCTTTCAGTTATATTACCACTGATTTAACTACACTCCATTTTCTGATATAAATTTCATGTTTGCTAAGATTTTAGGGTTAAATATGTTCTCCACCTTTTTGCCACCCGGTAAAAACTGATAAAAGTGTGTCGACCTGGTGCCCCATTCACCTTGTTAGCCGGTTCAATGAATTTTTATTCCTATTTATTTTGCAAAGAAAAAAATAAGAATAAAAATAAAAAATAAATAAATAGCAAAAATTAATTTTAATATTAAAGAGAAATGACATTAAGTATATCAAAAGTACGCCATAAACTTATATTATTACCATTATATGTGTATTGCTTTAGATGTAAGTATTAAATCTTAGAGTTGATTTATTTAACATTATAAAGTATTTCTATTATGCTCCATTTGGATTCATGAATTTGGAGTAAAGAATTCCAAAGGGAAAAGGACATGAATACCCCATTTTCCATACCCAATCCCTGCACAATACCCATTTTCCGCTGATTTTGGACAAAAATACCATTTTCCGCTGAATTTTGACAAAAATAAGCATTTTCCGCTATTTTTTTGACAAAAATACCCATTTTTCCGCTGATTTTTTTTCGTTGGTTTCTTTGTTGTTTCAAATATGTTTCTTGTTTCTTTGTTGTTTCATACCTGTTTCATTTAGGTTTCTTATATGTTTCACTTAGTGGAGAAAATCTTAGTTGTGGTATGCCACAATGGACAATGGGAAAAAAATAGAGAGTATACCAACTTTGAAATAACAAGAATACTGATTCCAATGGACTGCACATTCAACACCCTAAACGAAATCTTGGAACAACAAATTCAATTCAAAAAATTTGAGCTTACTTGTCCATCATCGGCTACCAGAAATGGACACGACTCCATTGTCAGACCAAAAAAATACTTTGTATTGACTTCCAACATCGTAGAATTATTGAATGCATCAACTGTAACGGGGAAAAACCTACTAGTAACAACTTTGCTAGAGTACGTGAGATCTTTAGTTCAAGATTAGGCATGCAGACATCGAAATGAAGCAAAGATCAACATTTACAAGGATGACAAAAAAAAAAAATTGAAGAGTATATGGGGAAAAACTACACAATTTCTCTAAATTTAAAAGCAATTTACAACAAACTTTTATCACATGATCCCCTCTTTCACAATTGTTGTTTCATTTATGTTTCTTACATGTTTCAACTGATTACACCATCATTAAGATTTATATAACAACAATTCTCTAAAATCATTAGGAAGTGGAGGTAGAAACTCAATGTCGTTGTCATCGTCATCACCATTTTGCAGCTTCAACTTAGCATGATTGTGAAGCAGATGACTGAGTCTTGCTTGTTCATTCTCTATCTCAAACGCTTCGACGTCCATAGCCTTCCCACCAATAAAGTGCTCGGCATAACAAGCAACAAAAAATCCCACATTCAATACAAAAGAAATAAAAAAAGATACACAGTCAGATAGATAACACAACAAATCAAAAACAATAAAAAAAAACAAATAAATGGAAAATAAATAGCAAAAATGGGTTTTCCTGAATGCCTCAAGTTGGTTTTCAGTTAATTAGTTCTTCAAATTGTTTATAACATCAAAAGAGAACCTAATATATATTCTAGCAGTATACCAGTCTTTAGGGTCAATAACATATTTGAAAACCCAGAAACAACAAAGAAACATAACGGAAACAACTTCGAAACAACATCGAAACAAACGAAAAACTTCAAATCACAAAATAATAAAAAAACACAGAAAAATCATGCATCAACAATACAAAATCAACAAATCATTCAAATTTGCATTCAACACACACAAAAAAAAAAGCCAGGAATCCAATTAACTTGATTCTGGGATTGAATTAAAAAAGCTCATAGTTTCCTTGACGAGGGGTCCCTAGGCTTACTTTCAGCACCCAAAGCCAAAGACTTAATAATGGGCAAAAATATCCCACCAGCTCTCGCCGTAGAACTCGGCATTCCAGGCGAAATAGCGAGCTCCTCCAAAACCTTTCTTTCTTTGTAAAAAATAATGGTTTAATAAACTCAGAAAATAAGAAACCCATATACTACTTACTACTTGAGATATATATATATATATGTGTGTGTGTGTGTGTGTATGGAAAAATACCTGTTGCCGAGGAGGCAGTGGAGGCGGAGGGAAAATTCATCCACCGGAGGCGGCAACTCTTCCCACAAATGGAGCGGCCCGCCTTTCTTCGGCAACGTCCGCCACCTTCCTTCGCCTTCCCTCTTTATGTATTCCGCCAGCATCTCGTCTTCCTCCGCCGTCCACGGGCTCCTCTTCAGATTTATGGAGAATGAAAAACTGAATAGGTAAGAATGTGCATATTTGTCATGTTTATGACCGGGTGGGGCATATTTGGGATGAGAGTGTATTTTTGTCCTTTTTTCAAAAATCGGGGTATTTTGTGTAATTTCCTCAATTCGAAACCCATAATATCAACTCCATTGAGGTTATTTGGATGAAGCCATTCTCTAATTGAATTTCAAATTTTTGGAAGTTTGGAAAATCAAATCCTCTCACCCAAATGAACCTTATAGAAGATACGCATGTAAGTTAGAAATATTAACTAAAATAATGATTTATTTGTGAAATAGAATATAAGTTTATATTGTTTGATTGTAATTTGAGTATGTTACTAAAATTCTATATTGCATTTAAGATAGTTAAATCTGTCAATTTTATTCTTTTAGGAGAAAAATAGGGAGGGAACACACACTAATATGAGATCGTTTCCGGGTCAAACACCCTTAAAACACAAGCTTTTGCCAATGAAACACAATTGAAGATTAATTAAATTATATATGTAACTTAACATGTATAAATAATATATCGTTTCCTAGCTCATCCATGTATTCGAGTTCGAGTTGAATCTCCAAACTCAATCCATGAAATATATTCTACTTTCTTGCTCTCGTCTGATCTAACGCATATCAATCTCAAAAGAATCTTTATCATTCTATGGGATAATTACAAAAACTACCATGAGATGTAGTCTAATTAAAAAAAAAAAACAGTTATATGTTTCAAAATAATAAATTCCCCCTTGAGGTTAATATTTACCTACCAAATATCCCTTTTGGAATCCTCATGAATGTGCAATTTTGTAAGTTAAAAATAAATTTCAGGAGTATTTGTAATGTTAAGTTTTTTTTATTGGTTATAATTAGATTAAACCTCAGAGATAGTTTTTTGTAATTAAATCCTTTTTCTATCTCAAATAAATTTTGAAGTAACATGAAGAAGACACTACATTAACTCCTTATTTTCCCTGGGAGAGTGTAAAACCTGCACAATATGCTAACATTGTTACTCCTAAGTAGCATATTAAGTAATTGGTTGTTATTACACATTAAAGAGCAATTTACTTCAATATAGGTACTTACCAATCCTAGTACCATGTCAAAGGCAAGCCTCCCAGTGTCTGCCATAGCCTAGTTACATGGTCTAACAAACACCTTATAAAACAAAACCACATTTCTCCCTTTTTGGTACCAAAAACACAACCCTCATTCATTGTAGCATTTATGTTGGTTCATGGGTCACTTGTTTGAGTTTTAAATACTCCCATTACAAACTTTACATTTTCATCATGCTCTTCTTCATATTTCAAGTTTCACTATCACTACCACTTTTCTACTCTGCCCTTATTTCTTCTAATTATCACAAATCTGCATGAAGATCTCACCACCCGCCGCCACCACCACCACGGCCGCCTCGAGTTTCCGGATTGCGGTCATCATTGTAATTTTCCTTATGGCTGCAGCAAATACTGTATTTTCATACAACTTTCCCAACCATAAGCTACAAGTTGGCAATTATCATACTTTCCGTCCAAGCCTGCCTCGTCTCCTCCTCCGACCTCGACTACACCATTATCCACAACCACCGTGTCACAACGAGATCGACCAGAGATACGGAATTGAGAAGAGACTAGTTCCGAGCGGACCCAATCCACTACATAATTGAGAGTTAGATACAACTATATATGCACAACATTGCTATATATCCCTAGTAATTTCTTCTACTTTTTGTTAGGGACTGTTTGCAAATTTCAAAAAAAGTGATTCTCAGCTTCACCCTGAAAAATATATAGAAAAATATAACTATTCTTTTTCTCGTAGAAGTTGAGAATCATATTATTTTAGAGTTTGCAAACACTCCCTCAGTTGCCCTTCTTCATGTATGGAAGTGATAAGGGCAAATGATTGTTTGGGCCGACCTGACAGGCCCATGATATTGGGCCGACCTGATAGGCCTAGGAGTATTTGACCGACCTGATGATACCGGGCATTGGACAAAAATGATGAGGCCTTATAGCCTTAGGAGGATCTGTTAGGCATTAAATAATGGGCCGATCCGTGGAGGCTTAACAATTGAGATTGGTATAGGGCTTATCAACTTGGGCCGGCAAGTTCAAATTGTTGTGTTGAGCCGACCGTGTAGAGTCGTGCAGTGTTGAGCCGACTGTTGTGGGCGTGTTAAAGTTTAACATGACTTTTATGAGATTCGCCTGAAGATTTATGAGAAAAGATTTAAATTAGGTTTTTATCAACACAAAGGGGGATGACGTGTTACGAGAGATCGGAGCTGCTCCGTATTACGGGCATAAAATTAGGGTTTTTAATGAGATCCGATCCTAATCTAATGATGACTCGACACCAAATCGTAACGGAATCCCTCCCGGATTTTACGGAACCCTAATCCGAGCTAAGGTATAAAAGGCCCAAGCCCGGGTTCATTCTAACCTAATCTCATTTTTTTTCATTACATTGCTTTTTCCTCTCTCTAGTCTTTGCTTCCTTCTCACAATACTGACTTAAGCATCGGAGAGGGTACGCCGGAGCCCCCCTCCGGCCCCCCTTTGTGCAGGTTTCGTGGTGGTTTTCGTCTGGGAAGGTGATCAGCGAGGAGAAGTAATTTTTGGGAGCAACCAGGAAGAGATTTGAATTTTAACAGAGGAACCAAAAAAAGAAGTCAACATTGAAGATTGAAACAGCTTTTTGTGGTTAAAAAGTAATATCAGCAACAATTCATTGGAGAAGGAGCTTATAGTATGGGAAGGGGCACAAAAGCCTGTCACCTGTGCCTTGTTTAGTTTGTAACGTATGCATGTAAACTAAGGCAGTATATATATAACTAAATATTATTTGCCATCTCCCTGCTGTTCTGCTGACAGAAACAATTAATATGGTTAACTTTTTCGTACAAACAGCTTTGGACTTGTATCAGAGTTTACTTTTGCTTGCATTCATTGCATTTCGACATAATACAGGTTTTTGCAGTTCCTACACTATCTCACTTATTATATCATAATGAAACTAATCACAATTGATTATCAAGTTATGTTGTCAATGTATTTGATATATTATGTATTGAGAAAACAAAAAACGAACCCCATTGGCATCTATCCAGTGGAGAGAGAGAGAGAGAGAGAGAGAGAGAGAGAGAGAGGGCCGGAGAGATTTTTCTGTATGTTGTAAGAGGGAGATTATAGCTTATAAGATGTTAGATCTTATTTTAAAAATAAATTATTTAAGTATTTGGATAAAAAAAATGATAGAGATTTTAAGATGTTAGTAAAGACAAATTTGTAATTAAAATGGTCCAAATTAAATGATATTGTTAAAATAAGATTTTATTTTGAAAAATTATTGAGATTCCCTGTATTTCTTAAAAATTAATTTATAAGCTTCTAACATATTATTTGAGTGCTTATAAGATCTTTCTTTTTAAAAAGTTTAGCAAACACATTTATAGAGCTTGTAAACCTTTCAAAACATCTGCAGAGAGCTTCTCAGGTAAACACGCTCTAAGGCCAACAATAATTCTAGTATTGCATTTTTACTTGGTGTACACCAAGTGAATGTCATGTGCATAAAATGATGTCATTATTATACGCGTGACATTCATATAATATATCGACACAAAACGAAACACTATAGGAAATGAAATACATGCTAATTGCATGCATAGGGGGATATCTCATACGCTAAAATAGCCGGTCCAACGCTGGATCGTAGATCATGGAGGTAAATGTCTTATAACTATCTACTCCCGTGTGACCAGTTGCCTTAGATAGGAGATCTAAAATGCATAGGAGCATACCTCATACCTAGAGTACGATTAAAACTAAATATCACGCTTCCAACTTGCATAAAGAGATCAAATTCGTGAAAAAGTACCATTAGAAATTTGGTTTCGCACCCTACAGATTCAGAGCAATTTGCAGTCCCTAGAGTTATCTAATTCTTAAATCTTAACACAATTAAATGATTTGACTGGTTTTTATCAATAATATTACAAGTTCTCCAGTAAAAAAAATGGTTTTACGGGTTTTACATGTGCTAAAACCTAAGGCAGACATTTAAATTTCGACACTCAATTCGCCCTACAAAGAATTTGTATTACAATCTGTTGACGTGCGTTTTGGTCAACAAGCAAAAATATGTAAAAGGTTTGACACGTAGAAATGTAAACGTGCGTAACGTGTGTTTATTTCTGGCTAATTCTGCCTTTTTTGCATAATACCGAGCCGGATTATTGGGTTCGGTCTTTCTTACAGTTGCCTTTCCTTTTTCTTTTTTTTCCTCCCCCTTCAATCTCTCTCTATCAGCCTTTTTATACCCCTTGAGTTAGTGGGTTTACAATAGTCATCTTTGCACTAACTATTCATTAATTAATAAAATAACTAAAGAAAGACACATGTCCTCTCTAATCACAACTGTCCATCAAAAACTTGCCACTTGTCGGCTTTCTTTTATAATTCTCTGACATGTGGCAGTTTCTGATACCAATAAAGTGTTAAGCATGAACATGTGATTATTTTTATGAGTTTGTCGCGCATGCGTTTCCCATCGAAATTTGGGATCGGGGCTCGGGGCTCGGCGGCCGTGCTGCGGTTGGGCTCGGTAGTGGGGCGAGCCTAATTCATGACGTGTCGCCGAGCACCATTGCCGACGCCACCCGCAGACGCTACTCGGATGTGTGTTGGGTGATGATGTGGATTAATTTCTCCACTCGGCTCGGGTGTCATCAAAGGCCCCCAAGTTTGACTCCGAGAGAAGAATTTCAAGTCGGAGTTAAACTTCAATGCTAATGATGAACATTTAATGGGAAACGGATTTCTCAAAGGTTTTGTTCTTTCCTGGCATCTGTCGCGTAGTGATTAATGCCTGAAACGGCGCATTAATTGGGTTGCCATAATGACGTACACGCGGCATCTTGTGGTTGGACCAATCTTACGCAGAAACCGAAAAGGTACGCGCTTCTCTCGGCGGCGTGGGGACGCGACGTTTTCTGACATGTTTGACGGCTTTTGAGTTTTTAAAAGGTGCGTCTTTTCAAATAAACGTCTCGTTTATCGAGGAACCCCATCTATAAATACCTTTGTTTCCTCCATTATTCACTTTCGCAACCATTAACCTTTGAGCTAAAGTAACTAAAACCGAAAGCGAAATTTCGGGTCGGCTTCCCAAGTTCGAGACTTGAACTTAGGTATTTTTTCAAAATACTCTCTCTTTACCTATAAATGTCTTCTTTTGAGTATAGTAGGAGTCGTAGTTATAGTGTAGAGGTTGAAATTGAAGATCCTCCTCTCAACCTTCTCGTTTATTTCTCACCAAAGACGACGATCTCCGTCTCACAAACCGAGCATTATTCGGATATCTTCTCCGGATTCTTCACGAGGTGGAACGCCCTGGAGCGGACGATACTATCTTTGACCCGACGCCAAAGGATCGCTTTTAGAGAAGGAACGATGTATCACCAAATGGTACAAGAGAGTTCCGCCAAGAATCGCCAAGTGTTGATTTTAGACAAGATCAACCCAGAAGAAGAAAATATGAACCCATCGGAGCCGGAGCATGATAACGTGGAGCGGGTAGATGAACCATCCGGTGATTCGAGGCCGAGAGGCCACTAGGGCCCATAGGCCACCGTAATGGCGACGGCCGGAGAGGAGGCCCTCGTCTTCGTGTCGAGCCTCGGTGGACGCCGAGTGACATAAATGATATCCCGAGCATGTTGATGATTCGGGAGGTGGATGAGTTCCTATGAGGTACCATATTCCAAGTGGTATCTATTTTTGGGTACCGGACGGCACGGAAGTTCCCCAAGACCCACCGAGGGTTGCATGGCCGTATTTGCCGCCCTTCTATACGGTTTGAGATTTCCACCGCCGGCTTTCCTTACGCGGTGGTTTTGCAAGTGGGCATGCATCCGACCCAGTGCACCCTATCTCTTGGGGCGGGATCATCGGCCTCCCGGTGATGTTTCACCGAAAATATCCTCGCCCCAAATTTAAGGAGATGAACGAGCTCTTTGTATGGCGAGCAACTCCATCATCTCGGGGCCCGTCCGGTGGTATTATGTATGCACCGACCGGGGTATCCTGGACGGTGGTGGAAGGTCTCCTTCTTCTCTCAAGGAGTGGAAGGATAAATGGCTCGGGTGAGCGGCGAGTGGCAAGCTCGCGTGGGAGATGGAGAAAGGGAGACCGCTTCTTCATCCCCCATCAAATTTTGTTTTTCGATTCTGATGTAGTCTTATCTTTTTCCTTTCTCTCGCTTTTGTTTTCGCTTTCCTTTTCGTAATTGTCTTCTTTTTTTCACCTTTATAGGGAACCGGGCATCAAAGGGCCTCTGCGCCACCTTTATTCGGGCGTCGAAAACATCCAGGCCCGGGAATCATGGACAAAGCGGATTGAGAGGTTGGCTACCGAGGCCAACTTGGCCGCACTGTTTAAGGCCTCGCTCGCCCGCCACCCCGGCCGAGGGGGCGGCTCGGGACGAGGTGACCGAGCGGGAGGTGGAGGTCGAGAGAGAGCCTCAAAGAGAATCCTCCCGAATGAAGAAGACGGCCCCATTCTCCCGGGGAGCAATGGCGAGAATCGAGCGGGTTGCGCCGTCTCCGTGATTTTGCTAGTCCTCGTGGCAGATCATCCGCGCCCGTAGGCGTACCACAGACTCGGCAGCGCCGAGTGCGGCCGCCGCTCGAGGTAAACATTTGTGTTTTTCACATTTCCTTTTGAAATGTCTTTTGTTTTCCTTTTGATCTTCTAACGGTGGTTGCTTTATGCGGGCGTGGCTTGATTTGCGTGCATGCCTTCAGCGCAGCGTGAGGAACACGGCCGCACGGCGAACTCGGGCGGCCGCGATCAACCCGCATGATGTGGAGGCGGCTCGGAGAGAAGATATTCGGGCCAGAACGTCCTGGCGATGGAGTGCCGGAGAGCGGTGCAGCCTCTCCTCTTCAAAGGAGAAGAGGAGGAATTGTGATAGAGAGCCTCGATCGATCAAGGGGTTGGTCGAACGGCGCCCGAACATCCCGAATGTACCCCGGAAGAGGAGGTCCGCGAACTTTCTCGGGATGACCTCGGCAGGAAGGTCACTTCATCCCTCCAAGTCAAGTGAGGGATGAATATTGCGAGGAATGATTGGACTACGCCCTCGATGGTTTGTGGAATTCGTTCGATGTGCCACGCCGACAGAGGAGGAGCAATCGAGAGTCTTACCGGAGGTAGGTCGGGCCGCGATGAGTGTCCTACCGGCTCGTGCCGGACAAAGGCATCGAGCAATTCTCGCTCGGAGATCAAGCCAAGAACAAATTCAAGATGCCATGGCAATGTCAGGGTGGATGATTGGGCTCTTATGGCATGCGGTTGGGGAACTCGCGAGCTAGAGAAAAAATATGCCGACCGGAAAGGCGGCACGGGGATCTGGGGAGGCCTATGCTACCTCCAAGGGGGGTACAAGAATCGTCAAGACTCAAGCGGATGAGGCTACGGCTCGCCAACTCGAGAGAGAAAATATCATGCGGGCCGAGGCGGAGCGAGATCCGACCCGCAGGCAAGAAGAGCTTAGGGCTAAGGTCGCCGAGCCGAACGTCTTTGCCACGCCCCGGCCCGAGGAAATGGAGAGGCGTCTAGCCGATGTGCGCAGGAGGCTGAAGAAACGCCGTCGGAACCGAGGAAGTTCGCAGAGAGGCCGTTGAAGCTTACAAAGACTCCGGGAGTATGCATTCATGTTAACCTTCGCCACGCCGACCACCTCGAGAAATTCTTGATTTAGTTAAGGGCGGGCGTATTGTTGCTCAACTTGAAGAAGATCCGCCCTCCCGGAGGTCGATCTCGATACCCTTCGGCCGAACTTTGCCGAGGCTCCTAATGCGCAGGCTCTCCTCCTCCGGACGTGGAAGAAGTCGCCTCTAGCGGTGCCGTCGAAATTCCGCCCCGCCGCCGATCTTGATGCTTTCATATGTATCCATAGGTAGGTAATTTGGCTTCGTGCCTCAAGATGTAATGGGCTCCGCCTCCTTATGTAAATACTTTTGAAGTAGAAATGAATTGTTATTTTCCTCACCTGTGTATGTGTTTCAAGCTTTTTGTAGATGCTTGGCTCTTTTCCTTTTGTAAGATTGTTGCCTGTCTTATTTTTCCTTTTATATTCTCAAGACGGGGCTCGGTTCCTCCCAGTCTTCCGAATAAGGGACTTTACTTGCTTTAATTGATTCTCGTACTAGGTATATGAACCTCGCTCTTTATTTTGTTTTTTGGTACTTGGTGTATAAACCAAGTTTTCATTTTGCGCTGGTGTGTACATCGAATCTTTGATTTGCGCTTGTGCGTAACCAAGTCTTTGATCTCGGTTTCGGTGCGTAACCAAGTCTTTTATTATGCTCGGTGCGTAACCAAGTCTTTATTGTGCTCGGTGAATCGAGTCTTTATTTTGTGCTCGTGCGTAACCGAGTCTTTATTTTGTGCTCGGTGCGTAACCAAGTCTTGGTATTGTGCTCGGTGCGTAAATCGAAGTCTTTATTTTATGCTCGGTGCGACGAATCGAAGTCTTTATTGTGCTCGAACCAAGTCTTAGTATTGTGCTCGGTGCATAACCGAGTCTTAGTTTTGTGCTCGGTGCGTAATCGAGTCTTAGTTGTTGTGCTCGGTGCATAACCGAGTCTTTATTTTGTGCTCGGTGCGAATCGAGTCTTTATTGTGCTCGGTTTTATTGTGCCTTGTAAATCGAGTCTTTATTTTGTAAGGATAGATCCGTCTTGTCTTGTGGGCGCGTTGCCCTTTTTTTTTTTCGTGCAAAAGGACGACTGATGATATGGCTTTTTCCTTCAACTTAAGCCGAGGCGATTTTTACTTGTCCCTCGGCACATAGCCGAGGTGAATAAAAACTTCGTTTCCCTTTAGAGAGCTCACGAAATATCGATGAAAGGATAATTCCTTGAATCCTATCCGGATCATATACCGAGATCTTTATTGATAATACCGCTTTCGTATGCTACATTCCATGGATGCATAAATTTTTCTCCACTCAAATATTCTAGCCGGTACGCCCACCGTGATAAGACGTGGTGACCCGAAATGGGCCCTCCTGTGTTGGCTTCAATGGGCTGGGTTGAACGCCTGCTTATCTTTTTCAATACAAGATCGCCGACCAAATCTTCTTTCCTTTACTTTCGAATTGTAGTACCTTTCACTCCTTTATTTATACACTTTGCATTTTTATCTCAAGATCGCACCTTTTTCTTCGAAAGCGTGTCTAGCTCGGCTCGGAGCGCGCCTCATTACGCCTTGAGAAAAATTCGCACTCAAGGTAGGGCTCCAATCTCAACAGAATCACCGCCTCGGCTCCATAAGCTAAAGAAAAAGGTGTTTCTCCGGTGGCCGCTCGATGCGTCGTGCTCAGATGACCATAGTACACCGGTAGTTCCTCCGCCAATTACCTTTAGACTCCTCCAATCTCGCCTTCAAGGTATACTTGAGTATTTTATTAACGGCCTCAACTTGTCCATTCGATCGGGGTGGTATGGAGTTGAGAAATAGTTTTTGATGTGGAAACCTTCACAAAATTTCAAACCTTCTTATCGAATTGTTTCCCATTATCCTCGTAACAATCGAATGTGGTATCCCGAATCTACGATAATGGATTTCCATACAAAGCTCACGATCTTTTCCTCATCTATTTTTGCCGAGGCTCCGCCTTACCCATTTTGTGAAATAATCCACCGCTACAATGGCATATTTGACGCCCCTTTGCCAAATGGGGAGTGGTCCAATGAGGTTCATTCCCCATTTGGCAAACGGCCATGGGCTAAGTACGGAGGTAAGTTGCTCGGGATGATATCCGACTGCGCGCAAACCTTTGGCATCTCTCGCATCTTTTGACGAGGTCGGTTGCATCCTTTCTTAGGGATGGCCAAGAGTACCCTTGCCGTATTAATTTATAGGCCAACGTTTGGCCCCAGCGTGGTTGCCGATATTCCCTCATGAACCTCTCGGTGCATAATCGATCCGTCTCGAAAGGCAACGTAGGAGTGGGACGGAGTATCCTCGTTTGTATAGGATGCCGTCTACTAGTGTAAACCGAGCCGCTTGGGTTCGTAGTGTTCTCGCCTCGGCTTTGTTTTCGTGTTGAACTCCTTTCTAAATACCGAACGATTGGGGTCATCCAAGTCCTGCTCGGCGGTTTTGATTGTATATATTTTCTTTGCACCAAGTGACGGGCGGATAGCCAGTGTGATGACATCCGTGATGGCATCCGTCCCCTGGATCGAGCCGAGGCGAGCTAAAGCATCTGCTTGCATGTTCTCGGATCGGGGCACATGTAAGACTTTTGTCTTAAAGTGTGATAATCTCTTCTTGACCAAATCCAAATATTGTGCAATTTTTTGCTCTTTTGCTTCGCTACTGATGATTGATTTGATGAATGACCACCGAGAATCGTTGTGTACCAATAGTTATTTTAAGCCCATAGAAGCCGCCATCTCTAAGCCTCGTGCCTCGTATTCGGCCGTGTTCGTTGCGGGAACCGAAATCGCACGGCCGAGCAATAGCACTTTTCATTTGGATTGATTATCACGGTTCCGCCCCGCCGACCTGCGGTGGAAGAGCCGTCAACGAACAATTTTCATTCTTGGTCTTCCATAATTTCCAATCGTATGGAAGGCGTGAATTCGGCCACAAAATCGGCTAAAGCCTGTCCTTTTATTGCGGTACGTGGTTCGTATATAATATCAAATCGACCGAGTTCGAACTGACCACTTGATCATCCGACCGAAATATCCGTCGGTGCAAAGATTTGTTTCAGCCGGATAGTTCGACAAGACTATAACCTTGTGCTCTAGAAAATATGGACGGAGTTTCCGCGCCGCAGCCGATTAGCGAATATGCCAATTTTTCCATTGGTGGATAGCGGAGCTCGGCGTCATGTAACGCTTTGGCCGGGTGTAGTAGACCGGATGTTGAATAGAACCATCTAACCCGATTAACACCGAGCCGATAGCGTATTCGGATATCGCCAGTACAAATACAAGTTCTCCCTCGGGTAGGTTTTTGCAATATAGGAATTGAAGAAAGGTCTTTGTTTGAGGGATTTAAAGGCGATCAGTGCTTGCTCACCCACTCAAAATTTTTACTCTTTTTTATAATTTCAAAGAAAGGTTTGCACTTGTCCGTGGATCGTGAAACGAATCGGTTAAGAGCGCCAATCGGCTGTAAGGCTTTGTACCCTTTTTTACGAGTTCGGGGTTCTAGATCGATTATGGCTTTTATTTTGTCCTGGTTGGCTTCGATTCCCCTTTGGCTAACCATATACCCTGAAATTTGCCCGAGCCGACCCCAAACGTGCACTTTCTCGGGTTTAACATCATCTTGTACTCTCTCAAAACAAATAACATTTTATTAAGATCGTTCGGATGATCGGATATGTACAATGATTTTACCAACATGTCATCTACATAGACTTCCATAGTGTGACCTATCATTTTCTCAAACATCTTATTTACTAACCTTTGATAGGTCGCACCAAAGATTCTTCAATCCGGGGCATCATCTTGTAAATAAAAATTCCACGAGCAGAAAGAATGATGTATTTTCTTCATCTTCTCGGGTGCATCCGTATTTGGTTGTAACCCGAGTATGCATCCATGAAGCTCATCGCTTCGTGTCCGCCGTGGCATCCACCATATAATCAATATTTGCAAACGGATAACCATCCTTAGGGCATGCTTTGTTGAGATCGGTAAAATCCACGCACGCGCCATCGCCATCGCTTTTCTTTACCAAAACAGATTGGCGACCCATCGGGATAGAGGGCTTCCTGGATGAATTGATTGTCTAGCAAAACTTGTTAACCTCGCCTCGAAGTCTTTGCTGTCTGTCGGGGCCGAGCTTGCGCTTTTCTCGATAATCAAGGCGAACGTTAAATCAATATCGAGCGCGGTGGCACGCATACTTAGGGTCAATTCCGGCATGTTTGCATGAGTCCATGCGAAGACGCCAAGATTATTTCCCAAAACTCGATCATCTCGGTTCGATATGGTTCTCGGAGATCATGACCAATACGTAGTTGGCGCCCTCGCTTGCCTTCCGACATTGATTGTATCAACAACCTTTCTCACCGTTCCGCCTGCGTTTTCTTTTCTTGCTTTGCCCCTCCTTGATCTGCGAGGGGCAATTGTCTTCAATGGCCGCTGTTTCGATCGCGCCGCTTTTCTTCCATCATTGGCTCCTTCCCGCCGACGACCGGATTATCTTCCCGAACGATCACCACTTTTCGCTCGGACTCCTCCTCGGGCGGGGATCGTCTTGTGTGGTTCCACTGGTTTGTCCTCGTCCGCCACGTTAATCTCTACCGGGTCGGAGTTTAAGAGAGCATTCTCGTGACTCCATTTGATTCCCTTTATGTATAGCTTTGCCATCGATGTTGGGAATTTTATACAAAAATGATATATTGAAACGGCTGCTTTTTATATGATAAAGCAATGGCCTCCCAATGATAGCATTGTACTCCGAATCGGCATTGATTATTTTGAATGTTGTCATGACGGTCCGCTTATGCAACCCTTGTCCCATTTGGATGGGCAAATCAACTTCCCGAGCGACTATCCTTCCTCCTCCAAACCCTAGAATGCTATCGTTGCATGGACGGATATAACTATCGCTCCACGCTCAATCTTCGAAATGCTCGGACATAAATGATCGACGAATAACTTCCGGTGTCGATCAAAATTCTCGCGGACCGAAATACCCAAAATCGGTGCGCTTATGACCAGACTGAGGGTCGAATGAGGATGGACCACCTGGTCGGCATCCGCATCCGAGAACACAAAGTGGCCGGTGGGTTGGCCTTCCTTGATTTCCGCCACCCGAACTTGCTTTTCGGCGTTGGCCACACGTCTGATATCGCCTTTCCTTTTTTCTTGGAGCGGTTATCCTCTACCGTGTTGGTATTGATTCGATTTACACTTGACATCATGAGGATTTCCTACCTTGGTTTTCGCCGGGGGTGGCGGCAGAGAGCCGGATTGGTTACGCGTTCGGATTGACACCTTGAGCCATCAGCCGGTGCGTGGGGGCGTAGTTCATGAACGCATTTTGAGACCGCCCCGCCGAACAACACGCATAATTTCTCCGATTAGATCTCGGACTCGCCGGTATCGTGGCCTATTGATTTATGATAGGCACAATATCGACGTGAATCTAATTTTTGTCGGCTCGACTTTTAAAGGCCGAGCCGAGGTAACAAATTTAGACCCCAGTACTTCATTCCATATGGCCGATGGAGTGTGGGTCAAAGTACTCCTCGGCGGCGACTTGCCTCGCCTCTTGGCGAGCCCTAAATCCGGTGGTCGGGTTTTCCGAAAATGGTCTAAATCCTAACCCCGGTCCAACTCACCGGTTCTTTCCTTCCGTCCTTTCTCACGCCCTGGCCGGTGCTCGGCGGTTTTGCCATGGCTTCTTCCGCACAAATATGGCGTTCGCACGGACCAGAAATTCTTGGTACGAGGTCGCCCGATTCGTGGATGGAGTAATTAAACCAAGTCTCGGGGCCAGATCCGCCATGGTCGCGATCAAAATGGCATCATCCGACACCGGTTCCATCTCTCGAACTTGTTTGTTGAATCGAGAAATATAGCTTTTTTTCAGGGCTCGTCCTTCCTTGTTTGATGTTCACGAGGAGTCCTTAGGTGCGGCTCGGACTTTGGACGTTAAGAAATGCGTCATAAAGCGGAGGCCGATCCCCCATGCCTGAATGGATCCCCGTGGTAGGTCCTAAACCAACAGCGGGGCTCGGTCGCCCAAAGTCGTGGGGAAGGCCCCGCAAAGGATGGCATCACTAGGGTATGCATTCACGTTCCATCCATGCTAAGTACTTGTGAACGTGAGTGGTCGGGTCGGTTTCCCCATTGTAGAGACCGACCGGGGGATTTTCAACTTTGGCGGTAATGGGGTCGCTCCAATTCCAGGGAAATGGCGACATAACAATCGGCTAGTTCATTACTTGGGGCGGTCTTCGAGATTGTTGCCATGGACCGCTTCCGTTCGACGCATTTACGCGGCGGTGTATTTCTACATCTCGTTCTCGCCATAAAGGGCCTTGATCCGATTGACCACTAGCCGCTCCCCGCTCATCCGAAACCCGAGCCGAACTTATCGATTGAGCTGGGCGAAAAGGATCAACTCCCTCGTCCTTGGCGAACACCGAGTGGGCATGACGACGTCGTGTTAGTTCCTGCGACTCGCTTATACGACTTTGTCCTTCCTCATCTCCTCGCGGCCTAAACCAACACGACGGACATGTTGTTCATTACCGAATCGGCTTCTGGCTTCGTCATGCGGAAGCCCGAATTTGAGGATTAATGTTAACATTTAATTGTGGGTTGAGTGGGTTAGCATTTGCAAGGATCGAGGAGGTGCTTGAGAGTTTGTGGTAGCGAGTTTGTGATATGAGTTGGTTCATTTGTTGTACAAAAAAGTTGGGTTGGCCATTAGGCGAGCAAAAGGAAATAAAGTAGTGCTCCCCGCTCTTTTGGAGCATATTTTGGCCATTCGTAGTCCGCCGGTTTGGTTGTTCAAATGTTGTTCTTGATCCAAAACGGGCATTTCTCAACAATTGACTCATTTTTGTCTATTATGAAAAGGTTAAGCGTTAAACTTTACCTAGTTTTTACTTAACTTGTTTTTGCTTGGAACTCGACGACCAATACGACCCTCCTTCTAGCGCCAAACTGTGACGTGGCGTGCGTTTTGGTCAACAAGCAAAAATATGTAAAAGGTTTGACACGTAGAAATGTAAACGTTTGCGTAACGTGTGTTTATTTACGGCTAATTCTCGCTTTTTTGCATAATACCGAAAGCCGGATTATTGGGTTCGGTCTTTTTCTTACGATTGCCTTTCCTTTTTCTTTTTTTTTCCCCTTCAATCTCTCTCTATCACCTTTTTATACCCTTTGTTAGTGGGTTTACAATAGTCATCTTTACTAACTATTCATTATTAATAAAATAACTAAAGAAAGACACATGTCCCTCTCTAACTGTTCTAGCGCCAATTTGTTGACGTGCGTTTTGGTCAACAAGCAAAAATATGTAAAAGGTTTGACACGTAGAAATGTAAACGTGCGTAACGTGTGTTTATTTCTCGCTAATTCGCTTTTTGCATAATACCGAGCCGGATTATTGGGTTCGGTCTTTCTTCAGATTGCCTTTCCTTTTTCTTTTTTTTTCCTCCCCTTCAATCTATCTCTATCGGCCTTTTATACCCCTTTAAGTTAGTGGGTTTACAATAGTCATTTTTGCACTAACTATTCATTAATTAATAAAATAACTAAAGAAAGACACATGTCCTCTCTAATCACAATCACAAAAAACTTGCCACTTGCGGCTTCTTCTTTTATAATTCTCTCGACATGTGGCGCTTTAATACCAATAAAGTGTTAAGCATGGACATGTGATTATTTTTATGAGTTTGTCGCGCATGCGTTTCCCGTCGAAATTTGGGCTCGGGGCTCGGGGCTCGGCGGCCGTCTTGCGCGTTGGGCTCGTAGTGGGCGAGCCTAATTCATGACGTGTCGCCGAGCACCATTGCCGACGCACCCGCAGACGCTTACTCGGATGTGTGTTGGACTGATGATGTGGATTAATTTCCTCCAACTCGGCTCGGGTGTCATCACAATCGCAACACATTTATCATGTCACAGTTGTTATATAGTAGAGAGAGTGACGCCATAATGACAATTTAGAGCACATTCTGCTATATTTTCAGGTACATGTCAATGAGAGATCCTTAGATTTTAAACAGAAACATTGTATTGCAAAATTGCAATATTGTGCAATCTCTGTACCACTGCCCCAACACGCAAAAATTTAAACTAAACCAAATAAAAGGGTCTAGTGAAAAAAAAAAAAAAAGCACTTAACCATCATAGCGTCCAAGTACAGAGAGGAAACATCACCCGTGCTACACCAGCCTTGAATTAATTCCACTAATGTGGAAATTGCACGTTTTATCTGGTGTTCATGTCTTTGTGAAAGAGGCAATTGTTCTTTGATATATGATTATGAGACAAACATTAAACATGGAAAATCATGATCCTCTGTTGGGAAAGAAGCAACTAATCTTCTTCAACTTCACAATCTCTTCCTCTTCCTTTCATCTTTCATCAAGCACTGATACACAATGCAAACGTAAAATCAGAAAATACGAGGTTTGAACGTGTGACAGGCTTAAAGTAAAAGTGGTGATCTTGAAAACTACATACATGTGCAACCTTCCAATTAGATGAAAGATCAAACATGACACTCAGGATAGGAATCTCTCACAACCAAACATAACATTTCTGATAGGAATCTTTCACAAGCTTCACGATTTTCTACCACATTATACATACAGTTACAAGGGCAAGATAAATGCATACCGATGTCAATTTGTTACCTGCCTTTAGTAATTCAAGATACTATTTGTGAAGCAATCACCAAAACAGAATACAGTAATCTCAGCAGTTAGTTTTGACACCCCATATTTGATTTGAATTCACTAAGCAATAACTTAAGAACTTTACATGTCAAGACTGAACTGAAGGACATTATAGCTAGCAACATCTATGCTAATCTCATCCTGGTGTTTGAGAGGTGGATCACCTATAAGGGAGCTCCTTAAGCTAAATTAGGCTTCCAAAATGGAATAGTAATTATAGAGAGAACAATAAAATCACACAAGTCAAATCCCGCATAACTATTATGAGTGAGAGAAATGGGAAAGACAACCTATGATTCAGAACATTCCATCTCCAACTCAAATCCATGGCAACAATAATGAAAACTCAACCTTAGCCATTTAAAGTCTAGCTCTCAACTGGAGAAAGCTAACAACTCAGCCAATATTATATTCAAGTTTGCACTACGAACTTGCCTATTTGCTGTATCTGATTTATTTTCTGGCTGCTTTTTCCGGGTCCTCTTCTCAGAGACATCCATCCCCTTCTTGCAATATCTAGACTCATGTCAAAACATAAGCTTACCCTAAACAAGTTATAACAGATATCCATAGCCATCATTTTCCAGTCAGGTCAATTCAGATCCTAAAGGAAACAAGAACATGATTGATTTTCAGAAAATCTACGTTCTACTTAAATCTTATTCCAATTTCCATGATCCTTTCTCGCAAATGCATTGTAACTTAAGGTCAAGAATTATAGAATAACATGCTCATTAATTGAAATGAAAGATATATTTTTGTTCACTCCAACACCGAGTTCTATGTAATCAATCATTCAGTGGTGCAACTCTCAAGGATGCAATATTCGGTCAGAATGATAAGTACTTCAAAAGATTTTGTTGCGCAAACTTGCATGGTTGAGAAATGGGTAACTTCTTTGCTTGAAAATCTAACAAAAACACATACAAGTTTAACAAACATATCTTGGCAATTTATCCCATAAAACATTCACAACAAAAATGTCACCACATGCAGTATTCCAAGTAACAGATATAGGCACTTCAAACAAATCATACAGCAAGCTACACTTTAATATTTTGTCCCAAATTCATAACATCTCACATAGTCCATGAGAACCAAAATTCAAGTAAACCTCATACAAAAGGAACCTAAATCAAGCAAATAAATGCAGTCAAGAACACAATGAGAAAAATATCATCATCAGTAAGAATCGTTTGTATCCAAAATAATCTAGAAAAGCAGAAAGTTCTTCAATTCAACAATTAATAGAAGTTGCTAAAATTAAACAAGAATCATTAACATTATTAAATTAAAACTGACTCAAAGAATGATTAAATTGAAAACAGGTAACTACAAATTACACAAACATAGTCCTAGAAAACTTAAAACTAAAACCAACATCACCACTATTTACTGCTCGCCCACAAATAAATTTAAAAAAAATTAACTCAAAGAAACAGGAGAAACTTTTTTATCTTAAAAACTGAGGAAACCCTAAAGCACAAAAACGAACCTAACAAAATGGATAGACGCTGGTAGAGATTATATCACGATTTGTCAATTTCCATAACGCTCTTGACCCTAGGAGCGTAAAGCGAGTAAACCACGGCTTGCCGCTTGGCGACCTCGAGCTGCGACTTCCCTTCGGCGAATGCGGTGGCCACCTCCACCGGGTCGGATAGGCGGCGGTTGTGGCGGAAGGCGTCGACGGTGCGGCGCTTTGCGTACTCCCGAATATTGTAGTCCGTGAACTCGCGCGCCGTCCGGAGGAGCGAACGGAAGAGTGAGAGCACTTCGCTGCGTGTGGGCGCCGAACCCATTTCTTTTCCCTGTTTTGCTGCTTCAGATTTTGGGATAAAATCATAAAATACACTAGCCTGTAGTCATCAAACTTTCAGTATTTTTGCACTTTTCCCATTATATTTTCAAATATTACACAATATTCTCTGAACTATATAAATTTTACATTTGAACCTATATAAATATTTTTAGTTTTTACCCCTTTAGTGATAATTACATTAAGTGGTAATGGGTCAAAATGACCACTTCTATAATGAGAAAAATGAACTAACCATCTTTTGACAACAAATGTTTTTTTGGCCATTTCAGCATAACAAAAGATATTCATATCCTTCTAGCATATTTTTTTTGATATTTGGTCTATCTCTCTCTTTCATTTATCTCTCTAGAGAATGTCTCTTATGAAACAGTCTCACAGATCTCTATTCGTGAGACGGACTTTAAGCCGGATCAAGTAAACAAAAATATGCGGGTCAAGAGTCTCAAAAAGTTGTGGGGTAATAACTTTTGAGAAAAAGTAATACTTTAACGTTAAATAATACTTTTGAGCAAAAAAATATATACATTAATTAGAAAATGTAATACTTTTGATTAAAAAAAGTGATTACTTTGTTAAATATGAATGAAAACGATGAAAATGGGCAGTGACTCATATAGTGGTAAGTGATACTTTTATTCAACTTGTAATATTTTTCACTTAAATTTGTAATACTTTTAACTTAAACTTGTAATATGTTTTCACTTAAACGTTTAATATTCTTACTTAATATTGTAATACTTTTTAATTCAATGTTTAATACTTTTTCACTTAAAAATGTAATATTTTTCACCTAAAATTGTAATTTTTTTAGCTTAACATGTAATACTCTTCACTTGAGCGTGTAATACTTTTCATATAAAACTTCAATATTTTTCAATTTAAACTGTAATATTTTACAATTCAATATGTAATTATTTCTCAGTCACTTTTAATTTAAAAGTATAATACTTTTTAGTTCAATATGCAATACGTTTTACCAAAAAAACATATTTACTTCAACAACCACGAATTAAACCTAACCAACTGAAATCAACCCAAAAAAACATGAAAAATAAATAAAAAAGGTTTCTTTTTTATTGAGTGATAATTGATATGATTGAGCTATATTAGGCTGTAATTATGTGATTAATATGATTGACGTTATATTAGGTTATAATTGATATGAATGACCACAGATTAAGTTGTAATTATTCTCTTACTATCTATACGGTTTCTTAACCACCAAGCTATTAGGTTATATATAGTCTTGTATTATATTTTATAATTTACATAAATCAAACCACAAGTCTTTAATATTTTTTCTCTATGTCTTCTTTATATTTGACATCTCTATGTTTTCTTTATATTTTGACATGATATCAGAGCTACCATCCTGGTAGCCTATGCCATTGTCGTCGTCATCATCATCATCATCATTATCATCATCATCATCATCATCATCATTAATTACATCAATATATTTCAAATCAATTTGTTTCTTGGATTTCACACTCTAGATTAAAGTTTTCGCAAATACAATGGAGCGAGGGGATTTTTCACAACTAATTTTCTTTTCTGTTGGAGGGATCAAATGTTAGAGATTTTTCTAACCGCAAGTCTACGGTGTCAAGTTTTAATATAGAGTAATAAGGTTGTCGAATCCACAGGGAATAATTATCGAATTATTGCTAAGTACTATAATATAGTAGTCTAACTTTATTTAGAAATTCAATATTTGATGGAGTTGATTATACTAAAAATACTAAAAATAAATTAAGACTATGAAAATATCAATGAGTTTAACCAATTGATTAAATGAATTCTAGAGGTATGATGAATCTAGTTATCCTTTATGTTGTCAATATGGTTTATCCATCATCAATTATCAATTTATAAGTCAAGATTTCTACAATAATCATTCCCTCTCTCAAGTGCTAATGATTTTAGATTCAATTGGGAAATCAATATCTCTATAAAAATCACCAATCAAAATCTCAATAAAAGCTATGAATCTTGATAAATGACTTCAAAGGGATTCACAAATCTCTCAATTCTATGAAATCCTGGTTATGCTATTCCAAGGTCATGTATTCAATTACCTCTCTCAAGTGTCAAATCAAATACACCAAACAATCTAAATTATTGATCAAGTAATTTAGAAGCAATAGATCCAAATAGCACAAATAAATTGATAGATCTAGATTGACAAACCACAATCTCAAAACATAAGTTCAAACATAGATTACATCAATCCTCTAGAATTATAGTGTTTAGCTCATGATTGAAGAAAATGAATCCAAGAAAATACAACAATACATCTTACAAGATATGAAGAAAGCAACAAAATAAGAACAAGAGTTGAGGGATCTTCTCTATTTCTAGATGATAGAAGCCTCCAATCTTCTTCTCCAAATTCTTCTCAAAGTGCTCAAATCCTTCTTCCTTGTCTTGTAGCTGTTTTTATTGTCTTCCAAGGGTTCCAAGATGCCCCCATATCAAGCCCCAAGGATGGTATTTATAGTACACAAAAGTCCAAGAAGGGGGTAGGTGAACATAGGATTTTTCCGCCCCGGCGTGGCGCCAGCCACATGATGGAGCGCGCTGCGGCCAAAGAATTACGTGCCATTTTATCGCACGGGCGCGCGCGCAAGACCAAAGAAATCCAAGTCAAGTTGTCGCCGGCGCTGCCAGCCGGGCGCTGCAGCTGCAGCGCCACCCGCATCGTCCCATTTATTTCGCCGCCGCGCTATGGGGCCACGGGGCGTTAGCGCGCTAGCGGCGCTAAATACTCGCTCCAAACTCGCACGCCGCCACGGGCGCGGCGCCAGGCTTTGGGCTGCAGCCCGCCCGCCTCTTTGGGTCAAAGTGCGATTTTTTCGCTTTCTCACACGCGATTTCTTCTTTTTTTGCGCGCTTTTTCATCGTTTTCTTCATTTCTGGCTACCAAATCAGAGTGACTCTTCATCGACACTATTTGAAATAAATTGGACTCTAAATACTCTAAAAACACCCAAAATAAAACCAAATTCTAATCTAAAATACTCAAATAAGTTGGTAAAATACCAACTTAACAAATACCCCAAAACTTAAGCTATTGTTTGTCCTCAAACAATTATAACTCCAAAATGAAAGACAAACAATACAACAACACAAGCAACTACAAAACTCCATAAACCAATAAAATTTGTCTAAAACTCATTTCACTATCAATCAAGCATGCATTTTAACATTGTGATCAAAAGTGTTGAATATTCATGAAAATTCCGTTTACATTATTCAAATTGATTTACGCAATCAAACGTTATCAAGATGATCCACTTCTAAGTATCAAAAGATAATGACTACCGGATTCCATAGGCTTGTTATTCCCACTAATCTCCACTAATGTAGCTAATATAACACATGGATCAATAGGGCTTCCAAAGCTTGTAATGTGGCTTAGGGTCGGGTAGGAAAATTTAGGATTAAGTGGCTCAATTCACCCAAACACACAATTACCTCTTCAAATCACCAATTGCCAAACAACATGGCTACCTTCACTTTTGTTGAATTTTCAATTATTCTCCCTTTACGAGCCTCTATTTTCAACAATTTTTTTTTCGAGACCCCAAACTTGGTCTTTTGCATATTTTAACACATGGGGTTTCATTATTTCTTTTTCTCGCAACTTCATGCGAATGAACATCTACCTTACTTATTACATCCTCCTCAACCTTCAATCATTTTGTGTGTATGAGTGATGGGTAATTAGGATTTTCACATGTAAGCTCAAGGTAAAAACAATCAAGGTTGCCAAAGATAAGGTTTAATAGCTCAAAAGGGGACACTAATGGAATTATATCGTACAAAGGTAGTCATTTTGGCTCTAGCTTTTATTCAAAGATGGCCTAAATCATTTCCTTATGTTATTTCACCTAGATTTCGCCTCAATTAGTGATCAAACAAGTTCTAATCCGTGGGATCATACAAAACACTCGACTTCATTAATCATTTTCAAATAAGTTAACAGAATTATGCATGAATATGAAATCAATGAAGCAAAATATAGATCACCACTTAAAAGCATGCTTTCGTGATATTCAACTCGCAATCAACAAATCTACTTAGTCATGCGCTCTATAGTTCAACAAACTACCCGACTCGACTCAACTCGTTTTTTTTTTTTTTTGACACGACTCGACACGACTCAAAAGACACAAATACGATTACACCCCCAAACTTAAATTGAACATTGTCCTCAATGGAGAGTGAGAAAACTTTCCGATAATGCCGGAGCGCTGGACTCCTCATCGGAGTCGTGTGGTGAAAAATGAGCAATAGGGCCCTGGTGGTGGTATTGGGAACCGGAATTGCGGGTGTGTCCGCTATATATCCGGGCAAGTACTCGGTTGTGCTCATTCTCATATTCTTCTCGTGCCGCTCTGTGGGCGTTGCTCCGCTACAAAAGCCCTTCTCAATTATCGTATTTCGCGAACTAGTGCGTCCTGGGGTTGTTATCATGATGTGAGCGCCTAGAACGAGAACGCCTTGCCGCCGAATCGGATGGAGTGTCTACATTCTCGTGGTTGGGCATGAGTATCATGCTCAATAGCCGGTAGAGCAAATTCGGGATCGAGAATATATCCCGCACTTTCGGATTAGGCATACCGCCTACCCACTCGTCATAAGAGGCAATAGTAGCCGAATCTATAGGTCCCTTAGATTTTCCAACGGCTCGAGCTATCCCACTTAACACCTCTCTTTTTACATAACCCACAAATTAAACTCGGTAATATTAGTCCCCCTTTTTTTTGGTTGTAGCATTTTGTTATGAAGGGACGTTGCAATAATTACCGGGTCGAATGTATGTCAAGAATTATGGCATATAGAAGATGAGCTCGCTTCCTTAGTTACATCACTAACATGCTTGGTTGGTATCAAGTTGTTGCATATGAAGTGGTACCAAGCTCGCCCATATCGACTAAGACTCGTGTGCGAAAAGCAAAGAGCACCTCCCACAACTTTTATATGACGTACCACGCTTCCAGCCGACATAAGGTGTTACAAATCTCCTCCATACTCGGTGGTTGCGAGATAAATTCGACATACGGTGAGTGATCCACCTCCTCGGAGTCCATAATATTCTCTTATCGCTTTTGTTGTATGAGTGTATACCGTGTCTACTCCACGCATGAAAACCTCGAGTTATAGCCATTTGTGGTCTTCGCATTCGCATAAAACTCTCGACTATATTCGGTGCGAATGGTCCGGGTTGTGCACAAAGTTTTTTCCATTGCTTCCGATGTATCATTTGTGCAAGTTCACCATCATTCGCCCCGGTTGTAACCCCCTGTTCGCCATTATGCTCTTCGAGCATAATATATCATAATACAATCATTGTGCTTCCAAGTGAAGAAAACGATCTTCAACATTTTCCTCGACGTATTTGCCACTCTTTTGCCCTTGCTTACATTCTTTGTTCTTGGCATTGTAATTGATCGGAAATCACCAAAAATAACACAAGCAAAATACACATAGAACGCACAATACGAGTTAGGAGTTAGAAATTTGGCAATAACTCAAGAATTATGCATCCTTGTCATCAATCCATGATCAAATAACCTTTAGTACACAATGATGACAAGAATCAAATGCCTAGGTGTAATATTTTTCATTGAGGCATTTTAACAAACACTTGTAGGCATATATGCAAAGAAGAGATGAACACCACATTTGAAATTCAATTCATGCCCATTTTTCAACACCAACCAATTCAAGCACAATATAATCATATATCATCACAATTTATCAAGAATTTATCAAGAAATTCAAATTATAATGATATTGAAAATTCCCACATTTTTAACCTAAGCTTGAAAATTTGAAGAAAGTTGGTGTACAATTGAAGCTCACTTACCCAATTGATGTAGAAGATGAATTTGATGATTAAGTTGCTCAATTGCCCACTTGAATGGTGTATAAGTGAATGCTAGGTGGGATTTTTGTAGAAGAATGAAAAATAGGCGTGTGTGTGTGTGTTTTGTTTGTAAGGAAAAAAAAAAATGATTCAACCCTCTTTATCCCGCCCAAGATCGATCGGCGTGCAGAATATGGGACCTAGCCAGTGAAGCGCCCATACACACCGCCCCATATCGCTCACTTCGACTCCGACTGGCGTCATAAGGCTTGGCTTGGCCAGGTTTGGTCCTTCTTTTTTTTTTTTTTTTTTTTTATTATAAATATTCAATTTAATCAAAAAATTTTAAAAATCACACACAAATTAATTCACACAAAAATCACACCAAAATTAAAATAAATACACACCAAAATTAAAATAAATACACACCAAACTAAAATAAACTAAAATCACACAAAATTCGATCACACGAAAATCACTTGGGTTGCTTCCCAAGAAGCGTTAAATTTATAGTCGTTAGCCTGGACTCAACTATTCGGACTCAAGAAATTTCATCACCAAGTGAAAGATTTAAAACCTTCCTTGCTTCATTCCCAAAATAATGTTTCAATCTTTGTCCGCTTACTTGAACGAATTCCCATCGCTTCCTCTTAACTCGACGCACACCATATGGAAACACACGTTCAACCACAAACGGTCCCGACCATCGTGATTTGAGTTTACCTGGAAAAAGTTTCAATCGAGAGTTGAACAATAACACTTGTTGGCCGGTAAGAATTCACGCCGCAAAATCATTTGATCATGCCATTTTTCGTTTTTCCTTATACATTTTGGCATTTTCATATGATTCTTGACGAAATTCTTCCATTTCGCTTTAATTGAAGTAATCGGTTTTCACCGCCTCTTTCAAGTTAAAATTCAATTTCTTAATTGCCCAATAAGCTCGATGCTCAAGTTCAACCGCAAATGACACGCTTTACCAAACACCAATCGATACGGTGACATACCAATAGGTGTTTTATAAGCCGTGCGATAAGCCCACAAAGCATCATCGAGCTTTTGTGCCCAATCCTTTCGATTAAAACTCACCGTTTTTCAAGAATTTGTTTCACTTCACGATTGGAAATTTCGGCTTGACCATTAGATTGAGGGTGGTAACCAAGTGCAATCTTATGACGCACACCAAATTTAGCAAGAAGGTTGTTAAATAATTTATTACAAAAATGCGTACCTTCATCACTTACAATAGCTCGAGGAGTACCGAACCGAGTAAAAATATGCTTGTGCAAGAATTTGAGTACTACCTTAGCATCATTCGTTGGTGTAGCAATCGCCTCAACCCACTTGGAGACATAATCAACCGCAAGCAAAATGTACAAATTTCCATAGACGCGGAAATGGTCCCATAAAGTCAATACCCCATACATCAAACAATTCCACCTCCATTATGTTTGTCAAAGGAAGCTCATGACGCCGTGAAATATTACCAACCCTTTGCATCGATCACAAGTTTTCACAAATGCATAACAATCCTTGAATAATGTTGGCCAATAAAAACCAGATTGTAATACCTTTGCAAAGCTGTTCGGGTTGGCCCGAAATGTCCCCATAAGATGATGAATGGCAATGTTGAAGAATCTCTCCAATTTCTTCCTTAGAACACAACGGCGAATGATAGAATCCGCGATCTCTTGAACAAGAACGGATCATCCCACAAATAAGACTTGACATCATGTAAGAATTTTTCTTTTGGTGTGAAGTCAAGTCCTGGCAAAACTCTCCCGCGAGGTAATTAACAAAATCAAGCGTACCAAGGTAATGATGTCTCGGCATGCATAATTTGTTCATCGTGAAATGATTCTTTTATTGGACTCTCAATCACCTCGTAAGGTTGCTCAAGGCGGGATAGATGATCGGCAACCCCATTCTCGCTTCCTTTTTATCTCGAATCTCAATATCAAATTCTTGCAAGAGCAAAATCCATCGAATTAATCGAGGTTTTGCATCCTTTTGGAGAAAAGATATTGGATTGCCGCATGATCCGTGTAAACAATCACCTTTGTACCCACCAAGTATGCTCGAATTTATCAAATGCAAAAACTACCGCCAACATCTCTTTTTCTCGTGGTGGTGTAGTTACGCTGGGCGTTGTCCATGGTTCTACTTGCATAGTAAATAGCTTTAAAGATTCTCGTCTCGCTTTGACCGAGAACGGCACCCACCGCATAATCACTTGCATCGCACATGAGCTCAAATGGTTGAGTCCAATCCGACACTATCATAATCGGAGCCGAAATGAGTGCCTTTTTTATCCTGCTCAAATGCCTGCAAACACAACTCATCAAAGCAAAAGATAGCATCTTTTTCAAGGAGATTACAAAGTGGTTTAACAATTTTTGAAAAATCTTTTATGAATCTCCTATAAAATCCTCGCATGCCCTAAAAAGCTTCTTATGCCTTTCACATTTGAAGGTGGGGGTAGCTTTTCAATAGCCACAACCTTCGCCCTCACAACTTCTAACCCCGTACAAGAAATACGATGTCCAAGTACAATCCCTTCTTTGACCATAAAGTGACATTTTTCCCAATTAAGTACAAGATTAGTTTCACAACGTTGCAAAACCATAGATAAGTTATGCAAACAATGGTCAAAAGAAGTACCAAAAAAAAAAATCGGCCCATAAAAATTTCCATGATTTCCTCAACCATACCATGAAAAATCGCCATCATACACCTCTCGAAAAGTAGCGGTGCATTACATAACCCAAATGGCATCCTCGCGAAATGCAAAAGTACCATATGGACATGTAAAAGTAGTCTTTTCTTGATCTTCGGGGGCAATGGCGATTTGATTGTATCCTGAATAGCCATCAAGAAAACAATAATATTCGTAATCTGCCAACCTGTCCAACATTTGATCAATAAAGGGGAGGGGAAAATGATCCTTACGAGTAGCTTTATTCAATTTTCTATAGTCAATACATACTGCCATCCTGTGATGATTCGTGTAGAAATTAATTCATTGTTATCATTTTTCACAACCTGTCATACCTCCCCTTTTTAGGGACAACTCATCTTGGACTCACCCATGCACTATCGTAAATGGCATAAATTATACCGTCTTTAGCCACTTTAAAACCTCATTTCTCACGACTTCTTTCATTGCGGGATTAAGTCGTCTTTGGTGTTCAATAGATGGTTTATAAGATTCTTCCATTAAAATTTTGTGCGTTACAATGGAAGGACTTATACCTTTCAAATCGAAATATACCAACCTAAGGCCGACTTATGTTCACGAAGCACACGCAACAACTTATCCAATTGGATGAAGATAATGAAGCGAAAACAATTACGGGTAAGTTTTATCTTTTCCCAAAAATGCATATTGAAGATGTTCCTAAGTTCCTTTAGTTCTAAAGTACCTTCGAATATTTTCAATATTGGCATTTTCTAATGCTTCATTTTGTTTTTCTTTTACAATTTCTTTAGCCTCAAGGGAAAGAATAAACTCAAGCAAATCAATATCGTCACTATCTTCCTCATCACATTTCATTATTGAATTAATCAAACAATGTTCTAACGGATCTTTTAAATCTTGTTTTATAACTTCCGCTTTGATCACATTGTTCGATTTTATCAATAAAATGACATGTGTGAGGTTCCTCTTGAAATTTCATTGCTTTATAAATGTTAAATAGTACCTCATCATCATTTACCCGTAATGTTAACTCTCCTCGTTGCACGTCAATTAAAGCTCGTCCCGTTGCTAGAAAAGGTCTCCCAAGAATCAATGGCATTTCATGATCTTCCTCCATATCCAACACCACAAAGTCCGCCTAAATATGAATTTATCCACTTTGATCAACACATCTTCAATCACTCCTCTTGGGTAGGTGAGTGATCTATCGGCTAATTGCAATGTGATGGTGGATGGCGTTATTTCTCCAAGGCCAAGTTTCCGAAAATGCATAACGGCATAAGATTAATGCTAAAGACCTAAATCACAAAGAGCTTTATTAAAATAAGAATCACCAATAGTGCAAGGGATAGTGAAACTCCCCGGATCTCTTAATTTTTGTGGTAGCTTTCTTTGCAAAATGGCGCTACACTCTTCCGTGAGATTGACCGTCTCATATGCTTCCAACCTTCTCTTTCTCGACATCACATCCTTCATGAATTTTGCATAGTTTGGCATTTGCTCGAGTGCATCGGCAAAAAGGGATATTGATGTGAATTTTCTTGAATATTTCCAAAAACTTGGAAAATTGAGCATCCAACTTTTTCTTCTTCGAAATCTCGGAAAAGGAAGAGCATTTGGTAACACATTATCGAATTGGAAATTGGTTTTACCTCAATTTTTGCCTTTTCGATTGCTTATCAATGCCCTCTTCATTTTGGATTGTTTCGAGAGCTTGCTTCTCGGTTCTTTGATATCATGAGCAGCATCTTTGGTTCATCATATTCCGTCCCACTTCTCAACTTAATGGCCTTGCAATGTTCCCGTGGATTCACTTCGGTGTTACTTGAAACGTATCAACTTTCTGAATTAATAGTCGTGGCCAATTGACCCACATGTGTCCCCAAAGATTTGAGATGACTTTCAATTGTTGTAACCCTTGAACCCAAATTTTCTATGTTAGAATCGGCCTTGTTCATCCTTGCTCTTGATTCTACAAGGAATGAACTAAGTAATTCCTCCAAAGATGGCTTTTGTTCTCCCACATGTGTGCTCGTACTTGCTTGATTCTCGATATCCCTGGATGTGGTTGCAACACATTTCTCGTATTGCTATACGAGAAGTTTTCATGATTGCGAAGTCCCTGATGATAATGTGTTGGCAATTGATTCCCTCTATTGTTGAAACCCCGATTATTCACATAATTCGCTTGTTCCGTATCGGGATTCACAATTTCTTGACTTATCTCCATGACGGCCTCGATTGTTGTTTTCCACCCGGACTTAGTGTAGCAATTTACTTTGACAAGGTGGAAATTTGAGAAGCCAATGCGGACATAGTATCAAGTTCAAGAACACCGCAACTTTTCTTGGCGTAGATCTTTCAGGCGGCCATTGATAACTATTGGCAGCCATTTCTTCGAGTAAAAGCATGGCTTCACTTGGAGTTTTAGCCATCAATGTACCTCCATTGCAAAGATCTATAATAGTTCTTGAATGCCCATTCATACCATTGTAGAAATATTGAACCTTTTGCCAATCTGCACTGTGTTGTGGACACCTCCTCAATAATTCTTTGAATCGCTCCCCAAGCTTCGTAGAGTGGCTCAAAGTCGAGTTGATGAAATTGAGCAATCTCACTTTTCGGTTGAAGTGTCTTACTAGGTGGAAATAATTTTGCCATAAATTTTTCAAAGAGATCATTCCAACTAGTGATACTTCCCGGTGGAAAGGTTTGAAGCCACTGCTTAGCCTTTATCACGAAGTGAAAACGGAAATAACCTCAACCGAATAGCTTCATCGGGAACCCCATTCATTTTGATAGTGTCACATATCTCAAGAAAAATAGCCAAATGAGCATTCGGGTCATCTACGGCACTTCCCCAAACTCGATTCTCATTGCACCATGTTTATTAGGGCGAGCTTAATTCAAAATTATTCGCATTGATAGGTTGGCGAACAATGCCCGAATAATTTTGATTCGTGGTTGGTCGAAAATAGTCCCGAATGGCCCTTTCCGGTGGTGCAACAATAGGTATGCGGTCTTCCTCATCACCGATTCCTGCCATTTTTGTGAATTCGATTCTTCGTGCGGCTCTAATCTTTCGAAGCGTTCTTTCAATTTCTGGATCAAATAAGATTAAATTAGCACTTTTATTTTTTCGCATCAACAAGAAAACACAAAAATGACAATGACCCTATTGTAACAAAAGAAACCAATCTAAATTAAAGTAAAACTACTAAGTAATAATATTAGCGCAAATAAGATGAATTATTCCCCAAGAACGCGCCAAAAACTTGTTAGAGATTTTTCTAACCGCAAGTCTACGGTGTCAAGTTTTAATATAGAGTAATAAGGTTGTCGAATCCACAGAGAATAATTATCGAATTATTGCTAAGTACTATAATATAGTAGTCTAACTTTATTTAGAAATTCAATATTTGATGGAGTTGATTATACTAAAAATACTAAAAATAAATTAAGACTATGAAAATATCAATGAGTTTAACCAATTGATTAAATGAAT
The DNA here is from genome assembly GCA_016081115.2 of Rehmannia glutinosa. NCBI lineage: Eukaryota > Viridiplantae > Streptophyta > Magnoliopsida > Lamiales > Orobanchaceae > Rehmannia > Rehmannia glutinosa. Next base: position 316,880 of record JABTTQ020001821.1, on the reverse strand, counting down.
TCTAGAGGTATGATGAATCTAGTTATCCTTTATGTTGTCAATATGGTTTATCCATCATCAATTATCAATTTATAAGTCAAGATTTCTACAATAATCATTCCCTCTCTCAAGTGCTAATGATTTTAGATTCAATTGGGAAATCAATATCTCTATAAAAATCACCAATCAAAATCTCAATAAAAGCTATGAATCTTGATAAATGACTTCAAGGGATTCACAAATCTCTCAATTCTATGAAATCCTAGGTTATGCTATTCCAAGGTCATGTATTCAATTACCTCTCTCAAGTGTCAAATCAAATACACCAAACAATCTAAATTATTGATCAAGTAATTTAGAAGCAATAGATCCAAATAGCACAAATAAATTGATAGATCTAGATTGACAAACCACAATCTCAAAACATAAGTTCAAACATAGATTACATCAATCCTCTAGAATTATAGTGTTTAGCTCATGATTGAAGAAAATGAATCCAAGAAAATACAACAATACATCTTACAAGATATGAAGAAAACAACAAAATAAGAACAAGAGTTGAGGGATCTTCTCTATTTCTAGATGATAGAAGCCTCCAATCTTCTTCTCCAAATTCTTCTCAAAGTGCTCAAATCCTTCTTCCTTGTCTTGTAGCTGTTTTTATTGTCTTCCAAGGGTTCCAAGATGCCCCCATATCAAGCCCCAAGGATGGTATTTATAGTACACAAAAGTCCAAGAAGGGGGTAGGTGAACATAGGATTTTTCCGCCCCGGGCGCCACTGCGGCGCCCAACAATTACGTGCCATTTTATCGCACGGGCGCTGCAGCGCCCAGCAGCGTCCAAGTCAAGTTGTCGCCCGGGCGCTGCAGCGCCGGGCGTTGGGCGCTGCAGCGCCCACCCGCATCGTCCATTTATTCCGCCTGGCGCTGCAAGCCGGGCGTTAAGCAAACGCGCAAATACCGCTCCAAACTCGCACGCCGCCACGGGCGCTGTGGCGCCAGGGCCGGCGCTGGCGCTTACCCCGCCCGTTTTGGGTCAAAGTGCGATTTTTTCTGCTTTCTCACACGCGATTTCTTCTTTCTTTGCGCCGTTTTTCATCGTTTTCTTCATTTCTCGGCTACCAAATCAGAGTGACTCTTCATCGACACTATTTGAAATAAATTGGACTCTAAATACTCTAAAAACACCCAAAATAAAACCAAATTCTAATCTAAAATACTCAAATAAGTTGGTAAAATACCAACTTAACATCAAACAATGTTCAATGGACTCAAGAAATGGGTGCTTTCTCTTCTTGCTAGCATTGGGATTCACCAAGTTTGACTTTGCCTTTATTGGAACCTTGCCAAACTTAATTTCAGACTTGCGATTGTCTTCTTCAATTCGCAATCTGACAATTAAGTCTTCAAGCCCCATCTCCTTCCGCTTATGCTTCAGGTAGTTTTTAAAATCCTTCCACAGAGGCGGTAGCTTCTCTATAATAGCAGCTACTTGAAAGGATTCACTCAGTACCATTCCTTCTACAATTATATCGTGCAGAATGAGCTGAATCTCTTGAACCTAGTTGATCACCATCTTGGTGTCAACCATCTTAAACTCAAGGAATTTGCCGATGACAAATTTCTTTGTGCCAGCATCTTCTGTTTTATACTTCTTCTCTAAAGAGCTCCACAACTCTTTAGAAGTCTTAACCGAACATTACACATTATACAATGTGTTGTCCAGTCCGTTGAGAATGTAGTACCTGCATAGGAAGTCGATTTGACTCCAAACATCGAACGCCATTCTCTTTCTCTTTATCAGTATCCTCTTTCACAGTTGGGGCATCCTCTGTCAGGAAACGAGCAAGGTTCAGAGTCGTAAGATAGAACAACATCTTCTATTGCCATCTTTTGAAATCTGAACCACTAAACTCTCTGGTTTTTCTCCCGGCGCTGGTGCTGGAACGGATGATGTCGACGCCATTTGATACACACGTAAAAAATTTGTTTTAAACTTTTGGATTATTTGGATGGTGTATATCGAATGGCTGAAAACAAATCGAGTAGAGTACAGTATGAAAGTCAAGACAGGGACGAAATTGCCCCGCTCAAGGTGTTTACAGTATTTGGTAATCGGCTCCCAAGATACAACGACTTATGTCTTGAGATAGTAACACTACAAATCACTAGACACTTCGAACTTGTTTTTGAACTCTCAGGACTTTATACAGAATGCTAGAAGAATTTCAAAATTTTCAAGTGATAAAATGAGTTCCGGGGACTACCTTTTATAGAGCCTCATAAGCTTTTTCAGACTGGGTGCGACTCCTGGTTAGGATCAACCAGGACTGTCAGATAGCACCCTGTGATCAATAGTTGCGATCTGATGGTCCAGATCACATCCAGCTGAAGATACATGCCCCTTGGTACGCACTTCTGCACACTGGACATTCGTGTCCAGTCATGGTGCCCCATCAGCGAACAAACGCATCCAATCAGCACCACGTGTCACCACTCGGACGACTCTGCCAAGTCACTGCCACATAAGCTGCCCCTCCATGTCACCGAGCCACTCGACTGAACCCTAGTTCGATTTTCCAAAACTTTAAGGCTCCTCAAAGCTCCTCGCAACGATGCGTACGTGCGAAGTGCGCCTCTAAAGTGCCCAATGTGACGTGCGCGACCCTGACTCCAGCTCGGACGATCCTCCGCACTGTACTTGGCACTTTGTGAGCTAGCCAAAGGCTAGTCAAAATTGACTTGGTCCACTAGGGTGTACCATAATGAGCTCCACATGATTACTCCTTATTAGTGGTAAAACTCTTTATAAACTAGTCAAATATTTAATATGTTTCCTATGTGGGATATGAATTTCCATACATTGGTTTTGAGAAATTTAAAATGCTAAACTCATCTACCCGTGGCGTAAATTACGTTTATCTCATTCATTCCATACATTAAATAAATGAACCCACTCAAATAATTAGTCAAAATTGGGTCAAAACCCAATTTCTTCAAACCAATTCCAACAAGGACAACCTTTCTACCCCCTACGTCTCTTTATATAAAATTTTATATGATACTAGTAAGAAACACGTGCGTCGCACGTGATCCACATGACTTACTAAAATAATTTTATTGATTAATATTAAAATATTAAAAAGTGAAATAAATATTAATTAAATTTAAATATTACACAGTATTTAATATATATATTTTTACTTTAATTATAGATCAATATGAATTATTAAATAATCATTTTAAAGAACTCAATCCCACAAAAAATTTAAAATTAGTATAATAATAAATTAAGTTTTATATTAGCTTACAATCACATTCATCGGTCTTTTATTTCATTGTTATGGTTAGAAAAGTCTTTTCTCATACATGATTTCGAATTTTTTTAGCATTAGATGCACATAATCAGACAAATAATTTAACTTATAAATCATAAGCTAATGATTAGTAAATCACATGCAAGTTATCGCATCAATAAAAAAATTAATTAAATATTATACAAAAATCCATCATAATATCATCATTTTATTTGTTATTGTTATTCAATTATAATAAAATAAAATAAAGGTTAGTAAAATTCTTATACTTCATGTTCTTACTTCTTTTATTTTATCTCAGTTCTTCGATTAAAGAAATGTAAAAAAAATTACAATATAATATATATATATATATATATATAAAACAATTCATTATTATTTTAATTCAAGTAATAAAGTCAATAATTTATCATTAATACTTAAACTTAAAGTTTGTAGTCCTCCTATTTTCAGTGTCTTAAAAATAATAAACATTAACCTAATATATAAAAAAATCAATCCATTATTTTCATCGAGAGTCAAGTATTAAATAAAACTATGAAAAAGTGATAAGTCGAAATTTGAGTTTTGAAACTCTATACAATTGCACACAAAATATCTCTATTTAATAAATAATAAAACCAAAGACAGTCTTATGAAAGAAAAAATAAGTTACCAATTTTCACGTGTCAATCATCAATAATTAAATATAATACTAATTAACTTTTATGTTTGAATTTCTTTTTGCATTCACTTACGTTTTTAAAAGTTAATATAGTTTTTTTAAATTTCATAAAGTTTTAGAAAGATATGTTATACTATTAGAGTTTGTACTTGCAATTGAATTTGTCTATTTTGGTTATATTAATATTTACATAGTTGTAACTTTTGTGAACCATATAGTTATGAAAATTACAATTATTCTTAATATACTGAAACTAATCTATATTTGTTTGAAGAGACTGTAAATTTAAAATTGATCTCATTTAATCTTGTTTACAAAATTATATTATTTATTGTAAAATATAATTATCAATCCATTTTAGTGCCTTTATTGAGAAAATAGTATATAGTACTTTAATCATTATTTAAAATATTGATGAATTTTTGATCAAATAAGAAAATATAGTTGCCAAAAATTTAATTATCAAGTGCTAAAAAAACCCCTTAACTATTCTTTTCCGCCTCCTTATGCTCGGAATAATTCATATTACTTGACAGTAAACATGGTCACTTCACTCAGATTTAATTATTATTATATATAGTTTAACACTATAAATTTGATACATAAATATTATTTTGAATATTTTGATTATTATATTGGTACCTAAATTAACATGTAATTTAAGAAATATTAATCTTTGACATAAATATCAAACTATTTCATATTAAATAAGTTTAGTTTATATTTTATTTTTACAATTTCATATACATACAGTGACTTTCCATTTCTGATTCTTGTTTTCAAGTTTTTCATAATATTTAATTTTGTAAAAATTAGAATAATTTGTACCTAATTTTATAGTAATTGTATTTGTGCTTGAATATTTATAAGTCATAAATATGTGTTTTTAAAATGAACTGAGACTTTATCGAAAATATCAAATTATACATATTATATGAAAGCCATTTAACTTTTCTTTAGAATTCACAGCTATGACCCACATATTGTTTTAACTATTTACTTTTATTCTTTCAAATCTTTATAATACATTTCATTTGGTTTAATCCTAAACTATCTGTATATGTGAGATTAACCCCCAAAATTATTTAGACCAATCTCAACTCATTAATGTCAAGTATAACCATTTATTTTTCAACATTTTTTATTCTTAGTTTTCACTCTTATTTGTTGTAATTATTTAATTTACTTAGTTTATGAATGTTAGTATTTGAACTAATATATAATTTGTAATATATAGTTACTTTCTCAGTAGTCAAATTGTTACATATTAAATGAGTTTATTTATTTATTCTTTTGCATAGCAAATATGATCTTTTATACTAATCTAAATTTAGCTCATGTTTCACTCTTTCACACCATTTTATTAAAATTAATTATTTTGGTATACGTTTTTATTAAAAATATATATCATATTGATATTTTAAACTTATAATTTTTAAGGGTGTAACTTTCAAATGACATTCAAATTTTATCACAAATGTCAATTTAATACATATGGATTTTTTTTTTATTAAGTTTATCTTCTTTGTTTTTTTTATAAATTTTATATATACAACTTTTAATACTTTTTTTGCACTTGTTTTTAAAATTTATAGGATATAAAATAATCAAAATATTGAAATCATAATAAATTAAAAAGAAATAAATTAGAAACTAAAACTTATAATGTTATATATAGAAAATTAAGTAAAAGTCATATTAACACATATAGTTAAAATTTAAAAGGTAACATTTTTGTCGCGACAAGCTTGTTTTGGTTCTAGTTCACTTTTTTTTCATGTTAATCTTATTCCTTTTATTTTGTACTTTTTATTTTAATGATATGGCTAATTAAAATAAAATATACATTAAATTACAATAAAAATAAAATTTAAAACTCTCTTGTTTTCAATATTATTCTTTAACAACAATCAATAAATTAATTTTTAAATTGCACATTGCTAAGTGAAGAAGAATTTTCGGCCATAAAGGAATTATGTATTTTCTCTACTTTTTATTTAGCATCAAAACCACCTAAAATAATTTTTTATTTTATTTTTTCTTATCGTATATATTGTAATTTGATCTTTTTCTTATAAATTATAATAGACATATTTAATTATTGAGAAAATTTAAAAGAATATAAGAAATATACAATTTTGCATCATAATAAAAGTTAAATATTTTTAAAATTTTCTTCCATTACGACTTGTGTATATGTTTAGAATATATAGTTGAAGATTTTGAAACCTAGTTTAAATTTGAAATTGATTTTATAAGAAAATTAAATTATTCTTAGTGTTATGATTAAATAAATATATTTTTAGATTTTGAAATCTTTTTTGGCTATAACGAACATCTCTCATATAATTAAATTAAAAAGATTAAATAATTAACAAAACTATAGAAAAATATAAATTCTTAATTTTTACATAATGTTGAACTTTATAATGTTAAAATTTTCTCATATGAAGTCATTATATATGCGTATGACATATGGTTAGAAAGCTCTCAAAATCTAGTTTAATATGAAGCTAATATTAATTGAAAATTTAAAATATTGTAGGAGTTAGAGCTGAAAGAATAAATACCTATAAACCCCAAAACCCTAAACCCTAAACATTGTCTTATAATTGAACAAATAGAAGCTAAATATAAATATCAAATTACTTAGTTATCCTAAAATTTTACTATGTCTAAAGGATTTTTTTATCCAATTAAAAATTGCAAGAAACATTCACACTTTTAAGATAGTATAGAGATATAGATATAGATAATATATATGTCCAACAAAATGGCCATTTAGCAACTCCTACCAAGAAGTTTCACGAAAATCCCATGTGAATGACTTGCTCTAATGAAAACTCAATAAAGATTATTTAGGTTCTTCAATTCTATGGCGTCACAAGATTGAATAATGAGCTCCTCTTATTTTAGTTATAAATAAATCATTGATTTTCTAACTCAGTAGCTATCTGCATTTTTCGGCTAAATTTCCTATTCGATCAACTAATTTATACCAAGTTGTACTTTATTTACTAATTTAGGGGTATGACAAAATATGACACTAATATCTAATTTGTTGCACATTGAGTCCAATCTCTATCGCCAATTGCAAAATCAACCGCTATATATATAAACATTAATAGATTATTTGAACAACTAAAAAGTATATTTAGACAAGGTACTATTTTTTACAGTAAAAATATTACTTTTTACTATTAAATGTATTACTTTTTTTTTTTTTTTCACACGGTGCGATGATTTGGTACGGTATGGTATGAGTTTTTGTCGGTACAAAGAATGAAATAATTACAAATGGAATAAGAAATTCAAAGGCTGTCTTGCGAGTATAAGAGATTCCGAGATGTGGAAGATTGGTCGCAGATAAAAATTAGAAGTCTTAATCTTGAGAAACAATTTTAACCTTTTCATATCTTGCAATAGTCATGACCACTCGGGTGCCTAACTGTGGTGTTCATTGTGCTCATAGACTCTAAAAAGACAAGGATTAATTCCATAAATAAACATAATATAAACAATCCCGTTACCTAATGTTGGTAGGTATAAATAGCTTCCAGTTTGCCATTCAATTAAAAAAATAAAATACTAGGAAAAAAGTTAGAACATTATTGTTGTAGCCAGCCACCTCTGACTTACTCAACTTTTAAAATTATTGTATAACTCTAAATCAATATTGGTAGGTGCAAGGGAGTTGTTTCCAGAGAGCTATCGGTAACAAATATATATTTTAATGTTACGTACCATAGTTCATGGTCTTTAATTATATATAGGGACCTCTTTTAAGAAGTGTGCATAAACACCAGTTGAGCTAGTAAACAACACTTTTGTGAGGAGAGATAATCAGCCATGTCTTACAATCTTGAATCCCTCATCAATATTCTTGAGCAGATCCTGCACCCTGTTCATCCGGGTTTTTTTCTTGATCCTAAGAAGAAACTAGAATTTGACTTCTTTTTAGAAATTTCTCAATATCTGACGGACTTTTGTGGAAATTATCCGGCGTCACTCACCCGCGATAAAATTGATAGTTTGGAGAGTCGGATCAGAGACGCAACACATGAAGCAGAGGATATTATTGAATCCTATCTGGTGGATCAAACTCTCTGCTCAGGCTTCATTATATCAAGAGATTGAAAAGATCTGATGATGATTATTCATCACCATCTCATCATGCTTTCTCAAGGATCGATCCAAATCCGAAAAGCATCCTGGTTGGAATCAGCCAAGATTCTATTCAATTAAAGGATCGTCTCACGGGACAACAATCTGACCTCCAGGTCATCCCCATCGTCGGTATGGGTGGCATTGGCAAGACAACTCTTGCTCGAAATGTTTATGATGATCCGTTGATTACTTACCACTTTGATAGTCGCGCATGGGTCACGATATCACAAGACTATAATGTCCGAGGAATTCTACTCGACCTCCTTGGTTGCCTACTTGGAACACTGGCTGATCGTAGAATGCTTAATGATGAACTAACTGTGCGATTACATCAAAGTTTAAGTGGCAGGAGATATCTAATAGTGTTTGATGATATGTGGAATACCAAGGCTTGGGATGACACAAGAAGGTATTTTCCGATTACGGAAATGGAAGCCGGATCATAGTGACGACTAGGGAATCAAGCGTAGCTGATTATGTAGGATCAAGTAGCTCATCACATCACCAAATGAATCTTCTAAACAAGGATGACAGTTGGAGTCTTCTTCGTGAGACGGTATTTCAACAGGAAACTTATAATAATTGCCCTCCTGCTTTTGAAGCAATCGGGAGAAGAATAGCGAATTATTGCGGAGGACTTCCTCTTGCTATTCATGTCATTGGTGGACTCCTGTCACAATCGAGTGGAAGTACACAATTAGATACCTGGATGCGAGTTGAAGCACATATAATAAGCTCACCAGTTCATGTGGCAGCTAATCAAGATGATCAATTCTCAAAGATATTGTCTTTGAGTTATAATAATTTGCCCAATCATCTTAAACCATGTTTTCTTTTACATGGGCGCTTTTCTTGAAGATCGTGAGATTCGAGCCACTAAACTAATCAGGTTATGGATTGCTGAGGGGTTTTTGAAACCAATTTCAGATAAAAGCTTGGAAGAGACGGCGGAGATGTATTTAAAAGATCTGGTTGACAGAAATCTCATACTGCTCGTCAAAAAAGGAAACTAATGGTGTCGTGAAAAGCTACATCATACACGATCTCTTGAGAGACCTATGTGTCAGAAAAGCTTCTCATGACAAGTTTCTTTACATCAAGAATTGGAAAGTCCAGAGTCTCCCAAGTGATGACAACATATTATCTTTTAAGTCGTGTGAGTGTCCATTCATCTTATAACCTCAGAGATGTTTTTGATTCATCGATACTAATGACGTTGTGTCGTACTTTTCTATGCCTTGGTCCTGCATCGCGAAAGAATTTGTCGCCTATTTTCTTGGGATTGCGATTGCTCAGAGTATTGGATGTATTGGAAATAGAGTTCCATGAGTTCCCAGAAGAAATGCTACAACTAGTCAACTTGAGGTACTTAGCATTCACATGTCATTCAAAGTTACCTTCTTCAATATCAGTCCTTTTGAATCTACAAACCCTAATTTTTCGAAAAACCAAAAAATTTGGAGCAGTAATCCTAGAATGTATGTTTGGGAGTGGAACATATGAAATATTCCATATTCCAGGATTAAGACACATCAAGTTCATTGAAACCTACCCCACTTTAGGCCGTGTACATAGGAAAGAAGTCATTCATCACGAAAACGTGCAAACCCTCATTGGAATAACAGCTGATATTTATTTTGATCACATAATTAAATCATTTCCAAACCTTAAAAAACTAGGACTCTGTTTCTTTTACGTAGGTACTCATGACAAAGATCTGACCCATCTATTTAAACTAGAAACACTGAAATGTTATTGTCACTCCACATTTTGGTCACGCTGTTTCCTACCTTCAATCAAATTCCCACATTCCCTGAAAAAGCTGAGTTTGAGGGATTGCCAAATTTCATCTGGATATATGAACGAAATCGGTTGTTTACCTAATCTGCAAGTGCTAAAACTGCGATACATCTATTTCGAAAGCCCAATATGGGAGCCCACTGAAGGGGAATTCAGCCAGCTCCAGGTTTTGTTACTCAAAAACTTGAATCTCGTAAACTGGGTAGCAGACGAAACCCATTTCCCAAGACTACAACACTTGTTTATTCGATATTGCGATGAACTCGAGGAAATCCCTATTGGTATTGGAGATATTTCGACTCTCGAAATAATCGAGGTGCAAAAATGCAGTCCTTCTGCTACGGCTTCAGCAAGAAAGATAGAGGAGGAACAACATGAAATGGGGAATGATAGCCTTCAAGTTCGCATCTACGATTAATCGATCAAACTGCAGGTAATTATTTAATTAATGTATAGTATCTACTTTTGCACTTGTTCATTGTCTTCAAATGCATCATCGCCAAAATAAAACCATCAACAATGACTTTTTGGTATAGTTTCAGCATTTCATTCTTATCCTATCGAGCATTTTGTTTCCTATGTCGCAGATGGCGCTGGCAATGTCCAGAATATTCATCTCGATCAAGCTTGTTTCAAGAAATTCAGAATAGAGATTCCTTTCCTTTTTCAAATAATTTGTCTTGTCCTTTGTGTATTTGGGAGTTGAAGTCTTTTTTCGCATTAAGTAGTAGTCTGTCGTCATTTTTTGTTTCCATGAAGATAAAATACTATTGTTAATTTGGAGTTTAGTTCTTTTACAAATAAGAAAATTTAGGCTATGATTGGTTGTGTTTTCATTCAGTCTACTTTCATTTTTTGAGAGAACAGTGGTGGAATTTATTTTTAAAAGTGAAAGTAATGAAAAAATTTCATATATATATAGGGAGGGGATCCTATGAGACCACCCTCCTAGGTATTTAAGACCATAGAACCAGATCTATACCATCACAAAAATAAATTAATGACCAAGATATGAACAAATATATACAACAATTCATATGAAAGTAATAATTAGAAAGGGTAAAATAGGAATCCAAGAAACTAAATATGGTAACCGCCTCCTACAAATTATGGACGTGATATGTTATTGATCAAGTCCACATAATCACGCGATTCACCTTTCCTTTCTCTCCCTTATTCAAATTTGGCAACATAATCATGCAACAATTAATGAAAAGTATACAATTCTACTAAACTAACTATACATTAAAACATTACTAGGTATACATAAACAATTAACTAAGTATACAATTACACTAAACTACATGTACATTAAAATTTACTAAGTATACAGAAACATTTAACTAAGTATACAATTACATTGAACTAACTATACATTAAAATATTACTGAGTATACAGAAACATTTAACTAAGTATACAAATTCACTAAACTACTTACTAAACTACTTATATAACTAAGAATACGATTCTACTGAACCAAGTATACAAATCCACTGAATTAAATATACAATAAAACATGACTAAGTATACAAGTCCATTGAACTAAGTATACAATTCCACTGAACTAAATATATGATAAAACAAAACCAGGTATATTAGCATCAATCCTAGAAAAGAGTTTATGCGTTTTTTCTCCCTAAAAATTGGCCAACTGAAAAGGTAAGATTGTAATTCCCTTAAAATAGCAATTAAAGATATTAACACGCCTATTTAATAAATTGATGATATAGAAAGTACAAATATACCCCTATTAGCCTAAATTAACTAGAATGATCTACACCATTTAAAATTTTAAGTCAATGGTCCATAAGTGTTCCTATCAACTAACTTAAAGGGGTTGGTCTCATTTGAACCAATCTATATATATATATATAATATATATATATATATATATATATATATATATATAGGTTAGGTGGTATGAGATCAATTTGTAGGGTGAGTCCTTGGAGACAAACCTAACCATTATACATTTTAATCAACTGCCCAGTTTTAACCTATTTATTGCTTTATTAGAAGATACTAAGGGCAAATTAGGGAACAAAAAATCAATTAGAATTAATTAGTTTTAACGCAAGAACCAAAAACATTTATTTCAAGATATATACTGATTCATCTTCATATAGTACTTTTTTCAACAAACTTCTTTTTTTACAACAAAAAACTTCAACTTCAGGGTCAAGAAGAAATTACAGCTCCACTATCTTATGTCATCTAATTTACATTTATTAGCCAAAAAAAGGACCATTACAGTTAAAACTCCAGCAAAAAGAAGAAAAAAGTGGTCTTCTTCAAGACACCCTATTCTGCGTCGAAATAATACTATACATACAACAGAATCATACTAAATAAGCCGTAATCGAACATAAACATGTAATTATTTAATAACAGAAAAACTAATTGGCTGAAAGTGCACCAAAATCATATTAAATATGCAATAGACGCATACTGAATAAGCATTAACCAGTGATTTAATAACATAAAAGCAAATTGGATGAAAATGCATACGAGTCATATTAAATATGCCACAATTAAGCGCATACTAAATAAGCATTAACCAAAAATAATCATGCAATTGTCTAAAATGCATCAAAATACTAAACAATAGCCTAGAGAAATCATGCATGCAATGATTGAAAATACATCAAAACCATATTAAATATGCAACAAACACATGCTAATTGAGTAATATTCAAAACTATTCACCAGGTGTCTGATAATTGAACATAAAACTTGCAATGATTCAATGCCATAAAAATTACCAAAGTTTGAAACCTCCTAAAATACCCAAAATAATTAATAACCTACCGGCTATGAAGAAAAGACTTGTGACACAAAAAGCCAAAGCTTTGGTTGGTGGCTGGTGGCGACTTGTATATATCCTATTAACAGAGATGGTATTTTCTAGTTTCTACAACATTAAATTAGTTATGGCAAAAACTTGCGTGAGACGGTCTCACGGATTAGATCTGTGAGATGGAGCCCTTACACAAAGTTTTAAATTTTTTTTTTCAGATTTTATTTTTCTTAGGATTTATATTTGTTTTTTTAGGGTTTATTTTGTTTCTTGGGTTTATTTTTAATTGATTTGGGTTTTTAGGATTTTTAGTTTTTTTTAGGGTTTACTTTTTATTTTTTGGGTTTATTTTTATTTTCGGGTTTTTTCTTCATGATTCATGTTTTTAGGGTTTATTTTTGTTTCTTCATGGTTCATTATTATTTTTGAATTTATTTTCATGGTTCATGTTCTCAAGACGGAGCCCTTAGGAGGTCCGTCTCACGGATTTAGATCCATAAGACCGTCTCACGAGAGACTTGCTCATTAGTTAATGGTACAAATTAAAAATCAAGAGAGCCATTTAAGGCGGCTATTGGCAGTGAGCATTGAGAAATAAGGAAGGGCTTTGCTAAAGTTAATATTATTAAAAGACTACACCAAACACAATATAAAAACAATTATTTTGCCATCAATATGAAATCATAATGCGATGTTCTAGATTGGGTGTGCACAGGAGGAAAAAAAGGGAGAAGAAAGAAAATTACTGTGTGCTTGGTATCATGACGCTATCTCTGGGAAGGAGTTGCACAAAAGTAATAAAAAGTGTTAAAATAAATATTAAACAAAATATTCAAAAGAGATAAGTTTCCATAGTGCACACGTTCTCTCTCGACGCTCTCTATTGTTACAATTGTTGCAACTTGCAACATAATTTATAAAGATGAAAGTGGAGCGGGCCTGGGGCATGTTTGGCCAAATCCAGGACCAGCCTGCCAAGAAAGAATAAAACTCGCATTACAACAAAAATGCTTATAGACACCGGTTTTAAACCGGTGTCTATTAGTAAAACAACCGGTGTTAAAAGTCTGAACTTTTTGAGAACCGGTGTCGTTTTCTTAAAAGACACCGATTTTAAACCGGTGTCGTAGAGATAAAATATCCGCTTTCTAAGGCCCTGATGTTAAAAGTTTATGTATTTGACACCGATTTAGAACCGCTGTCTTTAAAAGAATACACATCGGTTTTACACACCGGTTTTAAACCGGTGTCTTTTGTATGGAATAAAATTTATAAGCTCTAGATATAATACAAATTAAAGCTGCAAAAAATCCATATTAATAGCAATTCATCATGAAATCCAATTCCACCAATCAACAAAAAATGCATTAATACTAAAATCACAAAGATCCATAATCCAACAAAAAGTAGCGAAGTTTTCTTTCAATAAAGCAACTACAAATTCATAATTTAATTCTATTAGCCAACAAAAAGGCTATATACATTCAACTAAAGGCATGATCAATATTGGTCATGTCATTCCAGCTCCTATCATTACAACAAGAATAAGAAACAATAATTATACCCTTTAGATCCCATACTTGATTATAAATCCTACGATTTTCCAACTGCCCCAAGCATCGTACAGGCCATTTCCAACAACTTCCCTGCACAATATTACATATAACGATCAAAAAGGTTAGCAAAAATGAAAAGGAAACAAAATAAGATGTCGACAATACCTAAATTTCTTTAACAATTAAATGATCTTGAAAGCAGAATAAGATGCATATTTCAGAATCAAGCATACTTAGTTGAGGTTTGTATTGGGATGTCATAAAACACAAAATGAAGCAAATTGCAGAGACAAGCATACTTAGTTCTCATAGTTTAAGGGTGATTAAAGATAGATCAAATTAAAATTAGGGATAATTACAAAAGTTAACTACTCAGCAAATCAAAGCCCATATGAGATGAAGTATCCATTGAACAGCAATAAAAAAATATTCATTAACATTGGCCTATTAGATTTTCCAAATTTGCAATATTCTAAATTCTAATCCCAGCTCACAATTACACATTCCTCAAAGCCCAAATCCATCCCTTATGACAGCTCACTTTAGCAAAACCATCCAAAATCCAACAAGCTCTAAATCATTTCTTTAAGCCAGCCCAATCTTAACTCTCAGAACAAATCCCTCAAGCCCACTTAACCAAAAACCAAGAACCATCAGCAACAGAGGCGATAATTTTGCAATGAAAAAAGCTGGAAGCAGCTTTTGATCCCAAAAAAAGCTGAAACTTAAAAAACATCCAAACTAAAAATCATCAGCACGTAAGCCACCAAACATGAACCATATATTAATCCCACTTCCCAAAATTTCAAACAAGCAACAAATAGCTTTTTCCAGCAAAAAAGCTGGAAAAACTGAGGCAAAAAAAACAGAACACATCCCCTTAAAATTCCACACCAGATATCAGCAACAAACCAAAATGTGCACACTCACCGCAACACAACATATCCCTTCTCAACCAAACCAAAATGATCACACAATAGTCCATCCATACACACCACAACAATTCATCAGATATCCTCTAACATCACCACAACAATTAAACCACACAACAAGAACTCACATCTACACAACACCAACATCAAACACAGCCCATGTATTCTCAACACATCAACTATCAATTTCAAAAGGCAGGAATCCGCATATTATCAACTCGAATTAAACCTTGCAATTTACCTGGGAGAGACGAGGAGCAAACTCTTGTTCATCCACACCAATGACATGGAATCCACTTCTATCCACCATCTAACCTCCGCTCCAATCCAAGATAAAATGTCAATGCCCATAGCCAATGCCTTCACTTCAGCTTCAAGACTATTTTCAGCAGCAAAATGAGCTTGAAATGCCCTTACAACCTCCCCTCTATCATTTCTGATCAAACCACCTCCACCAGCTTTAGTTCCCTTGAAAGATCCATCAGTGTTGAGCTTCAAGCAACCCACAGGAGGCTTGTCCCAAAACACTAATATAGCTTTCTTCACACAACTTTTAGGCACAATATGAGAAACTCCCTTCCACATAAACATGTCAAATTTTCTACTATCATTTAAGAGAGATAGATAATGATTCACTTGCCAAATTATTCTGCTAGCACGAAAACCTTTATCCCTATATTTACTATCATTCATTTCAGTCCAAAGAACCAAAAAATGAGACATGGAATCAAAACAAAAACATGTGCACAGTGTGTGTGAGGTGTAGAGAGCTTCCAATATTGAAACATCATTCTAATGCATGATGTATCAGGCATGTGTATTCCAAAAATATGTGATAAAGGACTTAAAGTTTCAGTGAAATAAAGTTGAACCTGGTTTAGAGGAGGAATGGAACTAGGAACAGAGGCTGAATCACGGTTGCAACACTAGCACTGAGAAGCAAGACTATAACCCCTACTTTGCATCTTAACATCAACATGCAATCGATATTGAAAAAGTCTCCATAGGAAAACTGAAATGGTTGGAGTGAAGCAAGTGTTCCAAATGTTGGTATAGATTTGTTGTTTAACGTTCCCAACTCCGAAACTAAGCCAAGCTGAACTTGTTGAAAATAGACCTAACGAAGAAAGTTTCCAATGCAGGTATCATTTCTGCTTTCACAAATAGGAACCTGACAATTATTTTCCACCCACACCTCATCAAGAACATGCCTCAACTTGGAAATATCCCATTGTTCCTGCAAACAATATAGAAGGACAGAAATGAACCTGGAAGCATGGTAACTTAAAAAATATTATCAACAACATATTATCTACTATGTTACATATTTTATCAAACACCTTCTAGGCATCATTTTAAATGTTCTCAAAACTACTATAAGAAATTCAGAATATGTCTCATCCTCACCAAAACAACATCACTCGCAACAACTAAACTCCATCGTCAACAAAATTCAGTTAGTCAATGTACCTGGGGGTTGTGATTGATCCAGTTCCAAATGGAGATTGAAGGGTTTGAAAACCTATTCACAAAGCTCTGTGCGAATGGGCAGTACGAGAGTATGTTTGGTCCTGATTTACAGCAGCAAGGTGAAGGTCGAGGATAAGACCAAAATTAGTGTAAATTAAAATATCGTGCAATGGAGGACCTGTCCAACAACCCATCCACGATAAGCAAGGATAATGATTCGATTTCTGGGGCACACACAAAGTAGAGAAATCAAAAACTAAAACCAAAACTCAATCAAAAATAGATTTAAACCCTAAATAGAACCAATAAATAAATAAAAAAACTAGATTTAAACCCTAAATAAAGAAATCTACCTTCGTCTTAGTGCTGAAAGAGGTTGAAGATGGTGGTTGACGATGGCGGTGACGAGTGGCGCCAGAGGTTGAAGATGGTGGTTGATAGTGGCGGAGGGAAGAGGTGACGGGCAACGCGGTTGGCGACCGGCGGGAGGAGAGGAAGTGACAGGCGGAGGGGAGAAGTGACGGGTGGAGGGTAGAGGCGACGGCGACGGCGACGGGCGATGGGCAACAGGCGCACGGGGGAGAGGTGGAGATGGGGACGGCGCAGAACGGGAGAAACTGAAAGATGAATACTATTCTTCAATTTCACTATAAGTGATAATTAACCTAATTATTAATTAATTATTAAATATGGTTCCCAAAAAAAATTTAATTGGGGGCTCAAACGACACCGGTTTTAGAACCGGTATCTAAAGATCTGGTGTTAAAAAATAAAGACACCGATTCTATAACCGGTGTCAAAAAATCTGGTGTCTAATCTAAAATAATTTATACAAATAGACACCGGTTTCGAAATTCGATGCCAAAATCGGTGTCTATTTGGGATATTGTTTTAGAAAAGACAGCGGTTCTAGGAAATCGATGTTGTTTATCGAACGACAGCACTAATTAGACACCGATTTCTTACAAAACCGCTGTTATATGGGAAAAGACACCAGTAAAGTCATAAAACCGGTGTCTTTTTGGTGGTGTCTATCAACAGTTTTCTTGTAGTGTCGGGACTCATCCTGCCCCACTTCAAGACCCGCTTTACCCATCCCGCATCAGGACTCGAACCCAGCGGGTCCAAACCAGTTAGACCCGCCATATATTCTTTACAGCAGCCAAAAACAAAACCAGCGGTCTGCCAAACATTTATAAACTTGAATTACGTTCAGAAGGATTAGTATTACAGAACACATATTCACTGATGTTTTCACATACCAGTGATGGTGAATGAATTCTTTGAATTATTTCCACATACCAAACACCCTTTTCAAAGTTCAAACTAAATTTGAGAAATTGAGTTAATTAGTAGAGGGGAAATTACTGCAATGGTCTTCAAACGAAGACTTTCAACAGGTGGACTATGCAATAATTTGAGCCAGGTAACCATCTAAAATCTGATATTCTTTTAGTAAAAACCGAGCAGGTTATTGCCTAATATATCACAATACATGATATAAATTATAACTAATATATAATATTAATTATATATGACAGGTCCCGAGCGGGCCTAGCCGGACCCGTTACCCGCCCCGGACCCGTTTGGGTTCACAAAAAATAAACCCATGACCCGCTCCGCGACCCATGACCCACCCCATGTGGGGCAGGTTAGTGCGGCTCCGACTTTATACCCACCCCATTGCCATCCCTAAGAATTTATACTACAAAACAATTCTAGTTTAACGACATAATTTCTTCCCATAAATAATTTTGCATCAAATCTTACAGTTACCTACAGAATATCTACTGAATAAAAAATATTATTTTCCCCCAAATTATAGCGACAAACTACTGACAGATCACCTATAGTTTTTAAATTTACCGACAAAAATACTAGAGGTATTTAACAATAGTTTTTTTACATTCTGTAGGTAAATATTTACCTACAATGATTTTACCTATACTTTACAGTTATCTTAATAATTACCTACAGATTTTTCTGTAGGTAAACTGGGGTTTATTTTTTTTTTGTAGTGTTACAGGAATATATGCATGTCGTAACAGGATTACACAAACGGGAAATACCTTATACAATGGCTTACAATGTTAAATAGAAAATTACAACCAGAACTTTTATAAGAGAGCAAAGAACTATTCTTCTGGATAACAGAACTTGGAAAACTGGATTGCAGAACTTGAAAGTTGAACTTAACTAAAAAATCGAATCGCAACTGAGAGCCGATTGCAAAATCCGAAAAGTCGAGTCGAGGAATGTTCTCTATTCGCAATACAGAAACGTCCTGGCTAGTATTCACAGTTTGATTTTGAGTCCCCAAAGATGAAACGACTTATTCTTCTGAATAGAAGCACCTCTAATTCAGAAGCCTCTTCGAACCAAAAAATAATGAAGAGTGGATTGGACTCGAAATATGCAGAGTATATGTCATATGTTATTGTATGCAGGTAAAAAGTTTGTTGTTGGAAAAGTTGTTGCAACATATTCTACAGTAATGTGACATATTTATAGGCACAACCTCCGCCACCTTAGGGATTAATACTAACATAATGGGCAAGCCAGATGTAACCTACTATTGTTACAACCCACCACCTGATCACCTTTCCTTTTCAGAAGTTACAACTATTGACCATTATACGAATCTGGACACCTGCAATATCCAGATTCATTCAGTCAACCCAACAGCCTCTTGAATCTGGGCCAAGCCCATTTGTGAGTGGCAAAACTAGCATAGACCAGGACCTACGCTCAAAGAGACAGGTTGTGGCCCAAGCCCAATCGAGACTGAACCGGCTGACGGGCACACGTGCGTGTGGCCCACTTGTGGTCATCCACATGTGTTATGATAAACAAGGCTCAAAAACCAACGTGGGAATGTGGGATAAAGCTTAACCCTTCAACTCACTTCATATAACGCTCATTCGAATGACAAACTTCGTGTATTAATTTTTCACTCACCAAAAATTCTATTTTGAGAACTTAAATATATCACGATCATCTACTCAGGATGTAGATTAACAATATGCTATTTAATTTCTCCATAATTAAATATTTTGCCACCGAAAATTTGATCAAAATCGAGCCAGCAACCACTTTATCAAAACTAAATTTCCAACACGTTCTAGTCCTTTTGGATTATCTATATATCCATTTGTTACATTGAGCATCGAAAGGACTTCCACAGAACAACTTAGGACCATTCTAATGTTTTCTTGTGTTGTAGGTTGGATCCCACTCGAAAAACATATACCCTGAACTTTCCTTTAAGAGCTTATTGAATCTCTGGGTGATTTGCAGAATTTAATTTGCAACATGACCATGTGAAATAATCAATTCTAAACGAGTATATCTCTCTCTATTCAAAGTTCTCTATAGCATAGCATATTGTTGTCAATTATTTACGATTATAGAAAAGTTATTGATCACGTTTTTTTTAATAATTTTAAAAAAGTTATCACCTAGTTAAAAGTAGTTTCTTATATTGACGTCCTTTTATTGGAGTTGAAATTCAGCAGTATTTAAGATTAATTATTCTCTCTTTTTTTCTTCTCTAAAACCATAGATGTTTTTGCTCCTCCATTTTTTTTTCTTTTTTTATTCTCCCATGGAGAATGTGAGAAGTAATTTTTAATGCTTTTAGTCTCAATAAATATGTCTTCAATAGATGGTTTTTATTTGTCTCCAATAGGTGGCTTTTATTTGACCCTAGGACATATGGCTTTTTTCCAGTCAATATATAAATTTGTCTCATATATAACATTTTGTTTAGAAGATTCAGAATGAGCGAGATCAATTTCTTTGGTACCTGTTTTGTCCCGTGCCTTCGTTGCAATGTTCTGAATGTACACATCAGTTAGATTTGTTTAGGTTTACAATTTTCGTTCTAGATCTGTATAAGTTTATGATTCTGTAAGGCTTGCAACTGTTTTTCCACTTGATGTTATTCAAGTTTCTTCTGATGAATAAATGAATGAAATTATTTTTTGTTCAAAAACAATTCAGCAATATTTTTATTTTTCTTCTTTTGAATCTGTCTTCTGTGTGTTATCCTTTTTTCAGGGATTCTTTTAATTTGTCGTGAACCGAAAGTATTTTTTAAGAGCATAATATGAATTTATTTAACTACCAATAAGTATTACGGTTTAATTAGGGTATTTTAGACATGGCAAGAATCCTACAAGCGTGATAGAAGCCATATATAATAGCGAAATAAAAAAATTCCAGTTCAAAAGTTAATTTTTTTTAACCATATTTTTTATGCATATTAGTATATATATATGTAATTTTTTTTTTGAAATAATATTAGTATATATATTTATTAATAGGGATTAGGGATGTAACGTACGTGGATATGAGAATCCATGATGCCTCTTAGTTTGAGTCGGTTAATTACAGTTGAATGCACTTATTTACTATCATGAATTACAAATAACATAGGGATATTTTAATTATTATAAATCCAAACAAAAAATCCAGTTATATTTTTTGAATATTTAATATTTATTATTAGGGATAAATAGGCATATAAAAAAAATTCAAGAAACACACCTTCATGGGAAAAAGGTTAAGTAAGAAGTTGCTTCTTTTCTATTGGAGCAACATATATGTATAAGAAACAAAGAAGAAGCTGTAAAGCTGGAAACTGCATTGCTGACGGAAAAGGCGGTGCACGTAAAACTTAAATGGTTGTGATTAGTTATGTTTTCATTCCGTTCACTTTTATTTTCGGGAAAAATAGTGGTGAAATATTTTTTAAAAGTGATAGAAAAAACTTTAGAGATGTTGATTGTTTGTGGAAATTTTTGTGGAAATAATATATATTAATTGTCAGAAAATTGAATAAAAATGAAAAAACTGAACCAAGAAATTGGTAATATGAATCTCATTTTATACATTTTGTTACCAAGATTAAGAGAAAAATAATAAAAATAGTGATAATTAAAGAAATTATCGGATTTCTTTATATGAATAGGGGCAGAAGAGAGAAACAAATAGTATAATTGGGTATTGCGAAATGTAAAAGAGAAAAAGAAAAATGAGTTAATTTTGGAAAGAAATTAGGTTTTCTTTGAAATTTTTTCATTTTATCCGTAAACAATCACACATCCTACAATTTGTTTACTCAAAAATGAAAATTTGGAAATTGCCTTTCCTTTATTGTTGCATTTATATCTAAATTGGATGCTAAAATATTGATTTACATCGTTAATGTATATTGAAAAATAAGTTAATAAAAATAAAGTTAAATAATATCAAATTATTTTAATTTAATAAATGTCTTATGCTTTTTCTGACTATTTAGTAAAGTCTTGTAAAAAATTTGGAACATATTCGTACTTTTTTTAGTATCAAAATAAATTTCATTTATTCATCAGAAGAAACTTCCAATTGATTACAATATTGAGTGAAAAATAGTTGCAGGCTTTACAGGATCATAAATATATACAAATCAAAACAAAATTTTAAACCTAAACATATCTAACTAATCTGTAGAATCAGAACATTGCAACGGAGGTGCTGGACAAAACACGCACCAAATAAATGGATCTTGCTTATGTCACGTATTGTCGGGTAATGACCCATCTGATCTTCTGAACAAAATTCTACATATGGGACAAACTTACGAACTACCATATGTTTGGGACAAATAAAAGCCACCTATTGGGGACAAATAAACATCACCTAGTGGGACATATTTATTGAGACTAAAAGTAATTGAAAAAGAGTATGTCTCTTGTAAGACGGTCGGACGGTGCGACGGATTGCACTTTTAGGGTAAACAGTGATACTTTTACTATAAAATGTGATACTTTTAGTGCCAAAAGTGATAATTTATCTGAATACTTAATTTTAGTGTATTAGATACGGTATCACTTTATACACCAAAAGTATCACTCTTTATACTAAAAGTATCACCGTCGCACCGTGCGACCATCTTACACAAGTTTCTGCCATTGAAAATTGATTCTCTCATCCTCCATAGAAGAATGAGGAAAAAAAAAAGATAGAGGAGCAAAGCGACTACAATTTGAGAGAAGAAAAAATAGCCTTTTTTCTTGTGAAAGTAGTAGATGAATAACATATTCGAACTTTTTCTTGATAAAATTTTCTTATTTGGTAAGAACTAAAATTCGAATCAACAAGAGTACACAAGCTTGAGATGAATTATCTTGGACATTGCCAGCACCATTTGCAACATAGAAAATAAAGTTCGATTGATAAGATAAGAACGAAATTAACCTGAAACTAAATGAAAATATAGAGAGAGTCATAGAAAAAGAAATAAATCCTCTAGATTTAGCTTGTGTGAACTTCTTGATGGAATTGGAGAGATAAAGAGAGACACGCATTTATAATTATACATACATTATTCATAGATGTGTGCATAAATATATATAGATATATATTATGTATTTATCTCTTTCTCTCTCAAACTCTATAAGAAATTCAGGGAAAGTAAATGCAGATGATCAAAATCTGACTCAAAAAGTTGTTATTAAGTATGATATTTTTCATGTTTTTATTCTGATATATGATGATACCTTTGAAGCAACTGAACAAAGTGTAAAAGTAGAAGCATTAATTAAATAATTACTTGCAGTTTGATCCATTAACCGTAGATGCGAACTTGAAAGCCATCATTCCCTATTTTAAGTTGTTCCTCCTCTATCATTCTTGCAGAAGCCACAACACAAGGGTTGCATTGATGCACCTTGATTATTTCGAGAGTCACAACTTCTCCAACGGATTTTCTCTAGTTAATCGGAATATCGAATAACCAATAGCAGTAGTCTTGGGAAATTAATGGATGTCATTGGCTAACTCCAGCTATGAATTCGATGTGACTTAGCTGGAACCAGGAATACATCCTATTTTGCAACTCCAGCTAACATTTTAGCCAAAATTATAGTTTATCAAAAAATTAGGTTTTGTAGATTCGAAAGGATTGATATTGAAGAAGGTTACCCCTAACGACATATGAAAGCTAAGTACCTCAATTTGACTAGTTGTAGTATTTCTTTTGGAAACTAATGGAATTCTATTTACACTACATCCAATACTCTCGGTAATTACAATCCTAAGAATAAAGGCGACAAAATATCTCATGATATCGGTGTAAAATTATTATGTGGCCCACGTGCAAATAATTAAGAATTTAATTATTTAAATAATGAGTTTAAATATTTAATTAATGGTTTAAATAATTAAGTTATCAGATAAGTTTTAAATTGGACAGTTAAGAGGTGATTTATGTTTCACCTCTACATACGTTGATAGAACTTGTTTGAGAATATTTCTGCCAGAACAATTATTGGCAGATAACTGCTCAAGAAACCGGTCCTCTCTCTGCCTATTATAGAACTCATTCAGAATTGAAAAATCTATCACTGAAAAATTACGTTTTGTGGGATTAACGAAGGCCAAGAGAGATAAATTGGTTTCTTCCATCTTCAACAAAGAAAGACATGGCTGCTTAAGGTTAGTACCATGATTATGAATTTAATTATGAAAATCATGAAGTTCAAAATCCGGGATTAAATTTATGTTTTTCGTTATGTCTGAAAATTATACTTACATGTGGTATCAGAGCCCTCGGTTTAAGAACTCATGAATTTCCAATTATGATTATTTATGAATCCATATGAGTTCTGTTTTCCGCTGCAATATACATTGACTTATGAAATCTGATGTCAATTTCGATTACATTGAATTCATGTTGGGACCTCTGTATTAAGGGAAGTTATGTACTGTATTATGTTTCATATAATTATTCGTTGTACACGCAATCTGTATGGGTAT
Organism: Rehmannia glutinosa; assembly: GCA_016081115.2. Lineage (NCBI taxonomy): Eukaryota > Viridiplantae > Streptophyta > Magnoliopsida > Lamiales > Orobanchaceae > Rehmannia > Rehmannia glutinosa. The sequence goes on along the minus strand of JABTTQ020001821.1, from coordinate 292,397 downwards.
TTTAGATAGTATTCGAATAATTTATAATTGGGCATGAGGATTCACATCATTGCACGACTCTCGTATATGAATGTCAATGTAATCAAAAGCCAGCAAATGTTATATGAATGTCATAATGATTCCCACCTTACCATTAAATTATTGTTTGTTAGTGGGTTATTATCTTACTCTTCAAACTATCTGAAGTCCCATTTGGATAACTTATATGCATTGATTAAAGAGATTTCATGATGATCTTTTTGTATGCATATGTATATGCAGTGATGTATCATGGATATGTAGACCATTTAGTTGCTTAATAAAATTCTTGTATATTGGAAGTCTCTGATGCATTAAGTCCATCGCAATGGTGTATCATATTGACTATTGATTCTGGTTTTTGTATATGATATTCCAATGACTACCTTGACCATCATAATTATTGTGTCTGACTATATAATTTGATAGAAGTGGTGTAACCATTAAGTCTATCGCATAGTATTTATTATTTAATTTGATGTCTATATTATGAATAATTTGTTAGTCACCAAAGTGGCCAAATTAGAAAGTACTTATAGATGTTAAACTAAATAAACTTTCAATTACCCATGATTATGTGATGCTATCTATATATATAATAGCAGAAGTCCGAAACTTTTATTTTCCCGCTCTTTTTTCTTATTATATTAGGAAACAATTGTAAACATTATAAATGGTAATTATTATAAATTCTTATATTAGAAAAATATTATAAGAAAATCGTTGTAATTATATAAATTAGGAAAATATTATAATAAAAGATTGTAAATGGTATTCCTACTTTATATGTATATAAATTAGGAAAATATCATAAATGGTAATCTTATTTTATATGTATAAAAATTAGGAAAATTTTATTTACGGGTATTCCTACTTTATACCAAAAGTGAGTTTACAGTATCAATTATATCTATATATAATATATAGATTTTAAAAATTATAAATAGTATTTCACCATAATTGATATTAGTATATGTCAGTTCTTCTCAAATATATATTACAATGATGTGTTGATTCTATACATCATATCTTCATCAAATATATTGTTTATTTGTTTCAATGGTGTCGATGCAATTTTGTACAATATAATATTAATTAATCAAGTTTTAAATACTGATGACTATTCAAACTTTTCTAAATTGTTAAATAATAGTTAAAATAGACGAATTATGATTTTATGTATCTTTCACCATTGAATTAACAATTGATTTTGTGTTCAGATATTTTTTTGGCAGCTTATTATTTATGATATTATTTATGCTAAGTCCTCTTATATTTATACTACTTAAAATTGCATTAGAGAAACACTTTGATATTGTTGATCCTAAATTCGAAGCATAACCAATAAATATGGTTTCATCTTCACGTTCCCCTCTATTTCCTTTTTCATTAAGTGTCCCGCTAACATCGAAAGTATTGAACTCGAATTTTGCAATAAACAGAGTTATTATATAAACTATATTGTAGATATGTACGGACAATATTTGGTGAGTTTCCTTTTTGATTCTTGATAGTTTTTTTTTTTTTATTTTTAAGTTGTTTTTTGTATGATTTGTTTATTTTTTTTTATTTTTCCTCATACTAACATATTTTATGTCAATATATTTTAAGATTAAAGATTTATTAATCTAGAAAATTTATAATGTATTACTTTTTAATAAGAAAGACAATAATTGGTCAATGTAGCATTTTTTCCATTTACAAGGGAGTATAATTGTATAATTGGACAACAAAGTATTAGCTTAAGAAAATCAATTGATTGAAAGATTTATAAAACTCAAAATGGTAACAAATATTTATTGCTAAAAAATATTGTATATATCTCTTTCATATATTGATTGAAATATTTTTCTTCTCATTAATTCCATTTATATTTAAATTGATTTTGGATTATGGACTTTTTTATGGTTAATTTCGAAAATATTTTATTATTAATAAGATATTTGATTTTTATATCATGCTTTTGAAGGAATATCTGGATTTTTCTTTCATATTGATTCAATTGTTGTTGCAATATTTATTTATTGTATTGTTTTTGAAATATTGGTATTTTCGTAAGTGTGAACAAATACTAATTAAGTTCGATCTAGAAAAATGAATTATCTTCTAATTGGTCCACTGATCAACGTTGGTGTTAAATTTGATGATAATTTACTTAATTAAGAATAATTAATAACTCTAATTACTATCGAATAAAATTAGTATATATACGATACAACTAAGGCAACTCAATCAAAAAAAGAAAAGAATAAAAAAAGAAAAGATATAAAATAAGATACAGTTTTGGATAAATCAATCCAAATGTTCTCCTAACCAATGCATGTTTTGAAGTTATCCAAAATTAGCGGTGCTTTGATTTGGTAAGTCAATAAATTGATTTTAATCATTACTATAGATACAATAATTATTTATTATTTTATTTATTCCATCTGTATATACCATCAATTATTGATTGAAAGAATTGTAAAACTAAGCATTTGGTAAAACAATTGAGAGTATCTATTTATACTTTTTAATCGAATTTGACTATGCTACACACAACGGATAATTGACAAGAAATTTAACAAAAATTAAGAAAATCGTACATTATGATTAAATATTTGTCAATTTAGAAATGTATTAACTTAAAAAAAAAGACAATAATTGTCAATGAGAGTTTTTTTTTAATTTCTAAGAGTGCACAAGTTTATGATTGGACAACAATATATATTACCTTAATTAAGAAAAACAACTAATTAAAATATTTACAAAACTAAAAATGGTAACAAATATTTGATTGTTTGAAAATTGTACATATTTATTTCATATCTTGATATGAGATTAATAAAACTAATCAAATTGACGTTAAATAATTGACATGATCAATCACTACTAAAATTGTCCTATAAAATCAATCATATAATTACCTAATTGGTATATGTATTATTTTATATAGTTTATTAACTATAACTTTAGAAAATAATCATAGAATTGCTGGTGTCCTTACTTTGGTAAATCGATACTGGAAGATGAAATAATCAATATCTAGAGACTAATGTATGTTTTGGAGTTATCCAAAATTGACGGTGTTTTGCTTTGTTAAGTCAATAGAAAGATTTTTTGTAACGAAAATAATGTGTTGTTAACTCAATACGTGATAATCAATAATTATATTGTCAACCAGTGCCATTAAATAAGTTGTTGTAAAATCAATTATATAATCATTTATATAGGATTAAGCGATTGGCATTTTAAAATAAACTTTCCAGTTAAAAATTTTTGGATTTTCAAACTTTCCAGTGTATTTTATCATTTCTTTTGATTGATGAGCGATTCACATCAAACCATTGTTGATCAAAATGAGAAAACTCATGGGGTTTACATACATCTATTGAAAATAAATGTCAAAGAATGAATATTGATATCAATTGTACTATTTCTATACCCTGTTTTAGTTATATCATGTTTATGTTCGTAAGTGTTTTAGTGGATTACTATAATATTGATGTAAACTTTATGTTAATATTACCAACGTTTATATCAATGACATAATAGTTCATTTTAAATCTTATTCATGATTTTTTCTACCATATTATTTTGAATAATATTTCAATTTACATTTTTGATTAACAATGTGAAGTATTCATATTTTTCAACAGTACAAGTACAATGTAAAAATACATGTCTCACAAATTATATATAATTGTTTATAGAGAGTTGTGTGAGAAAGAAAGGGATGTATAAAAAAATAATTTAGAGACATGCATAAATTGAGGGATAATTTTGAACGAGTTGAATTTAGACATTTAAGTTTATAATTTTGAAAATATAAAATTGATAGATAAATTTTTGTTTTTAATAACCTTATATGAATATTACTACTAAAATAAAGTAGTAAATATCAGTTCATGTTAATAGATATTATAAAATAAATAATATTAAATAAAAAATATATGTGCAACGCACGGGGTGAATTACTTGTTAATCGAAATGACATTATGCTATTTTGTAGTGGGTATATTGAAGTTCATTGATTATAGAATATTCATGGGTCGCCCAAAGGTTGATCAATTATTTTTATAATCAAGAACATAACCGTGGATAATTAATATAATTGGTTAGATGTGTTTAGTATATCCAAAGATAATGAGCATGTCTAATTTGAGTATATTCAATTACCAATCAAGTGAATTAATTTTAACATCAATTATGTTTAATGTAGTGCATTGTTGGATCACCCAAAGGAGAACTTCAATGTACATTTATTGTCTTATCTGAATCTATATTAAGTAATCTCAAAGCATTAATGATCAATCAAACTCTTTTAATTGCAATACCTATTTCCGTTTCTCTTCATTCGCATGCTTTGTCTGTTCCAGTGTATAACGGGCTTAACTTCTCTGAATGGTGCAAGAAAATCCAATTTCACCTTGGTGTCTTGGATCTTGACTTAGCACTTCAAGTTGAGAAACCCGCTGCTATTACTGACACTAGCAGTGATGTTGAGAGATCTGTCCATCTTGCTCGGGAAAGATCAAATGGCGATCGAGCCTGATGTTTATGCGGATGAGTATAGCAAACAACATCAAGTCTACCCTTCCTCACACTGAAAATGCTAAGGAATTCATGAAATTAGTAGGAGAGCGTTCCCAAACTGCTGATAAGTCTCTTGCTGTGACATTAATGGCTACTTTGACCACCATGAAGTTTGATGGTTCTCGTAGTATGCATGAGCACGTCATTGAAATGACAAACATTGCAGCAAGACTAAAGTCCTTAGGGATGAACGTGAACGGTAACTTTCTCGTGCAGTTTATCTTAAATTTACTGCCCTCTGAGTATGGTCTATTTCAAATGAACTATAACACCATGAAGGACAAGTGGAATGTGAATGAACTTCATGGTATGCTAGTTCAGGAGGAAACACGGATTAAGAATCAGGGTACTCATTATGTTCTTCTCGTAACCAATCAAGAAACTGGTAAGAAAGCCGGAACAAAGAAAGGAAAGGGAAAGGACCATTTAAAGTGAATGAGTCAAATGCCCAAGTCCAGAAAAAGGAACACATCAACCTTAAGTGTCATTTTTGTGGAAAGCTAGGACACTTCCAGAAAGATTGCCTGAAACGTAAGGCATGGTTCGAAAAGAAAGGTATGATCAACGCTTTCGTATGTTTCGAATCAAATTTAGTTGAAGTTCCTCATAACACTTGGTGGCTTTATTCCGGCTGCACCACTCATGTTTCAAATACGATGTAGGGATTCCTTACGACCCAAACCATAAATCCAAATGAAATACGTCTTTTTGGGAAATCGAGTCAAAGCTCCAGTTGAAGCCATTCAAACTTATCGCCTGATTTTAGATACTGGACACCATTTAGATTTGTTTCAAACTCTTTATGTACCTTCTGTTTCTCGCAATTTAGTTTCTCTTTCCAGACTTGATTCTGTTGGATACTCTTTTAGTTTTAGAAATAGATGTTTCAGTTTGTTCAAACAAAGCCTTCTTATTGTTTCTGGTGTTCTTAATGATGGCCTATATAAATTTAGGCTTGATAATCTTTTTGCTGAGACTCTTTTAACCCTGCATCATAATGTTGGAACAAAACGTGGTTTAGTGAATGAAAATTCTGCTTACTTGTGGCATAAACGTTTGGGGCATGTTTCCAAAGAAAGGTTAGAAAGATTGGTAAAGAATGAAATCCTCCCGGATTTAGATTTTACTGATCTTGGTATTTGTGTGGATTGTATTAAAGGAAAACAAACAAACACACAAAGAAAGGAGCCACTCGAAGCACACAGCTTCTTGAAATAATACACACTGATATTTGTGGGCCTTTTGATGTTTTCTCTTTTGGAAAAGAAAGATATTTTATCACCTTTATTGATGACTTTTCACGTTATGGATATGTCTATCTATTACAAGAAAAATCTCATTCAGTAAATGCCCTTGAGGTATTTGTTAAAGAGGTTGAAAGACAACTAGATAGAAAAGTGAAAATTATCAAATCTGATAAAGGTGGTGAATATTATGGAAAATATAATGAATCCGGGCAATGCCCAGGCCCATTTGCCAAATTCCTTGAAAAACGTGACATATGTGCTCAATACACTATGTCAGGTACACCACAACAAAATAGTGTAGCAGAAAGGCGTAATCGTACTCTATTGGACATGGTTAGGAGTATGTTAAGTAATTCTTCATTACCCACATCATTGTGGATGCATGCACTTAAAACTGCCATGTATCTGTTAAACAGGGTTCCTAGTGAGTCAGTTCCTAAAACTCCTTCCAAGCTTTGGACTGGTAGGAAACCTAGTTTGAGGCACCTACATGGTTGGGGTTGTTTGGCAGAAATAAGAGCATATAATCCACAAGAAAAGAAATTGGATTATAGGAGAATCAGTGATTACTTCATTGGTTATCCTGAAAAGCCCAAAGGGTATAAGTTTTATTGTCCTAACCATAGTACAAGAATTATTGAAACTGGAAATGCTAGGTTCATTGAGAATGGTGAAGTTAGTGGGAGTCAAGAACCACGAAAAGTGGACATTCAAGAAGTTAGAGTGCAAATTCATTTGCCTATAACTTCTTCTAAAGTTGTTGTTCCTCCAATTATTGAACAACCTAATGTTGGACAAGAACAACAAATTAATGATCAAGTCACCCACAATGAAGATAGCATTGATGAACCTACAATAGTAAATGAACCACAACAGATAACATTAAGAAGGTCTAATAGACAAAGACGGTCTGCTATTTCTGATGATTATGTGGTTTATTTACAAGAGTCAGAATTTGACTTAGGAATTGATGATGACCCAGTTTCATTTTCACATGCCATTGAAAGTATTAGTTCTAATAAATGGTTTGATGCTATGAAACATGAGCTGAAATCTATGGAAGACTTTGTTGAATTGCCTGAAGGTTGTAAAAGAGTCGGTGTAAATGGGTCTTTAAGACCAAGCGCGACTCAAATGGCAATATCGAACGATACAAGACCAGACTTGTTGCCAAAGGTTTTACTCAGAAAAATGGTATTGACTATAAGGAGACATTTTCACCAGTCTCTAAGAAAGATTCGTTTAGAATTATTATGGCTTTGGTGGCTCATTATGATTTAGAGTTACACCAAATGGATGTGAAAACTGCCTTTCTAAATGAAAATTTGGAAGAAGATGTTTATATGGATCAACCTGAAGGTTTTTCCATAGAAGGAAAAGAACATATGGTGTGTAAACTTAAGAAATCAATATACGGATTTAAACAAGCTTCCCGTCAATGGTATCTTAAGTTCAATGATACCATCACGTCTTTTGGATTTAAGGAAAATACTGTTGATCGGTGTATATATCTAAAATTCAGTGGGAGCAAGTTTATCTTTCTGATTCTGTATGTTGATGATATCTTGCTTGCAACGAATGATCTTGGTTCATTGTATGAAACCAAGAAATTTATCTCTAAGAACTTTGAAATAAAGGATATGGGGGAGGCAACTTATGTGATCGGAATAGAAATATTTCGGGATAGATCACAAGGTTTGTTAGGGTTGTCTCAGAAAGCATACATTAATAAAGTTCTAGAGAGATTTAGAATGGAAAAATGCTCATCAAGTGTCGTTCCAATTCAGAAGGGAGATAAGTTCAGTCTTATGCAATGTCCAAAGAATGAATTGAAACGCAAACAAATGAATGGTATTCCTTATGCATCAATTGTTGGGAGCTTGATGTATGCACAGACTTGTGCGAGGCCAGACATCAGTTTTGCTGTTGGAATGCTTGGCCGATATCAGAGTAATCCAGGAATGGATCACTGGAAAGCTGCAAAGAAAGTCTTGAGGTACTTGCAAGGAACAAAAGACCATATGTTTACTTATCAAAGGTCTGATCATCTGGAGGTGATTGATTATACAGATTCAGATTATGTCGGATGTGTTGATACAAGAAAATCCACATTTGGTTATTTGTTCCTATTAGCTGGGGGAGCAATATCTTGGAAAAGTGCGAAGCAGTCTGTCATTGCTGCATCCACTATGGAAGTTGAATTCGTGGCATGCTTTGAGGCCACAATTCAAGGAAATTGGCTGCGGAACTTTATTTCAGGACTTGGAATAGTCGACAGTATTGCCAAGCCGCTGAAAATTTACTGTGATAATTCCGCAGCAGTCTTCTTCTCTAAAAACGACAAGTGTTCTAGAGGTGCTAAACATATGGAACTAAAGTACCTCGCCGTTAAAGAAGAAGTTCAGAAACAAAAAGTGTCAATTGAGCATATCAGCACCGATGTCATGATTGCAGATCCGTTGACTAAAGGATTGCCTCCAAAGACATTTATTCGACATGTCGAATGGATGGGCATTCTGAATGTAACTTAAGAATTATATGCTTTAAGTATTTGACACTTTGAGCTCTCTTATGTATTGTTTCTGACATCAATTAATATCCTGTTTGTCATTGATGTATACATGAATGTTGACATTACTTTAACGGGATATTGTCTGACTTAGACACTAATGTGGACCATTATTGATATTTTAATTATGGGTTATTTTAAGTAGAAAACTAATATTGTGGTACATGGAAGGAACTATGTCGGGCTAATGACATAGAACCGCCATGACCCATATTAGAATATACTTATTATAACATTATGATCTGACCAATGAACGTAAGACTTATCTTTATGTTATGCGCATTACGTCTTAATATTTAAACCATGAAGATTTATTTGCCACATGGGCCAAGTGGGATAATGTAAAATTATTATGTGGCCCACGTGCAAATAATTAAGGATTTAATTATTTAAATAATGAGTTTAAATATTTAATTAATGGTTTAAATAATTAAGTTATCAGATAAGTTTTAAATCGGACAGTTAAGAGGTGGTTTCTATTCCACCTCTACACACGTTGATAGAACGTGTTTGAGAACGTTTCTGCCAGAACAGTTATTAGCAGATAACTGCTCAAGAAACCGGTCCTCTCTCTGTCTATTATAGAACTCATTCAGAATTGAAAAATCTATCATTGAAAAATTACGTTATGTGGGATTAACGAAGGCCAATAGAGAGAAAGTGGTTTCTTCCATCTTCAACAAAGAAATACATGGCTGCTCAAGGTTAGTACCCTGATTATGAATTTAATTGTGAAAATCATGAAGTTCAAGATCCAGAATTAAATTTATGTTTTTCGTTATGTCTGAAAATTATGCTTACAGTCGGACCAATTCATAGAAAAGAACGACATAGTGTCATTATTAGCAATGAATTATAAACATCTCTGAGGCAATAAGATGAACGAACACTTACTCGACGCAAAGATAGTGTCTCTGTTGGGAGACTATGGACTTTATAATTCTTGATATAAAGAAACTTCTTATAAGAAGTTTTTCCCACACATAGGTCTCTCAAGAGATCATGTATGATGTAGCTTTACACGACCTCATTAGTCTCGCGTCGGCAAACAAGTATGAGATTTTTGGAAACAAGATCATTGAGAAAAATCACTTTTGGTCCCATTTAACTTACCCCCTGATGATTTTAGTCCCATTAGACTCACTTTTAGTCCCAAATCGACATTTTTCACCAAAAATAGTCCCATAGGACTTGGAAACTGAAACTCCGTTAAAAAACTAATGGAAACCGTTACTGAAGACCAATATGGTCCCATAGGACACCAAAGCTAGATTTTTAACAACAAAAATAGTCACATAGGACACCAAAGTTAAACTTTTAACCAAAAATGATCCCATTATTCTAATATTGTGGATGTCCCACTTGAAAACTAAAAAAAATCTATGTCCTTCAAATATTTTTCTAAAAATATCTTTTTCCAGTGCATTTTATTTCACTAAAACAAATTTTCTTACTTAAAATATTTAGAAAAACAAATAATTTTCCTATATTATTTTAGTTCAAATCACTTCTTGATTTTGAAAATACAAATAATTACAAAAACCACATTTACGTATTGGAAATATGTAGTTCAACTATCAATAAAATAAAAAAGTTTACGATATTAAATAATTTCATAATTTTTAAATATAGGAATTATTTTTAAAAAGTTTAGAAAAATACTATTAAAAATATTTTAGTATAGTTAAATTACAAATACTATTAAAATATTTTAGTAATGTTAACCTAGCTCACATTTTTTTTACTTTTTTATTTTCAAATATTATATTTTTATTTTTTATGTTTTTAAATCAAACTTTACATTTCCACAAAAAAAAAAATCAAACTTTACATATACATACATACACTGGGTTATATGAGACCAGTATCCTGGGGTAAAAAAATAGGGACCCCCCCAAAAAAAAAATTACATATACACATACATGCACTGTGTTATATATGCATGTATTTAATCTTTTTTTTCGTATTACGCATTCAAAAAAACAAATTTAATTAACATCTACTTTTAAAAGTTATTTTTCAGAAAATTTAAATTTTATAACTTGAGTTATAAATTTTATCATTTATTTTACTTTGTTAATTTTCTAATTAAAATAAATGATACATGTATTTCATCTTTTTTTTATTACATATTCACAAAAAAAAATTAATTAACATCTATTTCTAAAAATGATTTTCCAGGAAATTTATTTTATATAAGTTGAATTATAAATTTTATCATTTAATTTACTTGTCAATTTTTTTAATTATAATAAATAAAAAAATAGTAACTAAAATGATAATATATTTTTTAAAATAGATATTAGTTATATTTAGTTTTTAGAGTAAAATTCACTTTTGGTCCCATTAGACTGAGCACCTGATGATTTTAGTCCCATTGTTCTCACTTTTAGTCCCAAATCACAGGTTTGACTTTTAATTTGACAGGTTTGACTGTTAATTTTTTAACGGTAGGACCATTAGTGAGACAAGAAAAATCTTATAGGACTACTTTCAAGACATGAGATTAAAATTATCAGGGAGTAAATCTAATGGGACCAAAAGTGAATTTTTCTCCAAGATCATTAAATACATTTGCACCCCTTCTTCCAAACTTTTATCTAGGTTGGGCTTTAGAAACCCTTTTGCGGCCTATGACCGCACGAGTTTATGATCTTCTGAAAAAGCGCCCATGTAAAGAAAGCATGGTTTAAGATGATTCAGTAAATTAATATAACTCGAAGACAAAATCTTTGAGAGTTGCTCATGTTCATTAGCCACAACTGATGAGCTTGTCATATCCTTTTCAACTTGCACCCAGGATTCTTGTATTCCCAATTTGCTTGTCATAGAAATTCACCAATCACATAAATAGCAAAAGAAAGTCCTCTGCAATTATTGGCAAATTTTTCTCCCAATTGCTTCAACTCTGGAGGGCAATTAGTTTCATGTTGACATACCTTTTTATGAAGAAGGTTCCAATTGTCATACTTGTTTAGAAGACGCATTCGATGATGCGAGCTACTTCATCCTACATAATCAGCTACGTTTGATTCTCTAATCATCACTATGACCCGGCTTCCATTTTCGTAATTGAGAAAAAAAATATGTTTGTGTCAGCTCTTGCCTTAATATTCCACATATTATCCAACACTATCAAATATCTCTATGCCACTTAAAATTTGATGTAAATTCACAACTAATTCATCATTTCTCCCTCGAAACATCTCATTCATAAGTTTTCCAAAGAATTCATCAAATGTTACAGTCTTGTACCGAGACCCATGCACGATTGTCAAAATGGTAAGTAATTAAAGAATCATCATAAATATTTCGAGCATGAGTTGTCTTGCCAATGCCCCTACGCCAACAATGAAAGTGACCTGAAGTTAAATTGTTGCCTAGTGAGCTGATCCTTTAATTGAATAGAGTCTTGGCCGATTCCCACAAGGATGTTCTATAGATCTGGATCCATCCTTGACAAGTTTGCATCTCATGATGAATAATTATGATCAGATCTTCTCAATCTCTTCCTTGATCATCATCCATGATGATCTTCTCAATCGCTTGCGAGCATAATCAAATTCTCCAACTACTTTCTGCAAGCCCCTCACTCTCACAAACACACAGATTTGTCAGGTCAAGTGATGTTTATGCACAGTTCTCAAAAGAGATTCCTATATAAAAAAAGATCTTAGAGTGTGAGACTCAACCTCTTTAAACTTCCTTTTTATATGTAGGGGAAATTATTTTTTGCAACTCGTACTATGATCATCTCACGGGTTTGGTACCTAAACTTTTATTGTTAGAATTTTGTACCTAAACTTCGATGGATTGCTTGCAACCTCAGGCACGCGGCGTAATATTCCAACAAGATGCCATCATGTGCACAACACATGGGGGCAAAATTGTCAAATCATCTAAATTGATAAAAGTTTTTGTACTCTGCAACCAAAACTTTATGTTATTTATTAATCTGCAACTTAAACTTTTTACATTTTTCAACTTTGCCACCAACCTTCAAAATAAATAATATAAATTATATTAATAAATATGTATTTATCTCTTTATATTAGCAAAATATATATTTTATTAGTTAATATAAAAATATATTGATAAGTTAATTTATTAAAAAAATAAATCATTATATGATCGTTTTAAGTTAGTAAATTAAAGATATATTATAATAAAGTTTTAACATTCAAAATGCATTATAAAAATATTCAAAATTTTATTATTAAATATTTTTAAAACTTTCATATTTGAAGTTGTCGTATGTTTATTTATTTATTATTTTGTATTAAACGTATTATTTTTCAAAATTCTATGAAGTTACTTAATTAATAAAATTCATATTAACCCAAAAAAGATAATAATAAGAATTTTCAGTGTGCATTATTAAATGTTAATAAAAATTATTATTATTATATATTTTAAATTTATTAAACATAAAATTTGCATAAATTATTTATTTTTTATCCCCTTTTCATTTCTACTTTATTTTTAAAAATTCTATAAAATAAATTAATCGTTAGAATTCAGAATTTAACAAGAAAGATAAAATTAATATTTTTTATCATACATGAATTATAATAGTTTTTAAATTTTTGGGAACTAAAATTATTGTATAATTAACTAAAAAATCATAATTTATTTTAACAATTTGAATTATTAATATGTATTCTTATATTAATTCTTAATATTAAATATACATTTTGTGAATAAAAAGAGATAAATACATCTTTATTAATATGATTATTACTTATTTTGAAGTAAGGTGGAAAAGTTCAAATGTAAAAAGTTTAGGTTGCAAATTAACAAATAACGTAAGTTTGGGTTGCAAAGTGCAATAACTTTTACCACTTTAGATGATTTGACGATTTTGTCCTCATCTGTTGCGCACGTGATGGCATCTTGTCGGAATGTCTGAGGTTGCAATTTAAAAATCCCGCAAAGTTAATGTACTAAATTCCAACAAAAAAAAAATTTAGATACCAAATACGCAAAATGGCCTTATTTGTATTGCATCAATAATTCATATTAATTACTTGTTGTAAATTGAGACTCAACCTCTTTAAAGACTCAACCAATCGAGCTTTTTGCTCTTGACCATTTTTTCCAAAAAATCATTTGGTAGTGTGATTGTATGTTGGACCTAAAACTAATTTAAAATATCCAATATTGTAAAAGATATAGTTCAATAGTCCCAAAAGTAAAAGAAATCTTATTAGTGCATCCACCATACTACATGAGATTATAATTCTTCTTCAAATACCCATAAATACCTCATTTTCCTTCATTTTCTAATTCCATAAGTTGGCAATCTCATTGATTTACCATCCCTTGAGGGAAAATTAGGAGCTGAAATCATGCACGAGTCTAGAACCCCCCGATTCCCCCATCCGATTCAGTGGAAGCTAGAAACAATAATTTGCAAAAGTATTCGACATGTGTAAGATACGGTGGTCTCAAGTAGTTTGATCCTTATTTTGAAAGGAGATGAAAGAAGGCAAAAGGTGTCTCGTGAGTTGGACATGCTCATAGTACGAAGAATGGCATGCATCGATTGAAAATACTATTCTACATTAGTTGCTTTAATTCTTCCTCTATCGATCCTCTATATGTTCCTCCTTCAGGGAGTAGTCGTACCTCTCTTTGTTGACAATCTTATGCTTTCTTTTTTAGGGAGGGATAAAGTTTTATACCATTCTACATCCAACAACCAACAAAAGGGAAAAAAATTGACCCTAGTTTCAGTAAGCTCTACTATTCAACTTTATGTTCAATTATTCAACTAGACCTTTACCCATAAAAAGAAAAGAAAATGTGATACTGACTCTTGAATCACAAAAAATGCAGTTTATACTAATAGGCAGCAACAAATGTTTTTCCTTTCTCTTAATTATGCTTCATATTACTGTAAAAAGAATTAAAGCAAAAATAGCATATGTAACAACATCAATAAAGATAAAGGTGTGAAAAACATATTATGTGGATCTTGACTTTCTTAAAGCGTACAAATACCTATCCAATTATTGCATTCTCCTTATATTTTTAACGCTCACCACCATAAACACCAAAAATTCTTTAATTTAGAGTCAATGTGAAAAGTGAAGGTTGAACGGGGATTATGAGATCTAATTTTAGTTCAGCAGATATCTTATTGCACGTTAATTTTTTCATTTCTTAAAAATACCATTCCATGTTTATATTTGGTGTTGTGCATGTTGGTACTGATGTTTATGCCTATCTTTATGAACAAGTTGTGAGCTAGCACATTATATTTTGCATATTCAGTTATTAGCGATAAACTCAACAATTGTTTTGTGTAAAAATATTTGTGCGAACGACCGAACCTCGTAGTTTAAACTACCAAGTCCGGTTGTTTGAACTACCAATAGTCGTTTGAACTATTGGGACATGGTAATGATCATTCGAACTACCGTCCAAGTAGTTCAAACGACTTCGCACTATCGATGGTCGTTTGAACTGCTGTCCCAGTAGTTCGAATGATCATGTCTGTAGTTTTAACAATAAAAATACATACAAATCAAAAAATACACATAAAATACACCCAAAAATATACACTCGCATAAAAACACACACGTACAAAACCACATGCAAACCAAAAAATACACATATGAGCACACTTGTCGCCTAGAAACATACACGCGCACAAAAAATGCACGCACGTAGAAACACACACATACACTCACAGAGAAAACACTTACATGTACATTACCACACAAACAAATATAAAAAATTGGAGAAGAGAAGAGAAAACATACCATATCGAGACCTTTTGAATTGGAGAATTTGGGTGAATTATTGAATTTGAAAGGAAATAAGAAAAAACCCATTAATTTTGAAAAGAGAATTGTATGGTTACTCGTGGAAGTTTACAAAAGGTTGAAGTCAAAGACCATTTCTTATAATTGTTCGGGTCAAAAGATCATATTTGTATTATTTGACATATATGACTGAAAGAATCGAGGACCCTCCTATATTTTCAAGCTTCTGGTTGCGGGGCATAAATGTAATAATAGGGCAATACAAACGTAGATCGGTCAGAAATCATTCTACCTTCAGGGTTCACCTTCTCCCCATTTTTCATATGCTTTTAAATTACTGTCACAATTCCTTGATCATTCCCCTCGTCCAAGACTTTTCCATTTCTCATTATTAAGGTGAAAAAAGAAGAAGCCAAAAAAATAATTTTATCAATACTTTGCACAATCTTTCTCAAATACCTTACATTTTCTTGAAAAACTTTTGGTTTAATTAGTTCTAAACCCTCAGCCCGGGTGATTTTGATTAAAATTTAAGCGACTATTCGTATCAATTTGAGGCATTTTTCCTGGGACCCTCAATTTGATCATAATTTAACGGTATTTTTATGTTTTTAATTCCCTGTTATATTTCAAATTTTGGGCAATTTGAATTTATTTCTTGGAAAAGATTGGCGCAAAGGCATTCGCTTTTGTCTGACTCTGGTGTTATCCTGTGGATGTTAATGTTAAAAGGGAAAATAGTTTGTCGTAACGAATGTGTGATTCTGAAGAAAGCAATTATCTGGGCTGCTGAAATTTTTGATGGAGAGCAGTAATGGAGGAGATGATCAGGCTTCTGGATGGATGCAAGTCAAAAAGGTTAATTTCGCACACACACTTTTGTTAGAGAGGTCAAAGAATGAATTGTTTCTTTATATTTGATGGATTAAAATTTGCATTTATATTTTGTTGCTATGTATATAATGGGCAGAAAATTTGTGGATTGATGCTTTTTTTTTTCTCTATTTCTTTGTGTTAAGAATTGAATATTTAGACTTGAGTTTGTTTGAATGGTTAATCACATGGAGAGGCTGTAGTAAGTGATGGCTGAGGACTATCATAAAATTGATCTGGACTGAAGTTTCCTATTAAAATTCGTAATATTTGGTGGAATGAGTTATTTATTTCTTTACATTTGACGAATTTTATATTCTGCAATAGAAAAGCACAATGTGGCTTTGGACTTGAATAACCAGCTCTAAAATGATACATTTGTCTCTCAAAATATCTTGTTTCTGATTCACTTGTTTTTGGGGTTGAGATTCCAAGTATCATGGAATGAATGTGTGTAAAACTCCAATTTCGTTGATGGTTTTGTAGTTTACTTTGTTAAAGTTGTGTAACTGGCATAATCACAGTTCATCCCCCTATCCCTTAACTTTCTCTCGCTGCACTAGTAATTTTATTAATTCAATGCCTGCTTCCCTTTCTCTTTTAAGCATATCCAGGTTTTGTCTGTTGATATGTTCAAGCTAATGACAGAATGTAGGAACCTTACTTTTGTGATCTTTATGACTTTTTTATAGCTTCACTATGTTCTTTTGAGTCATTTCATGAACTTTCTTGCCCAGAAACACAGAAGCAATTTGAAGTTCTCATTACATGGTTGGGTTGAAGGGCTCTCTGGAAAACAGAGGTCTAGCAAGCTAAACAATCCTCCTTCATTGAGTCAAATATTGGAGAGTAACATAAACGAAACCCAACCTTCCAATGCAAGTAAAGATTGTGCTACGCACGACGTGAGTAATGCTTCCAACCCCACTTCCATCTCTACCGAGGATGAGGCAGTTGATCATTGCCTTGATAAATGTGTTGTTAGTCAAAATAATGAAAACTTAGGCTCGTCTCATTTGGAAGCTTCAAATACTATAGATCCTAGACATAATTTAGTTGTCAATCAAGAAAATACTCACAAAGATAATGTCCTTCCAAAAATCAAGTGGGGTGACTTGGATGAAGGAACACTTATACATTATGGCAAAGCTCCTGGAGGTGGATTTAAGTTTGGGGAAATCGAAAATCATAATCTGGTTTCCGTGAAGGCCGAGGATACTGATGAAGATCAGGTTCATCCAAAGTCTCATTCTTTGTCTCCGAGGACTACATCGCTCGAAGAAACCGCTAAAGAGGTGAATGAAGTGTTTATAGAAGATGTTAAAGAGCAAATTACTAGTGAGAAAATAGTTAGTCAGAGTACTGATATTTCTGGTTTTCCGGAAAATGACGACACCTACGACCAATCTGGGAAAAATATTGCATGCACAGACAATGAAGAAGCAGAAATGACGACATCAGCTAATTTATTATCTGAATCAGGTTGCTCAGATGTTTCTGTTGTACCACTTATTGATTCTGGTTCAAGCATGGGGACGACTACCCTATGTTCTGACATATTATTACCAGAGAATAGTGAACCTGGAACTAGTGGAGAAAAAGATCAAGAAATTAAAGCAAATTATGATGATTTAGTGGATGCCCAGAATACAGATGTTAACAATACAGATGACACAGGTGAAAGCAAAGAAAGATTTAGAGAACGCCTTTGGTGCTTTCTCTTTGAAAACCTTAACAGGGCTGTAGATGAACTTTATCTTCTCTGTGAACTTGAATGTGATCTTGAGCAAATGAAAGAGGCAAGTCTTGTTCTTGAAGAAGCTGCATCAGACTTTAGAGAACTAAAGTGTAGAGTTGAAAAGTTTGAGAAAATGAAAAGGTCCTCGTTTCATGGAGCTGATGGGTCTCCAATGGTAATGCAGTCTGATCATCGCAGACCACATGCCCTCTCATGGGAGGTCAGCATTCTTGCTCCTTGGGAGGCAAATGCAATGTCATTTATATTTTGAAG
This sequence comes from Rehmannia glutinosa, assembly GCA_016081115.2. Classification (NCBI taxonomy): domain Eukaryota; kingdom Viridiplantae; phylum Streptophyta; class Magnoliopsida; order Lamiales; family Orobanchaceae; genus Rehmannia; species Rehmannia glutinosa. The sequence goes on along the minus strand of JABTTQ020001821.1, from coordinate 274,334 downwards.
ATTTAACTATTTCCGGATTCTTGCTCCTCCTTGATGTGATGCACCTATTTTATACTTGTATTACTAATAATTAAATAACCAAAATTAAAAATTAAAAGTTCTCAGGGAAAGAGTAAGTTAAAATTTTGTGATCTTCTTTTCTCCAGCCATGCTAAGTGCATCACTCAGAAATTTGATCAATGTCTAGTCTCTTTCAAAATTCTATACCTTCACATTTATCAATGCTCATTTAGAAATAGTATTGCTTAGCAAAATACATATTGATTTCTAAAATGCTTTTAGTTATTTAGCCGTACATACATATAACAACTTTTTACTTTTGAGTATTGAGGGTTTTATTAGTTAAACTTCAACCATGATTCTTAAAAAAGTGTAAAAGAGATGAATGCATACATGATAGTTGTTTGTGTATGTCTCTGTCAACGGTCTTTATGAAATTCTGAATTTTATTTGTAGCTAATTACAGAGACAATTGTCATCAATTTCGACACACTGCTCAGTGTTTATTTATTTTCTTAAGATCTTACTGTTGTACTGTGAGGGCAGGTCCGTCGAATGACAACTTCACCACGCAGGGCGGAGATTTTGTCTTCATCTCTTGAGGCTTTTAAGAAAATACAACAAGCTAGAACTAGCGAACGTGCCAGCAATTCTGAGAATCTAGGGTCTGATTGCCGTATCGGAACAAGGGATATTTTGAACCTGGAGAAGTGTGCCAATAAACATGATTTAGTGGGTGATTCTGAAGAATTAACAGTAAATGAAACAAAACAGACTGGAGTCTCAGATATATCTCAGCGCACAACTCAAGAAAAGAAAAACCTCGACTCAGGTAAATCAGGTTCTGCAGCATCTAGATTACCTCAGAAAGAGGGTTCTGTTGCCTGTGTCAATGAAAAGAGCAATATCGAACTGCACGGATCTGCTTCTGAGGCAGAGAAGTACCTTCATAAGAAAAAGAAAACCTTAGCGGAACACACTGGTGAGAGAAATCTGAAATCAGCTGATCCCTTGAGAAGACATATTCCTTTTCCTGAAAGAGAAAGAGAAAAGAGAAATGGGAACTCCGGTAACTCCATGGATGCTTGGAAAGAAAAAAGGAATTGGGAGGACATACTTGCATCTCCTCATCGTGTATCTTCGCGTTTCTCTTATTCACCAGGCATGAGCAGGAAAAGTGCCGAACGCGTTCGTGTTTTACATGATAAACTTATGTCTCCTGAGAAGAAGAAAAAATCAGCTCTTGATCTTAAAAAAGAAGCAGAAGAAAAACATGCCCGGGCCACTAGAATCAGATCTCAACTTGAGCATGAGAGAGTTCAAAAGCTTCAACGGACATCAGAAAAACTGAACCGTGTTAATGAATGGCAAACTGTTCGCAGCACTAAGTTGCGAGAATCAATGTTTGCTCGCCATCAGCGGAGTGAATCTAGGCATGAAGCTTATTTAGCCCAGGTTGTGAGAAGAGCTGGTGATGAGAGCAGTAAAGTTAATGAGGTGCGGTTTATCACGTCATTGAATGAAGAGAACAAAAAGCATATATTGCGCAAAAACTTCAGGATTCTGAGTTGAGGAGAGCAGAGAAACTTCAAGTAATAAAAATAAAACAGAAAGGGGACATGGCTAGGGAAGAAGCTGTTTTGGAACGTAAAAGGCTCATTGAAGCCGAGAAGTTGCAGCGCCTTGCCGAGACTCAACGAAGAAAGGAAGAGGCTCAAGTGAGAAGGGAAGAAGAAAGGAAAGCATCAAGTGCAGCACGTGAAGCCAAGGCTATGGAACAAATGCGTAGAAAGGAGATTCGAGCCAAAGCTCGGCAGGAGGAAGCTGAACTCTTGGCTCAGAAATTAGCTGAAAGACTCAGTGAAAGTGAACAGCGGCGGAAATTTTATCTAGAACAAATTCGGGAAAAAGCATCAATGGATTTCAGGGATCAATCTTCACCTTTATTTCGACGCATTGCAGTTAAAGAAGGCCAAGCCCAAGGTAGATCAACTCCACACAGTAATGGAGATGATAATTTCGCCAACGACAGCAGTTGTGCTTCAGGCTCTGGTATCTTAACCAGTGAGGCATTGCAACACTCACTAAAACGAAGGATCAAAAAAATCCGACAAAGACTTATGTCACTGAAACATGAATTTCCTGAGCCTTCAGCTGGACTTGAAAGTTCTAGTCTTGGATATAGGACTGCTGTCGGAACTGCAAGGGGAAAAATTGGTAGGTGGCTTCAGGATTTGCAAAAACTTCGCCAAGCGAGAAAAGATGGTGCTGCTAATTTTGGACTGATAACTGCTGAAATGATCAAGGTAGGCCAACTTCTTTGCAAGTTTTGCCTGAATAAAAGTCGTTTCTTGTTTTGTCTTGTTCTTGGAGTGAGTTATTCGTTGCTTTTCACATATTTTCTTATGTCTCTTTGTTTTGTTTATTTAGTTCTTGGAGGGAAGGGATGCTGAGTTGCAGGCTTCTCGCCAAGCTGGTCTGCTTGATTTTATTGCTTCTGCCCTGCCAGCTTCTCACACATCTAAACCTGAAGCTTGCCAGGTTACCATATACCTTTTAAGGCTTCTGAAGGTAGTGTTGGCAACGCCAACAAACAAATGCTATTTTCTTGTACAGAATCTCTTGCCTCCAGTCATCCCAATGTTAGCAGCAGCACTTGAGAACTATATTAAGATGGCGGCGTCATTGAATATCCCTGGTCCAACTAATTTTATCTCAAGTAAAACGTCAACTGGAAATTTTGAGTCAATTTCTGAAATTGTGGATGGTTATCTATGGACTGTTGCAGCAATTATTGGTCATGTAAGCTGTAATGAATACCAACTTCAGATGCAAGATGGTTTGATAGAGCTTATTATTGCATACCAAATTATTCACAGGCTGCGAGATCTTTTTGCGCTTTATGATAGGCCACAGGTGGAAGGTTCACCTTTTCCTTCATCTATTCTCCTAGGTATTAATTTCTTGACAGTTCTGACTTCCAAATTCAGAGAATCATCTTCAATAAACTGGGATTCTTTTCCTAGTGATGCTATGCAAGGAAGTGAACTTGGACAGATAAAATTTCCCGGGTCTGCCAATTTAAGCGAATCTACTGTAGATGGCAAGCTCGTTTTGCCAAGAACTGGCAGCTTACCTACAGATTTGCCAGATGTACCAGAGGGTAGACCACTCGATGAATTTTCAAATAATCAAGGAGCAAGTAGTCGAATTCTCATTTGTGATAACTCTCACGATGTTGAGCTTACTGCTTCTAAGATCCAGACAGTAGATGTCGTGGATGAGTCACTTAGCGCTCCAGTAGAAGATAAACATCAGTGTCCTGTTACTCAGAAGGATAGAAATAACTCTATAAGCAATAGTACAGAACAAAAAAATGGAAATGGCTCCGGCTTAAAGCAGCCTGCAACATTTCTTCTTTCAGCAATGTCTGAGACTGGCTTAGTTTGTCTTCCTTCCATGTTAACTGCTGTGCTATTGCAGGCCAATAACCGGTTGTCGGCTGAACAGGTTAAGTCAGCATCCCTCTTTTACATGCATACCGTAGTTTATTAGTAATTGTTTGCACAAATTCTTTTTCCTGTTCCTTACGACTTGTCAGTAATTTTATACATGGATGTAGCCCAAATGGCCAAACCACGTTACATCTTTGTCTTCTTTCTCTCTTCAAAGTAACATGGTACTAGAGCAGGTTTGATCTTGCAACAAATTCCTTGTTATTTTCTTCATAGCAGATGTTCATTCCGTGCGTATTATCTTGGTTATATCTCTTTTAAATTGTCTTGGCTTATTCCACGTTAGAGTTGCATGATGAGTCATTTCGTCCCCTCTTTATCTCACCATGGATCTTCAACCACAAAAATACAGTTCATCCAATCGAGGATTTTCTAGGTGTCATCCATGTTATTCCCATGTTCAACTTGTGGGGGAGTGTTGAGAATCAAAAAACCAATTAAAATAGTTTTGATTATTAATAGTGCAATTCTTGGGAATGCAGAAGATTTGATTTCATGTAAATTGATATGTGTGGTTTTTCCATAAATGTATTTTACACGTCTAGTAATTTTTTGTATAGTTGATATTGTAATGGTGAATATAAGAGAGAAATGAAATTGTTAGTAGTCTTTGGGCATTTTGTACGTGGACATAGGCCAAATGGCCGAACCACGTGTATCTTTGTCTTCTTCTTTCTCCCTTCAAATTTTAACAGAATATTTGTAATGATGTAAAGTTTGTGTTCATTGTGTTTTCAGATATAAGATTCTTTTTTCAGCCACACATGCACGAGTCTGTGATGTACACACACAATCCATAGATGTATGACATGTCATTTTTGGCATCTTCAACAAACACAAGACTTTGATATTATTTATTGTTAGCTTTCTCTCTTCTGGCCTTGACTCAATTTCTATCAGTTTCTTGTTGCATTTCCAAACAATTTTTCTACAGAGAAATGGTTGAATGTTCTAAAAGAAATTGTACGGCTTAACAAAGCAGAATTTTAACTTTATTGGACTAAGAAGTAACAAATCTGAACTTCAGTTTTAGGTTTTGCTGGCTTGGTAGATAGCATTGACTATTGAGTTGGTACGGGCAATTATCATCCTCAGTTCTCCTTTATCTATATTTATTGAGAATTTCTCACGTGGGCCATTGTTATTTTCATAAAATATATGTGTATGTGTGATAAAAGTAAAGTTCTCGTTTAAGATATAATCTTATATTTTCCACTATTTGGCACTAAATAATTTTTGCTGAACCATATGTTTCAGAGCTCGTATGTCCTGCCATCTAATTTCGAAGAAGTAGCTACTGGAGTTCTGAAGGTGTTGAACAATGTGGCTCTAATAGACATAACTTTTATCCAGAAAATGCTGGTAATTTTCCTCGCGGGGTTGCTTTTAGTTAGATAATGACCAATATCCCTGGCTCTATTTCTTCACAACTTTGACTCATTTCTATTTTCCTTTCTCGTTTTGATTCAAAGTCGATTATTTTTTTCTCCTAAATCAATTTCAGGCTCGGCCAGACCTCAAAATGGAGTTCTTTCACTTGATGGGTTTTATCCTATCTCATTGCACAAGCAACTGGGGAGTAGCCACTGATAAGGTAAACCTGCACTTGTTTTTGTTAGTATCAATTGCCATATAAAGTGGACATCCTACTAGATGCATGCGTGCTTATTGAATATTTTGTTTGTTCTTGTAATGTTTATAGAGTTGAAGATGTGTCTTTATTATAATTTATATATCCATAACTAAATTTTTCTGCCTAATTCTTAAATGAAAATGCCCCCCCTCCTGTTTGGATTTTGGATTTTAGCTCGTAAATTAGACTCAATCCTGATTACTGACTTTTGAGGATTGAGTCAATTTAAAGATGTCAAACCTTATGAACCTTAAATCTACTCTTTCCCTCCCCCCAACCACTAAACATTCCCACCTCCATCTATCTCTCCCTTTCATATCCCCCCTCTCTCCCCCCTCTGCCTCTTGTTCGCTTCCTCCTCACAATTTGTTATTGCCTCGTCCATGTGATCTCTTACTCGCCAATGTTGTGCATCGTCTCCTCTCTTTATTTTCCCTTTTCTCCCTATCGTGGCATTTATTTCAATATTTCCTGCCATATCCTCCCTCCCTTCTTCGCCCACCATCTCTTCTCCATTGCCTCCACTCTGCTGCCCAACCTCTCCTCTTTGCACCCTCCCATGCCATCATCTCTTCCTCACTTCCCTCTCTCTCCCCTTTGCTACCCACCTTATCCACCATTTCACCTTCTTCTTGTCCTCCCCTCTCACCCTTATCTTCCCCTTTTCCCCACTCAGGCGAAAAGAGAAGCAATGATTGAAAAAGGAAAAGGAATTGAGAGAGAGTAGAAAAAGAAGAGAAAAGAAATACAATCAGAAGACGCGGTTAAAAGAGAAAGAAGAAGCCGAGCGACTTCCTCATGTTTTGCAAAAAAACGTGCTGTCTGAAATTAAAAATTGTACTTCTATTAAGTTTCAAAATAAAATGTTTCACGAGTTTGGTAAGTAGTCGTTAGTTTTAATTTGTTGTCATCAAAAGTGGTGATAGCTAAGTTTGGAATCTGGTCATGAAGATGTCCAACAATTCTTAATTGTGATACTATTAATTATTAGGGATAATTAAAAAAAGTACCCCTGAGGTTTGACCTAATTACAAAAAATCCCAGCTAACATTTATAATTACAAAAAGTACCCTCGAGGTTTGATTAGTGTTAAAACTAAGGGGTAAACTGCAATATTTTTATAAATACGAAGGGGGATTTTGAAATGATTTTTGCTTACGAAGGGTTTAAATGCTAGACAAAATGAAATCTCAGGGGTATTATTTGTAATTTTGAAAGTTAGGTGGGTTTTTTTGTAATTAGGTCAAACCTCAAGAGTAATTTTTGTAATTATCCCTAATTATTATTCTGTACAAAATTAATTTTATTCATCTTCCGAAGACACTTTCCCCAGTTTTTAAATTCCACTCGTACAACACCAGAAGAATTAAGTCAACAGTTCAGTTTTTTTGACAATTGCAAGAATAGTTGTTAGTCTAACAAGTATTAGTTGGCCAAAAATTAAGGCAAAAGCAAGCCACCATGGGCTGATCTTTTGGGCTCAAGTCACTAATCTTTTCATCCACATACAGTTTCCTGGTTTATGTATACAATAGCTACATTTACACACCCTCTTAAGTTTCAAATTTTATTGAGGTTACTTTGATCAGCAAATATAAGGACAACTGGATTAGTGGCAAAACAGGAAGTTCACAAAATTTTTGGTAATGTTTTCGTCTTTCATTAAAAACCTCAACAGTTAGGGAAGTTTTTTTATATGTGGTAAACTCTAGAGGAGGTTTCTGTATTAGGAAACAAAAGGAGTTGAAAATTTAGCGGGGAGGTATGTGTAAGTATATCTAAGAATATGTTTTTAATGGAATGAATATCTTTATACCGTGTAAAATGAATCATAAGAAAAGTTTTTGCGTTTGATGCTGTATGAAGATCCTTTTCGTTTCTATTTCATTATTTCTTGTTTTTTTATGTTTTCTTTTGTTAGGTATATCATCTAATTTGTCTTTGGTGTATTCATTTCTTTCTATCTTCCTTCTTTCTCGTATAGTCAAAGTCCTACGTCTTGTAGGGTCTTACATCATTTCTGAGAGTGAAAATCGATTATATGTTGCTGCTCTTTGACAGCCTTCGTGATGAACCACGTGATTATTCTGTATTTGGTTATGTGATTCCCGTCTCTTGATTGACTCTCTTAACAAATCTCGTCTAAATTCTCTGCATTTCTCAGATTGGTACGCTCTTGCTTGAATCTTTGTCACTTCTCGGTTATTTTGCATTGTTCCACCGTGAAAACCAAGCTGTTCTTCGCTGGGGAAAGAGCCCTACTATCCTTCACAAGGTCAGTCTATTGAACATCTCATATAACAATTACAAAAACTACCCCTGAGATTTGGGGTAATTACAAAAAACCCCAAAGAAGTTATAAAAATACAAAAAAAAAAAAAAAAACTGAGGTTTGATTTTGTCTTAAATATAAGAACGTAATTGTAATATTTTTACAAATGCAAAGGGGGTGTTTAAAATGATTTTGCTTATGAATGAAGCAAAGTGTAATATAGAAATTAGAATCAAATCTTAAGGGGATTTTTGTAATTTTCAAATGCCTCTGGGTTATTTTGTAATTAGGCAAAAAAAATTTTTTGGTCCTTTAACTTACACCACTTTGACATTTCATCCTTTTTCCTTTTACTTTTGACAAATAGTCCTTTTTCTCAACAAAAAATTGAGATTTGGTCCTCTTACCTGCTATAGCAGGTTATTTTGACCTATTGAGCTGATGTGGCATTTTTATTTTTAAAGTTTTTAATTTTCATTTAAAAGCAATATTTAAATCTTATATGGCATCCTAATTGGCTTAAATGATGGAAAAATTAATTAAATAAAAGATTTTATTTGAAAAATCTGAAAATATTATCTAAAAATTCTGAAAGTTGTTTTACTAAAATTAAAAATTATTTGAATTTTTGTAACAAACTTATAAAAAATAAAAAAAAAAATATTTTAAAATCTAAAAAATAAAGTATATAAAATCTGATAGTTTTTGTAAAAAACTAAAAATAGAAAAAAGTCGAAATTGTTTTAAAAGTACAAAAAATAAATATGAAAATTGTCAAAAAAAAAACTATAATCTGTTTTTAAAAAATCTGAAATTTATTTGAAATATTATAATCTATTTGAAACGTTGAAAATTGTTCAAAAAGTGAAAATTTGTCTAAAAATCTGAAAATAGATTAAAAACAAAGACTGTTTGAAATTTTTATAAAAAAAGTATCTGAATTTTTTTATAAAATAAAAAATATATAGAGTAAAAACTTAGAATTGTTTTAAAAAAACTATAAATTATTTTTCAAAAATCTAAAAATTATGCCAAATATGTAAAAAAAATCTGAAAATCAAAGGAAAAAAATCTGAAATTTGTTTAAAAATTAGATTATTTTATTTATTTGGTGTAATTGTCGAATGTTTTTTAAAAAATAATTCATATTGTTTTTAAAATTTTTAAAAGTCTTACTTTTAATCCATTTTCAGATTTTTAGACAATTTTAATTTTTTTTTTAATTTTATATTTTAATATTTCAAATAATTGTTAGATTTTTAACAATTTTTTTAGTTTTTTAAACGAATTTCAGATTTTTAAACATGTTTTAGTTTAATAACAACTTTTTCAAAATAATTTTGAGTTTTTCTATTTCAAAAATAAAATAATTTTCAATATTTCAAATAAGTTTCAGATTTTTTCAAACATTTTATATTTTTTTTAACAACTTTCGTATTTTTTTTGTAATTTTAAAATAATTTCGATATTGTTTTTACTATTTTTAGTTTTTTAAAGAAATTATCAAATTTTAGATATTTTAATTTTTAGATTTTAAAATGGTTTTTTGAATTTTTTAAAACTTTGTTACAAAAAGTCAAATAATTTAAAATTTTGTTAAAACAATTTTCAGAATTTTTAGATAATATTTTCATATTTTTCAAATTTTTTGTTTCATTTAATTAATTTTTCCATCATTTAGGCCATATAGGATGCCATGTAAGATTTAAATATTATTTTTTAAATGAAAATTAAAAACTTTGAAAATAAAAATACTACATCAGCTCAACAGGTCAAAGTAACCTGCTATAGCAGGTAAGAGGACCAAATCTCAATTTTTTGTTGAGAAAAAGGACTATTTGTCAAAAATAAAAAGAAAAAGAATGAAATGTCAAAGTGGTGTAAGTTAAAGGACCAAAAAAAAAAATTTGCCTTGTAATTAACCCAAACCTCAGTGGGGGTTATTTTAATTTTCCCTTTCATATATACCTCATATGTCTAATAAGAGAGAAAACTAACTAGGCCCTGAAAAACAGGTGTGCGATTTGCCATTCGTGTTCTTCAGTGATCCCGAATTAATGCCCGTATTGGCGGGTACATTAGTAGCCGCCTCGTACGGATGTGAACAGAATAAAGCTGTTATTCAGCAAGAACTCAGCATGGACATGCTTCTCCCGTCTCTTAAATCATGCAAAAGCAGTGACTATTCAGCCGAATCGAATCAGATGGGTCCTGAAAGAAAAGCTCAGGCCGATGCGTCTCAGAAATCGAATCGGAACAATTCAAAAAGCACTCGTGTTCTTCCCCAGAGAGGTGGCATTCCAGCTGGTGGTAATATCAGAACTCTCAAGATAAGAAATCAGAGAGACAGCAAAGTGGTGAAGCTTAGTGAGGAAGTGCATCTGGGCTCTGCTCAGTCTGCTTCTGAAACTTCCACCTTGATGTTGCACTCCAGATTTCCTGCAAGCTTCGTCGACAAAGCCCAACAGTTTTTCATGGCAGAGATTAATACAAGCAATAGTGAAATGGTTTGATTTGAACTCTTTTTTCCGAGGACTGCAGAAAGATACTCATTTCATTTCCTTCAGTAAGAAATATATATATATATATGTATTTTTTTTTTTTGAAATATAAGAATTGGTGAATCTGATACTTTTCATTTCTGAATATATTGAGCTTTTGGCTTGCAAATGTTAAAATGAAGTTAACAGAAAAGAGTGTGTGTGTGTGTGTGTGTGTGTGTGTGAGAGAGAGAGAGAGAAATTTTGAGAATTCATATATTTTCTAGTGCATTATAATTTAGAAAGAAATTTTCAGTGTATTCTACTTTTTTTCCTTTTTCCCCTTTTCTTTTGTTGAATACATAATATTCATGTCATCCGAATTCATATATTTGAAGTATTAATAATTACATCATTCAGATATCAAATACCAACATAGAATGTATAGTTCACTACTACTATCCACACTTGTGGAATTTGAATCTTGATGTAATCTAAAGACCTTTAGTCTTCGTGGATTGAAGCAGATTGGATAATAACAAGTAACCTTTAGATTTTTTTTATCCTAAGATTCTCTGTGTTTGGTTCGCCTTGGATATGACTCAGGTCAAAATACTATAGGCCTTGTATGGTTATGTTTACATGTATCATTTCCAGTTTCTAGTGTTGGAAAGTGGATTTTGAGAATTTATTGGTTTTCGTATGAAAACTGGAATTATGTTTGGATGAGAGAATAAGAATGAGTTTTATGTAGGTTTGAAAATGAGATTATGTTTAGTTGAGTTGTTTTGAAGTAGTATTTTATGTATATAATAATAATAAAAATTGATAGTGGTTGAATATTTTAATTGAATATACAATATTATATTGGTAAGATTGTAGTGGTGGGTTCCATTAGATAGATATAATTAAAAAAATAGAAATATTTTAAGTAGATAAGTTGGTAGTGAAGGGTCCCACATATATAGAATTGGGTTAAAAAATGAGAATGGTGATTGATGAGTGGTGTAGGGTAGTGTATAGGGTTGAGAATGAAAATTATATAAGTTTGAAATGTTGTTTTATGTAAAAAAATGGAAAATGAAAATGATGATTTTTATTGGAAAAATTTATAAACAAATATAATTCATTTCTATGAATAGTTGAAAATTGGAAATGGGACCTTGGAAACATAAACAAACAATGCCTAAGCATTTGAAAGCACTCAAAGTAGTCACATGAGCATATGACTTGAAAATTAATTATGTTATCTTTTGCTAATAAAATGAAATGCATCAGTAGTCCATTTTTTACTATATTTGATGTGTTATCATCAATTTTATTACTTTTTTTTTTCTGAAACCATTTTATTATTGAAATTGTGTGTTTAAGTAGTAAGACTCTGAAATTGTGTGTTTATTATTGAAGGATAAACCAAGCTTATATACACAATAGAAATCATCCTATTCTATTTAAAGTAGAAAATATATTCTAAGTAGAAGTCTAGAACATTAAATATCCTATAACTAATGTATACATATAAACTCCTTCTCAAGTTGGAGCATAGATATCTATCATGCCCAGCTTGTTACAAATATACGTGACCCGGGCTCCATTGAGAGCCTTGGTGAAGATGTCCCCTAATTGTTCCCCACTCTTCACATAAGCTGTAGAAATCAGATTTTGTTGAATTTTCTCACGAGTGAAGTGGCAATCTATCTCAATGTGTTCGGTTCTTTCATGAAAGACCGGATTTGAGGCAATGTGAAGCGCAACTTGATTATCACACCACAATTTGGAGGGAGCGGGAACCCCAAAACCAATATCAGATAGAAATTGTGAAATCCACACTACTTCACACGAAGCCTGTGCCATGGCTCGATATTCTGACTCTGCACTCGATCGTGATACCACATTTTGTTTCTTACTCTTCCACGAAACAAAGTTACCACTAACAGAAACACAATACCCAGTAGTAGATTTTCGATCAATTTTAGAACTCCTTGAAACTGCATCGATCGAAAAACACTCAATATTATTATGTTCGTGATTCTGATACAATATACCACGTCCAGGAGCACCTTTTAAGTAGCACAATATTTGCTCCAAGGCAGACCAATGATGAACTGTAGGAGAAGACATGGATTGACTTAAAGTGCTCACAGAATAAGCAATATCAGGATGTGTTACTGTAAGATAGTTTAGCTTTCCAACTAATCTCCTATAACGGTCAGGATCGTCAAAGGCATCACCATCCTTTGTAAATTAATGATTTGGAGGCATGGGAGTGTTGCAAGGTTTAGCTCCCAAATTTCCAGTTTCTGCTAACAGATCCAGAACATACTTCCATTGAGACAGAAAAATACATTTTTGACTCCTAGACACCTCAATTCCCAAGAAGTATTTCAAAACTCCCAAATCTTTAGTACTAAACTGATCTTGCAAAAATGTTTGTAAAGATAAAATTCCTTGCGCATCACTTCTAGTGATCACAATATCATGTACATAAACAACAAGTAGAATAATGCCAGAAGTAGATTGCTTATAGAAAACAGTATGATCACTCTTACTCTTTCTCATCTCAAACCTCTCTATTGACTGACTAAATTTCCCAAACCAAGCACGGGGGCTCTGCTTCAACCCATATAAAGACTTGCGAAGACGACAGACTTTCCCAGACTCCTCCTGAGCAATAAACCCAGGTGGTTGATCCATATATACTTTCTCAACAAGATCACCATGTAAAAAGGCATTTTTCATATCAAGTTGGTGCAAAGACCAATTGTTTATAGGTGCCAAGGAAATGAATAATCTAATAGGTGTTAACTTGGCTACTGGAGAGAAAGTGTCAGAGTAATCAATCCCATAGGTTTGGGCATAGCTTTTAGCTACCAACCGAGCTTTTAGACGAGCAACAGACACATGTGAATTAAACCTGACATCAAAGACCCACTTGCAGCCAACGGCTTTCTCGCCAAGAGGTAGCTCAGTTAGATCCCAAGTGCCATTCTCAGTTAAGGCATCCATTTCCGCAATCATTGTTGCTCGCCAGTCAGGATTGGATAGGGCCTGGCAGATGGATTTTGGAACTTGCACAGAATCAAGAGAAGCAATAAAAGAACAAGAGGTAGAAGACAATTGATTATACGTAACAGAAGATGAAATGGGATAAGTACATTGACGTCTACCTTTTCGAAGAGCAATGAGTAAATCGAGACTAGGAGTAGCAAGATCCAGTGACGGAGGCGATATTGGTGCATGACTAGGATCAGGAGGAAGAGGGCGTCTGGAATAGACATGAGTAATTGGTGGTCTAGGGTGAACCAACGGCAGTGGGGGCGGTATCGGAGGAGAAGCAGAAGGCAAATAAACTAACACCTCATCAGTTGCGTTAGAGCAAGGTGGTGAGGATGAGTCGTTGAAGAATGGGATGGTCTCATGGAAAGTGACATCACTAGACACTAAGTACTTGTTCAACAAAGGAGAAAAACATCTATACCCCTTTTGGAGACGGGAGTAACCCAAAAAAACACATTTTAAGGACTTAGGATCTAGTTGTCACGTGGGGACGAGCATCACGAACAAAACAAGTACACCCAAATATATGAGGTTCAACAGGAAACATGGGTTTGTTTGGAAACAAAATCTGGTGTGGTGTCTGATGCTGTAAAACAGTGGAAGACATGCGATTAATTAGAAAGCATGCAGTAGACACAACGTCTGACCAAAAATGTTTAGGGACATGAGTGTGAAATAAAAGAGCTCGAGCTGTTTCAAGAAGATATCTATTTTTTCTTTCAACAACTCCATTTTAGGGTGGAGTATCGACACAAGAGGATTGATGAAGAATCTCATTGTTGTTCATATATGATTGAAAAGATGAAGAGAAGTATTCTTTGGCATAATCGTTTCTCAAGATTTTGACCGAAACATTGTGTTGAGTTTTGATTTCAGCACAAAAAGATTGAAAATGCGATAGTAATTCAGCACGAGATTGCATAAAATATAGCCAAGTCATACGAGAGAAATCATCCACAAAAGTAACAAAATAACGAAATCCATTAGATGAAACTAAACATGGTCCCCAAACATCATAATGAACTAGCTCAAACCTATTACAAACTCTCTTATTTGTACGAGGAATGTAAGACAAACGATGGTGTTTAGCAAACTGACAAGAGTCACAATTAAAAGACGAAATACTATGAAACTGAGGGTATAACTTCTCGAGTAAAGGTGCAGAGGGATAGCCTAAACGACATTGGGCTTCAAAAAGAGTCAATGTGCTGGAACACGCTATGGTCGAGATATCGGGTTGTCCAAAATGTAGAGGCCTCATGAGTCACATCCTTTACCAATAGTGTTCTTCGTCGTAAGATCCTGAAAAACACAATGATCGGGAAAAAATGAGAAAGAACAGTTAAGAGACCGGGTGAGTTTGCTAACGGAGAAACAAGATTAAAGGAGAAGGCATGTAGATGAAGCACATAAGTTAAAGGAAGGGTTAGTATAATATCAATAGTGCCAGCACTAAGAACGGCAGAGGTAGAACCATCTGCTAATGTAACGAACGGACAATGATTAGTAAGTTCGGAAAAGAGGTGTGGATTACCTGTCATGTGATCTGTGGCACCAGAATCAATGTCCCACTGGGAGGCCAAAGAAAGAAAACATAGTAGGTTTACCTGACTCAGCGAGAGCAGTGACTGGCTGAGGATGCTTAGATGCCTCTTGAAATTGAAGAAACTTAGCATATTCATCTGCCGGAACCGAAACCACCGGATGCTGAGTGGGTGGTGGGGCCTTGTGTGCAGAGACAATGTGAGCGGATTGAGATCCAGAGCTTCTCTGGTTGCGTTTGAGTAACTTTTGACAAGTTCGTTTCGTATGACCCAGTTCATGACAATAGTAGCATACTACCCCAGAATCTTGATTGCTAGAGTTTCGAGAGTCATTACCATCGCACCTGGTGTTACCCTGATAACGTGATCGACCTGACGTTCCACCAGTTTGACTTACAAGAGTATTAGGCTGTGGGACAGATGATATTTGAGAACTAGGAACCATCCGTAAGACCCTAGTAAAAGCCTCCCGTAATGTAGTAACTTCAGTATTGGACAAAATTTGTGATTTACCAACATCAAACTGGGAATTGAGACCAGCGGGAAAACTCATAATTGTCATTTGTTTCCACTAAGCGTGCTGAATTTTGATATTTGTACTAAATGGCAACAGAGCATTCAACTTTTCGTAAGTACGTTTGAAGTTCAGAAAATAGGTATTAAGTGATTGGTCTTGTTGTTCTGCCCGATAAAATTCTTTACATACATCAAAGATACGAGAAATATTTTCTTTTCCTGAAAAAACAAAAGAGAGATAATTCATAACGTGTTTGACATAGTCACAATGAGTGATATATCCAGACTGTTCGGGCTCAATAGAATTACGAATTTGTATGAGTAAAGTAGCATCAACTCGCATCCACTCAGTATACTTTTCATCAGTCGTAGCCGGAGGATTATCGATGGGTGACCCTCCTGTGAAATACTCCATAGATATAAACGAAGCGTCTTACTCCAATCCAAATAATTAGTTCCGTTTAATTTTTTATCAGTAATTTTAGCCACAGACGTAACCCAACTAGACACACACGGTTTAGAAGCATCCGCTATAGTATAAACTAGATGGGCAACCCAAAAAAATAAATATAGAGAACAGAGTGGGCAGCCCCCAAAAAAAGGAATCAGAAACCCTAACGTTTTTCCCTTAACTACAGAAACGTCCCAAAAAAACTGGCCTGAAGATTGGTCAGACCAGAGACGAAGGAAGAACAGCCCCCGACGACCCAGACGGAAGAAGTCGGTGTCGGAAAAGAAGAAGCACGCGCCTCCACGCGCCGGCGCGTGAGACAGGGCGAAAACCTGAAGGTGGCGCGTGAGACGCAATCACACCGCGAATGCACGCGCGGACTTGGTTCGCCGCCAACCGAGGGCGACGCCTGGGGGGTGGGAGGTGATGAGACCCGAGCACTGAAACAAGGTACCCGCAACAGCTGCACACTTGGGCAGCGAATGTATGCAAAGAAACAAAAAAAAAAAAAACTCAGCCCTAATTGAAGGATAGATCAAGCTTATATACACAATAGAAATCATCCTATTCTAGTCCTATTCTAGTTAAAGTAGAAAATCTATTCTAAGTAGAAGTCTAGAACATTAAATATCCTATAACTAATATATATCTATAACAACTTACAAGTCCATATTCATTTGACTTAGATTTCAGTATTTCACACACTCATGCTTGAAATCTAGTCACTTGTAAATGCATAATTGATAATAAACGAATGAGTCTACTCACTCTGTAAGCAATTGTCAATCTGTAAGCAATTGTCAAGCAGGACGTATCTTGAATTCCAAATTGTATTTCACCTCATACTCTAAGTATTTAAATACACGCCAAATGCAAATTAATATCATCAATACATTTGGCGTGTAGGGATTACATTTGGAATACATTATTGATCCCCCAATCAAAACGCATTTACATGCATGAGAGAGAACAAATGAACACTTAGTGACAAAATTCTGACATAGAGATAACTGGGGCGTTACACTGTCAAAAGTATTACAAAGATTAAAAGAATTTTCTGGCTGTCTGACTTCCAACTATTAATAGTTCAACACAATAGGACAACACAGACTTCCCCTCAGAAAAAACAAAAAAAACCTAGATAGTTTGGTTTTACCCGACATGGTACTTTCCGATCCCGTGTACAAAAACTGGGATCGACTCAATAGTAAGTCGGGTCAAAAAAATTACAAAAATCTATCTCATTTCTAAACCTCTATATATAGATCACAAAAAACATGTAATATCCATGATGGGTACAGAATAAGGAAATCAATTTACAAGGACAAGTTCTCCTCATCTCTCTGTCCATTATCAGTAGCTTCCAGTGCTTCACCTCTCTCGGGAGACATTGGCTTTGCAGAATTCGAGAGTTTTCCCCATTCTTCACTCTCTCTTTCACCTGTCATGGCTGATTCTGCAGGATCACATGGATTTTCGAGTTCTTGGCACCTTTTTTTGCTGTTAGCAATTGTTGGGGCTTCACTACTGCCAGAACAGAGTGGTTCTTAAGATGACTTAGCAAGCACTTCTTGCTTTTGATTTTGGTCATTGGTTCTATTAACACTCGCTCCAGAATATGCACTACCCGGAATCTCAATTAGTAGATCATGATCCATTTCCTTGCTTTGGAAATTTAAATCCTGAAGGCACATTGAGAACAAGAAAACTTAAATGACCTGGCAATTCATATAACGGCTAGGGATAACAAATATTGAGTTTACATATAATTACGTGATTTATATGAACCCTGATGTGTAAAATATAATACAACATGAACACAGGGAATCTGACTTCAAATTTTTCTTCGGATGATTTCAATTTTCACCTGAGTACTGTTTGATGCAGATAAAACCATGCTAACTAGCAAATGAAAGAGAATATACTTCCGAGAGTTCATTAAGATGAGAACAGAATACGTTACATGCTAGCATATCTTTACCAAGACTAAATTTATTCCATTTTCAATTCAATAAAAAAGTCACTCCAAAAATTGAAGTTGGGAAGGCAACAAATTAATGAGGGATAATTACAAAAATTACCCATGAGGTTTGGGTTAATTAAAAAAATGTTTTAAAAATTACAAAAAAAAAAAAAAAAAAAAAAAAAACTCTTTGAGGTTTGATTCTGTCTGAAATTTTTTTCAAATCATAAGGATTTTAAATCCCTTTTTTTTGTCCGACATTGTTAGAGTCTGGAGTATAGTTATTTTTGTTTTTCTTTTTGGGATTCCTCATCCCTTTGTACTCTCTTTCTTTATTTAATAAAATTTGTTTGTTTCCTATCAAAAAAATTGAAGGGGATAAATTGTAATACATAATCAAACCTCACAGTGTTTTTTTTTTGTTGTTAACCTAAACCTCCGGGTTAGCTTTTGTGATTATTCCTTAATGAGATGAAAAGAATGTTGTTAAACTGACTGGTAGACTTTCAAACTTTGAATAGCACAGACAAACGTTTCTTCGGGTGAACATAGCAGTTAGTTTCCCTAAAACAAAAGAAAAGATTAGGAATATCACAGCACCTGCAGCACATTATCAATTTTCCCAGACTTGACATTTATGAGGCCACTCAATGTCTCTTTGAGTTGTTTCTTAGCCTTGTATCTAGCATTACGTCGCTCTAAACACTGTGCAGTGGTAACATCAGCATGACAAGCAACACAGAGGGTCCTCAAATTGTCTAGCTTGCATTCACCTGGAAAACTCGAACAGTGAATTCAATTAAAAAAAGAAAAGAAAAGAAAAGAGAAGAAAAAGAATGTGTTCACAAGTAACTTAGGCTCATTCATTTACTTACACCATCTTCCAAAACTTATAAATTAGACAACGAGCAGCTGTAAACTAGCATTTTTTGGAGACTTAAGTTCAGGTTGCTTAGTTGCAAATGAAACAGCATTAAAATAAAACACCAATGGGGATGGGGAAAAAGTAGAGAGAGAGAGAGAGAGAGAGAGAGAGAGAGAGAGAGAGTCCTAAACAACAAACTTCAACAATATGATTTTTCACATACCTCCTCCTTTATAAACAGGTATTATGTGGTCTGCATGCCAAGCATTGCCTTCTATAGGGTCATGAACAAGCTTGTCCAGTCTGCAAAAAACGCCAAACAATCAGTATTTGCATCCTCATAGATGGCAGAAACTTTAAAATACAACTGATGGAACTCGCGCAAGTGATTACTGCAATTCCTAACCGTGTCGTGTCCCCTAGAAACATACTATCAAGCAGGTAAGAAATGGATAGGTTATGAACCTTATGACGCGCACCAAACATGCAGAGAGTCTCAAAAGGATGTGTACTTGTTCATTAGTGAACACCTAGCCATTTAACCCTCGCTTGCAGGTCAACTACATCGTCAATATTTTGAATAATATCATCTCTTAATTCAAATAAATGTAAGGATTATGTTCAGGATGAATAAAATACTCCATCTTTCGGACTTCTAAGTGCAGCTTCAAATGAGCCCACAACATGTACTAGCATCTTCTATGTAAATATCAAAAATCTAGTAAACTGTCATCAACTTTTTGTGAGAATGCCAAATCATATAAACAATATTATGCCCTGCATTTCATAAATGAAACAAAAAAAATTCTGAAACCCAAACCATATTTATTTTCTTTCCTGTGCATCCTATTAATTTTTAGAGAGAACCTTCTGTGATTCTGTCATCTACAATTTTGCGTAACAAATGCATGCATTCTTAAAAACTTTTTAATTTTTCCAGGCAGTGGTTATCCTGGTTCATCATAAATATAAACCAAAATTTTCAAATATACTAATAAAGGTCATTAAACTCAACAGTGTTGAACTGATACAAGAAATCTGGAATTCCAATGCTCAAATTTAGTAATATCTGGCTTGAAGATAAAATATTATGCACTGTATATTCCACCAGTAATGTAAGACCTTCGTAACGCCTGCTAGTTTTTTCTTTCAGCTTTCATTTCTATGGTATGGCTGCAGATGAAGTATCCAATGGATCTTAGAACAGCCAATGCAGGTTTTTTGGTTTGAGTTTGATCATGGATACATTACACCACGACTACAAACCTTTTCTTTTCCGATAAAGAGAACTAATACAACTTTTTACCAGAAAACAAGCACAACCCACGTCTGTCAATACTGGAACAAAACCACAACATAAAGTCCCACAACCACCGTACAAAGATTTTCATTAACCACCTCTTAGTTACCTCTTAATGATGTTTGAAAGTAATTTTTTTGTTTTCTTGGGTTTAGATTGAAGTTCTTTCATTTATAAAAGCAGAACCAAGCAGGTGCCTGTTAAATATTAAGTGATTATTAGTCAGTTGTGGTATAATGCACTGTTTTTTTAATTTCAGCAATCTACAGAGTATCAAATCTAATTACAATTTCAATGTTACATTGAATCTTTAGACTGCATTATGATAGGTTTGCAAAACAAAAATCTACATAAACAATCATCATAAAGGTTGTCATTTTGAGGAATTAAGTAAAGTTATATGCAATAGGAGACAACAGTGTGAAGAATGGGTGGATTCTATCGCACAACATTGATGTATAACCGTAGTCAGAGGTGCCAGTGCAGTGTGGAGTATTTAAATTGGGCACGTGATAATTTGTGTGCTATGAAGGAAACTAGTTCTTATCTATAGGACGAGAGCTTTCAAGAAAAGACTTGCATCAACACTTCATGATTCTAATTCCATAAAGAACTTAAGATCTGAATAAAACAATTTAAATTAAATGATTTAGAAAGTAAGGTGGACATACAGTTTACTGCGTTTTGCTATTTTTGGAGCCACTTTCGTAATATATGCTTGCCGCTTCTCAAGTGATAGAACTTTCAAGTCCTTCACAAGTCGATGACAGTTTAATTGGCAATTCGTGCAAATGCCATGTTCAATTTTGAAAAGCTCCTGCAAGCAACTTAAAGTTAAGTATAGTAAAATACATTTAGGAATGTCTCCAGTGACGAAGCATTTGATTTGAATTATATAGTTAATATCCAAGCACTAGTAAGTGATCCAAGTCCAAACCTCACGTAGAAATCTATTGCTAGTCCGTGAACGATATTCTTCAAAGCAATCCAAATTACAGAAAAGATCCTCAAAATATTGAGGCACCTTAGCATTGTTTCCCCTGCCATCAAAAAATGTATGACTAACTTGTGCCATGTTTCACTAGAAAGGAAGCTAATCAGACCTACTTGCAAGGAGTCTGACATAGCTTGCAGAGTGGTTCATCCATGTCAGACCAACCATGGGTGTAGAATTTCTCTTTCTGACCATGACCACTATAGAGGTTGACTTTTCTCCAAGCAGCATTTGATGGTAATGGATAGCTTATATCAGCCATAGGCGTTTTACGCCTTTTACTTCCACCCCTCAATAGTCCCTTAAAAAATAAGCAGAATTGTGGTCAACAAACTTCGAGCAGGATTTGAAGTAATTCATGCAATGAATGATTGCACATACAATAAAATTTAGAGGTTAAGACTTACTAATACCTAACATAAAATAGTCTTACATACCTCATTATCATGGTTAAGACTTTCATTCAAATAGCATAGTTCATACGACAGTGGAAGTTGTAAAGGTTTATTCATCAATTTCCTCTTCTCAATAGGCCTCAGCTCCTTCCATTCTTTGATGAAAGCCATAAGAGCTTCCATATATAGTGAATTATCCTCAATTGATTTATCACTCGTTCTCTCATTTTTCTCTGCAAGTGGACGGCACTCGACTTCCTCTTGTCGAAAATTCTTAAAAAGTGGCCTTGGTCTTGAATTTGTTCCTGGGATACAAGAGTACAAGTGGATCCTTCCAGTATGCTGGCTCACCTGTGTACAAAAAGAACTTCAGGAAGACAATTTTTTTACCATATAAACTTCTTACTCCCAACTTCTGGAGGACAATAAGTTAAAGTTATGGAACTGCAAAATGTTAGTAAAAGTAAATAGTATGATTTTGCTAACAAATAGTGGTTGAGAAGACGCCCACTTAAAATCCAACTTTGCACGACTACCAGCACAAAAGATTCTCAAAGTTTAGGGAATTTAGGAAAGATAAAGATAAGAAGACACTTTCTGCAATGTTGCTATCAATTACTTGAAGCATTTGGGATCTAGAGAGATACTGGAGCTATTGTGCAATACACTACAGGTTACAAGAACATTGCTTGCAAGAGAATACTCCTTGAGTCTATTCAGATAAAGATGCATCAATAGTTTGAGAGTTTCATTTCATTAATATGCAAAGAAACTAGAAGAATATATTGTACTACTTTGCACGTTCGCATTCTTCAAACTACTCTTTTTCTAAATCCGGCCAATTGTATTCATATAGACAGTCAACATGAGGAATCAGAAGGGCCTAAAAGCTTTTTAGTTCAGAATAATGATGTTCGACACTTGTATTCGAGATCATAGATTTCAGTTATACAACTTTCTAAGACGACTATAACTGGAGCTGACGATCCAGTTGATCAACTCAGGAATGGACCACCAGAAGATAATGATGACATTGAGTTGTGGAAATAAAGAACCAAGAAAAATGACACTGAGCACTTAACAAATTGGTGAAAGACTGAAATGCTGAAATCAAAGAAGAATTCAGCTCTAGGAGGACTGGAGGAGGACCAATAGCAAATCAATCAAGAAGCTGTAACCATAAATCAATACACATTTAGGGGTATATAGGGTGATTCATGTTAAAGTGAACCTTGTCTGCAAGATTTAAATTCCAGTCCACACATTTTGATGATTCAAACATTTAAGAATACAAGTACTAACAACCTCAATAAGCAATTAGAATAATTAAAAAACTAACATCGTTTTCTCTCCAAAAAAAAAAAAAAAAAACCGTTTTCAATAACAGATCCAGATGCCTATATTCAATCAAAAATCTGAGATTCAAACTTATTGGTCTACACCTTGAGGGTCTTACCCGGTGGGGAGGGAGATATCACATGAATGGCTAAGAAAGTTGTGACTTGTGAGTAGATCTCTCATTATCCATGGGCCTATACCTAGTTTGCAAATATGTTTATTTTTAAATAACCAAACCAGTTGATCTAAGACTAAAGTCCCGTGTAAACTTATCCAAGGGTGATCTAAAAGTCAGAAACCTTTTAATATAAATTTTTAACAGTTTAAATGTCATATTACGAATGTAAAAGAGAAATTTAGATATTTCAACCAAATATATATATCCTGAAATTTCTCCTGTGTAGTATTCTGAGTTGCTTCTTCCTCTTACCTGTCTAATTGATCTCGTTTAATTTTTTGGTCATTTTCACCTTCCAGATCCATACTATTTCTTTAGTTAATTTCACTGTTCTGTGCATCAGTGATCAATATACTAATTATTCTTTCATAGGAAATCAATTTAAACACACACACCCCGTAAAAAATGAAAAGAAAAAGAGAGAACAAAAAAAGAAAGAACAAAAAAAATGTAACAATCGTGACAACGTACTCAAATAAAACTAGTACTCTACCTCAAACCGAAGAGAGGTTGACCGGATAGAGTTATTCATGTCAAATTCAACTTTGTTGCCACATCCATCTCCATTTAATGTCGTTTCACTTTCATGCTGTTCACCACCAACCTTATTCACCTTCACGAGCGTGTCACAAGACGCCCTTGGAAGCTGTGAGTCATGATCTAAGCAAGAGTCTTGGAATTTCATTAATTGCTTGCCCTTCTCACTTGTATTCCTGGTGCTCTCAAGATAAGTAATACCCTCGACCTAGCATTCATTGAGCACCCAATTCACAAACATAGAGCAAGCCTTTAAAAAGAAAACATTAATAATTCTACATTTTAAATCTAAAGCAAAAGATGCCTACAAGGGTTCTAAATATTGCAGAAGGGTAAAAGAAAGGAGCATTACTAGACACGTGGTGATTCCTCACTTGACATTGAAACCAAATTAGAAGTTTCATCACAACTCCAACAGAAGAAATTGTTAAAGAAAATGGATGAGTAGACAGCTCCTCTTAAATTTCGAAATAATATTATGAACACATTAGTCCATATAATAATAGGCTATTAACCCCCCTGCATGCTGATCCATCCACCCCATCTGTTTCGCCTCTGCAACAAATCAGAAGTTTCCCCTGGTTGGGATGCCTCAATTAAGGCTCTCTGCAAATGCGGTGGAGCAGGAAGCGCTATGGGAATGAAAGTCCCCATGATATATTCTGATCAAACAAAATTTCCCAAATTTCATTAAAGCACAGTATCATGCATAATTTGTACAAGGATACCAAGGTGCCACACGTATACCCTCATATAATATTGTTTTGTACTGTAATTTGCAACATGTGTACTGCTTCAATGCTAATATCATGTAGTCAAAGATGTCCGGTATGACTAGACATTCCCATACAGTATAAATTAGCTTCAAATGTCTAGATTCTTTGGTAGCTATCCCAAATCAGCCACTCTGCAGTAATCTTCATCCTTATTGGCGGCAGGCAGAGTTGTGTGATAAGCACCTAAGCCCAGTAAGTGAGCAATTGAAGCAGTGTCGGATGATGTGTTCCATGCTGAACTATTCTTGTAATGCAAGATGGCACAGGTGGTAGTATTGGAACTATGATACATGACTATAATTATTCAATTGAAAAACGTGAGTCATTAACATATAGAGAGCAAACAATAGTACATCCCAAACCATTAAGTGGAGAACACTTGATAAGGAGTTTCTCATGGCTTTTGAGAAACTGAAAGTCAAGTTTGGGTGTCAAAGCCTATTTCCAGGTGTGTGGCTGTCGTGGTCATGTTAGAAATTTTGTTGGCCAATGCCAAAAAAAGCATTTTTCAAAATCAACCCAGTCTTATTCTGCTTATATGTGATGAGAGACTGTTTATTTTTAAAAAAACCAAACCTCACGCAATCAACTTTCAAAGAAAATTATTTTTTACTGAAAAAAGAAAAAATATCTCCAGATTCTCTGCAAAACACTCTCCAACTAATACTTTTGTGACGTGATATCTATGAAAACGTTTATGTGGCTCAATAACTAACTGATTCGGGAGTGCAAATATATCCCAAATGTTGGTGTGAAAAGGCTTAATTTATCTAGTGACAGATAACTTCGTTTTTTGCAGAAAATACTACTTGTTTCCATTCTGCAAAGTCAAGCATTAATTGGCTTCACTATTGGACCAGAGTAAACCAAGAATATAAGTCCTATAGAGGGAAAACAATACAGCTATAAATCTCACGGGATAAGCTTGGTAAAGCTTAAATATTAGAATTAGGAAAGCACATGGCTATAAATGTGCATGTGTGCCTGACTTCCATCTTTTATTGTCTTTATACGTGCATAAATGCCTCTTAACAGCATTGGCTGATCTCTCTAATGCTTTTCATCTTCTAAAATTACTTTAAAACTGATACCTTGATTTCCTGTATGGCGTCATGCTTCCCATTCACTGTCGAAGAAACGCGAAGCAAACTCCTATTCAGCTGCTGCCACTGTAACTCATCTGAAGTATCCTGACAGTTTACATGAGAAAGTAACAAACAATGTAAATTCCGCACGAGGAAATTCTGGAGAATATTTAAGGAAGATAACCAACTCATATATTGTATGTTAAAACAGGCACCTTAGCACAGAAAATATAAACGTTCACCAGTCTCTTCTGCCCGTGCCTATGAGCTCGATCTTCAGCCTTCAAATGTTTTGGAAAAGTGGAAGCATCATGTAGCACACACATTATTACAATATATATAAAACTGCAAGCATCATTAACATCAACTCACATCCCAAAACGGGGCATGCACAGCCATGCCACCGCAATCTCAGACTACAATGGGAACTAGCAAGTAATAATAAATACCCATAAATCAATAATGAATTTTGATAGTGGAAAAATATCACAACTCCCATAAAGTGAAAGGAAAAGACAATGTTCAGATCATTTAATACCTACAAAAACTTAACACACTAATTTGTTCGCAAATTCAACCAACTCAAAATCTAAAATCCAGAAGTCACCCCTAAGAAGGACAGCAATCAAATGTAGACAAACAACAAATTCAAGAACTCAGTTACAGGACACAAATCAAATAACATAACCTGATTCTCTCCCAATAAATCCTTTGTGCTACACCACTAAATGCACCACCAAACATCCATGAGAGTAAATTAGCACGCTATTTGTCTTATAAAAGAGAGTTCTTAATGGGCACACGAGGACACATCGGCAACTTGATATCCCGATGGTCCTACCATCAAAACAAAGTGAAAAAGATACAAGCTTCACGTAGACCTATGTGGCCATGGTTTTCGTGTCGGAATCGGCGTAGGGAGAGATATCAATATATATATATATATATATATATATATATATCAATCCCATATCTCAGTTAGAGTCCTGATGGGAGAGGTTTCTAGATAAACCTCATCTAAATAGGACTCCATATTATCTCAAATATGGATGCAACCTAATTGCACCAAATATCTCCCACTCATACATATTTGACTCGACTCATTCAAATCACATCTTGATAGTTATCATCTCACGTCTCTTCTTTCATATAGGGATCAAGCGAGAAAGTATAGGTGACGAGAGTTATATTAACTCATCACCAAACTAACATAACCCTACAACTCAATAACTGGGGTGCATTCAAGAGTCAGACTTGACCCCTTACCCTTAACCGCCTAAGGGCGAGTAAGGGTCAGTAATAGAACCAGCGCTTAAAGGCCGTTTGATCCAGTCATAGGTTCCAATTCGTAGGTCGATTCTTAAAAAAAAAATTGGAAACAAATAACTGATATGTATCTCTACTACAAAACTAAAGCTAATAATGGATTGAAGAACTTCAAGTTTTGCAGTTAAATAAGAAAGTATTATTTGCGAATTGGCGAGATAAAGATTTTGAGATAAGGAGGTATTTATAGATTAAGAAAATGTAATAAATAAAATTAAAAAAAAATGAAAACACGGTCATATGACCTTTTATCAATGGCCGCTTAGTATTTGGAATTTTGGAATTTAATTTTAGTTAGTTTACAATATTTTTTCTCGAACTTAAATATATTTAACTTCAAAACTTAAAGTTCTTAATCCTTTTAGTTTTTAAAATTTGTAGTAGAGAGACAAATTAGTTTAAATGCCCTTTTTTAAAAATGGTCAACAGTGAACCGGAACCAGCGATTAAACCTAAAAGGCTAAAAGCAACCCTTAATCGCCGGATTCCATGACCCGGTTAATTTCCCTTATGCATTGTTAAGGGTTTGGGAAAATCCCAACCCCTGAACAGCCGGTTCAGACCCGGGAAATGCCGGATCGTGAACTATTGCTACATCTAGATTCACGTGGTAGAGAAAGCCACAGTTATATATAAACTCACAGGAGGTGAACTTCATCAACCAAAAAGAAGAAATCCTGCTATTCGAACTCCATGTTCAAACTTAGCACATGATTGATCTTAAACAAGACGAACCTATTTGTTTTATCAATAACTGAAAGTAATCAACTAGCAACCAAGAGAACATATATTGATAAGCAAGTAGCATTAAGGTTCCTTTTCAAAACAAATTACAATTTTACAAACATAAAAAGTTAACCAACTTAAAAACACCAAACTATGAAATGCATACAAATTTATAAAGGAAAAAGAAGGAATTAACTTTAATAATTGGGTGTATTAATAAGCACAGTTGGCTACGCATAATGATCATGGAGCTTCAAATTCAGATACAATAAGAAATACTAAATCAAAGGCACCTGTTGAATATCACCAGGAGTCATAGGTAACTCCAAGAACACAACATTGTCGGCTGATGTTAGATTAAGCCCAGAGCTTCCAGCACGGATACCAATCAATGCAATTTTAACCTGATAAAATTCAAATGAGTTTCTTATGCATAAGGGCGGCAAAAGAATTGCATTGTGAAAAAATGGACTTCGGTCATATCTTCTATTGGCTCTGACTTTTTTTTTTAAAATAATGAGACTTCCCCCAGGAGAAAAATAGCAAAAATGGCATTAGGATTCTGAAGCAGCCCAAAGACTAGAAGCAATAATTTCCTAAAGCATCCAATTTTCTATAAGGCAGCACACTATATAAAGCAAAATGCAGTCAAAGCCAAAAAAGAGAAGTTCAAGAACTAGATAATTAACACCATAAAACAGACTAGATTCATAAATAGTCTAGGAAAGCGAACCTCCTTTGATGATTGGAAAGACTGAATAGCTGACTGCCTATCGTTACCAGTTACGGTGCAATCTATGCGAACAAATTGTATTCTTTTCTCACATAGAAATGCCTGTGTAATAGTGAAAAATGACAGTGAGACATAGAAATGCATGTGTGAAATCAGAACATAACAGTGAGGATCCTGAATATTTAAGTAACATCAGAAAAGGTTCAATGGAAGTACTACTGACTAGCAGAGCCATGATATATGATCTCATGCGAATCCACCACTAGCATTATGTTAAGTGTTGCCATCATTATTTGCACACTGGAAGGACGATACATTTTTCCACATAAGATGCGGCATCGGCTCTGCTGTATATAGCATCTCATAATGGTAATAGGTTGACAGATGAAATTTTCCACATCAAATGACGCAAATAATTAAGAGTTTATATAGCAGAATCACCAAATGGCTAACCCACAGGATTTGTAACCTTGGTGGTTCCATAAGGATGATATTCTGAGATAGACAGAGAGATTGTAAACAACAGACTTGATAAATTCACACCCCACTACTTCAATTTTACAAGCAAAATACTGCCATAGTGCCATGTGTCTTTTATCATACCCTTTTTTCACAATTGAAAAAAGGCAAAAAACATGTATCATAAATGCCTATATTTGTGCATATGTAATGTCCTCGTGCTTTAAGCTAATACCTTTGTCCTAAATAATTGACCACTCACATGAACATTAACCGTACCTATCCACGACACCTTCTACTTAGCCCAAACATCATAAGTTGCTTGTGAAATAGGTGATAATCTGCTAACAGTTTTGCTAAAGAGCATAATGTTGACGTACGGTCCAGTAACTTATGTAAAAAATCACCCACATTGTTCTTTTCTGGTACAGAAATACTCGATGCCGTTAAGATGTGGACAATCGAATTCTAAGAAATTGAAAAGTCGGCAAGGGCAAAAGAAAAATCCACAAAGCTTCAGCAATTGATAGGAATTGTATGTCAAGCTGGGAGAACTACAAGTCACTAGCAAGCACAAACAAGAAAAAGAAAAAGAGGAGATAGCATTCATTATTATGGCCAAAATGTTAACAATCCAGGAACCACATTAGGAAACCATTTTTCAACCATACATGCAACAGATAACTTATTAAGGGAAAAAGGCATCAGCGCAAATGCAAAACTCAAAGAAGGTTATTCTCACCTGCACCCCATCAAGCACCTTATGGTGATAAGCAAATATTATCATTTTGTGGGAACTGGAACTCTCTCCCGTGGTTTCTTCTCCATCCACCTCCACCATAATAGGATGTATAGAGAGCCACTCAAAGAATCCAGGTAGTTTTGCTAAACCAAGGGCTGAGAGCTTCTTTGACAATTTTTTATTCATGTCACTATCTACATGGACAGAAAAACAACAAATTCATTCCGATGTATAAACCACTGCAACCCCTATAAGCTAAACGCTTTCTCGACATGCTTTAATATGTCAGATGCTCCACACATATGATTTCTACTTCATTTTGATCTAGTATTATATAATATGAGCATGCATTTCTGCATCATAACCATGACAAATCCACAAAGCTTCAGCAAAACGAGGTAATGCTAATGTCTGATAAATCCCACCTGTTCCCTAGCTAAAATTCACCCTCATCCACGTTTATGTCATTCATAAGAGATCAAGATCGATAATGAAGCTACTATAGTCGTCTGCCGATCTACATTCACTGAAAAAGTATGGCCTTGTTTGTTTATGTTTCCAAGGCCCTATTTCCAATTTCCAACTATTCATAGAAATAGAATCATGTTTGTTTCTAAAATTTCCAATGGATATCATCATTTCCACTTTCCATTTTTCACATAAAACATCTCAAACCTACAATTTCAATTCTCAACCCTATACACTACCCTACATCACTCATCAATCACTATTCTCATTTTTTAATCCAATTATATAAGTGGGACCCTCCATTACCAACTTTATCTACTTAAAATACTACTATTTTCTAATTATATCTATCTAATGGGACCCACCACCTACAATTTTACAAATTTAATATTATATATTCAATTAAAATATTCAACCACTATCAACTTTTCAACTTATTATATACATAAAATACTATTTCAAAACTACTCAACCAAACATAATCTCATTTTCAAACCTACATAAAACTCATTCTCACTCTCTCATCCAAACATAATTCCAGTTTTCACACGAAAACCAATAAATTCTCAAAATTCACTTTCCAACACTAGAAACTGGAAATGATACATGGAAACATAACCA
Organism: Rehmannia glutinosa; assembly: GCA_016081115.2. Classification (NCBI taxonomy): domain Eukaryota; kingdom Viridiplantae; phylum Streptophyta; class Magnoliopsida; order Lamiales; family Orobanchaceae; genus Rehmannia; species Rehmannia glutinosa. The sequence continues at coordinate 244,360 of JABTTQ020001821.1, read as the reverse complement.
TACAAGGCCTATATTGTCTACATAGAAAATCTACCTAATAGAGTTAAACTTACAGGGACAATGGGACTAAAGCAGTAAAAACAGTCACATATGAATATTTGTCGGAGAAACATGATACTAGAATACGTCTCCAGATATTAGTCTTCAAAACAATAGCTCCAAATAAGAAGCCTTACATGGTTAAGTGCAAGCAGATTAGTTTTCTCCAAAAAATGTCCTAGCAAACACAATACATGGGCTTCCCCAAGAGGCAGCATAACACCATAATATCTCAATGGTCAACAATGGCAGACAAGTTGCCTTTTGCTTGTTTGCATCATAGTGTCAGAAAATAAAAAGTAAATCCGGCGGATTTATCTCTAAGTGATAAGCCTCTTAAGCGGGGAGTTGTAGTCTTTCCCTTCTCCTTTGGCGCCTTTCCCTTCTCCTTTGGTGCCTTCCCCTTGTCCACAAGTGTAGGCCTAATATTTAAACTAGAACTGGGTGTCCGTGAAGTTTGGTCGGAGGCTGTTGAGATATGAGAGAGTAATTGAAGTTTTTGAACCAAAACCCTAGCCCACTTTTTTGTTGCTTTTGATATGGTCTCTGGGTCTTCCTCCCGCGCCCCCCACCCAAAAAACTAAACCCTAAAATTGATTCAGCCTAAAAAAACGTGTTTGAAATTTATTAAAAGTGGTTGTCACATGCGCGCCTCACCGAGGCGAAAAAAGGTGCTGAGGCACGGCGGAGGCACACGCCTGGCTAACACACTGCCTGCCTCGGTGTTGGAAAGGCGCGAAACCTTGCGCCTTGTGCGCCTCGCTCCTCAGGCGTGCCTTTAACAACTATGCCAGACAACCACATTATAGTTATACAACTTAAGAACTGAAGCTGACAAAATCCTCTATCAACTATCTGGAATCAGCCAGCGCATCTTCCACATTCACTCTACTTGGCCCCTAGTTTTTCATAGTGCAACCCTAATACTCTTGTATTTTTCTATTATAGAAGTTGCAACAATCTTGGCATGAAATTTCACATAATATGAGCAGAGCTAGCACGGAATACATTGAGTCGAACAAGAAATATGGATAATTCTACGGAAAGGCAAACTCAAGCTAAATTGAGCAGTGTATTTGGGTTACTTGTACAGGTGCAATTGCAGACATTATGGTTGTTCAAGCTTCAAAAACAGAAGAACAAAGAAGTTCAGTTAAATTGCAAAAAAGATCGTCATTCATTATAGAACTTTAACATAATACACTAGAAAGAGGGATAAGATGGAATATTACATGTAGTGTATTCAGCCAACATAAGAAATAGTGAAATACTGAGTCATAATAGGGCATCTACTGCATGTTGACAGTCAATTTTCCTGACCACACAGCAAACATTTAAAATATATCAAAGGTTACTTTGACCTTCATCAGAAACGTGAAGAGGTGCATTTTCAGCATTATTGTCTGTGGAAGCATCAACATTTTCAAGCCCAAGGGTCTCCATAGCAGAATTAATATCTGATCTCCTCAAAACTAACTTTATAATTTGTCGACGTTTGGGTGGTAGCTGCAGCAAAACATGCTCCTTTAGGCGTCTTATCTGTAGTATCACAAATCATCAATATCAGAAGAGAGAGAGACAGAGAGAGAGAGAGAGAGAGAGACAGAGAGAGAAACACGCTGTCCACAAGTCTTACCATAACACTTTGTTTCAGTAAAACATTTAATTCCTCCAAGCGTATCCCCTTTGAGAAATCCTACAAAGGAAGTATGATAACACACTTAAAAAGTTGCAGCAATTCGTGTCAAACACAAACCGGGAAGATTTTCAGTAAAGAATATAACCACAGATCAAATAATGTGAAAACCAGGCAACTAACAAAAGCTAGATGAGATTAGAGGGAGAAAACACATTAATAACCTTTCATTACATCGGCTTTTTGTAACACAGATTATCAGAACCAGATACAAACCAGATGAAGCCGTTCAATTTGTTTGCCCTTGGTAAAACAAATAATACTCCAAGAGTCAACCCAAACTTACCTGAAAAACTTTTCCTTGACAACCCCGGACAAATTTGACAGAGCAGTAAGTTTTTGCAAACTCATATTTGTTCTGCCCAAGCAAACCCGGCCTGTATCAATTAAGACACGTTACCAATAAAACCGAGAAGGTATACAAAAGCTCACTGCTAGGAAAATGCCAAATAACTTACCATAACATATTTACCTGATGAAAAATGTCATAAGGCCTATTATCACCTAGGAAAATATGAAACCCAATATTAGCAGTCATTAAATTTAAGTATGAGCTGACACAATCTGTTGGAGAAATTAAAAAACAAAATATTATTGCTGTTGTATAAAGAGAAAAGAGACAAACATACAATTCATATAAGTCATTAGAAAGTAAGATGATTTCAGAACCTTGACAAAGAGGGAGTTCCTGATAGTAGAATAAGATGCTTGACCTTCGTAGCCACATCAAGTACAACTTTTAGCTGCAAAAGTGAGAAACTTTTAAAATGGTGACTAAGGCAATAAGTTTTTGATAATAAGATAAAAACCCAAAATCTTGAAGGGGTATCTACATCTAAAATGTTCTTGTTATGAAGAAAGACAAAAACACAACAAACAATAAATAACTCAAAGAATTGCCTGATTAAAGAAGCCAGTAAAGGTAACCTTTAAGGCTTTTCAAATCAGTTGGGTTGATTCCCAGCCCATGTTGAGGAGAAGTCAAAAGAGAGGAAAAGAAATTCTGCTCAGCCTAATAGCATAGAGTTTGTGATCTGGACAACAAGAAAGTGAGCCAAAGAGAGACGCTTAAAAACTTTTCCTCCCCACTGTTCAAGTCCAAAATAAGCAGAAAGTGTTTAATGAACATATGTGCTCTAGGGAGCACAACTAATTAGATAAAAAGGTTTAAATGTCTTGATAAAAGCCTTTCCTAAGTTCTTCTCCACTTTGAGTTTTTTCTCAACCAAACAAGATGCTTTTCTGTCTATATCAATTTCAACCTCGAATTTTCACCATATGTCTAAACCAAAGCACCAATAAATCATCACATTCATCTACTAACATAATGAATCATGCATGTCCAATAACATCATATTATGTTTACCTGACTTACATTTTGTTGAGAATCAAAATTGATTTCTTGAGATAGTCCAAAACAATCAAAATTGATGTTTTAAGATAGTAGAATATTTCATTTGATGTAAATTGATATGAGTGATTTCTTTCCATAAATGTATTTTCACTTATCTAATACACCTATATATAGGTGATCTTATAACTATGAAGTTAAGAGAGAAATTAAAGTCTTATAGCCCTTTGGGCATTTTGTCCGTGGATGTAGGCCAAATGGCCGAACCACATTATTTTGTTCGTGTTTTTCTCTCTCTTTAAAATTCAACATGGTATCAGAGCACGTTTTGATCCTGCTAATTTTTTTTTTCTTGTGCAGCCTTCATTGCTGCAAATTCGCCTTTCTAAAGCAGCCTTCATTGCTGCAAATTCCTTTTTTGGGCAGCCTTTATTGCTGCAAGTTAATTTTGATTGCAGCCTTCATTGCTGCTAGATAACTTATTTCTCGTCTTCATTGTTGCATTGTTTAAGGCAACAACTATCATTTTCGGATCTTTGACATGGATCAAGAATCTTAAAATGTATCAACCTCAATGATGTTATTTTCTGCTATCCATGGAGGAGTGCAACTATGAGTGTTGCAATTTCCATTGTTCAAGTTGAGCACTCCAACAAAAAAATTCCGTGTTCAACTTGTGGGGGAGTGTTGAGAATCAAAATTGATTTCTTGAGATAGTCCAAATCAATCAAAATTGATGTTTTAAGATAGTAGAATATTTCATTTGATGTAAATTGATATGAGTGATTTCTTTCCATAAATGTATTTTCACTTATCTGTTACACCTATATATATAGGTGATCTTGTAATTATGAAGTTAAGAGAGAAATGAAAGTCTTATAGCCCTTTGGGCATTTTGTCCGTGGATGTACGCCAAATGGCCGAACCACGTTATTTTGTTCGTGTTTTTCTCTCTCTTCAAAAATTCAACACATTTGTATGTATAGCTCATGCAAGCCATTTTTTGAGTGATTGAATACATTCACTTAAAATTTTGAACTGACCTTACACTGGCCTAATCAATTTAAGAAATGCCACGGGAAGATCTCAAACAAATAGAACCACAGAAACTGCATATTTATGTGCTGAACAAACTTATCGAAAGACACCACAGTTTAAGTTGTCACGAATGTTTATTGAGAATTGAAAAAATAGATCTTTGATATAACTTTCACTAAAATAAAAACGGATGGTCAAAAGTCCTGGGAAGCTGTGCCATATACTTAAATGGCTTTGCCAGAAATAAAATAACAATGTTCAGGCAGATGACAATACTTGTGGCACTACATCGTGAGTGGAGCCTAAAGGGTGTAATCTAGTATGAATTAAATCTATAAACTACTAGATGAGATATCAGATGGAAAAAAAATCCATCGAAATATAGGCACAAAACTAAACTACATGTAATGAAGATTACTAATAATAATATTTGATCAAACGCTGAAAAGGACAAGAGAATTAGATATATATATATATATATATATATATAGAGAGAGAGAGAGAGAGACATGTATCAAAATGATGGATATAAGAAACCCTCACATAACCCAAAGGCTCCCAACCAAGTTCCCTCCTATTACTATTAGAGGATTTGTTCACTATCATTGTAACTGATAGTCCAGATCACCGTAGTTCAACTCTAGGAGGAAGCCAGAGGGAAGTTTGTATACTGAGCCTAAATCTTGCACTTTTAAACCCAATCAATTTACATGAAGTGTTTTATTTATCCATTCAAATCTTTTCGGCAAGAAGTTAATACCAAAAGATCATGTCGAAATTTTAAAGGTTCCAACATGGTTAGCGGAAATCCAATTAAAAAGCAAAGGAGCACCAAGAACAAATATACATTTTGTTGTTGTCCGTCATCTTTCTTCCTCTTTCTCCAGAAAATCTGGCTTACCCTTGGCAATGTATAGAAGTTTGAATTCTCAAATCTCAATCTATGCAACATGCAGTTAACCCTTATTGCTATTTTCTCATTCAAAGAAGGAATTTGAATTTAACATATCAAAGGCACAGGACATCTTCTTCAGCAAAGCAGTGAACAGAACCAAAGATAGGAGTGTATGCGCACGCTCACATGCACACACAGAGTCTAATAAATCATCAGCTTTGGATTAAAAGCTAAACTTAAATAAGACAGGCAGGGAAACAAACAAAAAAAAAAGCATTTCTAATCATATGCATAGATACAATCAGCTAGGGTTAAGTAAGTTTTGAGTGTGTGACTAGATCCATATGATTGCTAAATGTTGCACGGATGTATCCACGTTCTACTGTTTACATGATTAGATCCATATGATTACAAAGCCAACCAGGTTCAATGTGTCAATCTGTGATTGATTAGAGTTGCAAGTTTTGTACCTCATCTTTTTCTGATGATTTTTTGTTACAGTGTAAATGATGTGATTCGTCAACTATCAAAGTGACCCATTCTTGTTCCAACATGCTACTCTGCAAACGACGGAGCATCGTGTATGATATCACCACAACTCTTGGAAGTTTAGCTAACCGTGCAGGATTGTCTTGATGACCAAAAACTGAAAGGAGAAAATGGAAACAGCATAACTTTTCACAAACAATATGGTATGGTGCAGAAGGCAATACAATATAATGCCATGTGTATTCAAATTTCAAAGACTACTACTAGTCAACATAAGTTAGCCTAAACAACTTCATTCAGTATTGAAAACCCTTCATAAACACAAGTGCGTCCATAATCTGAAGTTGCATGCACAACCACACTTAAGAAAGTTACCATAATCACTCATAAATGGCACTTCCTATCTTTCTATTTTCACGACACAAAAAAAAAAGAATGTTCTGGAGTATCAAAGTGCCACTTTTGTTATGTCAAGTTCGGCCCATGATTCCAAAGGAGGAAGAAGAAAGAAGCAGCACATGCAGGGATATCCCATTCTTCAAATAATCATGGTAAATTCGAGTAAACAATGGGCTATATTGTAACACCCCATAAATTATTTGATCTTTGGGATGGTGATTTTGGCCTTTTAAGATTTTAACTTTTGGTCCAACATAGCAATACTCATTTATTATTATAAGCCCAGTGATTATTACATTGATAGGCCTGGTTTATAAGCCCACTTTATTAAAGCCCATATGTGTATTTTATTTTTATTTGAAAATCTGCAGAATTTTATCTGATAAAAGGAGTCCTCATGTTTATTAAAAAAAATTATCGTATAGAAAAGAAATTTATTTGTACATATCCAAATAGATTTAACCTAAAACATGGCCTAATACAATAGGGACTCTCAAACCTAAATATATGTATGTTTATATATTCAGATATCTCCATACTTCAAAAATCTCACGTGTTTCACTCTCACAGCAGCCAAATACTTTTCTATTAAATAATTTCCAACAATTCTTTGAGTTTCCAGTCCCATCCAATTCCCAAGTTCACAGTCAAGGTAAGGATTCACAAGTTTCCAGTTTTCTGTCAAAAACCAAAACCAAAGTTTGAACACCAAAAACCCGAGTCGTCGACCGAAACCCAGCAACTCCGAGAAACTAACCTGAAGCCAAGAACCCATCGCCCAAAAATCAAATAGACTAAAGCTCCTAAACGACCACGAGCTCAACCACCGCCCGTCATCCCTTGAAACCCATAAACACCCATCACCGCCATCCTTGAACCCACCTGTTTCCCGTCACCATATTATCGTCGGCCAAATTGCTGGAAAACCCCAGAATTAAAAAAAAAAGAAAAAGAAGAGAGGAAAGGGATGAGATCGAGAGAGTCAGGAGAGAGCGATGGAGATTGTTGAGATTTATTGAGGGAGGAATAAGGGTGTTTTGGGTTTGACTTGGTTCAGTGGCCAATTTCATGTTTCAGCTTGGGATTTAAGCAAATCTCTTTTCAGAAATCACAATTTTACCCCCAAGCTTTAAGATCTCATATAATCAGCCTTGATTCAAGTTTTTGGAATCTTTTCTTACCCCATTTTTTTTATATACGACTAATATATATATTCCTATTATTTTTTTTTCAAATCCCATTATTTTGTTTTAGGCCATGTATTAAGTTAAGTTAAATTTATTTTTATATGTAGGAAACGATACTTTCGAGATCTAGGATTTTCAAGTTCAAGCAATTGCATTCTTTTTCCAAGTCACGATTGCATATTAAGGTGGGGTTTACTGCTTATTGTCCACTTTAAATGCCTTGTTATGATTGTTATATGTATGGGCACGTTAAACATGACATGATACGAAGGTACTTAATTAAGGTACTTAATTGTACATACATGAACGTACTTAATTGTACACCCACAGTTAGCCTACGGGCTTGTTTGATCAAACCATGAAAACCATAGGTGTGTATGCAATGATGATTATACTTGTGTATTTGATTTAGACAATGCGTCCCCACTGAGTTGTTGATAGCTCACCCTTTTCATTTAACAAATTTTCAGGTTAGGAGGCCGGCGTGGCACGTGGTGGATGGATGTGATTTGAGTCATGCAAAGTTTTCTTTTGAATTTATTTTATAATTATTGAGAGTTTTTCAAACAATGTTTATTGTTTTAATTTTCCTTTGCGCATATGGATTATGATTTAATGTTTTCTTTAGTACAGTTTATCTCCTTTCCTTTGAAGTTAAATTTAGTAGACTATTTCTCTTTAATTGCGGGATATTTATAAAACTTTATATTTAGCGAAAAGTTTATTCATGGATGCACTCTTTATAAAAATCGGGGCGTTACATATATGGTGACAGTATGAAGGATTATGTACTGAAAATATATTGTAATTAGTAGTATAGTTTTATAAGCTAGATTTGTGGAACTGTTACAAGCTAGATTAGAGGAACCGTTACAAACTAGATTTGTGGAACAGATTCTGAAAGCTAGATTAGAGGAACCGTTACAATTAGACTAGAGGAACTGTTACCTCGTTGAGTTGTATATATATCTTTGTAATACTTAGTAGTTCTGGTCAATGAAATCTTTTACCAAAATTTCATCCAACTGATATATGGCTCAAGCTAGGAGTTAAGAAACTACATTAATTAGCAACCATAAGTCACTATGACAATATGCTCAAGCTGCTTAAACAAAAAGGTATTCAGTGAACAAAACAAAGAGCAAATGCATTGATCTCAATCCCACCCCGCTTAAAAGAGAAAAGTGGCATAATATAACAAGGGAATCTCGGAAAAGTACTGGTGAACATCGAAGGCAAGCGAAAAGGAAACCAACGTTCCAATTCTTACGCCCATGAATATCGCAAAATAGTGGGCAAACAACAAGTATGGAACCTTCCTTCATGAAATGACTGCAATTGCAATAGCCTATTTACAAAACCAAGACTCATTAGTAAAAATGTCCTTTGACCAAGACAGGACTTGCTAGTCATAAGTGCAAAATGTAAGCATCGGAAGTCATAGTAACCATCAAACAAAATGGAGAAACACAAGTTGGTAGAAATCGGGATACGATGATTTTGGTTTCAATATTTTTTCTTCTCGCGTTTCAATTCTCTTCAATATGTCCTAAGGACTGGATCCAACCATAGCTTAGAACTTTTGAGACCATATCGAAAAACAAGTGGGAAGAGAAACATACAACAAATGCTAAATGTTATCCGGAACAACGTCTAACCTTAACTAAATCTCACGGGAAAATCCTTTTGAGCCCTCGAGAACTAAAAAGGTGTCTCCTCTTCTTCTCTTTTTTGTTGTTCTTTTCTTTTCGAAATTATATTAATCGGGTAATGCACATCCGGACACATAGAACACTCTCAAAATCATAAAACAAGAGTACACTTTCAGATTCTTAAAAGATCACCATGATAGTAAAATGCAGAAAGACTTTTAAGCAAGAGAATCTTCCTCGGGACATAAGGATGGATAAAAGTATGTTCCATACTCAACCACGAATAGGTAAAAATGAAGGGACCTTAGCCAAGATAAAATTCTACATCCGACAATATTAAAAAGCTTTACTCCAAGAGATATAGCATCTATTTATGAGTTCCATACATCTTACGTTTCTATATTGCCTAAAGCAGTAGGCAGAAGCACCTTACTAAGAAAATTATAAATACACCAAGCTAAGAAAAACTTCGCAACCCTTTCTCATGGATTTTCTTGAGGACTTGAGTGAAGATACGTATTTTCACACCAGATGAACTCCTGCAGCGGCACAATGCAACACCTTATGTTTAGGAGCACTCATAGGCACACTTTTTAAGAGCTCTAATTCTGTCAAATTATTTGAGTACAGCACTTTCCTGTTTCTGCTTTAACTCCGCCTGCATATAGACAGGGCAACCCGTCTATATGTTGCCGGTCCCAAGCCCGGATAAAGGAGGAGGGTTGCGTTAGGTCGACAGCCAGCGTAAAACTCTTGTCATTTCCTTATGGTATGGATCATATAAGACTTTCCTGTTTCTGCTTTCCTTACAACTTTCAGTTTCGACAACTACGGTGGCAGCAACTTCAATGAAATCTCTCTCAATGAAACCAGCCTATCTGCCTTATGCAATATTGAAGCCCTAATGGATATGGTGATGGAACTCTATAACCACGAAAGCATCTACTTAACAGAAGATCCCAACATTATTTTCATCTTTATTATTGACAGACACATGGTGATAATTCTAATTCATAAAAGATGTACAAATAAAGCTCACTGAGAATTGTATAATATATATATAGGAAAAATGAATTCTATTACATTCATAATTATATTCCTACCTGGAGGGTCTTGCCAAGCCCCATTTCATCAGCAATGAGACAACTACCACCCCTCCTCAGTCCAAAACGAACACCATCAAGTTGAAATGGAAGTAAAGAATTTAGCAAAAGTTTTGGGAGCTCAGCAATCAACTCATCTACTTTCTCATCAGGGAGGTGTTCGGGCCTGCAGGGGATCCATTTTCCAGCAATGAATGAATGTGAAAGCCTCTCAACAACGTTAAAGGTTCCCCAGGGTATCTCTTCACATTCAATACCCGTACAATTCTTTAATGGCCTTAGGACCGAGTGATAATCATAAAGCTTGTAAACACATGCCTTTCCACCACCAGTATTCTGGGTGTAGTGGGATAAAACAACCTGATCAAAGAAGCAAATAGAATAATTAATTAACCAAGTACTTGAATACTCAAACTAGAAAGTAGGTTTACGCATTAATGATGAAACACTAGAAAGTCAAAGATGAAAAAAATCAGGGGCCAAATGTATTCTACAGAGGAAAGAACATAACTATGAATCCATCGATTCCATTTTCTTCCCAAAAAAAAAAAAGAAACAAAAAGAAAATGATGAACAATCCTTAGACTGCACAAGCCCAGCAACACGACCAAACAAAAAATAAATAAAATAATAAAATAAAATAAAATAACAAAAGTGATTCCTCCAAAATATTAATTTGTCACAAAAGTGCACCCCAATTACGTTCCACCACAGATTTCATCTACATTTCAGTATCCCATCCTGCAATGCACACCCACAAAACCCTAAAATACTACTAATTAATTTTTAGAAATTCTTGAATGTTCAAAAACACTGTAAAGGGGGAATAATATAGAAAAGAATGTACATTTGGCAAATCAAGTTGGTAAAAGGCAATCATCATTTATATTTGCATACCTGTATGTTTTCTGTTTATATACTATTAAATCTCATCCACACTTTCCAAAACATTTCATGTTATTATACTTGAATATGATCCCATAACAGAAAATACAAAATCTTGGAAAATAAACAACAAACAAGTCCCTTAAATTTGAACCAATTCTTCCAGAAACACCAATCCTATTCAACCTACATTCCCATATCCTATTTCCAATGGTCCCAAACATAGATTAAAAAAAATTACGGAACAATTTCTCATAATACTTACATTGGAGAGACAATCACTGAGCCTCTCAAAGCAAACACCTTCACCAGGAAACACAAAACCCTCAACTGCAACTGGAGTGACGGAAAACGAATCCGGCGAGCATATTTCCAGCCGGACACGAAATCTCTCACTTTTTTGGCCCGTCACGGTAGAATCAGCGATAATGGGCTGCTTCGGAAAGGAGAAATTGGCGGTGGCCTCGGGAGAAAGCTTGCGGCATTTGAAGAGTTTCCAAGGGTGGTTTTTTGGATGAGTGGTTTGTTCAGTGATCGAGAGTATCGCCTTGCGCTTGGCTAGGGCCGCAGCTCGGTTTGCCTCGGCCCGTTTTCTTTGTTCCTCTGTGATTTCTTCTTTTTCCATGTACTGAAAACTTCAGTGTGGTTTTTTCGAAATGAGAACAGGCGAGCGGGGAAGGGGATTAAGGTTTTATGTACGCCTTTTCTTATGGGAAATTAGGGAAAATACCATTGTTGGGGTATTAAAGAAAAATGTCCCCACATTAGTAAATAAAGTTATATATCCCTCTTCACGTCGTAAAAAATCTAAAATACCCTTTATTTAAAAAAATTAAAAAACAAGAAATAAGATGAAAAGAACTGAACAGACGGGAATAATTACCCATTCTTCCCACTTCTTCTCCACTTCTCCGCTTCTTCGACTTCTTCTCCACTCTTGGACTTCTTCGACTCCTCTGCTCTCCAGCACTTCTTCGACTTCGACAAGTTCAAGCGACGCGCATTCAGGGTTTCTGACGACGATCTCTGTCACTCCGATCATCACGTCGGTTGCGGTCTTCGGCTTCTAAGGGTTTGATTATCTTCTGTTGAAAATCTTCAGTTGAAAAGGTGTGTTTGTTCATCTTCTTCTCTAATATGTATAGTGTATTTAGTTGTGTTGAAGCATTTAGGGTTTTGTTTTATGCAAAACAAATCGAATATGAAGCAGTTAGGGTTTCTTCATATGATTAAACTCGATTTTTAACGTTAAATGGTTCATGTTATGTGGAGTTAATGATATGTTTAGTTGGAATTTATATGGACTTGGCTTTTTCTGAAATAATATTTTTGTTGCCCAATTATTTGCCTTGTGGTTTGCCCACTTCGTTGAGTCTATGATGTGTTGCGTGGACTGTGGAGTTTATGATGTTCATGTTGTGTGGAGTCTATAATGTGTTGTAGCCTGTAGGTTGGAATTTGTATGGACTTGGATTATTTTGGAATTATATTTATCTTGCCCACTATTTTGCCATATTGTTTGCCCACCAGTTTGTCCACTTATTTGTCCTGTGATTTGCCCACTTCATTGAGTGGGCAACAAAGTGGAGTCTATAATGTGTTGTGTGGAGTAATATGATGTTCATGTTTTGTGGAGTCTATAATGTGTTGTAGGTTGGAATTTGTATGGACTTGGATTTTTTTGGAATAACTTTTATCTTGCCCACCTATTTGCCCTACGGTGTGCCCACTATTTTGCCATGTGTATCCGCTTGTTTCTGACACTTCCTTTCATTGTGCAGTTCGAAAAAGATGGCACTTGTCCCCAATGAGAAGGATCACTTCGCAGAGAAATTAAGTGGTTGTTGCAACCTAAATGAGGAGTTAAACAAAATAAAAGGTTTTCTGAGTGATCGGAATAAAGAACGGTTCTGGGACGTACAAAAGTTGAAGTTTCAAGGCCAGTTGTATCTGCACCTGCTCTTTAGATAAGACATGTCAATATCAATGGAGAAGATCACATTCCACGTTAACAATAAAGAGGTCGACTTTGGAATCAGGGAGTTCGCATTGATTACAGGACTTGGGTTTGGGTCCAAGTGTACTATTCCATTGTCCTCGGGGATTTTCAAAAAATACTTTAGGAGGTTTAATCCTCTTTGTTTGATTAACGTGGAAAATGCCTTGGAATAGTGGTCCTAAAAGGAAGAAGGATATGGAGATATGACCTTGAAGTTGGCCTTGCTTTGTTTCCTCTACGGTATTCTATTGATTAGAGACCGTAAATTCAAAAGAATTGATGCTGAGTATATTCACCTCGTGGATGATTTAGATGCTTTTAATTCTTATCCATGGGGACGAGTAGCTTTTGATTTTTTGGTCAAGGAAACACGTGCTTGCATGGACGGTAGAGTGTGTGGTTATTAGGAAAGGAAACAAAATAAGGACAAGCATGATGTTGAACACTTTGATATCTACGGCTTCCACCCTACGCTACAAGTGTGGGCATATGAGGCGATTCCCGATGTCGCCAAATTGTGTGCCGTCACCAGTCGAGGGGCTAAGCATAGGGTGTTAGTGTTACTTAATTGACAAATTTGGTCTTTGAGCTCGGTGCAAGTTCTAGTGTTGTAACTCTGGTGATGCAACACCGGTTACGAAAATCTGGCGGATTTTATGGCGGTCTGTCTTTGTGATTTTTGGCAAGATCTTTATATTGTGAATGTTGCTGATATTATTGGATAAAGTTTATCGTAATTGATTCAGCCATTTTTTAATTGCCTTTTATTCCTTTTAATCACTTTCCTTGTGTAATTGATTCTTACCCACAAGGAAATGATTTTTTCTGATTTCCTTCCTTTAGCATGAAATCGCCCACTGAAAATCAGGGATTGGATTTCTTCTTGCTTGCTATAAGAAGTGAAGTCAGGCTTTTGAAGAAGATATCCAAAAAGCCTTTTCGAGATATATTTGTACTTCTTCAAGAAATCATTTGTTCGATATTTTTATTCTTCGGAAGAAGAAGGTGAAGATCTATGGCGTGGATCGACTCAACCGTTCAAGGGATTTGAAGTTGGAGGGATTCCAACAAGGTTGAGATTGTAGAAGATTCAATTAAGAGATTAGTTTTATACGAGTGTTGGTGAATTGATAAAGAGGGAGTCTTTATGCTATTCGTAAATCCAGTCGTACTTGTAATAAACTTTGCTTTTCTAATATTGGATTGTTTCTTCTCTGAGCGTGGCCTCGTGCATTAAGATTGAGGAATCTAAGCACGTTAAAAATCCTGGTGTTATTTATATTTCCGCTGTGTGAGTGTGTTGTATGTTTCAGTGTTACAACATTAACATACAACACTGTTTGAATCAGAACATCCAGGGTTTTGTATTGATATATTGATTAATAGGGCAACATATTCTATCAATTGGCATCAAGAGCCTAACACTAATTCTTATTAGTGAGATCCTGTTTGTATTTGTTTAACATGTCTTGTGTTTATATGAAGAAAATTCGGTTTCACGCCCTCAATTCCTTGGATCAAAAGAAAGAAGAAGCAAATACTCAAATAAAAGCAAAAGGATTCAATGCAGAGAATGTGGTGGCTTTGGACATAACCAGGTTGAATGTGCAAATACTCGAAAGAAGAATGGGAAATCATTCACCACCTCATGGAGTAACGAAGAACCAGATGATAAAGAAAAGAAGAAAATGTGAGCAATCATGTTGACAAAGAGGTTGGTTGTAATGAAACGCACCTCGATCTATTTACAGTGTTACAACACCAAGCAGGTATGACACTAGCTTTCCTTTTGTTGAAAGATGTCTAAACTCTGTGATTCCTGCAGAGGAAAATAACTCAAGTGATGAATACTCTGAGGATGACTATGAAGTTGATGAAGAATCAAGGAATGAAGAACTAAGGAGAGTTTACCAAAAGATGTACGAAAAATGCTTGGTTGTCTTGAAGACAAATGAAAACCTGGAAAAGAAAGTGGTGTGTCTTACTGCTGAAAGAGACTCACTCAAAGGTGAAGTCATAAAATTTGAAAGGATAGCAACAGAAAGAAAGGAAGAATTAACCAAGGTTCAGAAAGATCTAAGCGAGATGATGGCCTCTGTTAGGAAACTTAACAATGGTAAGGGGAAATTGGATGAAATTCTATATCAAGAAAAGATCCATCAAGATCGTGTAGGTATTGGTTTTGGTTCTAATTCTAACAAAAACTTTGCCAAAAAGGATAAAAATTCTAAAAATGCTTTTGTTAAAGAAGGAACTTCATCTAATCATGTTGGAAAAAGAAATACTTTTGTTCCTATATGTCACTATTGCAATCGTCCTGGCCATATAAGACCTAAGTGTTATCGCCTTCAGAAACACTATAGGCAAGGCAGGGTGCAAACTCCAGTGTTCCAACATCAGCAAAGAAACACTCCTCGTTTTAAAATTGATTTATCAAACAAACTCAAGAAAATCTGGGTTAGGAAGCATGAATTCTCTTGCTATGCTGTACACACTGCTTTAAAAGCCAATGTGACTGAATCATGGTACTTTGACAGTGGTTGCTCTCGTCATATGACTGGAGAGTTAGAAAAACTGACTAATTTTGAAAAACATGAAAATGGATTGGTCACTTTTGGTGATGGTGCTAAAGGCAAAGTTTTGGAAAAAGGAACCTTGAATGTGTCCGGTCTTCCTTCTCTCAAAAATGTTTTGTATGTTGAAGGACTAAAAGCCAATCTTATCAGTATCAGTCAACTTTGTGATGATGATTTGTGTGTCAAATTTGATAAGAATGTTTGTAATGTCTTTGATAATTCTGACAATTGTATTCTGAAGGGAAACAGATCCTCCGCGAACTGTTATTTATTGCAGGAACAACTCCAGTGTTACAACACTGAGTGTCATAACACTACTCTGAGTGAATCTGAAATATGGCATCAGAAAATGGGTCAATTGAATTTTCGTGGCATGCATAATCTGATCAAAATAGGAACCGTAGTTGGAGTTCCTAAATTGAATATGAGAATCACTAGATATGTGAATGGGACTATTAAACCTGGTATATTCTATTTATCTTATGCTAACACTAACTTGACTGGGTTTAGTGATGTTAATTTGACAGGTGATGCCGATGATCGAAAGAGCACTCCTGGAGGATGTGTCTACCTTGGTAACAATTTAGTTTCATTGTACAGTAAGGAACAAAGTTGTGTATCCCTATCCACTATTGAGTTTGAATATACAGCCTTAGTGAGCTTTTGTTCTCAAATGTTGTGGATGATACAAGTGTTGACTGACTATGGGGTTGAAGAGAAAATTCTTACTGATTACTGTGATAATTCAAGTGCCATAAACATTTTTAAAAATCCAGTGCAACACTCCAAAACTAAACACATCGATATTCGACACCATTTTATTAGAGACTTGGTTGAGAATAAGATTGTTACCATTGATTTTGTTACCACTGAGAATCAAATTGCTGATATTTTCACCAAAGCCCTAGACTTTCAAAGGTTTAATTACCTGAAACAGTCTCTGGGTGTCTGTTTTTTCTGACTAGTGTGGGTTTCAGTGTTGCAACACCATATGCATCATTTCTTTTTCTTGATGTGTTGCAACCTCTTGTTGATCTTAATTCTTTTGCATTAGTCATTTTGCATTTTTTATGATCATTTCATTGACTTATCTCTGTATTATTGCTGTAACTCGATTGAGTACCCCTTTGATGAAACCCCGCCTAAAAACAATTGTGGATCAAATTGCAAATGAATGATTTTTCCCTTGTGAAAGATGTATTTATTTTTGGGCCTTTGACGGAAAAAAGTTGCCCTTACATTGTGTGTGAAAGCTATTGATTGTGAACCATTCTATGTTCTTTTATATGCCTCGAATCTTGTTATGATCTTCTCTCGAGAAAGAGCTACCCATGTTTTTGGAGCGAAAGCTACCGATCAGCTAATTGTTCCACACGATTCCTTTTTCACTCAAAAGATTTTTTAAATGGGAAAAGGATTTTGATCCATTGACTTTGTATGGAGATGTTCTTGAAAAAGGTGGTACAACACCAAGTTTCTGACTAAAACGCCTGAGGCCTTTTTATTCCTGTCAGAAATAAACTCATCATTCTAGACATCCCTCAGGATCATTTTTGGGCTTGTGGAAAATATCTTCTCTCTTGATTCAATGTGGTGTATTATTTTTGGAAATGATTTATTCCTTAAATTTGTCTCTGATAATAAATGGTATTGCTCATCTGTGCTTATTTTGGATTAATTGCACACCTTGAATCATGGGACTTTTCCAAAAATATTTGAATTTCAAATTTGCAATTGGAAGCTTTTCTTGGAAACTCCCATAGTCGCCATTTGTATCACTCCAATTATGGCGGTTCATTCTCTCATCAATTTTGGTAAGGATTACATACAAATTCTTGAAGGAGATTGTTTTGACCAAAAAAATAGTCAAAGTTTGGTTGGCTTCATTTGTCTTTTTATTGGTCAAAAAGGGGGAGAGATGAGACTCAAGCGAGGTGAGACCCAAGTAAGGGGGCAAACTGAGTCAAGTGAGATGGTGAGATGAGACCCACTTGAGGGAAAGTCCAAAAAGTCCGGTGATAAGGAAGAAGATGATGATGCTGCTTCTAAGGGAAGTTTGAGTATGAAGATGAAGATGATATTGATGCTGACTCTGAGGGGAGTCAAAGGAATATAGTGGTTCTGATGAAGACCACTGCATGCTTGTGTTTATCTTGTTTCTAGTACGAATGATAAACTAGTTCTATTGGACAATGTGTTGGATGAATTTGAACTATGTATGCATGCTTTTTGAACTGTGCTAACTTGCAGGGCTTTGTGATTCCTAGTGTTACATCTGTATCTATATCGATTTTGATGTTATCCTATGAATTGTTGTTTTGACCAAAAGTGCCAAAGGGGGAGATTGTTAGTGTTACTTAATTGGCAAATTTGGTCTGTGAGCTCGGTGCAAGTTCTAGTGTTGTAACTCTGGTGATGCAACACCGGTTGCATAGAATCTGGGCGGATTTTATGGCAGATTTTGTGCTGTGATTTTTGGCAAGATCTTTATATTGTGAATGTTGCTGATATTATTGGATAAAGTTTATCGTAATTGATTCAGCCACTTTTTAATTGCCTTTTATTCCTTTTAATCACTTTCCTTGTGTAATTGATTCTTACCCACAAGGAAATGATTTTATCTGATTTCCTTCCTTTAGCATGAAATCGCCCACTGAAAATCAGGGATTGGATTCTTCTTGCTTGCTATAAGAAGTGAAGTCAGGCTTTTGAAGAAGATATCCATAAAGCCTTTTCGAGATATATTTGTACTTCTTCAAGAAATCATTTGTTCGATATTTTTATTCTTCGGGAGAAGAAGGTGAAGATCTACGGCGTGGATCGACTCAACCGTTCAAGGGATTTGAAGTTGGAGGGATTCCAACAAGGTTGAGATTGTAGAAGATTCAATTAAGAGATTAGTTTTATACGAGTGTTGGTGAATTGATAAAGAGGGAGTCTTTATGCTATTCGTAAATCCAGTCGTATTTGTAATAAGCTTTGCTTTTCTAATATTGGATTGTTTCTTCTTCTGCAAAAGTGGCCTCGTGCATTAAGATTGAGGAATCTAAGCACATTAAAAATCCTGGTGTTATTTATATTTCCGCTGTGTGAGTGTGTCGTATGTTTCGGTGTTACAACATTAACATACAACACTGTTTGAATCCGAGCATCCAGGGTTTTGTATTGATATATTGATTAATAGGGCAACATATTCTATCATAGGGTACCATGTATTTTACGGTGGTCAAGCGAAGCTATTGTTGGATATGATAAATTGAAGAAGGCAATCTTCAGGAGTTTGCTACCTGGAGATGATGATATTATAAGCTATTATTGCCCACTCTTATGCCCACTTCTATGCCCACTCTGTGTTTACATTGTTTCTATTTTTAAGCCTATCTTATTGCCTACTTGTGTGCTCACTTGATTGCCCACTTTTTTATTATGTGTTCATTAATATACACGTGCTCACTCATTTGCCCACTTAATTGTCCACTTGTTTGCCAACTTTGTCTTTCTATTTCTGACTATTCTTTTATGGTTTGTAGGTTGTTGTTCACCAAAATTTGAGACTATTTCAGTTGCAACTATATGATCCAATGGGCCTTTACCCACAAGCTTTGATTCAAGATTTTGAAAAGTGGTTTGCTGCAAATAAGGACAACAAGGACATAGTGGTTCATTGTTCAATTGAGGAAGGTCACAAATTTTGTGTCGCATGGTTCCTAAATATCCGGGACCCAGAAGGATGGCTCGATGATCAGGTATGTAAACCAAATCACTCACATTTTTTCTTGCCCACATTTGTACCTACTGCCTCACATATCTTCATGCCCACTTCTGATTTTTTATTTACTTGCCTATCCTTTTGCCCAACTGTCTGCCCATATGTGTGCCCACTTGTCTAGTATTTATGTAATTGCCCACCTTTGTGCCTAACCTTCTACCCACCTTTGTGCCAAATCAAAAAATGGCCTGACTGTTTCTTGACGAACTGAACATTCGTTCATTTGTGATAAGGGTCTTTTTATGCATGTTTTATGTGTATATTTGAGTAGTATTCGAGTTATTTTATTGTTAGTTTTGTAAATTTTTGATTGTACATAGT
Organism: Rehmannia glutinosa; assembly: GCA_016081115.2. Taxonomy (NCBI): domain Eukaryota; kingdom Viridiplantae; phylum Streptophyta; class Magnoliopsida; order Lamiales; family Orobanchaceae; genus Rehmannia; species Rehmannia glutinosa. The sequence goes on along the minus strand of JABTTQ020001821.1, from coordinate 224,961 downwards.
TCATATTACTCCGAGGTGCTTTTATTGATGTAGATTGACCATTCGGGGCTAATTTTGGTGAATTTCGGACCATGGATTCATGTCAAAACATACCGGGGAGTTTAAGGATGCAAAAACGCTCGAAATTCCAAGCCAAACGCGTCATTTCGGGGCCTTTTTGGTCCAACACGGGCAGGGGTGTCGGGCAACACGGCCGTGTTCCGCGGGAGCTAAAAACTCGATTTTTTCGCACAAAACACCTCCGACACGGCCAGGCCGTGTTCCCCAACACGGCCGTGTCCAGAGACACGGCCTGGCCGCCGTGTTGGGGAGCACGCCATGTTTCCTGAGTCCTGTGCGATAAAACAAGACGGCCCGGCCGTTACAGGCGCGACACGGCGTGTCCGGGACCTCTTTTTGCAACTTTTCTTTGCGGAATTTGGGGAAAACTCACCAACCAACCCATTTTGGCTACTTTTGTACACTTTTAACACCCTATTTTGCTTGAAACATGTCTCCATGTCCCTCCTCATCACTTGAATACAAGAATTCACCAACCAACAAGGAAAATGGGGGTGATTGTTTAATAAAAGAGAGTACTATCAATGTATTGGTTGCCTACAAAAGCCAAGGGTTGAAATTGGGAGATTCATTCATTAGATACTCAGGAAATATTCATTGTATTCATTTCATTAAGTAGAATTGAGATCAAGTTCTTGGAGAAGAAAGCTTGGGGCAATATTGGAGAAGAAGGCTTGGAGCAACATCATCAATCAAGAAAGAAGTCAATTGAGATTTTGAGAAAGATAAGTACACCATGTCTACAATACTTAAATCTTCTTGTGTAATTTATTCTTTGGTCAAAATCATGTGTAGCTAAACTCCTAGTGTTTGAATGTAATGAACTCTAGAATGGATTTGTGATTAAGGTGTGTATGTTTTTAATAAAATCTTCATATTTTGTGTGATTCACTTATATTATGCTTCGTTCATTCGAATTGATATATGCGCAATATTGATTTGAAGTTTATTTTTCATCCGGGAAATCAAGAGATTCATGGTGAAATAGAACATATATAAGTGAAAAGAGTTGCATGCAATCCTAGATATAGGACGACATAAATCTTCTGGATTAGGGTCAAACCTAATATGGGAATTCACAAATCGTTATAATGCTGTCTTGGGGGTTTTAACTAGAAAGAGATTTCAGTTAATCAACTTGAGATTAGAAGTTTTTCGCCTTGAGAAAGGGTTTAACTTAAATTGGGAATTTCTACGGTCCACAAGACATGAGATTTTATTAAAAGAGGTTGGTTTTTGCTTAAGGGCCTACGGTTGTATTTTTAACTTGTCAAATCACAAAAACATTCTAGAGGGATTTACATTCAAACACATTTTTATCTCTTGATTTCTTATTTTACAAATCTTCCTTCATTTTTACAATTTATAATTTGTTTTCCTTTTTCATCAAACAAAAACTCGAAAATTGTTAGATTAAATAACAAAAAAGACGGTAATTATTAGTACTTACAATCCTCGTGGGAATGACACTCGGTACTCAATAATCTATACTATAAAACGATAGGTGCACTTGCCTACGGTTTTAAAGGTAGCTTTCGAGCCATCAATTTGCTATTTTGGGTACGTAATATTATTAATTCATTTACACAAATATGTTTGTTGACTGTTTTTTTTATATCAATTTTGTTTCTTACATTGATTTACTTTACTTTAACAGAATAATTTGACAATGAAATAGGGTACCATGTGGGTAAAGGTAGAGATGTTAAAAGGGTCGCGGCCCGTTGGCCCGAATTGTTTAAACCGAAAAAAAGGGTTAGGGCTGAATACTTTTGACCCGTTTAAATCTGGGCCTTTTTGACTCGGACCGTTTAAACCGAAGCCCGTTAGGGCTAGCCCGAAGGTTAACCGGGCTAGCCCGCTATTTTTATTTTTTAAAAAATAAATATAATTTTAATATCTTATATCTATTTTTATTACCTATTACTAGTAAATTTATTTCCCAAATTCACATCTCCTCATCTTTAAGTTTAACTTTATTAAACAAGCTATATTTCTTGACAAACTTATTTTTTGTTTATTTTATGTATTACTTAATTTAGTTTTTTTGGTTTGTATTCTGAATAAGAAAATGCCACGTAGTTTTATGTTCGCCTTATTTTTAGCTTCACCGCAAGTGTACGGTGTAGTTTATAGAATAGGGTTACCAAGGTCGAATCCACAGAGACTAATAAATTAGTGTACTAAGTATTGAGATCGAAATAGTCTTATCTTTATTCAGACGATCGAAAGTTGATGATTGGTTTATAAAAATAAGACAAGAATTTATCATAAAAAGACAAAGTAAAGAGTTGATTGAAAGATCAAGGAGATGAATGGATTCCAGGGTTATGGTTTCAGTTAATATCCCTCTTGTTATCTGATTAATCACAACCAAAGTTATTATTATTCTTCCCTATTAGACTATCACGAAAGTATTTTATCCTCTCTCTCTCTCGAGATGTTTATAAAAACGTTGATTGGAATATCTATGCTAGCATCTCTACTCAACATAAGATATACAACTCCCAAAAGCACAAAAGATTATTTATCCTCACAAATATTCAAAGACTTCTCAATCATGCAAATATTCATGTCAAGTACTCAAGATCTAGTATCAAAACTCATCTCTCGAATTATGAATCAATACATCAAAACAAGTTAAACCAATGGCCATTTGATAAACAAGAAATAAAACAGAGTACTCGAATAGGGTGTAAAGATAAATAACTTCAGTTGCAATTAAACATCAAATAAAAGTATCCATTAACCTAATCCCAAACTCGGGAATCACAAGGTGTTTAGCCAGACATGGGAAATAAACAATTCATAGACAAATTATTCATGTTCATGTCTAACTAATCGAAAGTAAAAGATACTATGGAATGAGAAAACTCAGGGATGTCGATGATCTCTCGATCTATCTTCAATCCTCAAGCGTGTGGTTGCGACCTTGATCAATCTCTCGAATCCTCTAGTAGAAGGTTGCTCTTTTCTCTGCTTTCTAGGGCAAATATCGGTGTCCCTTTGTTTGCGGCCGCCTCATCTCTATTTATACTCCCGTTGGGTCAAAACCTAAGTTAAAAATCATCAAAACCTGACTTTCCCGCACAGACGCACGGGCCGTGCGCCCCACGCACGACCGGTCGTGCGCCATGCTGTAAGAAATGCTTTGAAATCTTCGATTAACGCACGGGTCGTGCATCCCACGCACGAGCCATGCATCAAACTTCCGAGTTTGCTTATGGGGTCTTCTAAGCATTGTAGCCCTATCTCTTAGCTTTTCGTAGCCGCTTGAATTAGCTCAATATCAATTTTGTAGAGAGAGTTATGGCCAAAATACTAACCCTTCCAGTGCTATAAATTTCAGACGCGTTTGGATGTTTCTTGAGATGAATCCCCTTGTTGTTTGATCATCCATGCTTCCTTTGACACACGACTCATTACTATGACTCTAGACTCAATATAGTTGGCCCACAATATGGCTTTGACCACTCAAAGAACTCAAAATAACATAAAACTCTAGTCTAGAAAGCCCAAATCAATGGTATAAAACCAACTGAACATCTGACTTCTTCTTGATTTGGCTTCCAATTCGGTGTATGCTATCAATTCTTGGTGGTTCTACATCGCAATGCTCATATTTGCCACAGAAATACTCAAAATATTGTCAAATTCCTGCAAAATGAGCAAAGCATAATACCTTTTCCACTTTATAAGAATATGACCCATTTTACACAGTTAATGCATGCATATCAACCTATTCCATCCACAATTAAGCGCAAATTACATGCAAAACTCATACTAATCATTTTATTAGATTATTTAGGATATAAATTATATTTCTAAATTGTGTTAACTTAAATCTAATTTTATAATTTTATTAATGTAATGTAATTACAAACTATATATGACTTTTTTTAATGAATAGATTAACTTTAAATATTAAAATTAAATGTTATATATGTACGAGTTTAAAATTTTAGATTTAGATATGTAATTTTTAAAGATTTCAACTTAAATCAACAAAAATACAATAATTGAACGTAAACTGTGTTGTGTTCTCAATATTTTCTGAAAAATAGGCGTGCCCACGCAGTTGCCTACGCAACTGCCTACCACATCACCATTTGTCAAATTTCGCCTATTAACATGCCGAAGAAGTCAACTTAATCAATAAAATACAATAATTGCACATAAACTATGTTGTGTTCTCAATATTTTCTGAAAAATAGGCATGCCCACAAACGTGCCCACGCAATTGCCTACCACATCACTAGGGGTGTGCACAGTTCGGTTAACTGGCCAAACCGAACCGGAACCGAAAATTCGGTTCGAACCGAAACCGAAAATTTCGGTTCGAACCGAAACCGAACCGAAAATTTCGGTTTGGTTTTCGGTTTTCATATTTTTAGAATTTCGGTTCTCGGTTCGGTTCGGTTTTGGGAGGCCGGTTAACCGAACCGAACCGAAAACCGAAATTATTATTTTTGAATTTATATTTCAGCATAATCGTTAGTCTTTTTCCTTCACATTCCACATGCTCTAAGTTCCAAATCTATTTTCCTTCACACACAGCTATAAGAAAGAGATGGTAGAGCACTGTCCGTCCACCACAGCCTGTGAGCAGATCCTCCATTCAACATGTAATTGTAAATGATTCTTAAGGTCTTTAGGAAAATATAATATATGATATGATTTGTGTACTTGATTGACAAAGAGGTTTCTCTAAATACCACAGATCACATATAGTTGGATTAAACAAAAACAATAAATTATTTGAGTTATCCATAAAATAAAAAAAAAGAAGGAATGAAGCCTGTGCAATTTTCGCAGACTATTGGACTTGGCGTATCACGTATGGATATACATGAAAGAAGATGAAGGCTTGTTAGGTTAGTATATCAAAATCTGCAAATCAGTTTTTCTTATTGAATTTCGGTTTACCTGAAAAACCGAAACAAAAAACCGAAATATTTTCGGTTTTGACCGAACCGAACTGTGTAATATGGTTCGATTTTCGGTTTTGTATTTTGACCAACCGAATTTTAGTTAACCGAAATTTTGGTTCGGTTCGGTTCGGTTTGACCGAATGAACACCCCTACACATCACCATTTGTCAAAAACCAACATTTCCACAAATATTTTGCCCATTAACATGCCCAGGAAGTCAACTTAATCAACAAAACACAATAATTGCACATAAACTATGTTGTGTTCTCAATATTTTTTGAAAAATATGCATGTTCACAAACATGCCCACGCAGTTGCCTACCACATCACCATTTGTCGAAAACAAACATTTCCACAAATATTTCGCCCATTAACATGCCCAAGAAGTCAACTTAATCAACAACATACAATAATTACACATAAACTATGTTGTGTTCTTAATATTTTCTGAAAAATAGGCTTGCTCATGCAGTTGCCTACGCAACTGCCTACCACATCATCATTTGTCAAAAACAAACATTACCACAAATATTTCACCCATTAACATGCCCAAGAAGTCAACTTAATCAACAAAATACAATAATTGCACATAAACTGTGTTGTGTTCTCAATATTTTCTAAAAAATAGGCATGCCCACAAACGTGCCCACGCAGTTGCCTACGCAACTGCCTACCACATCACCATTTGTCAAAAACCAACATTTCCACAATAATTTTATCAGCTGTAGCAAAGAAAGAAACTTCATAGAAGTTTAAATATGAAAAAATAGATATACCTAGCAACTTTTTTCTATGGATAAAAAAAGGATCTAATTGGTAGAGGAAGCACCGTAAAGATCAATTAGTGAGGTTTGAGGCCGATACAATAATAACTGCGTACTTATGTCATGATGGTAGATAGATATACTTATCTCATGATGTGAGATAAAAATTAGGAATCCACTTATGTAATAGAGTTGATCCACTAAAGTCTTGAGCAGCGGTGTAGGATCAGATCCCTATCCAACATCAACCAAATTAATACATGCCCAGTGACATGTCCAACATCAACCAAATTACACAATAATACATAAAATTAATACATATAGTATGTTACTTCTCACTGGGACAATATACAACATCAAACAAGATAAAAATAATGTTTACAAGTTTGAAAAAATGTAACAGTCTTTCTAAGATATGATGTTACTTCTCACCGGGATCGGTTTCTTGCAAGTTTTGTGACTATGACCAGTGCCTTTACATCGCCCACACTTTCTTTTCATTTTTTGCTCGCCATGGAGGCAACACATTCAACTGGGATACTTCCTCGAGGGTATTCCAGAAGTCCACGTGGCCTACAGGGTAGATGGCCTCTGCATATGCAACTATCAGGGCTTCAGTGGTGTAAAATTGAGATGCGAGTTCATACCTTGGCATTCCAACTTTCCTAGATGCTGCTACTGCGTGAGCACATGGCAATTGATCTAGCTGGAACACATTACATGTGCATTTTCTTGCATTAAAATTGACCTCGACATTCCTATCACGATCAAGTACATAATAGGTGTAGTAATGCGATGTTTTCGACATCCATCCTCCTACTCTTTTCATCCCGCTCCCGAACAATTTTCTCAGCCCAATCTGTCAATAAATATTTCATCTTCACGACCGCATTACGCGTTCTGCATACCACATCATCAACATCATCAAGATTGCATCCAAAAGGGCCACCAGAGGGTATTCCCTAGCATCTCTAAGTATGGATAAGACTCTCCGCGATGTTGGTAGTCATGATGTTACACTGTCTACCCAAAAAATACACACGAGCCCATTGCTCCTTCTGAATATTTTCAATCGTCAGGTAGTTACATATATCACTAGATACAAAATATATCCCATTCATGATATGTCGAAATTCAGATTCATTATATGTCTTTGCGGCACAATAGAGTAGAGCCGAAACATCAACATCCTTAAATTTGGCAACAACATTATGTCTTAGAATGTAGATGCAAATCCCATGGTGTGCATCAAGGAAACATTCCTTAACAGCATTAGCAATAGACTGATGGCGGTCTGAGATAATAATCGAATCATTCTTCTATGCCAACAAGCCATTTATCTTTTCAAGAAACTATTTCCATGAAGCATCATTCTCCAAGTCGACAATGGAAAATGCTAAAGGATAAATTTGATTGTTCTCGTCCATACCGGTAGCCACTAGTAACATACCTTGGTACTTTCCCTTTAGATGTGTACTATCCACTGCCAATACGGGTCGAATACATGTCCAAAATTCATGTATACAAACACCTAACGCCATGAAACAATATTTGAAACACCCACCTTCATCCACCTTCATTAGCCTCAATCTCGGATACAGTTTCGCGATTGACTTGTTGGATTCGCTCCAAGTAAGCAACAAGTTGTTTGAGCGAATCTTCAGGAGAACCTCTAACCAATTTAATTGCTTCCTCTTTTGCTCTCCATGCTTTGTCATAACTTATGTCCACATTGAATTTATCTTTTATTTCAGCAATAATAGCTAGAAGTAGGTATGAATGTGTGGGTTCTTTATATCTATACATAACTGCCTCACCCAATCTCCTAGCCTGCCGATGCTCATGGTTGTTCATTTCAATCGAACACTCATGGCAATTTTTGTTTGATAAATGTTTTTATCATGATTTTGATGATTTTGTTTTAAAGTGTTTCTTTCACCAAAACAATGTTTCTAAATGTTTTCCAAATACTCCCGATCGATCTAAAATATTTTTACTAGTTTTATGGAGTATTTATTGAAGTTTATTTTCGACAAAAATTAGACAACACTTCTGTCTCGGGTTGGACCGATCGCCCTATAGGGCAACCCGTACCTGAAGTTGAGTTTTGAAATAGAAAATCAGATGGAAGTTGTTTTCAAGATGTCGACCTGGACGTCGATCGGTGTGGTCGACCAGTCGACCACAGGTCGACCGGTGTCTGGAAAGGTTTCAAACTTCCTGTATTGCAAATTCATCAGACGGACCGATCCAACACAGGGTCGACTGGTCAGACCCCTAGTCGACCGGTCGCCCTGTTTTAAAATGTCATTTTTCTTGTCTATTTCTACGCGACCGGTCGCCCTACCGTTTTGATAGCAAAATTCTAGCCGTTGACAGCAGACAATTCTTCCTTAATTTGTGGGATTGATTTCTAACAGCTATATTCTTGATTTTAATTGCATTTTTCTGTAGATTTTCAATCCCCAAGAGGAGCCTATCCATGATCAATCATCTCCTATAAATAGAGGAAGATTTGAAGTAACACAAGAAGAGAGAATACTACAACACAACAAGAAACATTCAAGCATACACTTTGTTCTTACATTTTCTATATTCTTGTTGTAATAGCCTAAGGTCTTACACTTTCAAATCTTGAGGTCTAGACTTAATTCTTGATTACACTTGCACTCAAAATTGTATTGTTCATTATAGAGTTGTAATCTTGAATTTTCGGGTTCATCATTCAACATAAGATATCCTTGTGAGTGTTCTTGTGGTAAGAACACACTTGGGTGATCTAGGTGTTAGGTGTAAGAAGATTGTGGTAATCTTCTTGTTGAAGAGTTTGGCGCTCTTTGAGGTGTTGAAGAATTTGGTGTTCTTCAAGTCGGAAGATTGTGGTAATCTTCACAAGGTGCCGTTGAAGGAAGATTGTGGTAATCTTCAAGGAGATTGTGGTAATCTCCAAAGAGGTGTTGTAAGAAGAGTGTGGTACTCTTCAAGGTGATGTTGTATTAATTGTGGTAATTAATAAAATCTTTTTTTCTTTTTGAAATCCATCCCGGAGATACTGGGGTGGTAGAGGATTAGGCCCTAGGTGGGTTGAACCTCTATAAATCGACGCATGTTATTTACTTCCCGCACCTTCATTCTTGTCTTGGCTTGTTTGATTCGAAAAAAGGGTATAATCGAGAAAATGGAGATAATCTATTCACCCCCCTCTAGATTATCGTAGCTACTTGGACTTACAATTTTTATATTTAACAACACATAGATGCCCACCTCGCCGCCTAGTCACACGTATCTGTTAGATAAATGTTTTTATCATGATTTTGATGATTTTGTTCGATTTTGTTCAAATAAGTTTTTAAACCAAAACAATGTCCCTAAATGTTGTCTAAATACTTCTGATCGTCTTAAAATATTTTTACTATTTTCCGAAGTATTTTTTGGAGTTTATTTTCGATAAAAATTGACAACACATTTGTTTCCTCGGCCGACCGGCCGCCTATAGGGCAACCCGTACTGAGTTGAGTTTTGAAAACAGAAAATGGGGCGTAAGAAAAAAAGGAGAGGGCGACGTCGACCCACGGGCGACCGTACTGGGAGCAAATTCTTGGTTCGATCTTCTCTGTTTCATAAAATCTTGACTCAACCGGTCACTAAGCGGCGTCGCACCTCCTCCGACCGGTCCCCTGTAAAAATTCGCAGAATTCAATTTCAATCTTATCTCTCGCGACGGTGGAACCCCGTTTATCGAAACTATCCGCTGCGTTTTTGATGCCTTTTCCCTATTTTGTGGGATTGATTTCTAAGATTATATTGATCATTTTAAATGGTTTCTTTTTGCAAAGAAATCACTCCCCAAGGAGGAGCCAATGTCCGGAAATGAAAGCCAAGTCCTCTCCTATAAATAGAGGCTTCATTCAAGCAACAAGATACAACACTCCATACAAGCAAAGAGCAAACAAAGCAAACACTTTCATATATCTTGTTGTATTAGCCTTAACACTTTCACTTGCACAAATTTGAGGTCTAGGCTTTCAATTCTTGATTACACTTGTACTCATATTGTTTCAATCATTATTGAGTTGTAATCTTGATTTTTGGTCATCATTCAACACAAGACATCCTTGTGAGTATTCTTGTGGTAAGAATACACTTGGGTGATCTAGGTGATAAGTGTTTGAAGGTTGTGGTAATCTTCAAGGTGTTGTAAGAGGGTTGTGGTAATCCTCAAGGTGGTGAAAGAGGGTTGTGGTAATCCTCAAGGTGTTGTATTAATTTTTGGTAAATTAATAAAATCTTTTTCTTTTTGAAATCCATCCCGGATATACTGGGGTGGTAGTAGATTAGGCCCTAGGTGGGTTGAACTACTATAAATCGACGCGTGCTATTTACTTTCCGCACTTAGCATTTCATCTTTGCTTGAGTCTTTCGAAAAAGAGGGCAAAACTCGAAAAACCGGGATAATCTATTCACCCCCTCTAGATTATTGTAGCCACTTGGACTTACAAGTGGTATCAAAGCCAAACTCTTTGCTAGCTCGCCCGAAAAAGAGGAAAGATCCATGGCTACACATGATGCTCATCTCACCACCGACGCCTCCACCAACAAGCCACCACTATTCGACGCCAACAACTACGCATTTTGGAAAGACCGTATGGAGTGCTTTCTACAAGGGTGCGGGTTCGATATTTGGAATGTAGTCATTGAAGGAGTTGATCAACCAACCAAGAAATCGGAGGATGGCACCTTGACTCCTAAACCTTTCAAGGAGTTCGATGAAAACGACAAAAAGACTTTCTTTCTAAACGGTAAGGCCTTAAATATTTTGCATTGTTCTCTTACGGCTACCGAGTATAATTTCATAAGAGGCATAAGGTCGGCACATGAGGTTTGGGAAAAATTGGATACAATTTATGAAGGGACTAAGAAGGTCAAGCAAGCAAGAAAGATCATGCTTGTTAAAGACTTTGAAAACTTTAACATGCATGATGGTGAAAACATTTCCAAGATGGTGGAAAGGCTTGATAATATTGTCAATCCTCTTGTGGCCCTTGGTAAAGTCATCTCCGAAGAAGACAAAGTGACTAAGGTATTAAATGCTCTTCCCGGCTCATGGTCCGAAAAAGTAACGGCAATCAAGGAGGCACAAAACCTTGAGACACTCAAGTTTGACGAGCTCATTGAAAACCTCCTCATCTATGAAGTCTATCTCAAGGAGAGGAAAAATACCAAACCATCCATAAATCAATCGGGTATGCAAATTATTCCTAAAGGTCTTGCTTCTTCTTCTAATAATGCATACTATGATAATGATGATGATGAGGAGACAGCCGCACTTGTTCGAAAATTTGCAAAATTTGTGAATAAAAATAAAGCGAGAAAACTAAGAGATAATGCTTGCTTTAAATGCGGAAAACCCAGGCACTTCATTGCCGATTGCCCAAAGCTCGATGAAGAGGAGCAAAAGAAAAAGAAGCCTTTCACGAAAAAGAAGGCTCTAAACGCGGAGGTCAAAACATGGGATGAACTACTCGAAACAACCGATGAGGAAGGAGAAACCGAACATGGTCTCATGGCCATAGACGATGAAAACAATGAGGTACACTCTAATTCTTCTACTTCCTCCATAGTTGATGACTTGCAATGTGATTTTGATGAATTGCAAATTGAGTTTTAAAATTTAATTGTTAAATACAAAAATTTGAAAAAGGAGCATAAGGAGCTTAAGGTTGAAAAAGAAAAATTATTTACCTCTTATGAATCTCTAGACAAAGCTCATGCTCTTACTCTTACTAGAGTTCATTCTCTTGAAACCGTAAAGGAATCGCTCACAAAAGATATTGAATGCTTGAAAAATGATGTGCATCGTTTCAACATAAGCACGGATAAAGTCACAAAAATTTTAGATGCACAAAGAGGTGAACATTCCAAATTGGGACTTGGCTATAAGCCATTTCAAAGTGTTTTTAAGAAAAATAACCAAGGTCCGACTTTTGTACGTGCTAATAGTTATAATACTCCTACTTGTTTTTATTGTGGCAAAGTTGGACATTATGATAATAATTGCAAATTGAGAAATAACTCTAGACATGTTTGGAGACCCAAAGGTCTCAAGACTAACCCCCATGGACCCCAAAATAATAGGGTACCTAAAAGACATTCTTTTGTAGGTAATAGGGGCTATAACTACAATGGAAGATTCAAAATGGCTCGTGGACAGCGGATGTTCACGCCATATGACCGGGGAAGAGAGAACTTTTTACCAACATCAAGCTCCAAGAAGAGGGTATGGTCATGTTCGGCAATGACAAAGGAAAAATTCTTGGAAATGGAGAAATTGGTAACTCTTCTTTCTTTCTTAGTAATGTTCTTTTAGTTGAAGGGCTTAAGTTTAATTTGATAAGTGTTAGCCAGCTTTGTGATTCAAATTATGATGTTTCCTTTAATAAAGAAAAATGCCTTATACTAAAAATGGTGAATTTATTTGTGAAGCAAATAGAAAAGACAATCTTTACAAAATTTGTACAAGTGATTTGGTTAGTCAAAATGTTTCTTGTTTAGTCGCCAATAATGATTTAACTAGTTTATGGCATAGGCGACTTGGACATGTTGGATACAAGAATTTGAAAAATATTTACAAAAACCAACATGTGAAAGGACTACCCAAATTGAATTTTGAAAATCTTGGCTTATGTGACACTTGTCAAAAGAACAAATTAGTTAAAAGTAGTTTTAAGCCCAAAAATGAAATTTCCACAACCAAACCCCTACAAATGCTTCACCTTGATTTGTATGGGGATATTGGTACGGCTAGTCTAAGTGGAAAACATTACACTTTCGTTATTGTCGATGATTTTTCTAGATATACTTGGGCTCTTTTTTCTTACCAATAAAAGCGATGCCGTTAATGAGTTTATTAAGTTGTGTAGACTTATTGAGAATGAAAAGGAAGACACTATCAAGTCTATTCGAAGCGATCGAGGTGGAGAATTTGATGGTGAATTTAGAGTATTTTGTGAAACCAAAGGATATGCTCATAATTTTTCGGCTCCAAGGACACCTCAACAAAATGGAGTAGCCGAAAGGAAAAATCGGACATTACAAGAGATTTAGCCTCGGTCCATGCTCAATGAATTTTCACTTCCAAAATATTTTTGGGCCGAAGCCGTAAGTACCGCTTGCTATGTCATTAATCGAGTTTATATTCGTCCTAAAATGAATAAAACTCCATATAAGCTTTGGAAAGGTAGAACTCCAAATATTAGTTATTTCAAAATATTTGGTTGTAAATGCTTTATTTTGAATACCAAGGATCAATTGGACAAACTTGATCCTAAGGCCGTTGAAGGGATATTTATGGGATATTCAACAAAAAGCAAAGCATATCGGGTTTACAATAAGACTAGTGGAGTTGTTGAAGAATCCATCCATGTCAAATTTAATGAAGCTTCGGGTGTTGAAAGAATACCTAATGATGAAAGTGATGAAGAGGATATTATTGAATAAATTATTCAAGTTGATGATCAACCGTCTACATCAAATGATCAACCGTCCACTTCAAATGGTCCTCAAGAAGATAGAGGTGATATCTCGGATCTTCCCATTGCGTTGAAATTTAAGGGAGATCACCCAAAAGATCTTATTATTGGTGATCCCCTTGACAAAGTGATGACCCGGAGAAAATTTGCCGAGAAAGCTCTTATTTCTCAAAAAGAGCCTAAAAACGCTAAAGAGGCCATTGAGGATGAGGATTGGTTCTTAGAAATGCAAGAGGAGTTAAATCAATTTGAAAGAAATGATGTATGGGAATTAGTACCTTGTCCTCCATCTCAAACTATTATTGGTACAAAATGGGTATTCCGGAACAAACTTGATGATCAAGGCAACATTGTTCGAAATAAGGCAAGGTTAGTAGCTCAAGGGTATTGTCAAGAAGAAGGTATTGACTATGATGAAACTTTTGCACCCGTAGCACGTTTAGAAGCTATTCGTATTTTACTTGTCTATTCTTGTTTTAAAAATTTCAAACTTTACCAAATGGATGTTAAATCCGCTTTCTTAAATGGTATTATTCAAGAAGAAGTCTATGTAAAACAACCTCCGGGGTTTGAAAATTTTTTTAGGCCTAATGATGTTTATAAACTTAAAAAGGCCTTGTATGGTTTAAAACAAGCACCCCGTGCATGGTATGATAGACATAGCTCTTTTCTTTTACAAAATGGTTTTATAAGAGGTAAAGTTGATACAACTCTCTTTATTTTTGAAAAAGGACAAGATTGTTTACTTGTGCAAATTTATATTGATGATATTATCTTTGGTGCTACTAATGATTCTTTGTGCAAGAAATTCTCTAAGTTGATGCAAGGAGAATTTGAAATGAGCATGATGGGGGAGCTCAACTTCTTTCTTGGACTCCAAATTAAACAATGTCAAGAAGGTATTTACATTTCACAATCTAAGTACACAAAAGAACTTTTGAAAAAGTTCGGCATTGAAGAAGGAAGAACCGTCTCTACTCCCATGGCAACAAATGTCAAAATTGACAAAGATGAGAAAGGCAAGTCCGTGGATGAATCAAAGTATCGAGGTATGATTGGTAGTTTACTTTATTTAACCGCTAGTAGACCGGACATTCTTCATGTCGTATGCCTATGTGCTCGTTTTCAAAGCAATCCCAAAGAATCTCATATGAGTGCCATTAAAAGGATTTTTCGATATTTGAAAGGCACTATTCAATATGGTTTATTTTATCCAAAGAATGAAAATTTTTCTCTTAAAGGTTATAGTGATTCGGATTATGCGGGAAATATTGATGATCGAAAAAGTACTTCCGGATCATGTCAAGTTTTAGGCGATTACCTAGTTTCTTGGTTTTCGAAGAAGCAAAACTGTGTTTCTCTTTCAACGGCCGAAGCCGAATATATTTCCGCCGCATTTTGTTGTACTCAACTTCTTTGGATGAAACAAACCTTAGCGGATTACAAATGCTCTTTTGAAAATGTACCAATCTTTTGTGATAATATATCCGCTATAAATATTGCTCAAAACCCAGTTCATCATAACCGTCCTAAACATATTGAGATTCGACATCATTTTCTAAGGGATTGTGTTTCAAAACGTAAAATTGAGATATCGTTTGTACCATCTCAAGATCAATTAGCGGACATTTTTACAAAACCGCTATCTTCCGAGACTTTTGCGTCTATACGAGCTCGGTTAGGCATAATGCATATTGAATGAGGCTTATGTTTGCATTTTGCATGTTTTTAAAACTTAAGGGCGAAAAATCGGATTTTTGGTTGAAAATTCGGATTTCCTCAAAAATGTCAAGACAGTGGCTAAACAGGATGAGGGCAACCGGTCTCTCTCAACGTCGACCGGTCGCCCTCAACCTCGACCGGTCACCCTGAGCTTTATTTTGGATTAAAACGGTTCTGTCTTTAGCATTCGCCATTTTACCTTATTTTTGCCATTTTTCGTCCCCTTTGCCAAATTCACACAATTTTCACTCAAAATTGATTTTCATGCATTCTAATCACATCTTGGACCCTATATAGCATGTTTATCATCATCATAGCTCATCTTTTCCGATCAAATGGTATGAATTTTCCTTACTTTGCTCAATTGGGTTGAACCCTTGAGTTTATGGCTTTCTTGTATAATTCTTGATATATTTTGCATTTGATCTTGTTGAGCTTTGCTACTATGTTGTTTTGTATGATGTTTGATGTAATTTGGTGATGAAATTTTTTTGGCTTGAATCATTTGCAAGGGCTATATACAACTTCTTTTAATTTTTATGCCCACAAAGTGTTCGATAAAATGTCGCAATGAAAATTTCAACTTCTACATGATTCTCTTGCTTTCAAAAGTCTTCTATACTTATTGAGATCATGTTTTGGCAAACAAAACGAGCGTATGAACTCTTCATGTTACATTTCTCCCATTTTCTTAGGTTCTTTAAAGCCTAAATGGCTCAACGGTTGATAAACCAGCTCTTTTTGCGCACTTTGATATACATATATGATGTTTTTATCATCCTAACATACTTTTTGATGATTCCAAAGGGGGAGAAACAGGAAATTGGCTCGTTAGCCAAAAGAAGCTATTAAAAGCTCGCAATAAAAGCTATAAGTCATGGCTTTCTAAAGCCAAAAATACCTAGTCCATGGCTTGTATTATGGACTCAATTGCAAAAGAATATAAATATTGTGACAGGGGGAGCTTCTTAGCTAATGATGTCTATATGCATCTTATATAAGCTTGTTATAGCTTGTGCTTCTAACTTATAATAATCTTTTGTTGATATGCTCATAGATAGGGGGAGCTTTGTATGAAATGCCTTTAACGGATAGTTTACTTGTAAAACCGGAAAATTTATTTGATTTTCAAATCGTCCTCGAGAAAATTGTTTTGGTTTGTAATCATCAAAAATGGGGAGTTTGTTAGATAAATGTTTTTATTATGATTTTGATGATTTTGTTCGATTTTGTTCAAATAAGTTTTTAAACCAAAACAATGTCTCTAAATGTTGTCTAAATACTTCCGATCGTCTTAAAATGTTTTTACTATTTTTTGAAGTATTTTTTGGAGTTTATTTTCGATAAAAAATTGGACGACACATTTGTTTTAGGCTCGACCGGTCGCCCTATAGGGCAACCCGTACCTGAGTTGAGTTTTGAAAACAGAAAATGGGACGTAAGAAAAAAAGAAGAGGGCGACCGATCGACCAGGTGGGCGACCGGTGAGGGCGACCGGTACCTGGGAGCAGCCCTCTTGGTTCAGTCTTCTCTGTTTAGTAAAATCTTCAGCTCCAACCGGTCATAGCTAAGGGCGACGACTGGCCGCACCCCCCCCGACCGGTCCCCTGTGTAAAAATTCGCGAAATTCAATTTCAATCTTATCTCTCGCGACGGTCGAACCCCTTATTTATCGGAAAACTATCTTGCGTTTTGCACAACTTTTCCCTATTTTGTGGGATTGATTTCTAACAGCTATATTGATCATTTTAAATGGTTTCTTTTGCAGCAAATCACTCCCCAAAGAGGAGCCAATGTCTGGAAATGAAAGCCAAGTCCTCTCCTATAAATAGAGGCTTCATTCAAGCAACAAAATACAACACTCCATACAAGCAAAGAGCAAACAAAGCAAACACTTTCATATATCTTGTTGTATTAGCCTTAGCACTTTCACTTGCACAAATTTGAGGTATAGGCTTTCAATTCTTGATTACACTTGTACTCATATTGTTTCAATCATTATTGAGTTGTAATCTTGATTTTTGGTCATCATTCAACACAAGACATCCTTGTAAGTATTCTTGTGGTAAGAATACACTTGGGTGATCTAGGTGATAGGTGTTTGAAGGTTGTGGTAATCTTCAAGGTGTTGTAAGAGGGTTGTGGTAATCCTCAAGGTGGTGAAAGAGGGTTTTGGTAATCCTCAAGGTGTTGTATTAATTTTTGGTAAATTAATAAAATCTTTTTTTCTTTTTGAAATCCATCCCTGGATATCTTTGGGGTGGTAGTAGATTAGGCCCTAGGTGGGTTGAACTACTATAAATCGACGCGTGCTATTTACTTTCCGCACTTAGCATTTCATCTTTGCTTGAGTCTTTCGAAAAAGAGGGCAAAACTCGAAAAACCGGGATAATCTATTCACCCCCCCTCTAGATTATTGTAGCCACTTGGACTTACAGTATCATCCATCCACAATTTTTATCCACATAACTCGCAACAAATCTAACTTTGTCTGACTTTTTAACAACGTGTTGTCTATTTTTCATCATACAAATTATTGCAAGTCATCGACTAAATTCTTTTTTCGTACAGAAAACTTGACCAATCTATAAATCATCATCTACTGCGATGGAGTTACAACTGCTTGTTTGATTGCTCATAGTCCCCATACCATTGTGCCCAATTCCGACAGAATTCCTTTTGCATGAACGACTACCAGGCCCAGTGGGCCCATCTTCATGTCTACCTTCATGTCCACGTTCCTGCCCATCTTTATGCCCAAGTTTGTGCCCACTATCTTGCTCGTACTCCTACCCACCATCTTAATGCCCATATTTGTGTCACCATCTTGCCTGTACTCCTGCCCACCATATTCATGTCCACCATCATGATGATTTTTGTGCTGGTGTTCATGCCTACTCTTTGGCCGACTTTTGTGCCCACCACCGAGTTTGACATGTTCCCTTGTTGCTGCATCACCACCACCACCACAACCACCACCACCATCTTTCCCAGAATCATTCCATTAAGAAGTAATAAGCAAATCTTTGTCACTTGACATATCTACATCCTCCCAAAACATAGGGTCATTCTCAAGGTCTTCTATAGTCATACCTAAATATTCTTCAAAACGAGATGTTTCTTTGATAACCTCTTTGCCTTTATCGGTGTTATGCATGAGACGTGGTAGATCCTCTTGAACGATAGTTTCTTTTTTAGTACCACCACCATCATTCCCAGAATCATTTCCTTGAGAAGTAATAAGCAAATCTTCATCACTTGACATATCTACGTTCTCCCAAAACATAGGGTGATTCTCAAGGTCTTCCGTAGTCATACCAAAATATTCTTCAAAATGATATTTTTTTTGATAACCCTTTTGCGTTTATTGGTCTTATGCACGGGACGTGGTAGATCATCTTGAACGATAGCTTCTTTTTTTAATTGGCAACAACTCCTGATTGCTACTAGCTGACTCAAAAGTATATTTTTTCTTCTTTTCCCTTGTAATCAAACAAATTGGAACGACAAAGGCTCTCGCTATTCATGCGAATAAGTAGTCTGACATCGTCATCATCGGTGACTGGACATGGTGGCAAGGGAGCAACATGTTCATAGCCAAACCAACTGGTCAACTCTATTTCACGGTCATTAGGATTGATTTTACATAAAAAATAAGGTTTCTCTCTAATAATTCAGAATACGTGAAATCCAAAGGGAAGAGAACGGTTTTGGATTACTTCCCTGTAAACCTTCATCGGAATGTACTTATGTCACAGTCCCAAACTCCATCCCATAAGAAAAATATATGAACCCCTGCAGTAAATAAATAGATATAAAAGATCAGTTTCCTTGTTCCAAACTCTATTTGACATTTAACGTAACTACCCACCCAAGTGTCCAACCTGTAAATCATCATCTACTGCGATGGAGTTACAACTCCTTGTTTGATTTCTCATAGGCCCCATACCACCGTGTCCAATTCCGACAGAATTCCTTTTGCGTGAACGACTACTTGGCCTAGTGGGCCCACCTTCGTGCCTACCTTCATGCCCACGTTCCTGTCCATCTTCATGCCCAAATTTGTGCCCACTATCTTGCTCGTACTCCTGCCCACCATCTTCATGCCCATATTCCCGCCCACCATATTCCTGCCCACCATCATGACGATTTTCATGCTCATGTTCTTGCCTACTCTTTGGCCGACTTTTGTGCCCACCACCGAGTTTGACATGTACCCTTGTTGCTGCCTCACCACCACCACCACAACCACCACCACCACCACCACCATCTTTCCCAGAATTATTCCCTTGAGAAGCAATAGGCAAAATTTCGTCACTTGACATATCTACATCCTCCCAAAACATAGGTTCATTCTATAGGTCTTCCATAGTTATACCTAAATATTTTTCAAAATGAGATGTTTCTTTGACAACCCATTTGCCTTTATCGATGTTATACACGGGATGTGGTAGATCATCTCGAACGATAGTTTCTTTTTTAACACCACCACCATCATTCCCAAAATCATTTCCTTGAGAGGAAATAGGCAAATCTTCGTCACTTGACATATCTACATCCTCCGAAAACATAAAGTGATTCTCAAGGTCTATAGTCATACCAAAATATTCTTCAAAACGAGATTTTTTTTACAACCCTTTTGCGTTTATTGGTCTTATGCACGGGACATGGTAGATCATCTTGAACGATAGCTTCTTTTTTAATTGGCAACAACTCCTGATTGCTACTAGCTGACCAAAAATATCTTTTTTCTTCTTTTTCCTTGTAATCAAACAAACTGGAACAAACAAAGGCTTCTCGCTATTTATGCGAACAAGTTGTCCGTCGTCATCATCATCGGTGACTGGACATGGTGGCAAAGGATCAACATGTTCATAGCCAAACCAACTGGTCAACTCTATTTCACAGTCATTAGGATTGATTTTACACAAAAAATAAGCTTTCTCCAATAATTCAGAATACGTGAAACCCAAAAGGAAGAGAACGGTTTTGGATTGCTTCCCTGTAAACCTCCATCGGAATGTACTTATGTCACAATTCCAAACTCCATCCCTTAAGAAAAATATATGAACCCCTGCAGTAAATAAATAGATATAAAAGATCAATTTCCTTGTTCCAAACTATATTTGACATTTAATGTAACTGCTCACCCAAGTGCCCACAACTAGAACACCAATCAGGGTATAAGAGTTCAATTCCCTTGTCACCACTAATATTCGACATTTAACATAACTGCCCACCCCAAGTGTCCACACAAGTGCCCACTTAATACACCTGCCCACTTAGGTGTCTACTCGAAGCCCACGTTTGTGCCCACCAATTACAAGTTGCGAGAAAAATCGATTTACACCATTTTTCAGCAAATTTCAACAACAATTACGGAGTGATGATCATTCTATACACAATATCTAACTATTCAAATATTACCCATTCGAAAAATCATGAAAAATTGGGTAATTGAACCATTTTGCAAAAATAAAAAATACTGCAATTACATGAAAGAATAATCAAAACTAACTTTTATCCATATTTTGAGGTAACAAATGAGATTTATTTGGTCAAACCCAGGTCCTTTCGAAGCAAGCTCGTCAGTCAAAAATTACTTCTGTTTCTTCAATATTTCGCCTCTCCTTCGAACGCCTCTCTACTAGGGCTTGTAATTGTGAAGATGAACTCATAAATCTTCAATATTTTGCCTCTCCTTCTCCAAAGCTTGCCTTCTTTGTGAAACTAGGGTTTGCAATTGTAAAATTGACATCCCGCTATGAACTCCCGCTCGTCCAGAAGGTAAGTTCAGTTTTTTTCTTTTTTTTGTTTTTTAAGTTAGGGGTAAATCAGACTTTTTAGGAGTGAAAAAGGGTATCTTTCCTTATTTAATAATGTGGGGGCATTTTTCATTAATACCCCCTTGTTGGGGGGTATTTTCTCTAATTTCCCATGAATTTACTGATTTAATTAAAATTAAAATCATCATTTCCTCAAAAAAAAAATCATTAGTTGGAATTATCATTCATTAAATATGCCCCGGTATAACTCAACTGATAAAGAACCTGAGTGATGTGATGTGTGCTTCGCTGACACCCGCAGCCACGATTCGAATCCCCATGGTAAAAGTCTGGAGGAGGATTTCTTGTGTGGACTCAGTCTAAATGAGCTTAGGACACTGCCTCGTTGAGGCATATCCCTCGATTAGGAGTGTTCATCGAATCGAATTTCGAATTTTTTGATTTCCTCGAATCGAAGTAATCGAATAGAAGTTTTAAAACCTCAATTCAAAATTCGATCGTAATTCGATTATTTTCGAATCGAGTTTAATCGAATTGGATTTGTCGATTTTCGAATCGAATTTGAGTCAATCCAAAAATCTAAATTTGTCGATAAACAAGGCACAATTGTATTTTAGACCTATATTTTTCAGATCCAAAACCCATATTTTTCAAGCAAAATTTCAATTTTTTTAACAAAATAATTATATAATGAAACAAAAACATAGGCAAACCATACCAATTATCAAAACTATATTGTTACTTTAAAGATATTAAAAAACTAAAGACATAATATTTTTAAGGCTGGAATCTATTAAAATCAAAAGCATATTGTTCTTTTTTTGAAATAAAAATATATTATTCTTTTAAGTTTAAACACATCATAAGAAAATTCAAAAACTATACAAAAAAATATTGAAACTTTAAAATGAGATTGAACTGTGAAACTAGCTATGACCAATGCTATAATTTTAATGCAACATTTTATTATAATAGACATGTGAAATTAAATGTTGTTTATACATCAACTAATTATATTATTTCTATTTGCATATGCAATTTATATCCGTATAATATTTATAATTAACATATAAATTAATTTTGGATTATAATTGAGTTCGAATCAGTACACGAATTGGAATTTAAATACGAATACGAATCGATATTCGAACCAAATTTACTCATTTTTAATCACGAATTAGGATTTTCGAATAGAATTCGAAAAATAATACCCAATTCATTATTCGATTCTGAAAGAATTGTAGCACGTAGATATTCCAAATGTTTCGCGGAGTATAGATATTATTGCAGATGTGGTCACATTCGCAATCACATGCAGCGGAATAAAATTAAAAGAAGTTAGACATAAGATGTAAAAAATTATCTACAAACAAACTAGCTTGTAGATGTGCCAATATGGCGAAACTTTCCATTATCAAAACAATTTGATTCCGTGTACAATGAATACTAAAATCAACTAGTAGAAAATCAATGAAAACTCATATCTAGAGTAAATTTGATATATGTAAGCAACTCATCCAACAATAGATACGTGGGACTTCGTTTATCACAATACTAAAAAGCTATGGATGAAAAAACTAACAAACACAACGACAGACAGAATGTTATCTCTGGATGTAGTCACATTCGAGATCACATTCACTACAGTGAGGTTCCTTGTGCTTGAATGACTCTAAACTCTATCAACTCTCTAGTGTCTCTAGTATATTTCTTGTGTAAAGACTGAGCACGTCCTCCTCTCTTTTATAGGTGTCCAAGACTTTCCAAAGAGTCCTATTATGTAAACTGTGCATTTTAGTTACCCAAAAAGTTTTGTATTTTGCTACATTTGTATGATTATTTGAATTTTTAGCTTATGTTAGATGTTGTTTTAGTTACTTGTTCATATATTTTCCATTGAAAAAATGTATTATATAAATTAATATACTAATATATTATTTATATAAAATATAAATAGGAAAATTTGTTCTTTTTTATCAAACCAGTTGAACCGATGCGGTTGAACTGGTCCGACCGATTGAACAATGAACCTCTGACATGACTTGCTCGTTCGCCAGTCCAATTTTTAAAACACTGACGGGAACAAGAGACCTTATCCACTAATTCAACCAATAAATTAAATTTTCGTTATTTATTATCATCTCTCCTTCAGATAAAAAAATATTCCTCGATCATATTCAGAAGCTTTCACTTTCAGAGAAAAAAAAAGGGGAATTAGCTACATTAAATGGGAAAAAATATTCAAAACAAACTTCCAAAGTTTAATTTGTTCTTTACCTATATGTTTAATTAGTAATTTTCTTTTAAGTTTTTAATTAATTATTTTTATTTTGTTACCAATTTTCTAAAATGATTGTTGTAATTTTCATTGTTATCCTAATGTAATTGTCTTTAAAATATTATCAATAATACCAGTGATTGTATAAACTAAAATTGTTTAAAACTTATTTATAATCAACTATGCAACTATCTCACATTTAGGGTTAAATGGATTACCAATCTTATTTATTAAAAAATATATTTTAGAACAAATTGATTATGAAGAAATTCTCAACATTTTAGCTTCTCAAAAGGCTAGAAGAAATTTTAAATGATCTTTTCAATGTTTTTTTTTTCTTTATTCATTGTACACCATATCGGTTTATTATTTATATTGTCATAGCTTAAAGAGGTTGTCATATCTATATAATGTTGTATAAGATGAGTGTTTTAAAAGATTTATAATCTCACTTCAAATTTACTTTTATTTTTATTTGACTTTAGTCTAGGATGCCTGATCATTCTTTTCTTCATTTACTATTCCTCAGTATTTAAACTAATGGTTCCTAGTCTTTTCGCTAGTGGAAATCATATTGAACTTTAAAAACTAATTGTAACGCGTAAGAATAATGACAAGCGCGATAGCACGAATAACAGGTGAAAAAAGGAAAATCCATCATGAAAGTCACCTCTTGATCAATGGCATTTAGTTCGCATCGGTTCATGCCATAAACGAGATTGACCCAGAGTGTAGTTGGTGAGGTAGTTTGCGAAAGAGCCGATGATCGAGCAGAAGGCCAAAAGCCATCAATGAACTTCTATGAAACGGTTTCACGGGATTCAGCCAATTGTCTTGATTGTGGAATATCATTGAGAAATAGGAATCCGCGTTATCAAAGGATTTCCTGCGATTATTTCTAGTATGGAATGAGTCAATCATCCACTTTGGTATCTTATTGAACAAAAAGGGTGTTCCTCCATTGATCAATAATTTCGATTTTCGGGAAGTATCATGATCATCCAATAAGAAGGGTTTCCATTTTTTCAAATGAACAATTTGAAGACCTATTGATTCTAACAACTGATTGCAGAGTTGATCATTTGGACCTTTCAATTCATAGATGTAGATCTCGGACCTATGAATGGGGATATTCCCGAAACTCACACAGAAAAAGGAAGTGAATCCTATTCATTGGGCTAATCAACAAAGATAACGGGATGTACTTTGATAATACTCCCTTATTTTATGGAAACATGTAGGGGTGTCGATTTCTGACTCGATACGAAAACGAAAACTTAAATCCAACCTGACCTAAAGTTACTGAGAGAAACATGAATCCGACCCAAACCCGAACACGACACGAAGTTACCAATTTATCTAAAACGTAGTTGTTTTATCTTTTACTTAATTTTATATGTATTTTGAGCATAACCCGAAATCAAACACGAAACCGACCTAATGACCCAAATTGACACCTCTAGAAACATGGGTTGGCTTCAAAACTTTTTTTTTTGAGGATGAAAATGACCATATCATTAAAACAATTTAACGAGGAGCCTCCTCCATAATGGAGTTTACAATGTGTTGAGGCAGGGCGCCTCTATCAGTCCGTAAGAAATTCAGCGAAAAGGCATGGGGCGACAGAAAGTGCGCAACTAAATTACCGACCTCCTAACCCAACTAAAAGAAAACGATGTAAAATTACGGAGAAGACTCTTGATATCCTCAATGATATTTCCTAAGTAGGAGAGATCCGTCGTGTTGGCCGTTCCGGCAGCCACAAGCGAGTGGAAAAGCTACAAATTGTCCACTTCTATTACCACCTTTTGTATTCCAGCGTTCATAGCTTCGTGAATCCCTTCTTTACATGCGAGTGCTTCGGCCATCACGATTTTTGTTTCTTCCTGCAATCGTCTGGATATTGTTACCGTCGCAATCCCTTTGTGATCTCGAATAATTGCTCCTAAGCCTGTTCCCTGTCCTTGTATGATAGAAGCGTCGGAATTAATCTTGAACCATCCAGGTGATGGTTGCTCCCAAATTTCTGCTGCATCTCTTCGAGTGGTGGTTGGCGGTCTTAATTTGCTCATTTTAATGTGCTCATCAAACCTCCTGCATGCCATTTCCATGCACCCAATGTGGTCGATTGCTTTGTGCTGGTAAGTAGCTAAATTACGTCCATACCAGACGCACCAAAGCAGTATCCCAAATATTTTGTGAGATTCTCGAGGGATTGTCTCCGCACCCCAAGTGATCTAATCCGCAAGACATCCCCTACCCATTTGCGTCCTAGTGCATAGGCAAAGAGGGTCTGTTTCCCAGAAAAAAACCACCCACGGGCAATCCCAAAGCGCATGTATATCCGTTTTGACTTCTATTCCACATCTGCAGCAAATTAGGTCCACCCCCTCACTCCTCTTCTTTGTAGCATACTTTTAACCGGAAGGATTCCTTTGAGACATTTCCGTAGAAACACTTTAATTTTTGGGGGTATATTTAAGTTCCATACCCATTTCCAAATTTTGCTCTCTTTTCCGGAAGAAGATAAAATATTTTCGGAGCTTTCTTGTATTTTTTTGCCACTTGATACCCGGATTTTACGCTATAAACTCCATTCTTTGTGTAATGCCACATCACCTTGTCGAGTCTCCTACAATCCATTGACGGGATAGCTTGGATAGCTCGGACTACATGCGCCTCAAACAACTCATTTAAAAGAGCCATACTCCAAATAGGAACTTCATCAAGCATTAAGTCCCTTACAGTTAGATCACCCAAATGGTCTCCTAGTGGACAAGTGATTCGAAAGTTTGGAAAATCAGTGACCCAAGGATCATTCCAAACTTTCACCCCATCTCCATTCCCAATATTTCATCTATATCCCATCGTAATAATTTGTCTCTCCGCAACGATGCTTCTCCAAGTATATGATGGATTATAGCCAATAGTTGCTTCGAGAAAATTATTATTTGGGTAGTACTTCGCCTTTAGAGATTTCGCCAAAAGGGATGTATCTTCATGTATAAGTCTCCAGCTTTGTTTTGCCAACATCGCCTCATTGAAACATTTCAAGTCTCGGAATCCTAATCCTCCTTCATTCTTGTTTCGAGTAAGATTATTCCAAGAGCACCAGTGGATTCGCTCCTCATCACGTTTTTGGCCCCACCAAAAATTACTAATGATGGAATTTAACTGTTGACAAATTGTTTGAGGGATTAAAAATCAACTCATAATGTATGAAGGTATACCTTAAGCTACTGCTTTAATCAGTACCATTTCCCCCACCGTCGAAAGAAGTTGGCTTTTCCATTGTTTAAGTTTTTTCCGAACCCTGTCCACCACAAGTTGGAAAACCTCCTTCTTTGAGTGGCCCACAACCGTAGAAATACCCAAATAAATGGTCTGCTTCGTCACCAAACTCACCCCCATTTTTGCCGCAAGATGCTGTTGTTTTGACATCTCCACATGCCTACTGAAAGATATCTCGGATTTATCAAGGTTTATTTTTTGGCCGGTTGCCTTTTCATAAGCTCGAATGATCGCCCCGTCTCCTCAATTTCCTTATCATTTGCTCTCCCGAAAATAATACTATCATCGGCAAAGAACAAATGAGAAATGTAAGGAGCTTGCCTACATATCTGAATCCTGTGCAAATTCCCATTGGCCTCAGATTGTCGAATCATGGAGGAAAAAGCTTCTGCAAAAAATAAAAACAAATATGGGGACAGTGGGTCTCCTTGTCGAAGCCCACGAGAGGGGGTAAAAATATTTCCGGGTTGGCCGTTAATCAAAATAGAAAATGAAACCGAAGATATACATTTCATAATAAGCTCCACAAAAACATTATTAATGCCCAAACATTACATGCCTCAAAAAATTCCATTCCACTCGATCATAAGCCTTTTACTCATATCAAGTTTGAATGCAAAATTTCCCCTTTTCTTTGCTTTACTACGCTTCATGGCATGAAAAATTTCAAAAGCGAGCAGGGCATTATCAGTAATAAGACGACCTGGAACAAAAGCCGACTGGGTATGCCAAATGAGACGTGGTAAAATATTCTTTAGTCTGTTAGCAATGGTTTTAGTAACGAGTTTGAAAATCACATTACACAGACTAATAGGGCAATAATCAGTAACCCACTCGGGATTCTTTTTCTTTGGGATCAAAACAATGTAAGTATGGTTCAGGGATTTGAGATTTTTGTGACCATTTAAGATATCAAGCACTACGTGTAAGACATCAGAGTTCACTAAGGACCAAAATTATTGGAAAAATAGGGCAGGCATACCGTCGGGTCTGGGAGCTTTGGTAGGATGCATCTGCATCAGTGCTGTTGTTACTTTATCCTTTGTGAAAGGTTGTGCTAAGGTATCGTTCATGTTCGCCGTCATTTTGTTGTCGAGTGCATTTAGGACTTGGTTCATATCCAGGCTTGTCTCAGAAGAAAACTGGTCTTGGAAATAGTGTTCGAACACCCTGGGGATTTGCATCTCATCTTCCACCCATGTATCAGTAGCATCCCGTATTTTTTCGATATTGTTTCTTACCCATCGGCCCGACGCCACCTTGTGAAAAATGCTAAATTCTTATCTCCGTCTTTTATCTAGTTAGCCCTAGATCTTTGACGCCACATTGTTTCTTGTTTTTTTGTACAGACTTTCAAGAAGTTTTTCCGTGTTTCGCAGTTCTCAGATTTGGGCTTCAGTCGGCTGAAGGATTGTTTTTTTTGTCAAGATTTCTTCACACTCACTAATCTAATGACACACGTTCCCAAAGTGATTTCTTTCCCATCCTTTTAAACCTTCCCCACATCTTTGGATTTTTTGGGCAAGAGTAGTAGCTGTCGGATTGATATTTTCAAGTTGCCAAGCTTGTCTCACAACCGTTTTACACGATTCATCTAACAACCACATAGATTCGAAACGGTATAATTTCCTCTATTTCTGTTTCGATTTTTTCCTGTTGGGCATGTATTTATTCCAAGAGATCAAGATTGGACAGTGGTTCGAAGCCACCCTAGGTAAATGTGAAACATTGTGTGCGAATGAATAAATCCATTCCAAATTCCCGAAACCTCTGTCCAGCCGCTCTAGAATATTACCCGTATCCACTCGCCCATCCGTCCACGCGTATTCAAAGCCAATAAACCCGAGGTCCACTAACCGAGCATCCTGCATGCAGTTTTGGAAAGCCTCTATCTTATTGTCATCAATCACTCGGGCCCCTTTTTTCTCACAACTGTATAAGATTTCATTAAAATCTCCCATGCAAAGCCATCTGCGGCCGTTGTTAGATGCTGCCAATTCACTAATTAATTGCCATGTCAGAGCTTTCTGTCCCTCTTCCGGCCATCCGTAAATACTGGTCAAACGCCATTCTAGGTCTCCTTCCACAATCCTAGCGTCAATGTGGTGTAGCGAATGAGATAATATTGTTACTGTGTGGGTAGCTTTCCACAAAAAACATAAACCTCCTCTCCTACCACCTGAATTAGTATCACAATCAACGATGCACGTTCCTTTGAACTCGATGTTTTGAAAAACGTTGTTCCATTCCTCCATGTTGAGTTTTGTTTCCATGAGAAAAACAAAACTGGGATCTTCGGATCGGAGAATTCTTTTAAGCGCTTGAACTGTCGGTGGGTTCCCAAGCCCCCGACAGTTCCAACTAAGGCAACTCATTGGTCTCGGCAGGGTTGCTCCCTTGCAACCTCCGCCGTTGGGTTAAAATTGAACTGCACTTCAAAAAGCCCGAATTCTTTTTTCTTTTTTATGAGGGGGTTATTCTCTTCTTCTTCTTCTTCTGCAATCTGCATATCAGTTGGGTTAGGTCTTTTGGATGGTAGAGTGTTGTTTTGTTTAGGCTTTTTTGGTTTGTGTTTGAGGCGGGTCCAAGTTTTTTGGTCTTTAGGGTTAGTTTTTATTTTAGTTAGGGGGAAAGTGGCTGATGGTGAGGGCAGGTGCGGGTTTGTACTTGGTGGTGATTGTGCGGAATGGCATGTGTTCTGGTGGGCTAGATTATTGGTTTTTGGTAGGTCATGGTTTGGATCATTGGTGAGGTTGGTCTTTTTAGTGGATGATGTGCTATTTTAATCTTCAAGAACATGTGAAACGGTGGGCTTTGCGAGTTGGATATCTAATTTTGGGGATTTGGGTTCGACGTTGTTGTCTAAGGGATTTTGCTGGTTATTATTTTGGAATGGGTGTTTGTGTTTATTCATAGGGATGAGGGATAAAGATTGGAGGGATCGACTAAATTGTGAGTTCAAAGGGGATGCTAAAGGGTCATTTCTGGCCACGTGTTCGATAATGTCGTCGTCGATAGGTCGGGGTGGATTTGGGTTATGAGGATTATTATGGGACGGCTTTGTGGGGTTTGGGTGGCTTATGAGAGCGGGTGAGAACGAACGGTTATTAGTTTCCTTATCGAACAAGTTCTGGGCTGCTGAGGTGCTTGACGATGGGGTTTCACGGTTAGCTGAGGTGCGTTTAAGTGGTGAAGCTTTTAGCCACGACCCATGTTGCATGCTCACAGTGTCCATGCATTTGTTGCGGCCATAGCCTTCGCAGTTACGATAGAAGTGTCCGATTATCCCTCAACAGAAGCAATATATTGGTAATGATTCATATTTCAGTGGCAGTGTCAGATGATTTCCTTTCATTTTAACAGTAATGGCCCTCTGTAGTGGTTTTGTGATATCTATTTGGACTTTGAATCTCAAAAATTTTCTGAACATGCCTTCGGTCGAAAGATCCAAGGCCACAACTTTCTCGATCCTCTCCGCAATCATCTTTGCCACTGGAGGGTTCATACATGCAATGGGTACGTTGTACGCCCTAACCCAGAACGCTACATGATTAATCTGAATAGAGCATGGTTGTTCGTTTTCTTGTAATCCTCTTAGAGCAAGAAGACCGCCTTCGAAATTCCATGGTTGGTTATCGAGCACCCAATTCATATCATCTTCCCTACCAAACCGAAACAAGATCAAGTTTTCCCCCCATTTTCTGGCTATGATTTCATCCTTAACTTTCCACGACTTTTTCATAACTTCAATCAGATAATAGGGTTTCCAGCTTTTATCCGTGTACAACTTTCCGACTAAGCAGCACGGTTTGCTATGAATAGGGCTACCATGATCAATCACTTTGTCATCTAGATCAAGGAAGTCCACTTCTTTCTCTGTAAATTCCCCCATATCTCCAACCAGAACTGACACTATAGAGCCCTGAGATACGAACCAATATCCAAAGCACCCTGCAAAAAAACAAGACAGACAAGAAAGAAAACCTAGACTCTACCCGTCCCAAACGGAAGAAAGCAGAGACACAGCCCCTACACAAAAACAGCCACACCAAAACCCTAGCCCCTACAGTATGGGAGGACACGAAAAGCTAGCGCATGAAAATTGAAGCAACAACGAATGGCAATGAACCAGGCAGTCCGAACGAAAAACCCTAGCAGTAGAACTAAGATAAATGAATATGATATAAAGTAGGGACAAAAACTAAAAGCAAATACCAGGAATATCTATTAAGAAGAAAGTGTGAAAAATAGGAGAAAAGAAACTAGAAGAAAAGAAGTGGTCGACACCCATCGTCGGTACGGCGGCGGCTGCCGTTCGGGCTGTGGTCCTGTGTCGTACGCCAAAGAATAAGTGAAAGGTGTCAGGTCCCGGAACGAAAGAAGCGGAGTGGTTTACAGTTGGATGGATGTGGAAGGGTGCACAGGGAATATTCTCACGCAAAAAAAGGGAGAAGAGAGAGACGGCCTGACAGAAAGCCACGCTAGACAAACGTGAATGGGTATCTGACAACAGACAAGGTGAGAAAGGCAGGTGGAGAGAGAAAAGAAAGGGAGAAAAAACGGGAGGAGAGGCAATGAGAAAAAAGGGAAAAGGGCTAAGGAGATAGCTGGGTTATAGAAGCGGCATGGACGGCGGGATAAGGTGGGGAGGCGACAAACCCTAAAGGGAACAAAACTCAACATAGAGAACAGACTCCTCACTCCAGAGGAGAACCCCGCTGTTGGAACAACTTTTGTCTTGTTTTACTTAGGTGGATTCAGTACAAAACGCAAGCGGACAAAGCGACAACGGAGAGTTGAGAGATGCGTTGTGTGTGGCTTCAGGCCTATTAACAGACACCTCATTTTGCAGAAAAAATGTGATATTTTGAGATTAACGATACAACTCTATCTTCTTATATTCTTTCTGTTGTGTTTGTTAATGAGTTTCAAGTGAAACATTGTCGTTCCAGATTCCTATTGAATTTTGGGGGATTGCGTAAATAATTCCTTAAGAACAATGCTAATTTTCACACACCTCAGGAATTAATATTTTTGTTTTCCTTCATTTTTTTGAACTTCAGCAAATCTTTTAGCATATTGTTCATACTTCATCCCATTCCCCAAAACTGTCAGAGACCGTCTATGTCCTCATGCATGCATATAGGCACAGTGAGAGCTACTGCCGGGCTAGTGGTGCACCCAAACTTTAAAATTAATATAATTTTTTATATAAAATTATTAAATTGGTGAAAATTTTAATATGTGATTATCAAAATTTTGAAATCTTTCCCCACGAGAAAGTTTAAAAATGTTATTTTATTCACAAAGTTCAAGAAATAAAATATCGCCCCTGTAAAGTTCAATTTCTGGCCCCGTTCATACATATAAGATCCTTTTTATTTAAGAAAAAAATAATAGCTTTCATTAAAATTGTTAGGAACAACCAACACTGATTGGCAACAGTGAACCAATCAAATATAATAAATAATATTTATTAGATGAATCTATCGGACTTTACAAGGATAAAACTAGCATAGATTAAAACAAGTAAAAACAAAAAAAGTTGTAATTGTTAGACGAATCGTGTATCAATGAATTTGATCTTAAATTGATTATAAATTTTCATGAATGCCCATAAAAACAGATTGGATTTGAAGAACGTCAAAACAACTGGATTTTCTGAACGGACACCATTTAAGATAGAACATCACTTATTAAGAGGACAAAACTCCAACACATGAGACTTAAAACTCCAACAAAAAGAAGACACAAAAACTAAATAATATTATAAAATTAATGTTGGTTTCCCCATCATCCCATGGAGGGAAGATGTGGGGAAAAGAGAAGAAAAACGGGTAAGGTTAAGCAAGAGAGAGTTTTGAGAGAGGGAATTTTTTTTCTTCTTTTATTCCTATCATGTGTAAACTTTGTATTCAATTTTATCAAGACAATGACACTGTATATTGATACCTTCATAGTTCATATATACTATATATGTATGTAGTTTTTATATTTTGAAATGGATAGAGATTATAATACGGCAAACAAGTGACCTAGACGGAATCTCCAACCTATTTTATTTTAATTGTTTGTAATTTGCTAGTCACTCATCAAGATTCCAACATATTACAAAAACCTCATTAAAGTTTGATTTTATCTTAAATTTAAAGCGGTAATTGTAATATTTATGTAAAAGTCGGGAATTTTCTAGAAAAGATATAGGAGTGGCCACGGTTCCAAAGTCATCGATTCCGATTCCAAATTGAAACTGCTCATTCTGATTCTAAATTGGAACCTGATTTCTCTACGGATTGGATTTCAGTTTAACCAGAACCTTTTTTTTCTTTGAGGTTTTTGTAATGATTTATCAATTTCAGTTAAAATAAATAAAAAAGGACTTGGAGATAATATTTATAATAACATTAAGTTTTGATTTTGAACTTTAATATTAGTAATAATATTAACTTGTATATATCTAGCTTTATAGTAAATATGTGTTTAATATTTAAGCTCGCTTGAATATCAATTTGCATTGTTACAAAGAAAAAGATAAAATATGTGCAGAAAATTTATTCCTAAGTTTGACCTTTTAACATAGAAATTATCAAATGTAGCTTGTAAGTTGTAACAAAGTAATAGAGCTCTCATTGCAACCTCTCAATCTTACAAATTATACCTATAAGACATTAAGACGAGAGTATTTGTAAACAAATTGCCCATTGGCATTTGGAAAAGTGCAATTAATTAAATTGATAAAAGTTAGAAAAATGTTTTTCATTAGTAAGTACAAATTACCCAAAATATAATTCTATTTTCATTCTATGATTAAAAAGGCTATATAAAAAAAAAAAGACAAAAAGAACTTGTGAATAACATACCATGTGATTTTTGGACAAGAATGGGATTGATTGACATACGTGTGTAGACAATTAAAATTTTGTCCAATTACATAAGGACACGTGGAATATAATATATTAAATATTAACTTATATTTTCTATTTATATTTTAAGAATTTATTCAAATTTAATTCCTAAAAATAAATAAATAATTAATTAGTATTTTTTAATATATATTTTCGTTGGCCAATCAAAAATCGCCAAGTGGAATCTCCTATTCTCCGAGGTTATCATATTTGCATGTATAAAATAATGTGATGACATGAAATATAGTATGAAACTAGAATAACACCCGTGTGTTACACGAGATTTGTCCAAAGATAAATTTTAGCGTCACAAATTTAAAAAATAGTTTAAATAGAATCTTAATTTTTAGAATATTTTTTACCTCTTAAATTTGTTGTTTTTAAATTCAAAAATATATATTCTGAACTAATAGAATATTTCTAAAAAAAAAAACATTTTGAGATAGATTTGATATTTTCCAAACTAATTGTGAAAAAAAAATCTTTTATTTTTTGGATTATATTTTATCTTTCATAATCTTGATTAAATTTGTTGTATTTTAAATTTGTTATATTTTAATTTTGTACATAAAATTGCCACATAGATAAATGTGAAGCTGCCATGTGGAATTGAGAGGATGAGAAATTGACAAATGTCTATGATTAATGAGGTGATAACATGTGTTAACTTATTTTTTCTTTTAGTATATAGGGTAGATCTGAATCCCGTAGTAACAAAAAATCAGAAACTAAAATATGCATATAAACAAAATATATTTTTGAAAGACAATATTTGTAAATGTATATCAAACCCCAATTTCTATTGGTTGTTAGATTCCTTGATGTGTTTCCTGAATTTGTTGAGAAACACACACACACACATATATATATATATATATATTATACTAGAATAACACCCGTGTGTTACACGGGATTTGTTCAAAGATAAAATTTTAGTGTCACAAATTTAAAAGATAGTTTAGATAAAATCTTGATTTTTAGATAATTTTTATTTCTTAAATTTGTTAACTTTTAAATTCAAAAATATAATCCTGAACTAATAGAATATTTCTCAAAAAAATTATTTTCGGATAGATTTGATCTTTTCCAAACTAATTGTTAAAAAATCATTTATTTTTGGGATTATATTTTATCTTTATAATCTTGATTAAATTTGTTATATTTTAATTTTGTCATGAAACTGCCACACAGATAAATGTGAAGCTGCCATGGGGAATTGGGAGGATGGAAAGTTGACAAATGTCTAAGACTATTGAGGTGATAACATGTGTCAACTTATTTTTTATTTTAGTATATAGGGTAGATTTGAATCATGTAGTAGCAAAAAATGAGGAACTAAAAGATGCATATATATTTTTGAAATATAATATTTTTAAATGTACGCCAAACCCCAATTTCTATTGGTTGTTAGATTCCTTGATGTGTTTCTCGAATTTGTTGAGAAACATATATAGCGGTTATTTCATAGGATACTATAGTATAATCACTATCCAGCCTCGGATCGATAATTTAATAATTAAATTGATTTATTTTAACTTTAATTGTTGTGATAGGCTCATTTATATCTATGATGAGCTTATTTAATTTGATTATAATTTTGGTCCGAATTATTTATTTAATTTTGAATATAATTAGTTAGTGGGTCAAAACTAGATTTGATAAGAGTAATTTGAAATATACGTTGGAGTTAGCACAAATCGGAAATTAAAAGATAAACCAAATATATTTTTGAAAGATAATATTTTTAAATGATAGTGTAGATAAATTCTTGATATTTAGATTATTTCTTATCTCTTAAATGTGTTATTATCTTTTAAATTTCTAATTTTTAAAATTCAAAAATATATTATCAATTCACCTCTAATTGTAGATAGGAATGCCACATGGATAGTTATAAAGTAGATATGTGGAATTGAGAAAATGAGGAGTTGGCACATATCAAAATTAATGAGGTGATGACATTTGTCAACTTTATTTTCTCTTTTAGTATATAGGGTTGATATAAGATCCGAACTGAACTTACAATACATGAAATGGTATATAATTTATTCCCAACTTATTTTATACTACAGTAAATATATAATTTAGTATCAAATTAGAATAGAAATCCCAAAATGCATAACATAACTCTGGTTGAGAAAATTAAAAAAGACACGAACTATACTTACACTAAAACAAATCCAAAGCTGGAGCATGATTTGCTTACTAAAACAAAGACCCAAAAAAAAAAAATCACACTCGTAACTTGTTGTTTGAGAAAATTACAGAGTTTGGTTTAACTTGATTTCTTTATTTTAACTAATTTTTTAGTACTAATTCTTTGACTTATCAAGCTGGAGCTGAACCACTATTAGGGATGTCAATGGGTCCGGGTCTTACTCGGACCCGAACTAGGCCCACCTCATTTGAGGTGGGTATGAGTTCAATAAATGGGTATGGGACAAATAATGGGCATTGGTTTTAGACCCGGATCGGACGGGTATGGGTCGGGTAACGGGTATGGCAGGACCCGACCCATATCCGACACATAAATTTTTTATTATATTTTTATTTTATATATAGAATGAATATATTGTATATTCTTGTTCAAGAAATCTTGATTTATATATGTTGGTATTTATTTCATAATTCATATAATATCTATAAAATTATATAAATAATATAAGTTTTGTGTGCACTATTTTAAGTAAAAATCGTACAAATTTGACCAAATATATGAAATTGGCAGGTCTAATAGGTCTAACGGGTCTTACCCGCAAGACACGAGTATGGGTTGGGACGAGTATAGGTCTAAGACTTGGCGGGGTGGGTATGGTATGAGGATTGCATCTTCTTAACGGGTCGTGTCTCGGGTCCAGGCAAACCCGGCCCATACCCGACCCATTGACATCCCTAACCACTATTGAGCTAAACCAATTACCTTTTACAAAATCAATAAAATTGTATAAGCATTGAGAAGGATATCTAAAAGCTAGTATAAATACGCTTCTGAACACCCTAAAAAAATTAAAATCAGGTAAATTAGATATTCTTCACCTGTTTCCAAATGTTATATCATCTTTAGAATTGATGAATATGCCAACCCTTTATTAAATCCAGAATCAAATCCCCCATGAATCAGCTAATTGCAGCAGTGATGGAAAGTATTCTAATAAGTCATCATCTTTGCAAAGACTTCATCAGGAAAATCAACAAAGAGCTCATAAAAGCTCAACATAAGCAGTTTCCAAATTCATATCAATTTCAGAACCTCCACATGTTACAATCACATTTCCATTTTTTCTTTGCACACTTCCATTTTAAAACATACAGAGAAATGCAAACAACTTGTTGCTTCTCCTAGGCAAGAAAATGTTGCAAAAATAGTAACTGGGGTCATCTAAATGATATATTCCTAACAAACTTTGCATCCAACAACTCTGAACACCTCCACATAGCAATTGTTTTCCAAATTGACATGTTGCATGCTAAAATAAAAGTGCACAAGTTCAGACAACTGATGGCTTCTTACACTAATCAGACAAGAATGTAAACGAATTAAAATGATGCAACGCACTAGATTATAATGACATCTATATTTTAATAGAATGGCAAAAACATACCCGTAATTGCAGCTTGTATTCAAAATCTACATTAACAAAATGATAAAATCAAATGGAAAGAGGGGAATTAATAAGCAAAGAATGTCAAACAATTTTTCAAGAAGATTCACAAGATGGTAAGGGTAGACCTGGTCCTTTAGTGAGGCCAATGAGGCTACCGCCTCAGGCGCCGGGCAAAATTCGGCCAGCCCATTTCATGAGTATTAAAAAAAAATCACAATTTTGTATTAATATATGTCCTACATTTTCTCTACAAATATATATATATCAAATCAAAATCAAAATCAAATAAAAATTTATGAAACCAAAAAATTACATTCAAATTATAAATTATATCCATTAGAGTTATCTCCACAATTGATTTAGCAAATCTTTTTTTTTTCTTCTCCAAAATATTTCCACTGGTCATGGTTACTGTTGTGAGCAACTTCAACAATTTTTAATGATCAAATCATCATGACTATATTTTACTTTGGAGCCAACATCTTAAGGTTTTTATCGTAACTTGAATCAATGTATTATGATTTTTATATAATTTATTACGAATTTTTAAAGTTGATATTGATATCTATTAATCATGATTTATTCGTATTTTGTTGAAAAGAAATGCTATATTTTTTTATATTCTTGTTACTAATATCATTTTGCATCATTTTATAAATTGTGTAAAATTTTCAGAATCCTCATAATTGTTATAATTGTATAAATTTGTATTTTGTATTTATACAGAATTATTATCTAAATAAAACATTGTGTTTAATAATACAAATGCATAAATGATAATATATTTATAAATTTGTACTTTGCAATCATAATAAAGAATTAAAATTTGTGACTTAATAACTTAGGTATGATGAAAGAGCTAGAGTTCAAATAGAAAACGACAACGAAAGAATAATACACTAATTAAAAGGCAAGTACATTGATATTTCATTGTCTTTGTCAGCTTATATAAGATTTTCTTTGTTTGCATATATAATCGTGATCATGTCAAATATATGAATTTCGTTGTTGGCCTTGTTGGTTTATATGAATGTGACCATATTAGCTTATATTTGTGATCTTTTTGTTGGAATATAAACTTGATTTATGTCCAAATAATATTGGGTTTTAAAATATATTTTTTAGTTAAAAGATAATAGAAGAGTCCAAACCCAAATGCCCTTAAGTTCTAGAATTTCTCCAGAAATATCTTATTAAAATATGGTAGATATTAGTTAAAGAAAGCTTGTAGAAACTTCTAGGTTGCTAGATATTTTTGAAGATAATTCTAGTAGATGAATTATAGCCTTTAGATCAAATAAATCCTAGCCATTGGTTAGGAAGTTGTCCTAGTATAAATAGGGGTGCCTTGCTCTTTTTGTAACATGCTAAAAAATTTTGAGAAAAATAAATCAATAGAAGCAAATATTCTTCCACCAAAGCTCTTATTTCTTAGCCTAAATAGAGTCCTCTTTATAATCCCTCTTCCAATTTCCAATTTCTCACGCTCTGAAAACCACAGGACCAGCACGGTCCGGCCCTGATTCCAAATATTCTTAAAGAATGAGATTCTCTCGGAAGGGGAAAGAATAACCAAATGATTAATTAGAAAGCTTTCCATAGTAATGCTGGAAAAGGACATTCAAAATCTACATTAACAAAATAATAAAATCAAATGGAAAGAGGGAATTAGTAAGCAAAGAATCCTACTCTTTGTCGTCAAACAATTTCTCAAGAAGATTCACATTCTCAGGAAGATTCACAAGATAGTAAGTGTAGTTATCGGTGGAGAGACTGATCAACAATTTGTTTACCACCAACTCATAAATGTACCCGAAATTCGCTCTTTTAGTGCTCTGAGTGGCGCACAAAACGTAACGCCCAAACCTTTATTTCATCCACTGCAGCTAAATTTTTCATAGACTCCTTCCACCGATTTTCCTTTAGAGTGTATATGAGCCATTAATACGCATGATATATGACTTTTCTATTGTCCCCATCAACAAATGAACAATTCAAGAAGTTTTTGTGGGAAAGTAACACAGCAAAACCATATGCATTAAGATTTGTAGATACATGAATAGAGTGTACAAAAATTCTACAAGGAGTTTCGGATATTGTCCCTACACCGTATTCATGATGATGTTGATAATTGATGGTCGTTGTGTTAGTCCAAGATTACAACTCCATTATGAAGTATACAACTTTGAAGTGAAAGTGTAATCAAGAATAAAGCCTAGTACTCAAGATGTGCAAGTGAAAGACTTAGACTAAATACAACAAGATATGAAAGTGAAGAACAAGAGTTTTGCTTGTGATTGTATTGCTTGTGTTGTTGTTTTATTGCTTCAATCCTTCATGTATTTATAGGAGATGTCTTGGATTTGATTTTCATACATAGGCTCCTCCTTGGAGATTGAAATCTACAAAAAAATGCAAATTAAATCAAGATTATAGATGTTAGAAATCAATCCCTTAAAATCATGAAAAGTTGTCTGCTGCTCAACGGATAGTTTGCTGATAAACCTTGAGGTCGATCGATTGAACACAAACATGAATTTGAATAAAAACCCAGAAAATACCCTGTTGGACCGGTCCAAGGGGAGTTGGATCAGTCGACCCCCTGTTCGACTGGTCCACCCCCTAGGTGACCGGTCCAACCTCTCAAAAATGAAGAACATAGAAGTTTTTAACTTCCCAGTCTCCGGTCGACCACCTGGTCGACCTCTTGGGATTTTTCAAACATCTCGTTTCTGTTCAGAAATCAAACTTTCAGGCACGGGTTGCCCTCTAGGGCGACCGGTTGAACACAAAATAGAAGTGTTGTCCAATTTTTGTCAAAAAATAAACTTCAAGAAATACTCCGAAAAATTAGTAAATTTTTTTTAAATCGATTAGGAGTATTTGGACAATATTTAGAGACATTGTTCTGGTGAAAAACTCATTTAAATAAAATCATCAAAACTATGATAAAAATATTTATCTAACAAACTCCCTCTTTTTGATGATTACAACCAAAATAATTTTAAGAGGTCGATTTTGAAAACAAAACACTTTTTTCCGGTCTAAAACAACTATCCATTTTGAGCGACACTTTTCATGCATAAGAATCATAAGGATGGGAGTAAAGATTTTCAAAATATTTTGTTAAAGCTCCCCCTATCAACATGCACAACAAGAGTAATTATAGAAGCAAGCATTTAAAAGCTAAAAGCTCAGCTTTAATATTTTGAGTTCGGATATCAAGAGCTTAGAAGCTCCCCCTATCAAAAAGAAATCATTAGTCATGAATAAAAGTCCATAATCCACCCATTGGATTAAGTTATATCCTTAGCTTTTGGCTTTTTTTATCCATAGCTTATAGCTTTTTTTGCGAGCTTTTTCTAGCTTCTTTGAGCTTATGAGCTTATTTCATGTATCTCCCCCTTTGGAATCTTCAAAAAGAATGTTAGCACGATAGAAAACATCATAAACATATATCAAAGTGCGCATCTTCATCAAATTATCGAGTTTTTGATCATAGAGCTTAGAATTTCAAATAATAAGGGAAAATTCGATAAGATGATTTGTAAAAACTCATTTGATAAAACATGATCTCTGTAAACTTATAATACTTTTGAAATCGAGAGAATCATGTAAGGGATGAAAGTTTCATTAAAATATTTTATCGAACACTTGGCATGAGTAGAATAAAATCGAAGATGTATATAACACTTGTAAATGAAATTATGCCCAAAAATTCATCACCAGATGCAATTCTATAAATAATATCCATCAACAATAAACATTCTCAACACAATTATACAACAATTTCATCAAAATACCAAAACATAAGCACTTTCTCAAGGGTTCAACCCAATTAAGATTAAAAGGGAATTAATCTTACCAATCAACCGGAGAAGTCTGGTAATAATGATGATATACCGATAATATAATCCCAAAAAAATAGAATTTACAAGAAAGAAATTATTTTGAGTGAATTGTGTGTGAAATTTGCGAAGGGGTGCAAAATAGATGAAAACCGCGTGAAATGGCTAAGTCTGGGGACATAGAGCAATTAAACCAAAAAATCGACATGGTCGACCGGTTGAGGGTGTGCACGACCGGTCCAAGTGATATTAAACCGTTCGACCACCCTCCATCCGGTCCCTGGAGCCCTTTGTTCTTATTCTGTCCGAATTTTGAGATAAAAATCCGATTTTTCACCCCTAAGTTTTAAAAATGCAATCATAGACCTTATTTGATATGCATTATGCCTAAATGAGCTCGAATTGAAGCAAAAGACTCGACGGTTAACGATTTTGTAAAAATATCTGCGAGTTGATCTTGAGACGAAACGAAACACATCTCAATTTTCCATCCTTAGAAAATGATGACGAACCTTAATATGTTTAGTACAGTTATGATGAACCGGATTTTAAGCAATACTTATAGCGGACGTGTTATCACAAAAAATAGAAACATTTTCAAAAGAACATTTGTAATCCGCTAAGGTTTATTTCATCCAAAACAATTGAGTACAACAAAAGGCCGCGGAAATGTATTCAGCTTCGGCCGTAGATAAGGATACACAATTTTGCTTTCTCGAAAACCAAGATACGAGGCAATCACCTAAAAATTGACATGATCCGGAGGTGCTTTTGCGATTGTCAATATTTCCCACATAATCTGAATCACTATATCCTTTAAGAGAAAAATTTTCGTTCTTTGGATAAAATAAACCATATGAAATAGTGCCTTTCAAATATCGAATTTTTTTTAATAGCACTCATATGAGATTCTTTGGGATTGCTTTGAAAACGAGCACATAGGCATACGACATGAAGAATATCGGGTCTACTTGCGGTTAAATAAAGCAAACTACCAATCATACCTCGATATTTTGATTCATCAAATGACTTGCCTTTATCATCCTTGTCGAGCTTGATATTGGTTGCCATAGGAGTAGTGACGATTCTTCCTTCTTCAATTCCGAACTTCTTTAGAAGTTCTTTGGTATATTTAGATTGTGATATGTATATACCTTCTTGACATTGCTTAATTTGGAGTCCAATGAAGAAATTGAGCTCCCCCATCATACTCATTTTGAATCCACCTTGCATTAACTTGGAAAATTCTTGCAAAGGGAATCATTGGTAGCACCAAAAATAATATCATCAACATAAATTTGAACTAGTAAGCAATCTTATCCTTTTTCAAAAACAAACAGAGTAGTATCAACTTTACCTCTTGTAAATCCATTTTGCAAAAGAAAAGAGCTAAGTCTATCATACCATGCCCGGGATGCTTGTTTTAAACCATATAAGGCCTTTTTATGTTTGTAAACATCATTTGACCTAGAAAATTTTTTAAACTCCGGAGGTTGTTTTACATAGACTTCTTCTTGAATAAAACCATTTAGAAAAGCGGATTTAACATCCATTTGGTAAAACTTGAAATTTTTAAAACAAGAATAGGCAAGTAAAATAGAATAGCTTCTAAACGTGCAACAGGTGCAAAAGTTTCATCATAATCAATACATTCTTCTTGACAATACCCTTGAGCCACTAACCTTGCCTTGGTCATCGAGTTTGTTCCGGAATACCCATTTTGTACCAATAATTGTTTGTGATGGAGGACAAGGTACCTATTCCCAAACATCATTCCTTTTAAATTGATCCAACTCCTCTTGCATTTGTAAAAACTAATCCTCATCTTCAATTGCTTCCTTTGCATTTTTAGGCTCCTTTTGAGAAATAAGAGCTTTTTCGGCAAATTTCCTTCTAGACATTACCTTGTCTAGAGGGTCCCCAATTATGAGATCTTTCGGATGATCTCCTTTGGATTTTAGAGCAACGGGGAGATCCAAATTATCACAATTTTCTTCTTGAGGAACATTTGAAGTTGATGGTTGATCATTTGATGTGGAAGGTTGATCATTTTGAGCATCAATTTGAATAATAGGTTCAACATCATCTTTCTCATCACTTTCATCATTTGGTATCCTTTCAACACCTGAAGCTTCATTGAATTTGACACGAATAGATTCTTCACCCACCATGCTAGTCTTATTATAAACCCGATATGGTTTGCTTTTGGTAGAGTGCCCCATAAATATTCCTTCATCGGC
Source organism: Rehmannia glutinosa (assembly GCA_016081115.2). Classification (NCBI taxonomy): domain Eukaryota; kingdom Viridiplantae; phylum Streptophyta; class Magnoliopsida; order Lamiales; family Orobanchaceae; genus Rehmannia; species Rehmannia glutinosa. Next base: position 182,001 of record JABTTQ020001821.1, on the reverse strand, counting down.
CTGAGTATCAAGTTTGTCCAATTGATCCTTAGTATTCAAAATAAAACACTTACACCCAAATATTTTGAAATAGCTAATATTTGGAGTTCTTCATTCCAAAGCTCATATGGTGTTTTATTCAACTTAGGACGAAGGTAAACACGATTAATAATATAGCAAATGGTACTTACGTCTTTGGCCCAAAAATATTTTGGAAGAGAGAATTCATTAAGTATTGACCGACTCATTTCTTGAAGAGTCCGATTCTTCCTTTCGGCTACTCCATTTTGTTGTGGTGTTCTTAGAGCCGAAAGATTATGAGTGTATCCTTTGGTTTCACACAAGACTCTAAATTCACCATCAGATTCACCGCCTCGATCACTTCGAATAGACTTAATGGTATCTTCCTTTTTATTTTCAATAAGTCTATACAACTTCGCAAACTCATTAACGACATCGCTTTTATTAGCAAGAAAAATAGCCCAAGTATATCTAGAATATTCATCGACTATAACGAAGTGTAATGTTTTCCACTTATACTAGCCGTACCAATATCCCCGTACAAATCAAGATGAAGTAATTGTAGAGGCTTGGTTGTGGAAATTTTATTTTTGGGCTTAAAACTACTTTTGACTAATTTATTTTTTTGACAAGTGTCACATAAGCCAAGATTTTCAAAACTCAATTTGGGTAGTCCTTTTACATGTTGGTTTTTATAAATATTTTGCAAATTTTTGTATCCAACATGTCCAAGTCGCGTATGCCATAAACTAGTTAAATCATTATTGGCGACAAGACAAAAAATATTTTGACTAACCAAATCACTTGTACAAATTTTGTAAAGATTGCCTTTTATATTTACTTCACAAATAATTTTATCATTTTTAAGAATAATGCATTTTTCTTTATTGAAAATTATAACATCATAATTCGAATCACAAAGTTGGCTAACACTTATCAAATTAAACTTAAACCCTTCAACTAAAAGAACATTACTAAGAGAGAAAGAAGAATTACCAATTTCTCCATTTCCAAGAATTCTTCCCTTGCCATTCCCGAACATAACCATGCCTTCTTCTTGGAGCTTGATGTTGGTAAAACGTTCTCTCCTTCCGGTCATATGGCGTGAACACCCGCTGTCCACGAGCCATTTTGAATCTTCCATAATGGTTATATCCCCTAGCACCTACAAATGAATCATTTTTAGGTACCCTAAAATTTTGGGGTCCATGGGGGTTAGTCTTGAGACCTTTGGGTCTCCAAAAATAGCTAAAGTTATTTTTCAATTTACAATCAATAGCATAGTGTCCATTTTTACCATAATAAAGGCAAATAATATTATTTGGACTACTAGCACGTATAAAATTCGGACCTTGGTCATTTTTCTTAGAAATATTTTAAAAAAGTTTATAACCAAGTCCTAATTTAGAATGCTCACTTCTTTGTGCATCAAGAATTTTTGTAACTTTATCCGTGCTTAAATTAAAACGATGCACATCCTTTTTCAAAATTTCAATCTCTTTTGTGAGCATTTGTTTTTCGGAATCAAGAGCATGCATTTTTGTAATAGTAATAGCATGGGCACGATCAAGTAATTCATAAGAAGTAAATAATTTTTCTTTCTCCAATTTGAGCTCTTTAAACTCATTTTTCAAAAGTTTGTATTTACATATCATATCTCTAAATACATATTGGAGTTCATCATAATCACATTGCAATTCATCAACTAAAGAAGAAGATGAAGAATTAGAGGGCACCTCGTTGTTTTCATCATCTATGGCCATGAGACCATGTTCGGCTTCTTCATCCTCGTCAGATGTGGCAAGTAGCTCATCCCAAGTTTTTGCTTTGGCATTAAGAGCTTTCTTCTTGGGAAAAGGCTTTTTCTTCTTTTGTACCTTCTCCGCTAATTTCGGGCAATCAGCTATATGGTCCCGGGTTTCCCGCATTTGAAACATGAGTTGTCTCTTGATTTTTTTACCTTATTTTTATTCACAAATTTGGCAAATTTTCGAACAAGAGCGTCCGTCTCCTCATCATCTTTGTCACTAGCATAATATGAAATATTAGAAGAAGATGTTAAGCCTTTAGGAATAATTTGCATACCCAATTGAGAGGTGGATGGTTTGGAAATTTTCTTCTCTTTAAGATATACTTCGTAGATGTGGAGGTTCTCAATGAGCTCATCGAACTTGAGAGTTTCGAGATTTTGAGCTTCCGTGATTGCCGTCACTTTTTCCGACCATGACCCGGGGAGAGCATTAAGAACCTTGGTGACCTTGTCTTCTTCGGATATGACTTTCCCAAATGCCACAACAGGATTGACTATGTTGTCAAGCCTTTCCACCATATTTGAAATATTTTCTCCATCAAGCATAATGAAGTTTTCAAAGTCTTTAACAAGAATGGTTTTTCTTGCTTGTTTAACTTTCTTTGTACCCTCATAGATGGTTTACAATTTTTTCCAAACCTCATGGCGGACCTTATGCCTTTAATACGATTATACTTGATGGCGGTAAGAGAGCAATGCAAAATATTTAATGCCTTACCGTTTAGAGAAAATGACTTCTTATCGTTATCATCAAATTCCTCAAAGGTCTTGAGAACTGAGGTGCCGTCCTCCAATTTTTTTGTAGGTTGTGATATTCCTTCAATGACCGCATTCCATATATCGAACCCGCACCCTTGTAAGAAGCACACCATTCGGTCTTTCTAAAAAGCATAATTGTTTGCGTCGAATAGAGGTGACTTGTTGGTGGAGTCGCCGGTGGTAAGGTAGCTTTCACTCGTAGCCATGGATCTTTCCTCTTTACTCGCAATAAAGAAACGAGCTTGCCAAAGAGTTTGGCTCTGATACCACTTGTTAGTTCAAGTGGCTACGATAATATAGAGGGGGGTGAATAGATTATGCAAATTTTCCGAATTTCGCCCTCTTTTTCGAATGTATGAATAATAAGAAGAATGTAAGTGCGGGAAAATAAACAACACACGTTGATTTATAGTAGTTCAACCCACCTAGGGCCTAATCTACTACCACCCCAGTATATCCGAAGTGGATTTCGAAAAAGAAAAAGAATTTTATTACTAGTTACCAAAACTATTACAACTTCACCTTTGAAGAGTACCACACTCTTCTTACAACATCACCAAGAAGATTATCACAATCTTCTTACACCTATGAAGAGTACCACACTCTTCAAAACCTAAAATCACCCAAGTGTGCTCTTACCACAAGAACATTAACAAGGTTATCTTGCTTTGGATGATGGAAATCAATTCAAGATTACAACTCCATTATGAAGTATACAACTTTGAAGTGCAAGTGTAATCAAGAATAAAACCTAGTACTCAAGATGTGCAAGTGAAAGACTTAGGCTAAATACAACAAGATATGAAAGTGAAGAACAAGAGTTTTGCCTGTGATTGTATTGTTTGTGTTGTTGTTGTTGTTGTTGCTTCAATCCTTCAACTATTTATAGGAGAGGTCTTGGATTTGATTTTCAGACATAGGCTCCTCCTTGGAGATTGAAATCTACAAAAAAATGCAAATTAAATCAAGATTATAGCTGTTAGAAATCAATCCCTTAAAATCATGAAAAGTTGTGCTGCTCAACGGATAGTTTGCTGATAAACCTTGAGGTCGACCGGTTGAACACAAACATGGATTTTGAATAAAAACCTAGAAAATGGCCTGTTGGACCGGTCCAAGGGGGGTTGGACCAGTCGATCCCCTGTTCAATCGGTCCACCCCCTAGATGACCGGTCCAACCTCTCGCAAATGAAGAACATAGAGGTTTTTAACTTCCCAAGCACCGGTCGACCACCTGGTCGACCTCCTGGGATTTTTCAAACATCTCATTTCTGTTTCAGAAATCAAACTTTCAGGCACGGGTTGCCCTCTAGGGCGATCGATTGAACACAAAATAGAAGTGTTATCCAATTTTTGTCAAAATAAACTTCAAGAAATACTCCGAAAAATTAGTAAAAATATTTTAAATCGATTAGGAGTATTTGGACATCATTTAGAGACATTGTTTTGGTCAAAAACTCTAACATGTTGATGTGTGTTCTGTATCTTCCATCTGCATGTTAAACACTTAAGCATATAAAATAGAAAAGATATTAAAGAAATGTTTGGAAAGAAGCTAAATATGCTAAAAGCAAAGGGTTGAATTTCTACTCGATGGCTGAAAAATTTCTCTCTCTATGAATTGCTTCTCTTCCTTGATGCATCAAAGGCGCCCATACTTCCGTTTGAGATTGCATTATTTCTTTTCTTCTTTACTTCTGATTTTCGATTCTTCTCATTTCATTTTGCTGGGTAATTGCAGACACCAAGGTATTGGGATTACTTTGGTATTGTGATCGATGGCCACAACCTCTGAGATGAAGGAACCTCCACTTCTAGATTTAATTAAATTCCCTCCGCTTCATTCATTCGAGCGAAATTCTAAATGTGCGCCTAATTCTCCTCCTCGAAGTATCTCCATACAACCCCCAATTCTTGCTCCTCCTGTCATAAATCCAAAATCTAATTTGGAGAAATCGTTCATCGCTGCTGTTGCACAGAATTCACCACACAATGTTGAATCTACTCTTTTTTCGGGTTGTCCTAATACTGGTGTCGGTACCGTTGTTCTAGAAGAAGACAAGGAGATCCTGAGTTTTTCCGAGCTAGAATCGAATATTCTGGCTAAGAAATGGGCGTTAGCTCTTATTGGTAAATTTTCTCAAAGCCTCTCTGATGTGAAGTCTCTTAAAATTATTGTTGATAACTTGAAATTGCATGGTTTTGTTGAAATTCGTATGCTTAATTTGAGACATGTTTTGTTTAAATTTAGTCATGAATCTGATTTTGCCAAGATGTGGTTGCGCCCTGTTTGGAATATTAATGGATTGCCTATGAGAATGTTTAAGTGGAGTCCTCATTTTTCAGTTAAAAATGAGTCCTCTATTCTTCCTGTTTGGATTAAACTTCCAGGGCTTCCTACCCATCTTTTTGATAAGATTGCCTTGTTTAGTATTGCCAAATTAATTGGCCAACCTATCCAAATGGATAAGGCTACTGCATCTCTTACTAAACTTTCTCTTGCTAGGGTTTGCATTGGTATAGACCTCTCTATCCCTCGCAAAGAATCTGTGTTACTCCGTATAGGATCTGAGCTTAGAGAACAAAAAATTGTTTATTAAAATGTTCCCAAATTCTGTCAGGGATGCTTTCATGCAGGTCATGACATCAACCAATGATATACCATTGGCAATGCTCCTAAACCTGTTAGAAAGCAACCTGAAATAATTCCTCCACCTCCTGTTGCTTCTCCTACTGATATTCTTCTCGATAATACTCCTCCTACTGATGGTCCTCAAGAACATTCTGAGCCAGCTATTTTAGATAGTGGGCTCCCCAAGGATATTCAACCATCTACTCTTAATCCTGTTGGAGGAGGAATGGATCCAAAGGCCAGGTAAACATCCTGTTTTGGATCTGAAAAATATAGGTCTAACATACAACTGTGTCTTGTTTATCGACAAATTTAGATTTTTGGATTGACTCGAATTCGATTTAAAAATCGACAAATCAAATTCGATTAAACTCGATTTAAAAATAATCGAATTAGGATTGAATTTCGAATTAAGATTTTAAAAATTCCATTCAATTAATTCAATTCGAAGAAGTCGAAGAATTCGAAATTTGATTCAATGAACACCCCTAATCGGGGGATATGCCTCAACGAGGTAGGGTCCTGAGGTCATTTAGACTGAGTCCACACAAGAAATCCTCCTCCAGCCTTTTACCAGGGGGATTTGAACCGTGGCTGCGGGTGCTAGCGAAGCGGACATCACATCACTCAGGTTCTATACCAGTTGAGTTATACCCCGAGGGCATATTTAATAAATGATAATTCCAACTAATGATGATTTTTTTTGAGGAAATGATGATTTTAATTTTAATTAATCAGTAAATTCATGAGAAATTAGAGAAAATACCCCCCAACAAGGGGGTATTAATGAAAAATGCCCCCACATTATTAAATAAGGAAAGATACCCTTTTTCACTCCTAAAAAGTCTGATTTACCCCTGACTTAAAAAACAAAAAGAAGGAAAAAACTGAACTTACCTTCTGGACGAGCGGGAGTTCAAAGCGGGATGTCAATTTTACAATTACAAATCCTAGTTTCACAAAGAAGGCAAACTTTCGAGAAGGAGAGGCGAAATATTGAAGATTTACGAGTCCATCTTCACAATTACAAACCCTAGTAGAGAGGCGTTCGAATGAGAGGCGAAATATTGAAGAAACAGAAGTAATTTTTGACTGACGAGCTTGCTTCGAAAGGACCTGGGTTTGACCAAATAAATCTCATTTGTTGCCTTAAAATATGGATAAAGGTTAGTTTTGATTATTCTTTCATATAATTGCAGTATTTTTCATTTTCGCAAAATGTTTTAATTACCCAATTTTTCATGATTTTTCGAATGAGTAATATTTGAATAGTTAGATATTGTGTATATAATGATCATCACTCTGTAATTGTTGTTGAAATTTGCTGAAAAATAGTGTAAATTGATTTTTCTCACAACTTGTAATTGGTGGGCACAAACGTGGGCTTCGAGTAGGCACCTAAGTGGGCAGATGTATTAAGTGGGCACTTGTGTGGACACTTGGGGTGGACAGTTATGTTAAATGTCAAATATTAGTGGTGACAAGGGAATTGAACTCTTATACCCTGATTGGTGTTCTAGTTGTGGGCACTTGGGTGGGTGTTTGCGTGGGCACTTGGGTGGGTATTTGCGTGGGCACTTGGGTGGAAAGTTACGTTAAATGTCAAATATAGTTTGGAACAAGGAAATTGATCTTTTATATCTATTTATTTACTACAGGGGTTTATATATTTTTCTTAAGGGATGGAGTTTGGAATTGTGACATAAGTACATTCCGATGGAGGTTTACAGGGAAGCAATCCAAAACCGTTCTCTTCCCTTTGGATTTCACGTATTCTGAATTATTGGAGAAAGCTTATTTTTTGTGTAAAATCAATCCTAATGACTGTGAAATAGAGTTGACCAGTTGGTTTGACTATGAACATGTTGATGAACATGTTGATCCCTTGCCACCATGTCCAGTCACCGATGATGACGACGATGGACTACTTGTTCGCATAAATAGCGAGAAGCTTTTGTTTGTTCCAGTTTGTTTGATTACAAGGAAAAAGAAGAAAAAATATATTTTTGAGTCAGCTAGTAGCAAACAGAAGTTGTTGCCAATTAAAAAAGAAGCTATCGTTCAAGATGATCCACCATGTCCCGTGCATAAGACCAATAAACGCAAAAGGGTTGTAAAAAAAATCTCGGCTTGAAGAATATTTTGGTATAAATATGGAAGACCTTGAGAATCACCATATGTTTTGGGAGGATGTAGATATGTCAAGTGACGAAGATTTGCCTATTTCTTCTCAAGGGAATGATTTTGGGAATGATGGTGGTGGTGTTAAAAAAGAAACTATCGTTTTAGAGGATCTACCATGTCCCGTGTATAACACCGATAAAGGCAAATGGGTTGTCAAAGAAACATCTCGTTTTGAAAAATATTTAGGTATGACTATGGAAGACCTATAGAATGAACCTTTATTTTGGGAGGATGTAGATATGTCAAGTGACGAAAATTTGCCTATTGCTCTCAAGGGAATGATTCTGGGAAAGATGGTGGTGGTGGTGGTGGTGGTGAGACAATAACAAGGGAACATGTCAAACTCGGTGGTGGGCACAAAAGTCGGCCAAAGACTAGGCAAGAACAAGAGCATGAAAATCGTCATGATGGTGGGCATGAATATGGTGGGCGGGAATATGGGCATGAAGATGGTGGGCAGGAGTACGAGCAAGGTAGTGGGAACAAACTTGGGCATGGAGATGGGCAGGAACGTGGGCATGAAGGTAGGCATGACGATGGGCCCACTGGGCCTGGTAGTCGTTCACGCAAAAGGAATTCTGTCGGAACTGGGCACAGTGGTATGGGGCCTATGAGAAATCAAACAAGCAGTTGTAACTCCATCGCAGTAGATGATGATTTACAGGTTGGTCAAGTTTTCCATATGAAAGAAGAATTTAGTCGGCGACTTGCGATAATTTGTATGCTGAAAAATAGACATCATGTTGTTAAAAAGTCAGACAAAGTTAGATTTGTTGCGAGTTGTATGGATAAAAATTGTGGATGGATGATACGTGTGACTAGGCGGCGAGGTGGCATCTATGGGTTGTTGTTAAATATAAAAATTGTCATGAGTGTTCAATTGAAATGAACAACCATGAGCATCAGCAGGATACGAGTAAGATATTGGGTGAGGCAGTTATGTACAAATATAAATATCCTACACATTCATCTAGCTATTATTGCTGAAATAAAAGATAAATTCAATGTGGACATAAGTTATGACAAAGCATGGAGAGCAAATGAGGAATCAATTAAATTGGTTAGAGGTTCTCCTGAAGATTCATTCAAACAACTTGCTACTTACTTGGAGCGAGTACGACAAGTCAATCGCGGAACTGTGTCCGAGATTGAGGCTGATGAAGGTGGGTGTTTCATATATTATTTCACGGCGTTAGGTGTTTGTATACGTGGATTTTGGACATGTATTAGACCCATATTGGCAGTGGATGGTACACATCTAAAGGAAAAGTACCGAGGTATGTTACTAGTGGTGGTCGGTACTAGAATATCCGTCGCCCAATAAAACCACACTCTGATATGTGATTGAACTGAGAACCTACAAAACCACTGTTAGAAGGGGGGCCGGAAGGGTTTTTCGGCGTACCCACTCCGACGCTCAAGTCAGTATCACTCTAGAAAGAGAATATTTTAAATAACGCAGTATATTAAAAGTGTATTGAAAATCTAACCGCGACGTACCTTGTTTGAGCCATATTTATAGGTTTGGCAATTAGGGTTGCGTAGGCATCAAGCCATACTAAAACCCTAATTAACACACAGGCCTAGGTTAATCACCCATATTGGGCCGTAAGCCTATCAAGCCCAAGAGATCGGTAGGCCCTTAAGTTGGCCCATTCGAGGGTCCATCCCAATAGGTCGGTAGGCCCTTAAGTTGGCCCATTCGAGGGTCCAACCCAATAGGTCGGTAGGCCCTTAAGTTGGCCCATTCGAGGGTCCAACCCAATAGGTTGGTAGGCCCTTAAATTGGCCCATTCGAGGGTCTAACCCAATATGTCGGTAGGCTCTTAAGTTGGCCAATTTGAGGGTCCAACCTGTAGGAAGGTTCAAAGTCGAACCAATCTCGAGTTTTTGGAGGGCTTCGTGATCAAATCCAAAGAGCTTGAGCAAGTGAGTAGTAGCAGAAGCAAAGCGCCCTGTGAAGAAGGCCGAGTCTCACGAGAAGCCACCATGTGACCAATGCATCTCCAGGCCCGAGTCCCAAAGGATCAAGTCACCGTGTGATCAAGACTTGTATCCGGATTACCACTCGTATCTTGATCAATACTTAGTGGATTCCTCCGGTTGGAGAAGAGAGGAGTAGAAGAATTACCCCATCTTCGAACCTCTATAAAAACTTATCGTGTCATTTACATTTCAAAGATTTTAATTCTTGCACTTTAATCTGTTTAATTCTGATAAATTTGCTATCCACTTGATAATTTCTAAGTACTAAAACCAAGGATTAAATCATAACTAAATAAAATTTAAGGGTGTTAAGTCTTCCATGAAAACAAACTGCCCAGTTGAGCTAATTCGATCTTAAAAATGAGTTATTCTATCAACACTCGATCCAGTCTCGTTGAGTGACTAACTCTTTGATTAACTAAATTGGCTATCCACCAAGGACACAACTGTGTAGTATCAACTCAACTTTAAAAAGGACTAAATCGAAAAGTTTGTAAGGTTTATTCAACCCCCCCTTCTAAACCTTACACTCACACCCCTTGGGACCTACAAGTGGTATCAGAGCGGTTGGTTCATTGAGCCTTCCGCACCGTTCTTGAAGTAGATCTCCAAATTTTTCAAAGACTGTTTTAGTACTTAAGTTTTCAAAACTCTTTTTATTATCAAAAATTATTATCATGGAAGCAAATTTGACACGTATCCCTATGTTCACAATTGAAGAATTTGATGATTGGAAAATTCGTATGCGAGCTCATCTATCGGATTACATGATGAGATGTGGATAGTGATAGAGGATGGGCCACTACAAATTTTAAAAGTGAACACAAATTGTAAGAAGAGAGCTGCAATGAAGGTGAAGAGGATGTCGCTCTAGACCAACTATGGTTGAAAAACCAAGAGCGAATGGACAAATGATGACAAAAAGATACAACCTGGACAATGTGGCCAAGGATATTCTTTACAAAACATTGGACAAAGCCATGTTCAATAAAGTCAAATCATGCAAAACGGCTAAAGAAATGCAGGGCAAGCTAACATTGATTTGTGAAGGCTCGGAAGCAAATCAAGGAAAATAAATTATCAGTGGCTGTACAGAAATTTGAGAATTTCAAAATGATCGCAGGAGAGAACCTGGATCAACTGGATGCTCGGTTCATAGAAATTACCAACGAGCTATCTGCTCTTGGAAAAGAATATACACAGAAGGAAATGTGTATGAAGATCCTAAAAAGTCTCCCAGCTGAATGGGAAATGAAGGTCATGGCACTAAGACATTCCATGGACCTATCAAAGACATCCAACCATGAGCTATTCTCGGATCTCAAAGCCTACAATTTGAGTGAGAAGAAAAAAGACCCGGAAGAGACAATTTGTACCCAAAACAACTCGCTCTAATTGTTAAGGATGGCAAGAAAGCTGAGGTCAAAGAAGTCATTGACCCAGAGGAAATAGCCTATTGGTTAAAAGGTTCAACAAGTTCTTCAATAAGAACTACAAGAGAGGCAAGGGAGAATCCTCCCAGAAGACACTCGGCTCCCTCCAAGTCAAGGAAGATAGGCCAATCAAGAGAACAGATCATCAAAAAGTCAATATCAAAGGGTGACAATTCAAGAACGGAAAGAGCGATCAAAAGGTTGAATATCTATCTTTGGAACTGTAGGCAACCGGTCACTATGCCATTGATTGCCCATATCCTATAGTCAACAAATACATGAATGAAAAAGAAAGAAAAGTCTTGAGAGAAAGAAGACAAGAAAAAAAAAAAAGGCAATGTTGGTGCAGAGATCGCTTTCGAGATAGCCAAGTCAAGAGACATAGGCGATTCGAGAGTAGTGAAGGCGACTACTCAAGCGACTACGAAGAAGAAGCCTTGATCGATGGCCAAGGAACAAGACTAACGACCAAGAAGATGAGGTACACTCGACTCATCACACCCGAGATTCTAGTGATAGTGATCGACACACACACACTTCATCACCCACTGATCTTTATGATTCATTAGGCAAATGATGAAAGATTTTGAACACATTAAATCCTCACACACACTACTAAATGAGGAAAACAGCCTACTCAAAAGCCAAAACTCACAGCTGACTAAGGAGCTGAGTACTCTAAGTCAAATAGCTGATGAGAATAAAAGTTTAAAGACTGAAAATGCCAAGCTAATAGCAGAAATAGTTGCCATAGAAAAGAGGGAGAATGACCTCAAAAGTGTGATTGCCTAATTCACTAAAGCATCTAAGTCATTGGATGATCTTATCATGAGCCAAAGAGAATGTGGAGACAAGACAGGCTTAGGATTTAATTCCTCTGTGCTATGTCAAGCTCCAAAAGTGATTTTGGAAAAAGGATCTTCAAGCAATGAAGTATCTCAAAAATCCAAAACTCCAAATGGTGCACACACATTTATTCCAAAGCACAATTACAAGCAAACTGGCATTGGCTATAAAGGAAAAGGAAAACGACCGATTGAGTGTGCTAAGAGGGCAAAGAAGAAATTCAGCCGAGTTCCTCAACAAACTCCAAACAGGAAATACTCTGTAAAGAAGAAACAGAGCTACCAAAAACCCCAGAAGTTCTATAAAAGAAACACATTTGATGGGAATGGTAGAAAATATCCAAGCCAAGCTGATTGGAATGATGTAAACTATCAGCAAAGACCTATGGAATATAAGCCCAAATGGCAAAGGCCTAGAACTCAGCAAAGGCCATTCCAAAGGTATAAGAGCTTTCATCAGCACACATATGCACCTAGGCATACAGACAAAAGAGACATCACAACTACCCAAAGAAGGCAGTGGCTAAAACACATATACAGGCATACAGACAAAAGAGACAGCTGTATGAACCTAGAATCCCCAAGCAATTTGCCAAAATTAATTATGATTATGGCACTGATAGATGGCAACCCCTTAGAGCCAAATCATCTGGCTATAGGTTGGTTGGATCATCTTACAATACTAACCCCTCGGGACCCGCACAAGTATGGGTACCTAAAACTTAATTTCCTTGTTTGCGGGTTCAAGGAATACAAAAGTGCCAAGGAACCTGGTACATGGATAGTGGTTGTTCCAGACATATGACAGGAAACAAGAAAAATCTGTTGAAATTCAAGGAAGTTAAAGGAGCAAAAGTCATATTTGGAGGAAACGAAGCTCCATGAGAAATAAGAGGCATTGGATCCATCAAGAAAAATGGATTAGAAATCACAGATGTTGCATATGTTGAAGGACTCAATTTCAATCTGCTGAGTATTAGCCAACTTTGTGACAAGGGTTATAATGTTGGATTTAACATGGGTATATGCCAAATCAAGGATACAGAATCAAATGAAGTTGTGTTGCAAGGATGCAGACAAAAGAACATGTATATCGTGGATTGGTCAACATGAGAACACCCAAAGACTGTCTGTTAGCAAAAGCACAAATTGAATCAAGTTGGTACGTGGCACAAGAAGCCGAGTCACCTGAATTTCAAAACAATTAACAAGCTTGCGGAAGCAATCTTGTGGAAGGACTTCCGGACTCGATTATACAAAAAGGAGAGTATATGTGACGCCTTGCGTCGAGAAGGAAAACAAATCAAATCATCATTCAAAGAAAAGGCATGTCCATTTTCAACAAGAATATTGCATATGCTACACATGGATCTATTTGGTCCAGTTGAACCAAACAAAGATAAGTGGGAAAAAATATACCTTGGTGGTAGTAGATGACTACTCAAGATATACATGGACAATATTCATGTGTAAGAAGAAAGAAACTCTCTAAAACTACCACAAATTGATGAAGAGGATTCAAAATGAGAAAAGCCAAACCATTATCAAAATAAGATCGACAGAGAAACCGAGTTTGTCAATGGTATAATAACTTAGTATTGTATTGAAAATGGCATTGGTCATGAATTATCTGCGAGCAAGGACTCCACAATGAGAATGGAGTTGCGAGAAAGAAGAATAGAACTCTCAAAGAAGCGAAAGGACCATGTTAGTAGAAGCGGGGGCTACCTAAAAGATTTTCTAATTTGAAGCAATAAACACAAACATGCTACACTCAAAATAGATGCATGATAAAAGGTAAATTGACAAAAAGACTCCTATGAGATTTGGACAGGGGAGAAAACCAAATGTTGCATATTTTAATATATTTGGATGTAAATGCTTCATCCATAACAATGGCAAAGATAATCTAAAGGCTTTTGATGCTAAAGGCGATGAAGGTATCTTCTTGGGATACTCACCGGTGAAAGCAAAGCCTCTGAGTACTCAACAAGAGGACTATGGTTGCGGAAGAATCCATTCATGTGGTATTCGATGAGCCAAATGTAAATGGAGAAGACATTGAAGAGTCGGTTGATAAGTCAATCATCCACCATGCAAAAAGTCCCTATCTTGTCAAGTCAAGTCGAATTATAAACTCGGATGAAGATGAGATAGTTTGAGTCTCAAAAACAATGGAAAATCTCTGCTAAGTGATAACGAGAGAGCGATCAAAGCAACACAATTGCAAGACGGCATCAATCTAGCTAACTTACTTCAACGATGTAAGATGGCCGAGAGACCATCCACGAGAACTTGTTATTGGAGATATAAGAGAAGGTGTCAAAACAAGATCCAGAACTCAACAAGAAGCCATGTTCACATGCTTTATCTCACAAATAGAGCCTAAAGATGTGTCACAAGCATTGGATGACACACATTGGATTCAAGTTATGCAAGAAGAGTCAATCGGTTTGAAAGAAATAAAGTATGGGAGTTAGTTCAAAGACCCACCCATCAAAATGTTATTGGCACTAAATGGGTGTTCGAAACAAGATGAACGAGGAAAGTTACGTGGTAAGAAACAAAGCAAGATTAGTAGCCAAAGGATATTGCCAAGAAGAAGGGATAGATTTTGATGAAATATTTGCCCCTGTAGCAAGATTGGAAGCTATTAGGATGTTTCTTGCCTATGCAACTCACAAGAATTTTATTGTATATCAGATGGATGTAAAAAGTACATTCCTAAATGGTTTATTGGAAGAAGAAGTGTATGTTGAACAACCTCCAGGATTTGAGCGAGAAGACTCTTGGAGATAAGGTATACAAACTCAAGAAAGCTCTATATGGATTAAAACAGGCACCCGTGAGCATGGTATGATACTTTGTCACAATTCCTAACGAGAATGGATTCACAAAAGGAAAAATGGATAGAACACACTTGAGAATTCAAGATCGGAAGAGCATCTTTTGCTTGTTCAAATATATGTGGATGACATCATTTTGGATCCACAAACAAAGAAGCTGTGAAAAATTTTCAAACCTCATGCAAAGCAAATTCGAAATGAGCATGATGGGAGAGCGACATTCTTCCTTAGACTCCAAGTGAAACAATGAAGGATGGAACCTTCATAAGTCAAATAAAATACACCGGAGATTTAATGAAGAAATTTGGTATGGAAGAGAAATCTTCTCGTGAAAATACCAATGAATACACCAATCAAAATGGACATGGATGCGGATGGCAAGCACAGTAGATCAAACAAGATCTGAGCACTTATTGGATCATTGCTTTATCTCACGGCTAGCGGGCCGGACATCACCTTTCTTTGTAGGTGTATGTGCAAGATTTCAATCTGCTCCAAAAGAGAGCCATATGATTGCGGCTAAGAGGATCTTGAGATATTTGAAGGAAGCCAAGAAGTTGGCTTATGGTATCCAAAGGAAGGTGGATTCAAGCTAATTGGCTATTCGGACTCGACTATCTTTGGATGCGAGTTGACGGAAGAGCACCTCGAGGCACATGTCAAATGCTTGAAACAAAGCTAATTTCTTGGTTTAGCAAAAAGCAAAATTCAATAGCCACCTCTACAAACAAGCATAATACATAGGCTGCGGCGCAAATGTTGTGCCCAAATCCTATGGATGAGACAAAGCAATGAGACACTATGAAATTGAAGAAAAGGAAATTCCAATCATGTGATAACACAAGTGCAATTGCAATCACTCAAAATCCCGTGTTGCACTCAAGAACAAAGCATATCGATGTCGATATCACTTCATAAGAGATCATGTTGAAAAGAAAGACATCACCTTGGAATATATTTCAACGATAAACAGTTAGGCGACATATTCACAAAACCATTATGTGAGTCAAGATTTGAAGAACTCAAGCATGAGTTAGGGTTAATTGAGTGGTGACACTCGGAGACTCAAAGAAAGGCAATGAAACACAAAAAGGAAAAAGGGCTGAATTCTCAAAATCGGCTAAATGAATCGATCGTATCGGAAAGACAATGACTATACCGAATTAGGACAAATTGAGTCACTATGAGAACTGTGAGAAGAAGAGTTAAATCGGCTAAGGGATAAGTCGAGTCATTTATGAGCAAAGTGACAAAAACGCATCGTTTTACTAAGCGGGAATGTTTTTAAGAATGACGTCACCATAATGATGATGTGTACAGGCAAAAGTCGCACACCAAGCTTATGATTGGATAAAAATGTTCTTTGCATTAAATTCGAGACATTAAATGCTAATCGGCGTGCAAAATCTAAGTCATTGATTTCGATCACATTTCAAAAACCACCCGCATGTCCTTTCGGAAACCATACTTAAACCATTTTCGTCCGTTTCTCTCACATATTACCAAAACTGTTCATTTCTCTCTCGAGAAAAAGGCAAAACTCTCTCAAAACCCTATCAATCTTCAAATCAACTTCTAAGTTTCTTTTCGTGAAATCTTGAAAAATGGCATCAACTTATGATTTCGTCAAGCTAGGAAGCAAATCCACACTGGCGGGTCTCTTGTGGATTTCGAGGTATGGTCAAACAGGTCCGATGACGCCCTCATAAAGAAGATTGCTTTGAAAAGCTCGAAAAGTTCGGGCTAAAACCATTTCTGACGATGGAGCTCCCGATGACCTATGTGGAAGAGGTCGCTCAGTTCTACGTGAACGCTGAAATTCACGATGAGGGAATCAAATCCTCTGTTCACGGGAAGGAGTTTATCATCTCTGCCAAAGATTTGGCAGAACACTACTCATTACCGGCGGAAGGAGCACCGAGAAATCAATGAAGCTGATGTAGACTTGATTTTTGCTTGGAAAGAAGTAGCCAAGACCGACTATCTTTGATAAGATAGTCTACCACGACCAACAAGAGGTTCTTTGAAGGAGGACTACCACAAACTGTTTGACATAGTTGCCAAATGCATAGACATCAAATTTCGCAGCTTTGACCAACTATCCAAAGCAAAATTGATCGTCATGGCTGCGATCATTGAAGAAAAACAAGTAAACTGGGCTGAGTTTGTCTACAGCAGACTCGCGAGAATGTAGGAACAAATCTTTCAAGGAGAATGGAGCATTTGGAGGATCCGGGATACGGCCTGGTGATTGGCCGGTGATGGAGGTAAAAGAGTCCTCTTCGACATGGAAAGGCGTTCCATGTAAACAAGAGGATGTTCGAGATCAAACCTCTCTCGGCGCACGAAGAGAGCCTACGCCAAGAGAGCTCATAGTAAGTAAGGGGGAATCACGACCCTGAAGATACTGATTGTTTCCTCTCCACCAAAGAAAAGAAAGCCCTACTGCAGTTTGCTAAGAGAATCTGTTGCCCCTGCAAAAAGAAAACCAAATTTGCTCACCCCCGCACTGAGTCACCTGTCCCCGCATGGCCGTGTCTCCCGCCTTGTGAAGAGCGGCGGTGAAAAGAATCTCAAATACCTTCTCCGTAGTCAAAAAGAGAGAACGATAAGCCAAGACGGCCGGCTCCTCGAAGAAAAAAAACAAACACCCCCCCGCCGCCCAAGACTTAGAAGAAACTCTCTTCGAACCGAAAATCCCTCTGGTACAAACTAGGAGAAGAAGAAGAATCTTCAAGCATTCCGAACTTGAGAAACCAGTGAGTCGACCACTCACCAAACAGATCTGAGACTGCTGGAGAAGTAGAGTCTCGAAATTATTGATGAAACAACCAAGTCTGCTGAAGGCGTCAGCAGAGGCAAACAAGACCCGTTGTAGTTCGAGCAGTGAGACACAAGAAGTAGCTGAGAAATCTAACTCGCTTTGTTGACGAGGATCGTATCCCCTCCCCGCAACAGATGCAACGACAAAATGGAGCACGAGCTTGCTACCTTCTATCCCCGAGAGAATGAGGGGCAAAGAAGAAGGCGATAGAGATGATGATGTGATGATCCTATCCCCACCTTATCCGGACATCCAAAATCGTCTGCGAGTGGAGGAAGTGGAAGTTAAGTCGATCCAGGAAACGATTCCAACGGCTTTGAGTTTATCGAAGAAGAAGAAGAAGCGATGAATTTTCTTGGAGTGACCACTTTGTGGTCAAGCATCGGATGAAGAAAAGCAAAATCCGAGATATCTTGCGGATCTTCAAGGACAATGAGAAGGAGAGACAGAGCGGAGGAAGGCGAGGCACGTGAGAAGGCCAAAGATCATCGCCTATCACCGCACCCGTAAACATACACATCCTCTCCTTGACGTCCCTATCGAGCGATGAGGATCTGGACCTGTTCGCCACAAAAGAGTTGCAAATGCAGCAAGCAATGCACGAATCGAGTCCTTCATGAACAAAGAATGATGGAGGGACCAGGAGAGTCCTCCAAAACACAATGTGGAGATAGACCCAATGGGAGTGGTGCGACATATTGCCACCGTTGTTCTTTGCCACCACTTCCCCACTCACTCGGAAGAAGGAACTAAGGGAAATGGCGATGAAACCCAGGGTTAGTGGGGATCCCGGTCGAGCCAACCCCTAATGAAGGTGTCTTACCACTGCCTCAACGGTGAACACTCGGTAGAAACAGTAGGGAGTTTGGAGACGAGTGACCCCATTCCAAGTCACTCACCGTGGTGTGCCCGGTGAGGGGAAACTCTCTCCACTGCGGCAAGGTCGGAGGATCTTTGCGAGATGACTCCACAATGAATCTAGGAGGCGAAGTGGAGAAGGAACAAACACAAAGTACACAACAAGTTGTCATCAACGGCTCGAGGCGATTGAGACCTGTCTCACTGTGAGTGCCAACTACTCTCGAAGGCTAATGACACGCTGCGATGCGATCGAGGCACGAGGAAGGAACAGCCACAGGAGTTAACACTGCAGGCGATGAAAGTGCAATCCATGGGGTTGAGACTCCAATGGATGCCACCGAGAAGACCCTAAGACAGTGACACTATCGAAAGGGATGTCCAAGCCTCATTGCGATTGAGACTGCGGGAGGTAATGAAGGCCAACGGGAGGTTGAGACTTCCGGGTAAAGAAGGCAAGTCTGAGAACATCCCTCCTGCTATCATTGATCCATCGAAAAGGAGATAAGCGCGCTTCACGATTCCTAGGACAATCCCGATGTAACCTTTACTCGGGATCGGAAGAAGGCGATGAAGTTGAGTCATCCCCTGTGGATCGATCCAAAAGAGACAATGAGGATGTTCCAACCACAAGCAAGTCGACCTCAAGACTACTCGTCAAACTTTCAATTTTGATGATGAGCCACCCATGGAAATCTCATCATCGTCCGATGACGCTTCGATAAGGCCGAGGACCGATCCAACTCAATTGGAAAAACCAAATGAGACCGAAGCGAAGGCTTTGAGACAAATTGAGGCTCAAAGTGGTCAACTTCACAAATGACCCCAACTAAAACAGAGTCTCATGCGCGAGCTCCCAAGTGCAGGCGAGTTCGAGTCCACAAGGAACTTCACGCGCACCACTCTTCATTGAACAAATCCCAGTGGCCCGTGATGATTCCTTCGTAGAATCATTTCCTTTTTCTCTGGAGGTACCCGACCTCCCTGAAGAGTCGAAAGAGATCTTGAGCGCTTCCCACACTGACCGACCATTCATTCCATACACCATCGTTCAGTGACTATGATTTTGATGCTAGTTGGCATAGCGCAAATGTATGAAGGAAATGGCTGAAGTTCGGGAGGTGTTCAAAGCATTATTTGTTTGAAATTGAACGGATGGAGAGGCATCGAGGCCTCGATGGACATGGGATTGGATAACAGAGATACCACCCTTACTGCTGACTTGAGAGGCATAATAGTCAGAATCGGGGAGTGGTGGCAACAACAAAAACAATGCGCGTGGAACAAGCTACATATTTGAACATTGTTCAACAAGCTATTGGTATGGCGAAATGAGAATGCTTGATGCAAAGACAAAGTTGAGAGAACACATTGAGCACTTGCATGAATCTCACATTCTTGAGATCAAGGCTGCTGCGTGAGCAAAATAAGAATGAGCTCCTGCGTATGGAAGAAAACATGGATCGAAAATTCAGCCTTCTCATGGCCGAGATGAAGTTGCTTAAAGTCAATCCAATGCTACTCGTTACGAGTTTAGTGTAGCATACTCCGCAGCCCGGACTCGAAGCGAACTTCGACTATCGCCAATGGACTCGACTTTTTGCTTGCTAGTATGTTTCCAAGCGTTCCTCTCTCCTTTGATGATGCCAAAAAGGGGAAGAGGAATACCTTAAAGTCTTTGAAGAGATCGACATTGAGAAGGAGGAGGAAGCGGTGTAAAGGGAAAGACAAGCGAGGAGGTCTCAAGAGCAAAGAAAGGAAAGTCTTTTGAGGGGAAGGATCGGGAGATGTCACCCTAATGATTGCACAAACCCCTAATAAGGTCTTGTCACGGTGATATTATCGGCAAAACTCCAGTGACTACTGCCACTTCAACACTCTGCTTGTGTCTATGGTGAAAAGAAAAACAAATTGAAGCGAGGATGGAGGAAGTGGAAGGAAGGATGAATACCCGAGTTATGAATATCTTGAAACAACATGGAGGCATTCCGGTGAAAGAGAGAGACACTTATGCCATCTCGGATGCTGGAATCGAGCCAAGATCGATTGATGAATTTAAAACGCTTGCATCTGAAGGATACTTACGCAAACATGTCCATGGCTCAAGCACAGGACTTGTCTTGAGAAAAGGGTCTCACGCTATGTGAAGAAGGCGACGAGCGGAGACTACGGCGATCCTCTGCTGGTCACTCCGCCGGTCACTCACTTTGGGAAGAAGAAGACCCCATCAATACACGCCCGAGGAGGAAGAGGTAGAAAAGAAGCGTGGTGGAGGAAGAGGTTTGGACCTAGGCCTCTGCCCAAAAACATTGAGTACATAGATCCGGCAAGAAAGGAGGGATCTCTTGGTGGAAGCTTGACCAAGTAGCCAATCTGCAAGTGGCTAAGAACAATCTTGAGTATGTGAAAAGAATTGAAGAAGAAAATAAAAGACAAACTCAGCTATGGGAGGAAAGATAAGAGAGACTAAGAAGAGATGAAGCTGTCCGGAAGGCATATGAAAAAAAAGAAGAAGAAGGCGGTGAAGATGAGAAAAAGAGAAGAAGACCGAGAAGATGACGAATCAAAGAAGATGAAAGAAGGAGCGAGCGAATGAGATGAAGTGTTCTTTGTCCACCCCTTCATGTATCTTACTATGTAAATACATTTCATGTAAGTCTTCGTAATAAATCAGTAAATTCTCTATTTTTGCGTAGACATAAATGTTGCTCACGATACACCTTATGTAAACAAATTGTGTAAAAGAACAAGAATGTTATGATCAATAATAAGATTGATTCTACGCATACATTCTCTGTAAATACACTATCCGTATGTATCTATGCTATTTACATTTTGAATGTTTTAAGTTTTGGCATCATCAAAAAGGGGAAATTGTTGGGAAATTTATTGTTTAGATTTTGATGAATGCCATGTAAAACTTAGAATAGGAAGTTGGCACCCCATTTTTGTTGTAAACGCATTGTAACAAATAGGGCTGGTCAAGTGAGTTAAATCGGCTATGCCTAAACATGCAAGAAGACAATCGGAGACTAGAAGGAAGACTCATTGCAAGACAGTGAGTATGGCAAAGAAGAGAAGACGGAACTCGATTGAAGGTGCAAGCGAGATGCAACAGTAAAGTATCGATCAAGTCAACTCAAGATAGCCAAGTCTCAAGTTGAAGTGACGAGAAAAGTCATCCAATGATTGAAAGCGACTCTAAGTCACCTGGGAAAGCAAGGAAATGCGATCAAGTCGAGATAATCGAAAGAGATCCGTTGCCGAAAATTAAGAGAATTACTTAAACAAGTAATACCTCCATGCTACCTTTCTCGAAGTGCTCGATCCCGAGGAAGCGTGCAAGGGGAATAAACAAATGGGAAGCACTACACCGTGTCGAAACTACGAAAAGTCAAGAACAATTCATACGAGGAAATGGCAACTCAAGGACGCAACAAGACAAGCCAACGACCACAAGTGACTTTAAAAAATAAGCCTATCTCTTCAACGGGCGATTTTTGAAAGATCACTATAAAAGGCCGAGGAATGACTACGAGAGAAGGTGACCTTGATTACACAGAACCCACGAACATTCAAGCAAACATTTTGAATCAGAATCGAAATATTCTCAAAGATCATTCAAGATTAACTCTCAAGCCTACACTACGAATGAAATCAATCCAACACTCACCTGTGAAGGAAAGATAACTTCAATCAGTTGAAGAGGAAACTTTTGAAGAAAATGGGTCTACATTCCGTGGAGGATTGTAGGAAGGTTCAAAGTCGAACCGTCTCGAGTTTTGGAGGGCTTCGTGATCAAATCCAAAGAGCTTGAGCAAGTGAGTCTGTAGTAGCAAAGCGAAAACTGTGAAGAAGAAGCGAGTCTCACGAGAAGCCACCAGTGACCAAGGCATCTCGAGATCGAGTCCCAAAGGATCAAGTCATTTGTGTGATCAAGACTTGTATACGGGTATTACCACTCGTATCTTGATCAATACTTAGTGGATTCCTCCGGGAGTTGGAGAAGAGAGGAGTAGAAGAATTACCCCATCTTGAACCTCTATAAAAACTTATCGTGTCATTTACATTTCAAGCATTTTAATTCTTGCACTTTAATCTGTTTAATTCTGCCGATAAATTTGCTATCCACTTGATAATTTCTAAGTACTAAAACCAAGGATTAAATTATAACTAAATCAAATTTAAGGCGTTAAGTCTTCCATTCCAAAACAAAGCTGCGATTGAGCTAATTGATCTTAACAATTGAGTTATTCTATCAACGGCTCGATCAGTGCGTTGAGTGACTAGCTCTCTTGATTAACTAAATTGGCTATCCACCAAGGACACAAACTGTAGTATCAACTCGAACTTTAAAAGGACTAAATCGAAAAGTTTGTAAGGTTTATTCAACCCCCCCTTCTAAACTTTACACTCACACCCCTTGGGACCTACACAACCCAATAGGTCGGTAGGCCCTTAATAGGTCGTGTAGGTCCCAAGGGGTGTGAGTAAGGTTTAGAAGTGGGGGTTGAATAAATCTTACCAAATTTTCGATTTAGTCCTTTTAAAGAAATTACAGAGTTAACACAAACAACTAAGTCCTTGAGGGACAACTAAGTTGGTTATTCAGCAGACTTAGCCACTCAACAGACTCGAGAGAGCTGTTGATAGAATAACTCAGCTGTCTAACCTGAAATTTAACTTGGCGGTGTTGGTTTTATCAGCGGAAGACTTAACACCCTTTGATTTGATTTAAACTCGTTTTAACACTTGATTTGAGCACTTGGTTATTAATCAGTTTTGGATAGCAAATAAGTTTATCAGCATATATGAAATAGATATGCAGAAATATAAATGTGCTGAAAAGTAAATGACACAGTTGATTTTTATAGAGGTTCGAAGATGGGGTAATTCTTCTAATCCTCTCTTCTACAACTCCTGGAGGAATCCACTAAGTAATGATCAGTTCACAAAGTGGTTAACGATCTAGAGAGGCGACCTTGATCACACAAATTGGCTTCTCGTCTGACTCGGCTTCTTCACACGGCGGGCGGCTTAAACTGCTACTTCAACTCACTTTCTCAAGCTCTTGGATTTGATCACGAAGCCCTCCAATAACTTGATACTGGTTCGACCTTGAACCTTCCTACAATCCTCCTTGGAAAGTAGAACCCCTTTTGATTCTTCAAAAGTTTCCTCTTCAACAATTTGAAGTTGTCTTTCCTTCATAGCTTTGTGTTGGATTGATTTTCTTCGAGTTTCAGGCTTGAAGATATGCTTTAATATCTCTGAGAATATTTGCAGATTACAGTTTGAATATTGCTTGCTTATTCGTGGTACAGGTAACCTTTTCTCAATGAGTTTCCTCAGCCTTTTATAGTGAACTTTCAAAACTCTGCCCGTTGAAGAGATAGGCTGATTTTCAAAAGACACTTGTGTTCGTTGGCTTGTCTTTTCTTGGTCTTCAATCTTGAGATGTAGGAATTTCCTCGTATTACATGAGTGTGCAGCTTTTCAGGTTCTGACACGAGGTGCAGTGCTTCCCATTGGTTTATTCCTTTTGCACGTTTTTCGGACAAGCACTTTAAGACCTGGCAGCATGGACGCATTACTAATTTAAGTAATGTTCTTAACCACGTACAACGGTTTCTTTCGATTAACTCCTCTTCTCTTTGCTATTTCCTAGGTGACTTGAGTCTGCTCCAATCATTTGAAGACTCAACTATCACTTTCAACTTGTGACTTGGCTTCTTGAGATGACCTTGACTGACACTTCACACAACTGTTCCTCAGCTGATACATCTTCAGTCAAGTTCTTGATCTTCCTTCATGCCCATACTCAGCTGTTCCACAGTGGAGTCTTCACTTTAGTCTTCAGTTGACTTCTTGTATTTCCAGGCTTAGCTGACTTGACTCAGCTTTTCAGGCGTATCTATTACAATGAAAATTACAAGGAAAATGGAGAGCCAACTTTCTAGTTTAAGTTTTACATGGCATTCATCAAAATCTATTAAATAAATTTCCCAACAGGTCGGCCTATTGGGCTTAGAGCTCGAGCCTTTACCTCTGGAGGTCGGTCCAGCCCTGAGAGATCGGCCCATATAGACAGGTCGGTCTAAATAGGCCCCCATCAATCAGTCCCCCCAATTATGTCCCGAAGTACTTCGCCTACTTCGGACATAATTGTCTTGTTATAGTCTTGACCGACCTCTGAACTTCTCATATATTTTGACATTCCCTCGTATTACTTATTTTCCGGATCTGGAACTAGGACCTCAAAGCTTCCAAAATTTGTCTTTCCCGATCTGAAGTGGGACTTTTATCCTTCGAAATTTATCTAAACCGATCTTAAATTGGGGTTTCATACCCTTCAAAATATGACTGAGCCGATCTTAAATTAGGGTTTCACACCCTTCAAAATATGGTTAGGCTGATCTAAGTTAGGGTTTTCCATCCTAACTTATTTCCCGCCTATTTATGTCAAGGACGTCCCATCATCTGACAAGACGTCCTTTCACCTTCCCGAGGTTACACCAAAATCGTTGGATGTGATTCAAATCAACGCCCCTGATCATCTTCCCATTTGGTCGATCCTTACAAGAGGAGAACCAAAATGGGGGGGGGCATTTCACTCCTCTCACATCTCTCTCTTCTTCTCAAAGGCGATTTCCAACATTCACTAGGCGATTTCCGGCGAGCTCTCCGGTGGTGCTCTTCCCTATCTTCTCTTTTCCGTTCTCTCTTCCCTAGGTACTCTCTTATTCCCTTTCCTTTGTTAATTTTTCCTTCCGTTTTTAAATAATGGCATCTTCATCCACCCATTTCGATCCCTATCTCACCGACTTAGCTAGATGGTCAGACGAGATAGACACTAGCTCGAATTCGGGAAGATCCTCCCGATCTTCTTGATCCCGAGGATACATAATCAGATTCCTCTCTCGAGGGAAGCCAATCTCCCATAGAAATTAGGCAACCTAACCCCTTAGCTCCTCCCGAAGTAGATCGTGGCTTTTCCCACTCAGTCATCACAGCTGAGTCTCTCTTTAGCATTCGCAGAAATGCAAGAATTCCCCAAGGCTTCAAACTAATGCTCCCGAGCTACACAGATAGGCCATACCGACCTCCTTCTAGAGGTCTTGCCTTCTTCGTAGGTCAATTAGATGGTGGCCTTAGACTTCCCATGCACACCTTTTTTTCTGATGTCTCGTCCATGTAAAATATTCCCCTTAACCAATTCACCCCCAATTCTTTTAGAATTATCTCGGGCTTTCTAATAATTACTAAATTTTTATCTATAGATCCTTCTACCGAGCTCTTTTTTACTCTTTTTCAAATCAAGTCCTCCTTTCCAAAGGGCTTATTTTACATTACTGCTCGCAATGAAACAAACTTCTTAGGGAAGTACCCGACCTCCAATAAGTTCTGGAAGGATCAGTATTTCTTTATAACCCCTCCCGACCTTGGTCTTTCCCTCATAAGTGGGTCTGGTCTGTTCCTCCCCAACAGAAACATGACCCCAAGAAGCGCTCTCCCGAGCTGCAAGACCTTGTCCAAAAACTAACTCCCATTAAGTACGACCTCTCTTAGATCATCACTCCCTCCCTTCTTTCCTATTCGGGCGTTAGCTCCGAGGCTATTCCTTTACCGCAAGACATCGGTATGTCTCACTCCTTCTCAACTCTTAGATTTCATACTTATCTTCTAAACATATTTCGTTTATTGTTACAGGCATAATGATGTCCCGAGCTGTTGCTCAGAAGGCTGAGGCCCGTTAGAAGGTAAGCTCTTTGGCTCGGGCCTCCTCTTCCCAGATAGGCAAGGCGATCGTAGGTCTCCCTATGGTCGGACCCCGATCTCATCATACCACTCGGCCCTCCTCTACTGAAGATATTCTGGCCGAACTGGCGGATCTCGACAATCGACCTGTTCCCCTTGCTTCACGACGGGAATCCTCTGATACCAAGCTCCCCCTTCTAAGAGAGCTCAAGCGGCAACCAGCTCTCCCGAGCGTGAATTGATTTGGAGTCCCATTGACACTCCGAACCAGACTTTTTCACCGGCAACTCTATCCTGAAAAATAAAGATGGCCTGCTAGTAGCTCAGTATATTCAAGGCCATTGCCCCTACCCCGACCGAGCTATTCTAGATAAACTCTCGGGGGACGAGCTGGTGAATTTGTTCTGCGAGGACCAGGCCCGAGCTCATGTCAAGTTGTCCGCTCTAATCGCCCGGGCTCGGGTGGGCTTTGCTGATCCTGTCCTAGTAAAGGAGCTCGAGGCCCTCAAAAAAGATAACAAGAGGCTGAAGGCTCGGGAGGCCAAACTGCTAGACAACGTTCGTGAGCTTAAAGACAAGCTTCTCGGTCTTAAACGATCTGTCACCAACTCGAGTCAAGAATCAAAGAGTTGGACCAAGAGAATGCTACTCTCAAAGTTGAGCTGAAAGATGGGCTGGTACAAGCTTGGGAAGAAGGTATTGAGATCGGCCGACGCGATTTTCTCAAGTCTAATGAGGTCGAGCTCTGGTCAGCCGTATACAGGAGAAGGTCAAGAAGTGCTTCTTGAGCTCCGAGGAATTCATTGATATCCTATCCTCGGGAGTGATCTAACAGTATGAGTTTGCCTTTGATCAGGCCGAGCTCCAACTCCGGGGGAAAGGGGTATCTGAGCCCCTATATCGGGATGGGCCCCGAAATCTAATGCAGGATCCCAAGGGCTTTGTTTTTTCTAAGGTTGCTAATGAAGTCAACCTTTCATCCAATGAGGCCTTCATCAATGCCTTAAGTGATACGACTTGATCTCCAAGCCGCTGTTGATCAGGCAGCTGCGGACCGTGCTGTATTGCTTCCAAGACTTGAGAAAACCTTCCTTCTGCTCTTAATCCCGAGCCACCCTCCACTCATGGGGCTAATCCTTCTACTGCAATAACCAAGCTGCCTCCTAGCAATGAGCCCGATCTCACCGTTCAAGATTATGCTTCAGAAGATCTCATTCTGTAATAACTTTAATGTTTGTCCCAATCTGGGATTTTTTTTGTAATTTCAGTATTTTATCAACAAGTTTTTATTTTTTGAAGTAGTTTTTATACTTATCCCGACCTGGGAGTTTTTTGTACTTTTCGAATAACATCAATGCAAGTTTACTTTTGATCGTAATGTATTAATGCAGTTCGTAATATTTATCATGCTCGAGGTGTTTGGAGTTTGACTCGAGCCGAACTCCAAACACTTCCGATTTTTTCATCATTTTTGGAGGACAAGTTGATTAAGCTCGAGCTTGACTTGCCTCTGGGCTATCGTGCCTGAGGTGTTTGGAGGGTTGGGCTCGAGCTGAACTCCAAACACTTCTCATTTTTTCATATTTTTTGGAGGACAAGTTGATCAAGCTCGAGCTTGACTTGCCTCTGGGCTATCGTGCCCGAGGTGTTTGGAGGGTTGGGCTCGAGCCGAACTCCAAACACTTCTCATTTTTTCATCATTTTTGGAGGACAAGTTGATTAAGCTCGAGCTTGACTTGCCTCTGGGCTATCGTGCCCGAGGTGTTCGGAGGGTTGGCTCGAGCCGAACTCCAAACACTTCTCATTTTTTCATCATTTGTGGAGGACAAGTTGATCAAGCTCGAGCTTGACTTGCCTCTGGGCTATCGTGCCCAAGGTGTTTGGAGGGTTGGCTTGAGCCAAACTCCAAACACTTGCTCATTTTTTCATCATTTTTGGAGGACAAGTTGATCAAGCTCGAGCTTGACTTGCCTCTGAGCTATCGTGCCCGAAGTGTTTGGAGGGTTGGCTCGAGCCGAACTCTAAACACCTAGAAGAACGATTTTCAACAGTATTTATAGACGCAAACGTTTTTTCATTGAATTTCAAAAAACAGGAAATTGCATCATTGCATACATCATCTAAGTATCTACGGATAATAAATTTTCAAGTTGCTAACATTCCATGCCCGAGGAAATTTCTTCCAATTCAGCTCTTCTAACTCGTAAGCTCCTCCAGCCACACTTTGATCACCCGAAGTGGGCTCTCCCAATTTGGGTCCAATTTTCCTTTGTTCTTACCCGCATCAGCCCTCCTCAGAACCAGATCTCCCACTTGGAAATTTCTTTTCATCACTTTACTATTGTATGCTGCCTTGATTCGTTCTCTTGTCCTTTCCATCTGTAAAAAGGCCATCTCTCTTTTTTTATTTATTAAATCCAGAGCTTTCCGTGTCAACATCTCATTCATTTTCCCCTCAAATGTCTAGATTCTATGGGTTCCATCCTGATCTCTGTCGGTATCACTGCATCCATCCCATAAACCAAACTGAACGGGCTCTCTTCCGTAGCCTCTTTTGGGTTTGTTTGATAAGCCCACAACACCGAACTCAATTCTTTCACCCAGGCTCCCCCAACTCTTTCCAATCTAGCATTGAGTCCTTGTACCAAAATTCTGTTAGTTACCTCCACTTGCCCATTAGCTTGCGGATGAGCTACTGATGTGAAATGCGGATTGATTTTCATCTCCTCGCACCAAGCTTTTATGCCAGCCCCACTAAATTGTGTTCCATTATCCGAAACAAGGACCCTCGGCACCCCAAATCGACACACAATATTCTGCCAAATGAATTTCATCATCGTATCCTTAGTAATTTTTGCCAGAGCCTCAGCCTCGACACACTTACTAAAATAATCTTTTGCCACCATAAGGAATTTACAATGTCCCGACGCTGGGGGAACGGCCCCACAATATCAATCCCCCACTTAGAGAAATGACATGTCGAACTCATGGTCATCAGCTCTTCAGCCGGTTGATGTATGAATGGCGCATGCACTTGACACCTTTCACAAGCCTTCACTAATTTTTTAGCCTCGTTTTTAAGATACGGCCAAAAATATCCAGCCCTTAACACCTTCCTGATCAAAATCCTGGCTCCCATGTGATTCCCACAACAACCCTCATGTATCTCTCTCAGCACGTATTCTCCTTTTGTTTTTCCAAGACACCTTAGTAACGGCATCCCGAATCCTCTTTTATACAACTTTTCTCCAATCATACAAAAATGTGTTGCTCGAATTTTTACCCGAGAGGCTTCCTTCATGTCTTTCGGGAGCGTACCCTCCTTCAAATATGCCATGAAAGGAACTCTCCGATCTTCTTCTTCCTCCAATGTCCCGGCCTCAAGGTTCAGAGCGGAAACCTTTGCTTCGAGCAAAGTGATATGCCTCTCCAGGGCACACTCAGCCGAACTAGCTATCTTTGCCAAAAGGTCAGCCCTGGCATTCTCCTCCCGAGGTATTTGATAGATCTGTACCTTTCCTATCATTTTCTCCAAGGCCTTGTATGCATCCACATATTTTTTCATTCGTTCTTCCCGAACCTTAAATTCTCCCATGATTTGCTTATAGACCAATTGCGAGTCCAAATGGGCCAGCACATTCATTGCACCCATTTCTATGGCCATCCTAATTCCCCGAATAAAAGCCTCATACTCAGCTTCGTTATTGGAATCTCACCGCGAAGTCACTTTCTACCCTCTCTTGACTTATCAACATGATGCCGGCTCCACATCCCGAACTAGCCACTGAACCATCCACAAACAAAATCCATGCCCCTCCCTCACTTGGGGCTTTTGTCAATGCTCGTACAAAATCTGCCAAGGCACTGTGCCTTAATTGTTGTTCTGCTCTGGAACTCTATCTCATATTCACTGAGCTCAATAGCCCACTTTACCAGCCTACCCCCAACCTCTAACTTACTCAATACTGCCTTCAAAGGAAAATTTGCCTTCACAATAATCTTATGCGAAAGAAAATAAGGCCTCAGCCTTCTTGCTATTGTTACAAGTGCCAAACCAGCCTTCTCAATCTCAGAATATTTGAGCTCTGCGCACCTTAGCACCTTGCTAACATAGTATACCGGCTTCTGTACCGATCCCTCCTCCGTCAGCAACAACCCTACTAATCCTTTGCTCTCCCATTGAGATGTATAAATACAAAGACTCCCCTGGAATTGGCTTAGTCAATAAGGATAACTTTTCCAAATATTCTTTCAATTCTTCAAACGCCATTTGACATTCCTCATCCAAAGCGAATTTCCTGGACTTCCTCAATACTTTAAAAAATGGCAAACTTCGCTCCGCCGAGTGGGAGATAAACCTGTTCAAAACAACCAATTTTCCTGTCAAGCTCTCTGCACATCCTTCACATCCCAAGATGGAGCCATTTTTTTAATTGCTCTCACCTTCTCGGGACTGGCCTTTATCCTTTTCTCAGTTACCATGTAACCTAGAAATTTACCCGACCTGACTCCAAATGCGCACTTATTTGGGTTCAGCTTCATTCTGTATTTCCTTAATGTATCAAAAGTTTCTGCTAAGTCCCTGACATGACTCTCAGCCTTCACACTCTTTACTAACATGTCATCAACATACACCTCCATATTCCATCCTAGTTGGTTCTGAAACATCTTATCTACCAACTTATGATAGGTTGCACCCGCGTTTTTCAAACCAAAAGGCATGACCACATAACAAAAAATACCAAAAGAAGTAATGAAACTTACTCGCTTCTGGTCCTCCTATGCTAGTCTGATCTGATGGTGTCCCTGCGAAGCGTCCATCATACTGAGTAACTCATATCCTGAAGTGGAGTCAACAAGCTGATCTATCCGTGGCAATAGATAGTAATCCTTTGGGCATGCTTTATTCAAGTCTTGAAAATCTATGCACATTATCCAATCGTCCTGAGTTTTTGGTACCAGTACCGCATTGGACAACCACTCCGGGAACTATATCTCACGAACATGACCGGCCTCCAATAATTTCTGCACCTCCGTACGTACGATCGCATCTTTCTTGGGGCCAAAATTTCTTTTCTTCTGCTTTACAGGTCGGTATGAAGGGTTTATGTTCAACCTGTGTTCAGCTATGCTAGGATCAATACCAACCAATTCCTTTGCCGACCACGCGAACACATCCACATTCTTTCTAAGAAACTCCATCAGCTCCTCCCTCAGGTCTTCCCTGAGGTGACTCCCAATCTTGGCGACCTTGCTAGAATCGCCTGGCACCAGCTCTATGGTTAGCAACTCCTCATTCGGCATCACGTGCTCCACCGGATCCTCATCTAATTTGATGAGTTTCTCCTTGCCCTTACTATCATCATGAGCTACTCCCCTTTCTGCCATCTGGAGACTCTCTACGTACAGCCTCCTCGCCATGTACTAAACCCCCTCAACTTCTCCAACCTGGTCATCCACTGGGAATTTTATCTTCAAGTGATACACCAAAATGACAGCCTAGAAAAGATTAAGGGAAGGCCTCCCAATCATCACATTGTACGACAATGGTGCATCCACCACCAGAAATCGTACCATCCTAGTTTTCCTGTATGGTTCCTTACCCAAAGAAACAGGCAAAGTAACCATCCCCAATGGCTGAATCGAACCTCCAAAAAAACCAACCAGAGACGTATCCATGATCTCCAATTCCACCTGCAAATCCATTTTTCTATAGCATTCAAAAAATAGTATGTCAGCAGAGCTACCTGTATCAACAAAAACTCTCCGAACATCGTAGTTCGCTATGGTTGCTTTGATAACAAGGGCATCGCTATGGGGGGTCGCAATGCCCCGATGTTGGGAAATTATTTTGTAGATTTTGATGAATGCCATGTAAAACTTAGATTAGAATGTTGGCACCCCATTTTCCTTGTATCTTTCATTGTAATAGATAGAATTTGAATGAGCCGAGAGTCAAGTCGGTATGCCGAAATACATGAAGTCAATCAAGAAGTGAAGTGAAGACTCATTGAGGAACATCCGAGTATGGCCAAGAAAGAAGATCAAGGACTCGATTTGAAAACATAACAAACTGGGGACAAGTGTGTGAAGAGTCGATTAAGTCAACTCAAGAGGCCATGTCACAAGTTGAAGTGACAGATGAGTCTCTCAATGATTGAAGCGGACTCAAGTCACCTAGGAAAAAGGCAAAACCGCAAAGAGGAGTTAATCGAAAAGAATCCGTTTACGTGGTCAAGAACATTAGTTAAGTAAGTAATACTTCCATGCTGCCAGGTCTTAAAGTGTTCGACCCAGAAGCGTGCAAAAGGAATAAATCAATGGGAAGCACTGCACCTCGTGTCAGAACCTGAAAAGCTGAACATTCATTTAATACGAGGAAAGGTCTACATCTCAAGATTGAAGAACAAGAAAAGACAAGCCAACGAACACTAGTGTCTTTTGAAAATCAGCCTATCTCTTCAACGGGCAGATTTTTGAAAGTTCACTATATAAGGCTGAGGAAACACATTGAGAAAAGGTTACCTTGAATACCTGAACCACGAACAAGCAAGCTATATTCAAAATGTAACCTGCAACATATTCTCAAGATATTCAAGAAAAATCCTCAAGCTTAAATATCGAAGGAAATCAATCCAACACAAAGATGTGAAGGAAAGACAACTTCAAACTGTTGAAGAGGAAACTTTTGAAGAATCAAAAGGGGTCTACTTTCCAAGGAGGATTGTAGGAAGGTTCAAGGTCAAACCAGTCTCAAGTTATTGGAGGGCTTCGTGATCAAATCCAAGAAGCTTGAGAAAGTGAGTCAAGTAGCAAGGCAAATGCCCTGAAAGAAGGCTTTCGAGTCGGATGAGAAGCCAGCTGTGTGACCAAGGCATCTCTAGACTGAGTCCAAGGAGCAAGTCGGCTGTGTGATCAAGACTTGTCTCTAGACTGATAACCACTTTGTGAACTGATCATTACTTAGTGGATTCCTCCAGGAGTTGGAGAAGAGAGGATTAGAAGAATTACCCCATCTTCGAACCTCTATAAAAATTATTTGTGTCATTTACATTTTAGCACATTTACTTTTCTGCACATTCATTTTATATCTGCTAATAATTTGCTATCCAACTGATAAATAACCAAGTGCTAAAATCAAGTGTCAAAACAAGTTTAAAACAAATCAAAGGGTGTTAAGTCTTTCGCTGAAAAACTCAACACAACCAAGTTAAGTTTTAGGTTAAACGGTTGAGTTATTCTATCAACAGCTCTATCGAGTCTGTTGAGTGGCTAACTCTTCTGAATAACCAACTTAGCTGTCCCTCATGGACTTAGCTGTTCGTGTTAACTCTGTATTATCTTTAAAAGGACTAAATCGAAAATTTGGTAAGGTTTTTCAACCCCCACTTCTAAACCTTACTCACACCCCTTGGGATCTACACCCGACTATCCTTCGGCCCAAACTGAATGTTCGGTCCCACAGACACCTGCTCTACCCTCATCCGCTCTTGAGCGCGCTCGGCAGCAGCAGCTCTCACATAACTCTTCTTGGCCCATCGCGAGTCTCCGCCAGACGGACCCCCTATCACCATCTGAATCACCCCCTTCCGTAGCTGCGGTGGGGGGAGATCCCGCTCTTCTTCTACTCTTTTCTCGGGCTCTTGCCTCTGCTGGTAACTATTATGACCCTTTCGATAATTACCCTAAGACTTCCTCTTATCAACGTATACAAATTCCTTTAGATGACCCTCCGGGATCAACCTCTCTATCTCATATTTCAAATGGGTACACTGATCCATAGTGTGCCTATACTCATTGTGGAACCTGCAAAATTCTTTGCACTTCTCCTTTCTGGGCGTGTCAGCATAACTTTTTGGCCATCTCAAATCCTGATGACCATTCAATTGCCATGAAAACATCCCCCTGGGGAGCCACCAGAGGTGTGTATTTCTCATTATCCCATTGCTTGATGCTGAACAAGATCAGCGGTGTTTTTTGGTACCTCCTACAGCTGGTAAACTGGTGCAAGAACATAGAGCTGAATTCATCAAAACTCCTGATCAAATTCGGCAACAATTGACTAAACCACTGTTGGGCTGACTTAGTCAGCGTAGTCGAAAAGAACTGGCACATCACCCCATCAGAGAACCTGTGGAGCACCGCGGCATTCTCAAAATGGCACAAGTGATCCCACGGATCAGTGGTGCCATCATATTCGAAGTTTAGCGCACGATACGAGTGGGGAGATCATCAGCCATAATCTCCTCTAAGAAAGGGGTTCCCCTCCTCGATCGGCCTGAGCCACCTCCAGACACCTTCTTCTTCAGCTCTATCATCTCCCTATGCAGATCATCCATCCTCTCACTCCAATTCGGGTCTGTCTCCATGGCTGTTTGAGTAAAGGCCGCGAAAGCGCTCTCCTCCTCCAACACCGGTGCTCTTCGACCTCGCTCCCCCCCAGCCGGGGAGGCCTCATCTCATGCCCCGGTCCAGCCTGTGTCGCCGCTGTAGGATGGACAAACTCTCGCATCCGACTACTCACGGCTTCTTCCACAATGGCCTTAATGAAGAAAGACATCTGTTGGAAGAAACCAGGTCCTAACCCTCTTATACCCATCATCGGATCAGCAACTCCAGCTACCCCCGGAGGAGGGCAATCCACTCCAACACCAGGTGCGTACAGCGGGCATGCGCGCTCCCCAGTCACCACTTTCGGCGTCTCAATCGGAACCTTATCCAGGTTATCCCCCAGATTTCGTTGTACATCCTCCATAGCTACCTTAAACTCATGTCCTAGAACTCAAACTTCCCACAAACGGCGCCAATTGGTCGGTACTAGAATATCCGCCACCTAATAAAACCACACTCCGATATGCGATTGACCTGAGAACCTATAAAACCACCATTAGAAGGGTGTCGGAAGGGTTTTCCGGCGTACCTACTCCGACGCTCAAGTCAGTATCACTCTAGAGAGAGAATATTTTAAATAGCGCAGTATATTAAAAGTGTATTGAAAGTCTAATCGCAGCGTACCTTGTTTGTGCCATATTTATAGGTTTGGCAACTAGGGTTGCGTAGGCATCAAGCCATACTAAAACCCTAATTAACACGCAGGCCTAGGTTAATCACCTGTATTGGGTCGTAAGCCTATCAAGCCCAAGAGATCGGTAGGCCCTTAAGTTGGCCCATTCTAGGGTCCATCCCAATAGGTTGGTAGGCCCTTAAGTTGGCCCATTCGAGGGTCCAACCCAATAGGTTGGTAGGCCCTTAAGTTGGCCCATTCAAGGGTTCAACCCAATAGGTCGGTAGGCCCTTAAGTTGGCCCATTCGAGGGTCCAACCTAATAGGTCGGCCTATTGGGCTTAGAGCTTGAGCCTTTACCTCCGGAGGTTGGTCCAGCCCTGAGAGATTGGCCCATATAGACAGGTCGGTCTATATAGGCCCCCACCAAGTGGCTACTAGTATGGATAGGAAAAACCAAATTTATCCTTTAGCATTTGCCATTGTCGACTCGGAGAATGATGCTTCATGGAAATAGTTTCTTGAAAAGATAAATGGCTTGTTGGCAGAGAAGAAGGATTTGGTTATTATCTCAGACCGCCATCAGTCTATTGCTAATGCCATTAAGAAAGTTTTCCCCGATGCACACCATAGGATTTTCATCTACCATCTAAGACAGAATGTTGTTGCCAAATTTAAGGATGTTGATGTTTCGGATCTACTCTATTGTGTCGCTAAGACATATAATGAATCTAAATTTCGACATATCATGAATGAGATATATTTTGTATCTAGTGATATATGTAAATACCTAACGACTGAAAATATTCAGAGGGAGCAATGGGCTTGTGTGTATCTTCCGGGTAGACGATGTAGCATCATGACTACCAACATCGCGGAAAGTCTTAATGTCGTGCTTAGAGATGCTAGGAATACCCTCCAGTGGTCCTTTTGGATGCAATCTTGATGATGTTGATGAGGTGGTATGCAGAACAGCGTAATGTGGCCATGAAGATGAAATATTCATTGACAGATTGGCTGAGAAAATTGTTCGGGAGTGGTATGAAAAGAGTAGGAGGATGGATGTCCAAACAACGCATTACTATACATATTATGTACTTGATGGTGATAGGAATGCCGAGGTTAATTTGAATGCAAGAAAATGCACATGTAATGTGTTCCAGCTGGACCAATTGCCATGTGCTCACGCACTAGCAGCAGTTAGGAAAGTTGAAATGCCAAGGTATGAACTCGCATCTCAATTTTACACCACTGAAACCCTGATAGCTGCATATGCAGAGGCCATCTACCGTGTAGACCACATGGACTTCTGGAATACCCCCGAGGAAGTATCCCAATTGAAAGTGTTGCCTCCAATTATGCCTCCTCCTAGTGGTAGGCCACGAAAAATGAGGATATTATCCCAGGGCGAGCAAAAAATGAAAAAAAAGTGTGGGCGATGTAAATGCACTTGTCATAATCGCAAAACTTGCAAGAAACCCATCCCGGTGAGAAGTAACATCATATCTTAGAAGGACTGTTTCATTTTGTCAGACTTGTAAACATTATTTTTATCTTGGTTGATGTTGTATATTGTCCTGGTGAGAAGTAACATACTATGTGTATTAATTTGATGTATTACTGTGTAATTTGGTTGATGTTGGACATGTTACTGGGCATGTATTTATTAGATTGACGTTGGATATTCTGGAAATGTTGGTTTTAGACAAATGGTGATGTGGTAGGCAGTTGCGTAGGCAACTGCGTGGGCACGTTTGTGGGCATGCCTATTTTTCAGAAAATATTGAGAACACAATATAGTTTATGTGCAATTATTGTATTTTGTTGATTAAGTTGACGTCTTGGGCATGTTAATGGGCAAAATATTTGTGGAAATGTTTGTTTTTGACAAATGATGATGTGGTAGATAGTTGCGTAGGCAACTGCGTGGGTAAGTTTGTGGGCATGCCTATTTTTCAGAAAATATTGAGAACACAACATAATTTATGTGCAATTATTGTATTTTGTTGATTAAGTTAACTTCTTGGGCATGTTAATGGGCGAAATATTTGTGAAAATATTTGTTTTTGACAAATGGTGATGTGGTAGACAGTTGCGCAGGCAACTACGTGGGCACGTTTGTGGGCATGCATATTTTTCATAAACTATTGAGAACACAACATAGTTTATTTGCAATTATTGTATTTTGTTGATTAAGTTGACTTCTTGGGCATGTTAATGGGTTAAATGTTTGTGGAAATGTTGGTTTTTGACAAATGGTGATGTGGTGCAATTGCGTGGGCACATTTGTGTGCATGCATATTTTTCAGAAAATATTGAGAATGCAACATAGTTTATGTGCAATTATTGTATTTTGTTGATTAAGTTGACTTTTTCGGCATGTTAATGGGCGAAATATTTGTGAAATGTTGGTTTTTGACAAGTGGTGACGTGGTAGGCAGTTGCATAGGCAATTGCGTCGGCACGTTTGTGGGCACGCATATTTTTCAGAAAATATTGAGAACACAACATAGTTTACGTGCAATTATTGTATTTTGTTGATTTAAGTTGAAATTTTTGGGTTAAAAATTGTTGGTTGATGTTGGCAACTATATCATGACTTTATTTGGCAAGTGTAGTAGGCAATTGCGTAGACAGTTGCGTGGGTAAATAAATAATCACAAGTAACGTCATACATAATCACAAGTTAACGTAATACCTAATCACAAATTCAAAATATAGGTAAAAAAATAAAGTTTAATCCACAAAATATACTTACAAATTAACATCTAATATTGTCTTCTTTGAATAGTTCTGCGCAAATTCGGAGCTCGAATTCCTCGCACCGTTTACTATCGATTTTCACCACGCCACGCCTATCACCAAGGACTCCATCATTTTCAGGCACATTATCCCACAATCACTAGAATTTTCTTGTTGTGGGGGATGCTCATACCGTGGAACCTTCCAGACCTTTCGGGGAGGCTCGACTCTATTGTCCCATATGTGTGCTTTCTCGCATAGACTTGGTAGCATTGACGCCATAAGGCTGAATTATCCAATAAAAGTATTAAATGACTTGCACTCTGACATTGAATCATATACGACAATCAATGTTTGCTTCATGTCCAACTCATATAGCACCCAATGGTTTCCAAGTGACATGACCTATGCCATACACCTTGTCAACCTCTGCCCATGATTTCCCGACACTATCTGTTAGATATTTGCCAGTCAAATATTCCATTATAGTATCGACAACGGTCCACCAAGACCTGTTCGCCATTTTTCTTTGAACCTTTTGCCTTTACCCACATAGTACCCCATTTCACTGTCAAATTATTCTGTCAAAGTAAAGTAAATCAATGTGAGATACAAATCGATATCAAAAAAACAATCAACATACATATTTGTGCAAATGAATTAATAATGTTATGTACCCAAAATAGCAAATCAATGAATGTCCAGTTCGTCAAGAATGGTCAAACCATTTTTTTATTTGTACATGACAAGACGCATCAACAAGTCCATTTGATGTAATGCAAAAATGCGTAAACAATTGAGTAAGACTAAATAAAATAATTGGGCAGAGAATTAGGCACAAAGGTTGGCAAATACATAAACACTGGACAAGTGGGCACACATGTGGGCAGACAGTTGGGCAAAAGGATAGGCAAGTAAATAAAAATCAGAAGTGGGCAGGAAGATTGGTGAAGCAGTGGGTACAAATGTGGGCAAGAAAAATGTGAGTGATTTGGTTTACATACCTGATCATCGAGCCATCCTTCTGGGTCCCGGATATTCAGGAACCATGCGACACAAAATTTTTGTGACCTTCCTCAATTGAACAATGAACCACTATGTCCTTGTTGTCCTTATATGCAGCAAACCACTTCTCAAAATCTTGAATCAAAGCTTGAGGGTAAAGGCCCATTGGATCATATAGTTGCAACTGACGATTTTGAGGACCATCAGGAACAACCTTAGTCTTGTTCTTGGGATGGACATGATGACTTGGATCCGTATAAGGCGATTTCAATGTGGGGCTAGGTTTTGTCCTCCTTTTCCTTTTCTGATACACGATGTGATCCTTTCAGGGAGCTTCTCCTTTGATAGGACTACCAATATCAAAATAAGTGACCGTTACGTTGTCCCCATCGCTTTCAGATATACCGCTATCACCATCGACCTCAATTGTTGGATTTAAACCCACCACCTCAGTGGTTTAAACCGCTAAAAGTAATGCATCAAGTTTGGAAGGGTTCGCAATAAATTCTGCAAATTCTTGGTGGGGGACATATGTAATGGGCTAGGCAGAGTCGTGGGCTACAAGGTTGCCAGGAACAAGGGCAAATTGGTTGGGTACATCATCTTTCAACTCTTCGGAACTAGAATCACCAAAGATAGGGCCACATTCATGCCCTTGTGATTTCGTGGGAGATTGGGAGGAAGCAGCTGGAGGGGAGGAGGGAGGAGAGCCTGTGGGTTGCTTCAATGTGTCCTTGTCCTCTTGAACATCAATATCAAAGAGGACTCCACCCTGATGGGCACCCTGGTGGGCACCATTGTCGGTAGGGATATGGTCAAAAGATTGGGCAGTTGAAAGAGCACGATTTTCACCATCCTTTTCAGAAATTGAGCATCCCAAATGCTCCATGATACTCCTCAACATGGACTCTATTTTTTTGGATCTCCTTGACAAACCCAAGAAATCCATATGCATTTTGGGCCCTTCTTCACCCTCAGGGTGTATGTCATCATGACCTTCACCCTCAATTTGATCCTCCCCCTCGGCCAATTTTCTTTTCAAAATTTTCTTCATCTTTCTTTCTTCTTGTTTCTTCTTCAAGTTTTCCTTCTCAACACAATCTTCCCACAAAACAAGTCTCTTAAACGATTATGTATCTTCCTCCATCTTCGACGGTCTCAAATTTTGGTGAATAATAACCTTCAAACCATAAAAGAATAGTAAGACAAAGTGCGCAAACAAGTGGACAATTAAGTGGGCAAATGAGTGGGCAAGTGTATATTAATGAACGCATAATAAAAAATTGGGCAAACAAGTGGGCACACAAGTAGGCGATAAGGTAGGCATTAAAAATAGAAACAATGTAAGCAAAGAGTGGGCATAGAAGTGGGCATAAGAGTGGGCAATAATAGCTTACAGTATCATCATCTCCAGATAGCAAACTCCTGAAGGTTGCCTTCTTCAATTTATCATTTCCAACAATAGCTTCAGTTGACCACCATAAAATACATGGTACCATATCCTTAGCCCCTCGACTGGTGACGGCACACAATTTGGTGACATTGGAAATCACCTCATATGCCCACACTTGTAGCGCAGGGTGGAAACCTTAGATATCAAAGTGTTCAAAATCATGCTTGTCCTTATTTGTTTTCCTTCCCAATAACCACGCACTCTACCGTCTATGCAAGCACGTGTTTCCTTGACCAAAAAATCAAAAGCTACTCGTCCCCATGGATAAGAATTAAAAGCATCCAAATCATCCATGAGGTGAATATACTCAGCATCAATTCTTTTGAATTTACGGTCTCTAATAAATAGAATGCCGTAGAGGAAACAGAGAAAGGCCAACTTCAAGGTCATGTCTCTGTCTCCTTCTTCCTTTTGAGACCACTATTCCAAGGCATTTTCCACCTGAATCAAACATAGGGGATTAAACCTCCTAAAGCATTTTTTGAAAATCCCCGAGGACGATGGAATAGTACACTTGGACCCAAACCCAAGTCCTGTAATCAAAACGAACTCCCTCATTCCAAAGTTGGCCTCTTCATTGTTAACGTGGAATGTGATATTCTCCATTGACATTGACATGTCTTGTCTAAAGACCAGGTGCAGATACAACTGGCCTTGCAACTTCAACTTTTATACATCCCAGAAATGGCCAAAGCAAGATTGCATGAACTATTCTTTATTCCGATCACTCAGAAAACCATTTATTTTGTTTAACTCCTCATTTAGTTGCAACGACCACTCAATTTCTCTGCGAAGTAATCCTTCTCACTGGGGACAAGTGCCATCTTTTTCGAATTGCACATTGAACGAAAGTGTCAGAAACAAGTGGACACACAGGGCAAAATAGTGGGCAAATAGGTGGGCACACCGCTGGGTAAATAGGTGGGCAAGATAAAAACTATTTCAAAAAGACCCAAGTCCATACAAATTCCAACCTACAATACATTATAGACTCCACAGAACATGAACATCATATACTCCACACAACACATCATAGACTCCACTTTGTTGCCCACTCAACGAAGTGGGCAAACCACAGGGCAAATAAGTGGGCAAACTGGTGGGCAAACAACAGGACAAATAAGTGGGCAAGATAAATATAATTCCAAAATAATCCAAGCCCATAGAAATTCCAACCTAAAACACATTATCGACTCCACAGAACATGAACATCATAAACTCCACACAACACATCATAGACTCAATAAAGTGGACAACGAAGTGGGCAAACCACAGGGCAAATAAATGGGCAACAAAAATATTGTTCCAGAAAAATCCAAGTCCACACAAATTCCAACTAAACACATCATTATCTCCACAGAACATGAACCATTTAACGTTAAAAATCGATTTTAATCATATGAAGAAACCCTAACTGCTTCATATTCGAAATTTTTTACATAAAACAAAACTGTAAATGCTTCAACACAACTAAATACACTATACATATTGAGAAGAAGATGAAAAAATACACCTTTTCAATCGGAGATTTTCAACAGAAGATGATCAAGCCCTTAGAAGCCGAAGACCACAACGGACGTGATAACTGGAGTGACAGAGATTGTCGTCGGAAACCCTGAATGTGCGTCGCTTGAACTTGTCGGAATCGAAGAAGTGCTGAAGAGCAGTGGAGTCGAAGATGTCCAAGAGTGGAGAAGAAGTCGAAGAAGCAGAGAAGTGGAGAAGTAGTTGGGAAGAATGGGTAACTATTCCGCCTATTCAGTTCTT
The DNA here is from genome assembly GCA_016081115.2 of Rehmannia glutinosa. Lineage (NCBI taxonomy): Eukaryota > Viridiplantae > Streptophyta > Magnoliopsida > Lamiales > Orobanchaceae > Rehmannia > Rehmannia glutinosa. The sequence goes on along the minus strand of JABTTQ020001821.1, from coordinate 140,096 downwards.
TTCATCTTATTTCTTTTATATTGTAATTGTTTTTTAAATAAAGGATATTTTAGATTTTTTAGGGGGTGAAGAGGGGTATATTTCTTTATTTACTAATGTGGGGGCATTTTTCTTTAATACCCCCTTATTGGGGGGTATTTTCCCTAATTTCCATTTTCTTGTCTAAAAGAGTCAATTTAGCCAAAAAAAAAAGGGTATGTTTTGCCTCTACAATGCATCCGACAATTTAAATGACTCATTTAAAATGACTCTGGTTGTTTAGCACGACCCTGGTTGTTTAAACGACCACAATAGTTTAAAACAACTTAGCTTAAACTACCCTAAATAATAGGGATAAATATTGTTAACAACCCCAACTATACAGGTTTTTACACTTTGCCACCAGAACTTTAAAACGATACAGTTTGCAACCTGAACTTTACAAAATTTTGCACTTTGGTTAAAATTCCAAATTTACCCCTGGACTTATGAAAGCTGAATTGCAGTTTACCCTCTAAACTTTAAAGTTGTTGCACTTTGCAACCTGAACGATAAATTTCATTGCATTTTTCTTGATTACTCCCAAAGGTCTTACGATCCTCGAAAATGGTATCAGAGCCTTGGTTTATTAAGAACTTTTAATTAAATTTATTATATTTATGTAATTAACAATTGGTGAGGAGAAATTACTCCGAGATTATGGATCCGGACCGATGTCCGAGATGTACCCCTTACAGGACATATCGTCAAATATTGACGATGTATGCACAAGAACACCTTGACCAAGTTTCATATTGGGAATACCAACATGAAGAAAAGGAACAGCAGAGCCGACGGGAAACCTTAAGGCAATGCAAAATGCGAGCGAATATTATAGCGATTCGGATGCTTAACCAGACACTATATGTTCACTTGATGAACCTTCAAGAAACGGTTCATGAAAATTCCCATCGAAACAATGATTCCCCGATGGAGTACCGAGTGGAACGAGATACTTCCCGACAAATCTAAGATCTCCGGTTCTTAGAGAAATCGAGAAAGAGGGTGCGGAGTTATGGCAACCGCCATATTCATCTACCAAAGACAAGTTCATCGATCCAGAACTGATGGAGACGATGGTGAAATATCGAAGGAAACTCTTGAACTCCTTCATGATATTCGAAACGAGTCAAGAACCTGGAGGATGTAGCCGAGTTCATCCGGAGGAAGGAAACGTATTGATTTTGGGGCAAGACTTATTTACACCAAAAGGGGAAACTAACCGAAGTCATACGAAAAATGACGGATGAGGAAAAGCTTATTGCTCTAATCAAAGGAAAATCCATCAAAAATTAAAAAGATGGATATCGAAAAGATGAATCTTAAAGATCTACATGACTGTGAGAATCCTTCGGCGGGATTAGGTATTGTAGATTTAAAGATGAACGCAGTGAGAATCAACTTTGGTTACCTATGACCCACAAGGTAGACCAATTCCTCCACCACCGCCACCGCTTAATCCTAACGTCAAAGAAAGTACGGGTTCACATCATGGAGCTCGGGATGAGAGGATGCCACATCTTTGGGGATTTCACGACCGGAATGATCCACTTTCGGGGACGGAGGTCGAAACCTCTTTGCGGGAACTAGACAACCTACCGGAAAGGCGAATGTTTATCGACGCCTTATGGAAGATCGCACCTCGACCCAATACATCCGTATGGGTTGATGTTAAATCTGACATCCCGTCATTTTAAAAAGCAGAAGTTTCTCATTGATGAATGGGCTTGACTATGAGAATTTCAAAGAACCCTCGATCTTACAAAGGATTCATTCATTTTACTCCTTGAAATGAGTCTTGAAGGATCGGTGAAGATTGCAGGATATGACCGATGCTAGTACGAAAAAAGTCCGGTCACATCGGGGGAATCACTTAAAGGAATTGTCGATGGTATGGCAAAACTATTCAAAATCCAGTTCATCGGCACAGTTATTTCGAGGGATTAGAGGATGAAAAAAAGAAAGAAATATAAACAAGCCCTCTATAGCCTTGAGTTACTAGATATTTGTCATATTGACGAATATATCAAGTTGTTCACCGAATACCTGGTGGAAATCTAAGATTGAGGAAAAGAAGAAGGTTATTCTTTGCCAAAATTCCGAGTCCCCGGAGAGAAATGCTTATCGGGAATACAAGGGTGGAGTCAAGTAGAAATCGTGGCGAGAAAAATGTCTTTCCTAAAGGCCAGTTATCTAAATGGTGCTATCAAGCGACTTTGCACAGAATTACAAGAGATTAAGAGGAATTAACAAAGCGGTTCCTCTATGTTGCGTGGATAATGATATCCCAACAATTGTGGGAGGTCAACCAAGGCGGCACAAGAAGAAGAAGGAGAGAAGCCATCCATACCATCGAGGAAGCAACAACAAAAGAAAAGCGGTCTTCATGGAGACCTAGAAGGTTCTCGTCAAAACAAAAAGCCCGAAGTTATAAATCGGGACAAAGACCAAAGACTAAGCGGAGTAGAACCTCATCATCGAGGTTCTAATCAAGCAAGTACCAGCAGAAATCCAGGAGAAGAACTTTCGGCGTGCTCACACTAGAGCTAATGAAAGTTTCAAAGACTGTAATTCTTTGGACATGCGAGCAAGAGGGCATATCTCAAACGGATTGCCCAGGACAACCAAAAAAAAACGAGGAATCGAGGCGGTTCGAGGCCACACCGAAATCGAAGAAGTCATCTATTATCGATTTAATACGGTGTATCAATTCGAGGATATTCCCTCGGATGAAAGCATCTATGAAGAAGAAATCTATTCGATGATGGAAGTGACTCACTTCAGAATCGAGTGAAGAAGAAATTCTTCAACAGTCGAGGAGGATATGTCGATTCCTCTCTCACACGACGGTTTCTCATAAAACTCTTATGAGGATCATGAAGGAAGATCCAAAGCTTCAAGTCTATGATGGATTTACAATCGGAGCTATGGAAAAAGCATTGGATAAGATTGGGTTTCGTAATAGAAAACACCAAATTATTCACAGGGTAACAACTGGAGAACTTGCCATTCCGATGGAGTTTACCAAAGAACGATCGAGATGCGATTGGTCCCTATTAAAGAAATACAGGAGATCAAAAGCAGAGTTAAAAGAGAAGTTGCTAATACACTCTCATGGATTCACATTGGAGCCATAAGAGTCATTATTAAGGCAACATTCAAAGAAGGAATAGATTCGCCACTCAATCTTGCTATTTTTGACAAGAGAATCTCACATCTCAAGGATTCATGCCTTGGAGCGGTCACAGAAATTTGTGTATGCGGGAAAATTAGCATTCAATGTCTATCCAAGAATTGCATACAATTTGGGAGATAGAGACTTGATGAGAGTCCTAACCCTTCATCAAGATTTCAAAAGAGTCGATTTGATGAAAGAGGAAACAGCCTTACTCGATCACATACAAGATTTCCTATGCTCTCTCGAATACCCATCATTCCGAAGTATTCTTGAGAAAGGAATTTATTGAAGTCCCAAGAATCTTTGAGGACTTTGTCGGGGTGTTACGAGAAATCATTGAATCTCCAACTATTAAGGAGATTGATATGATAATTCAAGATCAACCAGTCTTCAACAAAAGTCGGAGTCTCGAGTTGAGCACTGAAGGATGTCTTTCGGCAAAGAAGACGAATGGTGAGTAGCGGCCGTTGGGAAGAAAGGAGACCAAGTACAGATTCAAATGCATCCCGATGTTTTTAAAACAAACAGAGAACCGAAATGTCCGAAGGATGGCGAGAGGTTGAAGTAATATTCGACATCACTCAAAAAGATAACATTTTTCCTTGTGATGTTCTATATTATCTCCAACAACCAATCGTTGGAAGATATCAAGGAAGCCTCAAGATAGGAGAAATTGAGCTTACTATCACAAGGAGTTGCGGGAAAGATCCCGAACAATTAATACTGGGAATTGAATTCCTTGAGGAGCATAAACCTTGGGAAAGATTACAAGACGGAATGGAGTTCACAGTGGCTAATAAAAGATACAGAATAAGATGACCACTAGTCCATTCTCCATATACATTTCTATTGGAATGTTATATCTTTTTGAATACAAGGCCGAGTATTTCGCCGCTTATATTGATTCAAAGTGCCGGAATATGTCTTTGCAAAGCGGATGTTTTTCCTAAAGAAATTGGAGAAGATTTACCACTATTGCAGGAAGAGATTTCTCTAAAAGGATTCTTATCCTTAACAGGAATTAAACAAGCGTAAATAATGATCGGAGGAGCGGGCAAAGACCCGTTGTACAAAGTAAAGACGCCACCAATCTATTTCCATGATACAAAAAAGTAGATATTTTCTTTGGGAAACAATTTCCTACAAACATTCAAGCGGTTCACACAAGAGAACGAGACGAGGAGACTTATTTTCACAACCTTATGTGATCATAAGATTATTGTCCGTGAGATCGCTGGAAGCATTTTGACGTAAAAATGCCCATTAATTTTCGCAGCAAGCGTGGTGATGAAGCCAAACTTCGCAATCCAAAAATGGCGGATCGAAGGAAATTTGGTGAAGCTTTATTATCCTATAGACAATTTGGTTCAATCCGGAAAGGATCGAAGATATGGGATAATAACTTGTATTCATTCGAGTACAAAGAGAAGAACGAGTCACTCCGGGAAGCCATTGCGGAATTATGGATGAGTCTAATGGAGAATCCACAGAGTGATGTAACCATAGAAGAACAAATATCACTCGAGGATATCAAGAAGAAGATCCAAAGGAATTACAATGAAGATCCTTTGGCTTGGTGGGATAAGAACGAGCTTAAAGCATCCTTAAAGGTTAAACCTGGAAAGGAGTACGAGTTCGTAAGATTCAAACCAATCCTTATGAACCAGGAGGATCGTGAGGATATGCAGAAGATACTTAAGGAACATCTTGACCTTAAGTTAATTTCGCCAGAGTTTCTCCATACAGCAAGTCCGGGGTTCTTAGTCGAAACCATGGAGAAATCAAAAGAGGAAAGCCAAGACTTGTTATTAATTACAAAGGGATTAATAACATTTTAGAGTTTGACGGATACTATATCCCAAGTAGAGAACATTTGGTTAACTGTATCAAAGGTGCCAAGATATTCTCAAAGTTCGATTGCAAGTCTGGATTCTACCAGATTAAGATGGAGGAAGAAAGTAAGAAGTTTACAGCTTTCTCTACACCATAGGGACACTATATTTGGAACGTGATGCCTATGGGATTGGCTAACGCACCCCAGATATATCAAAGAAAGATGGATAATCTTTTCAAAGATTATTTCAGTTTCATGTTTGTGTATATCGACGACATTCTAATCGCATCAAAGAACATGAAGGAGCATCTCAAACATTTGGAAATATTTTCAGATGTTTGTCATAAAGAAGGATTAGTGCTTTCGGAAAAGAAGGCGGTAATCGCAACAAGACAGATTGAATTCCTCGGAATTGAAATCGATGAATCGGAATTATTCTACGTAATCATATTGTGGAAAAGATACAGGATTTCGGATATCTTTGAAACAAGACAAGAAGCGACTTGAGTTTTCTTGGAGTTGTTAATTTTCTTTGGAATGTTTATTAACAATCTAGCATACTACAGAAGGTGTTTAGCCCATTACTTAAAAAAGATGCAAAGATTCAAATGGGAAGATGAACATCAAGAAGGAATTAAGCAACTTAAAGAAGTTTGTAAAAGCTTCCAAAACTTGCGATTCCCAAGACGAGGATGAACTGGTTCTTTATACGATGCCGTGATGATTGGTGGGCGGCGGTTCTTACGAAAGTCACACCAAACGAAGAAGTGCCATGCGAGATATTGCGGTGGTTTATTCACCCCTAGTGAAGCAACTCGGTGGCACATTAACGAAAAAGAATTCTTTGCGATCGAAAAGGCTTTTAAAAAATGGCCTCTATTTTTACTTGGCTAAAAAGTTTACTTTAAAATTGATAATTCAAGTGTCAAGGCTTTTCGAAAAACAAAATTGAATCAAAACCGAAAAGGCTCGATTACTTAGATGGCAAGTCAATGTCAATATTATGATTATGATATTGTCATTATAAAATCTCATGAAAATATTCTTGCGATTTCTTGACACGAGATGGAAGGACGCGTTCTTGGCGAGGTCCTTAAACGAGTAAGACATCTCGGGAAAACCTGGAGAGTCTAGAACGAGATTTTGGGACGTTATGTCTCAATGCGTGTTTGGCTTTGGACGACTTCAACAGTGACCAAACCGTTTCTAGTCAAATACGAGCATGCCGGTTCGCTCAAGGACAATTGTTCTTAGCGCCTGCAAGGGCCTCTCTTCCAGCCGCATCTCCTACGGTGCAAAAAAGGGGCCGAGAGAGTACGGGGCTCTAACCCGGAGGTTATGGATTCAAGTACCATAATCACAAGTGTTGCGGTGATACATCCCCGAGGTGTACAAATCAGCGTAACGAATGTTGAAGCTCCTGTCACAACCCGAGTCTTCAAGTCAACCCAAAGACTGGGGGTAAAGAGGGAGAGTTGAATCTTGGGCCACGACGGCAAATCTAAGGTTCAAATCGACGAGATTAAGATTTCTCCTATGCGGGTATATCGGCAATGGGAGAAACTAGTTACAAGACAAGGTATTAACCCGGAGAAAACAATGGTTGATATCTCGGGCAAGTATCCCGAGTTTGGATGAAACCAGAAGTCATCCAAATGAAGTACGAGAATGGTATACTTTTGGAGCTTTAGCTTCAATCTATACCGTGTCACCAGGATTCCCGAAATTTCAAAATTACCGAAATGGATTGGGGAAGCGATTTGAGACTGGGCCAATAATCCACACTTGGCCGTGAGGTGATATTTTGGAACTGTATTTTATCGGTGCGCTCTGAACCAAAAAGAAAGGCTTTAATGAAGCTTTTCATTTCATCAAGCTAAGAAGACCGGATGGAAATGCTTTAAAATATATTAAGGCAGCTTCACCGGAAGAAGGACCAGTGTTAGTAGGAGCATTTTCTGAAGACGAAGCTTCTACCAGACGAGCATGGGGTCTTTGGGTTTGTCTAACTGAAATGGACAAAGTCAAATATCCATTTAAGTTCTTCCAGAATTCGGCGAATGGATCTTTCCTTTTGAATTCGATGACTGGATCAACCACAGGATTTGCAGAGGAACTCTTCGAGACCAAAAGGAGAATTCTCTGGGAAAACAAGATTCCGGCGAGCAAAGAAACTTACCGGAAATTCTGTAACATGGCGCATGTTGGCCGTTGGATCGACCGGATCTGTCAAGCATGCCCCGAACAGAAGGAACCCGAGTTTGGGAAAGGTTTCCGACCCAAACCCGACCGACAGGACCATACAGCTGGAAAGGACAAGGGCCCAGCTCACAAGACGCGTTTTCCTCGGGGACCACGCAGACCAACTTTTTAAAAGATTCCCCGACAACCATCACATGGGCTGAGTCACGCGGAAAAAGAAGGAAGACAGCTGGCGAGCAATAATTCAGGAGTATGACGTAAGCAGTGACGTCTTACATCTCAACAAGATTTGAAGTCCGAATTTCAAGTCCGGACTTACCTCTATAAATTGCAATATTTGAAGGAAGCTGAGGACATCGAACATTTTTCCTTAGTTTTCTTATAATAAAGTCTGAGAAAAATTTGTAATATTTTGAGTGTTTTAGTTTTTAAGTTTTTATGTATTTTCGAGTGCAAGCCTCAGCTATGAGAGGCTAAACAAGTTTTCTCCTCCCAAAAGGAGATTACTAATGTAATAAATTTTCTTTAAGTTCTTAATAAAATAAAGGTTGTTTGTTCAACATGTGTTCATAATGTACTATTGATCAATCCCCTTTGAAGAATTACTTTTACGCCTTGGAGTAGGAAACGAACTAAAGGCCGTGGCTTTGAGCGGTTTACTCAAGGAGTCGGATAACTTGCATCATCTTCCCCGAGGGTGAGGTTGAACAGTGAGGAGTCACACAAACGATCCGGGGCAATAATTTTCCGACTGGTGGCTTTGCGAACCACTTAACCCGGTGCTGTTTTGGTCAAAAGAGGTATGAATTTTAAGGGATTTATTAATTTTACGGAAGCATGTTGGGCCTGATATGGTCGTAATGGACTATTTTCATTTTCAGTCTAAAGACCCAATTTGTATACGGATAAATACTTGAAATAAGATCTTGATTGAAGTATGTCTTGTTGAGTTTATAAATGAAACCCGACATGATCCATTTAAAACCTCTGAATAGAGACTGGATCTAAGTAGGTGTAACAATGCCACGAACAAAACAAGTTACAGAAAAATCGGGTTCTTATTTCTCGAAAAACCCGAAAACAAATTGTTTAGGGAGTGAAAACTTTTTGAGTATTGTATAATGCAATATATTTATACTTATGGAGCAATCTGTCACAAATTAGAGTTTAAAGGGATAACTTAAACTATTGTTTATAAAGAATACATGCCTAGGGGTAAAATGGTCCAAAGGTTGCAAAAAGTAACTATTTTCATAGTTTGGGGTGCAAAGTGTTACAAATCAAAGTTTAGGTTGTGAAGTATAAAAAGGGGTAAAGTTGGGGTGGCAAATAATAATTATCTCTAAATAATATATCCCTTGTGCAAAAGGTATTTTCAATAATGTGAGGCCCAATATGCTTCCATAAAATTAAAATATCCCATAAAATTTATATCTTTCTTTGAATGAAACAACACCAGACGAGATGGTTCGCAACATCACCAGTCGGTGGAAAATACAAAAGTCCAGCTCACAAGACGCATTTTCCTTGGGGATCACGCAAACCAAATTTTTTAAAGATTCCTCGACAATATTAAAAGAGTCATGTGATAGTGGATCTAAAAGAGATGAGTATCTGAGTGGTCAGCTATTAGATGCCAATAATTTAAGTACGAGACGTAAGCAACGACGTCTTAAGATCCCTTCCAGTAATTAAAGGACGAAAAGGAAAGTCAGCAGGCTTTGGAGCCTTATCAATGTAGTTTGGATACCCGACAAGATTGGGTCCAAGCCATGTGAGATTGATAAGCACTCCACTACTTTCAACAAGTGGAAGTCATAATACAAGGATATAGAGGCATATCTTACCTCCATAAACAAGGATTGCAGAACGGTAAAGGCATCAGACAACCTCCATTAGTCTTCAAAAAATAAAATTTCACTTGTAATAAGAATAGTTGAATGTTTTTCAGTGTGTTTTTATTTTCAAGTTTCATGTATTTTTGAGTAAAAGCATCATATATGAGAGGCTAAACAAGGATGTAAGAAATATTTCTTTTAAGTTCTTAATAAAAAGAGGTTTTTTGCTTCAACATGTGTTATTAATTTATCTCTTTGAAGAAGTAACTCAGGCCGCGATTGGATGTGAGCGGAATTCCATTTTCACTCCGCTAGGGAATTTTTTTGGCCAAACATGCGATTGTTTATGAAAATTTTCAGAAAATATACTATTCTCCCACTTTCACTTATTCTCATTTTTTCTCTTATCAATCACATTTACAAATTTATTCACAAAAAACTAATCATTATTACACATTCTCCCACAAATTTCACTATTCATTCACTCACAAATTTCTAACTACCAATCATATTCAATCATATTCAATCTTTTTTTAAATCAAATCAACTTTCATCATTACTTTTTCATCTCACATCCAATCACACACTCAAAATTCATCTTTTTTCTTCCAAAGGTTTTTTCACCACTATTCTCTAGCAAAATGAAAATTTTCAAAATGAAAGCATATCCAATCGCGCCCTTATATGTCTGGAGTATGAAACGAACCAAGGTTATGCTGCGCAGTTTCTGAAAATGTCAGATAACTTGTAGATTATCTTCCTTGAAGGTTGAAGTTAGACGGTAGGAGTCGTTTGCCAAACGATCTAGGGGCAGTTATCGTTTTTCCTAACAGAATATCTGCTTCGGTATCACGAAAATATCTTGGTGAAGTTTTAACTTTGTACCATAGGGTACCTCGTGCTCCGTCGATCATAATTTTTGTCTGTTTAATTCCTCGATTAAGGATAAGAATCCTTTTAGAGAAATCTCTTCCTGCAATAGCTGGTAAATCCTCTCCAATTTCTTTAGGAAAAAACTCTGGCTTTGCAGTACAGATTCCAACACCTGAATCGATATAGGCGGTGAAATACTCTACCTTGTATTTTTCATATAACATTTCGATAGAAATGTATATGGAGAATGGACTAGTAATCATCTGATCTGTCGTATAAATTCAATTCCATCTTGTAATTTTCCCAAGGTCTATGATTCTCAAGCAATTATATCCCAAATGTTAATTGCTCTAGGATTTTTTATGTTGTTCCTATGATAGTCAGCTCAATATCACTCATCTTTAGGCTTCCTTGATACCTTCCAACCAGATGTTGCTGGAGGTAATATAGAACTCACAAGGAAAATATTATTCGTTTCAGTGATGTCGAATATCACTTCAACATCTCTCCATCCTTCATGGCATTTCAGTTCTCCCTTTGTTTTTAGACATCCGGGATTCGTTGAACTGTACTTGGTCTTTTTTTCCTTCCCAATGGCTACTGCTAAAAATCGTGTCTTGTGAAAAGACATCATTCTTTGTTCAACCATAAGACTTCTACTTCTGTTGAAGACTGGTTGATCCTGGATTTTTATATCGATCTCTTTTATTGTTGGAGATTCGGTAATTTCATGTAAAACCACTCTTGCAAAGTCCTCAAAGATTCTCGGGACTTCAATAAATTCCTTTCTCAAGAATACTTCTAAATGATGTGTATTCGAGAGACCATAGGAAATCTTATATGTGATCGAGTAATGTCTATTTGCTTCTTTTATCAAATCTATCATTTTGAAATATTGATGAAGGGTCAAAACTCTGTTGAAATCTCAATCTCCCAAATTGTATTCCATTCTATGATAGACATTAAATGCCAATTTTCCTGCATATAAATTTCATGTAACTGCTCTAGGGCATGAATACTTGAGATTTTCAGATTCGCTTATCGAAGATAGTAGGATTGAGTGGCAAATCAATTCATTCTTTGAATGTTGCTTTAATGATAATTCTAATGGCTCCAATATGAATCCATGAAAGTGTATTTGAAACTTCTCTCTTGACTCTACTTTTGATCTTGTGGATTTCTCGGCAAGGGATCATTTGCATCTCAATTAAATTATTGGTAAACTCCATTGGAATGACAAATTCTCCAGTAGTTACTCTATAGATAATTTGGTATTTTCTATTTCGAAATCCAATCTAATCTGGGGCCTTTTCCATAGCTTCGATTGTAAGTTCATCGTATATTTGAAGCTTTGGATCTTCTTACATAAATCTCATCAATGTTTTATGAGAAACTGTAGTATGAGAGAGGAATCCTGACATATCTTCCCCGATCATTTACTGAAGAAACTCTTTTTCACTCTGATTCTGAACTGGACTCACCTTCATCGTCATAATAGATTTCTTCTTTATAGATGCTTTCATCTGAGGGTATATCCTCAAATTGATACACTTGTACAAGTTCTTAATAGTAGGCAACTTCTTCAAAATTCTGGTGTAGCTTCGAACTGTCTAACTCTTCGCCTTTGATTATCTGGGCAATCTGTTGAGATATGCCCCTTTGCTCCACATGTCTAACAATTACAATCTTTAAAACTTTCATTAGCTTGAATATGAGTTCGTATGAAAGTTCTTCTTGTTGGGGTTCGGCTAGTGCTTATTTGGTTAGAACCTAATGATGAGGCTCTACTCCTGCTAGGTACTGTTATTTGTCTTGATTTATAATTTTGAGCCTTTTGTTTTGACCAGAATCTTCTAGGTCTCCATGAAGACCTACTTCATTTATTGCTACTTCTACGACTGTATGGATAGCTTCTCTACATTTTTTCTTCTAAGCCTTCATAGTTGACTTCCAACAACTGTAGGAATGTCATCATTGTCGCAACACAGAGGAACCGTTTTATTTATCCCTCTCAATCTCTTGTAGTTTCTATATAGTGCTGCTTGATGGCACCATTCTGATAGTTTGGCCTTAAAAAATAACATTCTTCTGACCACCGTATCCAGATCATCTGCAACCATATATTCTGTGATTAACATTATTAGCATTTCTCTCCAGAGATTTGGTATTTTTGCAAAGAATAATTATGAAGCTTCTTTATCATCTACCTTAGACTTCCATCTATATTCGGTGAATAATTTACAATATGACAAATATCATGTAACTAGAGGCAATATAGGGCTTGTTTGTATCTTTCTTTTTTCTCTTCTTCCAATCCCTCAAAATATCATGTGTTGATAAAATGATTTTAAATAGCTTTGTCATATTATCGGCTATTCGTTTCAATGACTCTCCAGCTGTAATATTACTTCGCATTTCTGGATTTGTCATATCCCATGTAATTTTCACCGATCCTTCAAGGCTCATTTTATTTTGCATGTGTTTGTGTGCATTTTGTGTGATGGTTTATACATATTTTTGGCTTGTTTTATTTTAATATTGCATGTTTTAGTGTTATGTTGTGTTATTTTATTGATTTTACCGATTTTGGTAGAAAAAACAAGTTTTGGAGCAAGAAATGTCAAAAAGTCATTTCGCGCAACTATGACAGTCTTCATATTTGGAACATAACTTTTTCATCCGAAGTTCAATTGACATATTCTTATGCCAATAGAAAGCTAAGAGAGAGTTCTACAATGTCTATTTCTAGTACTAAATGCAAATGAAGATGTTTGGATATCTTAAAATCAAGTGAAAATGGAAATCAAGTGATGAGATTTTGAAAATGACATGTCTTAGTATTTTGGCCATAACTCTCTCTGGAAAATTTATATTAAGGTCATTCAAGTGGCTATGAAAAGCTAAGAGATAGAGCTACAATTCACAAGAGGTGCACGTCTGCCCACAATACACAGTGGCAGAACTGCCTGTGCGCGTGCGGTCACGAGGCACCATGCGGGGACGCGCACGGCGACTTGCAGAACACGAAATTTTCGATTTTTTTTTCGTTTCTTGGCTCTTCTACCTTGTATAGGACTCTAGACTTATAAATAAGACATGTGGAGCCGATATTTTAAAACACCTTTACTTCTTAGCACTTTTAAACCCTAGTTTTTATTATATTCTCTTCCATCCAACATTGGAGATTTCTTATTTTTCCACCGGAGATATTTTGCGGCTAGATCAAAGCATAATCTTTCTCCATCTTCTTTATCTAATTTTCAATTGCTTGGTGATTGTTGTTATTACATGATCATGTTTATAATTGCTCTCTTCCTCTCAACTGAATTGATGAATCCATCTACAAGCATGAACTAACTTTCTTGTTCTAGGATTAGGATGATTTGATTCAAACAAACAAGCATGAGTATTGACTAATTGTTTTGCTTTCCTGAATAAATTGCTTTACTTGTTGATTAATTGTTTGGCCAACTTTTGATTGTTTTGAGGGAATGATTGAGATCGAGAGAAGATATTATTCTTGGACTAAATTTATTCAGGGGGTTAGATATGAATCAGAGATGTATTATATAACTTAGCTTAATGAAAATAGCAAACTATGTTGGGATAACCATAATATGTGAATACGTGAGTTATCAGATCTAGACTGGTTTTTACTTGTTTGTTATATTTCTTATTGTTTGATAAATTTATGTGGAGTGAAGGCTTCTGTTTGGAAGAAAATGGCTGGGATTGTGTATCATTTAAGTCGAGGCCAGAATACGATTCTGTCTCCGCAAGACGAAAACGCCCCGTATATAAGTGCTTACGGTTCCGGCGCTCGCCTCTAAGATATTAACGACTTTACTTGATTCCGGTTAGCGGACAAAGAAACCGAACAACAAATGAACAAGCAAAGTGTTTGACTACTTTCAAGCTTTCAAGGAGGAAAATGGGCAAGATGCAAAATGCAATGCTCGATTTAATGTTTTCTGATTAATTTCGTATGTTCTTTCATCAGTAGGGGCTCCATTAATATAGGCAACGAAGTGCCGTCGACGAAAATCGCGTGCGTAGGCTCGAAAAGGCACATTTTCACCGAGCAGGCACGCACTGCGCAGGGAGCACGACCAGACGCACGGGCCGTGCTCCTGCCCGTGCACGGGCGCTCCAACGTTCGGCATGGCACACGACCCAGACGCACGGGCTGTGCGCCAGCCCGTGCGCTGGCTCCAACCTTCGGCATGGCGCACGACCCGATCGCACAGGTCGTGCTCCTGCCCGTGCGCGGGGCCGAACCTTTTCCCTTGTTGAACTCTGATTTAATTAATTTACATTAATTAAATCCATTTAATTTAATTAATTACAAAACTAATTAATTAATTATTTTAAAGGTTTTTGGTCCAAAAAGAATAAGGGCCTTGAAGCCCAAGCCCAGGCTCAGGACCCGCGATCCACGACCCGGACCCGGGTCGGGCCGAGCCGAGTCGGCGGGCGGCGGCGGCGCACGCGCGCGCGTGTGCTTTGAACCAAACCCACAAGCATGTAGGTCCTCTCCCCTTTAAAAACTTGGGTGCCCCCAAGGGCCCAAACCCATTTGTCCAACATGGGATAAATAAAGTGTGCAACTTTATCTCCCTTTTTCTATGTGGGATGGAGCATCTCTCCTCCCCCACATTTTCCATTTTCCGTACCATTTATTTGTTTTAAGTGGCTAACTTCTAGCATTAATTTCTCATTCACCCGGAATCGGTTTTGAGAAATTCCAAATGTTATTCTCATCTACTCTCTTAGTAGAATTTTTACAAATAATTTAATTTCATTTTTCACAAATGGAAACCACTTAATTAATTGATCAAAATCGGGTCAACACCCAATTTCTCAAAGACCAATTCCAACAATCCCCCACATGAATGAAATTAATGCATGCGTGTATGCGATTAAGCTGAAAGTCTCGCGAATCGTTATTGCATCGAGATAGGTAGCTTGTGGCTTTGAACCTTCCTTAGTAAAATACTATCGGATTTACTAGCTGCTTAGTGACGCGATGTCTTGAACTACTCAGCCGTTTGTGTAAACCAAGACAACAGTACTTACACAATAACAACTCTAACACTTGTTGTTCTCACGTTGTGTCCATTTCGGCCCTGGACCATATCTTAGATTCATAAGTGTTTCATTTGAAGCGACCATTACTTCTCACTTATATAGGTGATCTCCTATTGAAGAGTATCCTGCAATACTCCACCTTTCGGTATAGGAATCATTAAAAGTCTTAAACTTAACCTCACCACATTCAAAGAGGTTTAGATACACTTGGATGTATCGAGAATGAGCTAACACATTTTCCAAGTGTTTAGTTGAACATTCATAACTTAGTTGTCCCATTGAACCAAGGTCTTGGGATCTCCAATTCACAAGGTTGGGTTACCGCTATGAACATTCTTTAAGTTGTGGATTTTAAACCCATTCCCCTTAACAGTTTATACAGTTGATCTCGATTTTATGCCTTTTGTAAGCGGATCTGCAAGGTTTTCCTTTGACTTCACGTAGTCAATAGAAATAACCCCATTCGAAATCAACTGTCTAATGGTATTGTGTCTCCGACGTATATGTCTAGACTTACCATTATACATACCGCTTTGTGCCCTTCCGATTGTTGATTGACTATCGCAGTGTATCAAAACAGCAGGCACAAGCTTATTCCAACAAGGAATATCCTCTAAGAAGTTTCTAAGCCATTCTGCTTCTTCTCCAGCTTTATCCAAAGCAATGAACTCGGATTCCATAGTGGATCGAGCTATGCTTGTCTGCTTAGAAGACTTCCATGACACTGCTCCTCCACCTATTATGAAAATAAATCCACTTGTGGACTTGGAGTCTTTTGTGTCTGATATCCAATTGGCATCACAGTATCCTTCTAATACTGCTGGATATCTTGTATAAAGTATTCCATAGTTCATGGTATACTTTAAATATCTAAGTACCTTTGTCACCGCTTTCCAGTGATCCGCATTGGGTTACTTGAACTACTTAGTTTACTCACCAATATGCAATGTCCGGACGTGTACAATTCGTTAAGTACATCAGACTACCAATTACCCTTGCATATTCCAGCTGAGAAACTGGTTCGCCTCAATTCTTGGCCAAATGTAGACTTAGATCTACAGGTGTCTTAGCCGGAGCGCTATCAAAAGCATTAAACCTTCTGAGTATGCTCTCGACATAATGGGACTGTGACAAGACAATTCCATCTGAAGTTCTAGAGATTTTAATCCCTAATATAACATCAGATAATCCCATATCTTTCATGTCAAAGTTCTTCTTTAACATGTTCGTAGTCTTCATGATTAAATCATGACTACTTCCCATAATCAACATATCATCTACATAAAGGCATACTATGATGTAATCATTTGTAGTACCTTTAATGTAAACACACTTGTCACATTCGTTGATCTTGAAACCGTTTGACTTCATAGTCGAGTCAAACTTTTCGTGACATTGCTTAGGTGTTTGTTTTAGTCCATAAAGTGACTTAACAAGTTTACACACCTTTCACTCTTGACCGGGTGCAACGTACCCCTCGGGTTGTTCCATATAAATCTCCTCTTCAAGTTCCCCATTCAAGAAGGCAGTGTTAATGTCCATTTGATGTATCTCAAGGTTATGCAAAGCTGCAATAGCAATGAGAACACGAATGGACGTAATCCTCGTGACAGGAGAATATGTATCGAAGAAGTCATATCCCTCCTTTTGTCTAAACCCTTTAGATACCAATCGGACTTTATACTTGTCGATAGATCCATCTGCTTTATACTTCTTTTTAAGGATCCACTTGCATCCCAAAGGCTTGCAACCCAGTGGGAGATCAACCAACTCCCAAGTGTGATTTTGCATGATGGAATCTATCTCATTATTGATAGCTTCTTTCCAGAGAGGAGCTTGGACTAGACAATGCTTCTTGAATAGTTCGGGTTCATTTTCTAACATATAAGTTAGAAAATCAGGACCAAAAAACTTAGCTACTTTTGTCCTTTTACTGCGTCTTGGTTCCTCTTCATCATCACTTTGAGGTAACATTGCAGTTTCATAAGTCCGTTTACTCGAACTTTCTTCTTTCCGTTCTTTGTTTGGAGAAATATTCTCGAAGAATACATCATTCCTTGATTCAATGATCATACCTTCATTTATATCAGGAATAGCTGACTTGTGCACTAAAAAGCAATATGCGCTACTATTGTTAGCATATCCAATGAGAGCACAATCGATCGTCTTCGGACCGATTCTTACTTGTTTTGGCTTAGGTACTTCGACTTTAGCTAAACACCCCCACACTTTAAGGTATTTGTATGACGGTTTACGTCCCTTCCATAACTCATATGGAGTTTCATTTTTACCTTTGTGTGGGATCTTATTAAGAATGTAGTTCGCAGAAAGTATGGCTTCCCCCCACAAGTTTTGGGGTAAGACAACTTAACAACATCGCATTCATCATCTCCTTAAGAGTACGATTCTTGCGTTAACACCATTTGATTGAGGTGAGTAAGGTGCGATCGTTTGATGAATTATACCGCTTCCGAGCAAAATTCTTCAAACGGAGCAACATACTCTCCACCTCTATCACTTGAATCATCTTAATTTTCAAATTAAGCTGATTTTCAACTACATTCTTATAAGTTTTAAAAGCTACTAAAGCTTCATCTTTGCTTTTCAAGAGATATACATAACAATATCTTGTGCAATCGCTCTATAAACGTTATGAAATACTTTTTCCCACCTCGAGTGTGCACAAGTTTTAAGTCACACACATCCGTATGAATTAACTCGAGTGGTTTGGTACTTCTCGTTCCGAACCAAAAAAAGCGGTGCCTTGCGATTTTGCTTCAACACAAATTTCGCATTTTGTCTTGTGAATCGGTTTTAAACGTAGGTATTAAATCCGCATTCACTAACCTTTAATTGTGTTGAAGTTTACGTGTCCTAATCTATCATGCCATAAATTAGAACAATCCAACAAGTAAAACAAGTAACGTTTTTATTCTTCACCTCTTGGCGGAAAAGCATTACATTCTGAGACATTTTGAACAGTGCCCTTATCAAGGTAACCTTTACATAAAACCGACCATTCTTGGTCATTACAAACTTGTCGGACTCAAACACTAGTCTAAAGTCGGCCTTGCTAAGCAACGGACCGGAAACCAAGTTCTTGCGGATGTCTGGGACATGCAGCACATCTACAAGCGTAAGCTCCTTCCCGAAAGTCATTTTGAGCACCACATTTCCAAGCCCAATGATGTTGGAAGTCGAGGAGTTCCCCATGAACAATTTTCTTCCATTGATCGGAGTGTAGGAGGAGAACATCTCCTTATCGGCACAAATGTGACGAGTAGCCCCGGTATCTATCCACCACTCTCTTGGGTTATCCACCATATTGGCTTCAAACACAACGGCGGATAGATCGAGCTCCGACAAGTCTATTGGAACCGACTTGTCCTCCGTCACATTGGCTTGTTGGTTGCCACCTTGATTACCCTTCTTTGGGTGTCGGCAATCTTTCGCCATGTGGTTCGGTTTGCCACAATTGTAGCAATTCCCCTTGAACTTTTTGGCCTTGCCTTTCTCCTTCCTCGGAGTGCTTACGTTTCTTGCTAGTGCTCGACTCGGAAGATTGGCCTTAGTCTCCATTCCGTTTTATCGGTTTTAACATCTCGATTTCGGTTGTCTTCTTCAATGCGGCCGAACAATCGATCCTCAAGCCCCATCTCTTTGCGCTTGTGCTTGAGGTAGTCTTTTGAAATCCTTCCACAATGGCGGCAATTTTTCGATAATTGCGGCCACTTGAAAGGATTCATTCAAAAGCATCCCTTCGCATACACTAAGTCGTGAAGGATGATTTGAATCTCTGAACTTGGCCGATCACCGCTTGGTGTCAACCATCTTGTACTCCAGAATTTGCCGACAACAAATTTCATTGTGCCGGATCTTCCGTCTTGTATTTCTTCTCCAAGGATCGCCATTAATTCCTTGGACGCCTTGAACGTCTATAGACATTGTAGAAGTGTCGTCTAGCCCGCTCAAGACGTAGTTGCGACATAGAAAATCGCCGCGTTATGCCAAGCATCCATAGCGATTCTCCGGTTGTTGTCAACTTCGTCTTCTTCAACGGTAGTAGGGGGTCGTCCTTTAGGAAGCGAGCCAACCCCAAAGTGGTGAGGTAGAACAACATCTTCTGTTGCCAACGTTTGAAGTCGGCGCCGGAAAATTTGGGCGGCTTTTCGCCGTGGGCGGGAGCAACAACCATGGGTGTGAACGATATCGAACTAGATGCCATCGTCTTCAACAG
Source organism: Rehmannia glutinosa (assembly GCA_016081115.2). NCBI lineage: Eukaryota > Viridiplantae > Streptophyta > Magnoliopsida > Lamiales > Orobanchaceae > Rehmannia > Rehmannia glutinosa. The sequence goes on along the minus strand of JABTTQ020001821.1, from coordinate 120,828 downwards.
AAACAACCGTTTTCATCTTGCGATTGTTTGATAAATTTATGTGGAGTGAAGGCTTCTGTTTGGAAGAAAATGGCTGGGATTGTGTATCGTTTAAGTCGAGGCCAGAATTCGATTCTGTCTCCGCAAGACGAAAATGCCCTGTATATAAGTGCTTACGGTTCCGGCGCTCGCCTCTAAGATACAACGACTTTAATGATTCCGTTAGCGGACAAAGAAACCGAGAACAACAAAACAAGCAAAGTGTTTGACTACTTTCAAGCTTCAAGAGGAAAATGGGCAAGATGCAAAATGCAATGCTCGATTTAATGTTTTCTCGATTAATTTCGTATGTTCTTTCATCAAGGGGCTCCATTAATATAGGCAACGGCGTCGTGACGGAAAATCGTGGTCTCGTAGGCTCGAAAAGGCATATTTTCGCAATGACGCACTTTTACAGGGGAGCACGACCACGCACGGCCGTGCTCCCGCCGCGTCTTGCTGGCGCTCCCGTGCGCCACCCCCGTGCGCTTAGCTCGAACCTTCGGCATGGCGCACGACCCGATCGCACGGCCGTGCTCCCCCGTCGCGCTGGGCCGAACCTTTTCCTTGTTCAACTCTAAATTTAATTAATTTACATTAATTAAATCCAATTAATTTAATTAATTACAAAATTAATTAATTAATTATTTTAAAGGTTTTTGTCCAAAAGAATAAGGGCCTTGAAGCCCAAGACCAAGCCCAGCCCAAGACTACCCACGACCGGACCGTGGCCGAGCCGGCGGGCGGCGGGGCGGGCGGCAGCGTGTGCTTTGAACCAAACTCACAAGCATGTAGGTCATCTCCCCTTTAAAAACTTGGGTGCCCCCAAGGGCCCAAACCCATTTGTCCAACTTGGGATAAATAAAGTGTGCAACTTTATCTCCCTTTTTCTATGTGGGATGGAGCATCTCTCCTCCCCCACATTTTCCATTTTCCATACCATTTATTTGTTTTAAGTGGCTAACTTCTAGCATTAATTTCTCATTCACCCGGAATCGGTTTTGAGAAATTCCAAATGCTATTCTCATCTACTCTCTTAGTAGAATTTTTACAAATAATTTAATTCCATTTTTCACAAATGGAAACCACTTAATTAATTGGTCAAAATCGGGTCAACACCCAATTTCTCAAAGACCAATTCCAACAGTTAACTGCATGACCAGTTAGTTGATATTCTGCTTGCAAGTTTGATGAGATGATTCTGAAATCCTAGACTTTCATCCATATCATTTTTCATCAAGTTTAATTGTGTTCAAGTTTTAATTTATCTTTCTACTTGTTTTTCTTTAATTTATTAAAATCACAAATTTGGTTAGAGTGTTTAGGATTTATTTTCTGTTATTTATGTTGCATATTAATTATTTGCCGGCTAATTCTTTCTTGAGAGACGACTTGTGGTTAACTTGCTACCCTACAATTGATCTCGTTCTCTTGCGAGGATTGTTAGAATTTTATAGGTGTTTAGCGGTCAAACACATTTCAAGAAATAAGATGAACACTTCCTTCTCGAGATCGAGTGTTCCTGTCGCAGTTATCATGGTAGATGCCCAATCATTGATAAGGACTTCTCGATTTTTAAATTTTGGAATATCTAGATTTAACATTAACCCATACTGTTGGATATGATCCAGTTGTGATTTCTCGTATGGCGTGTTATACAAATTTAGCCTTTTGGAACTTTGTCTGGTTCCCGCCAAAACTACAGGATTTTCTCGTGTGGTAAAATCTCCAGCGTATGACATTGGTTCATCCACATGGTGTGAACCGAAACTTTCTGATGCGTTGGGATTTATTGGTAGTGGTGGTGGCACTTAATTATCCTGGGTAACTAATATTGTAGATCCATCCATAATACTCTTCTTTGAGTCTACAATCTCTAATCCTGCAAAAGATTCTGCAAGGTTATGTTGATCTTCAAGATTAATTATTTCCATATCCATCACTTTTGAGTTATAATTGATTTTCTTTTTATGATAGCAATAAGCTTTTCACCTTTCATCATGCGTCTCACAACTTCAGTTGGTTTTCCTGTTTTGTGTAAATAGCGTATCATTCCGAAATTTATATGCCTTTGTCCTCTGGATGAACTTCGTTTGTCCTCCAGGTTCTTTACTCGTTTTTGAATATCACGAGGGATTTCAAGACTTTCCTTCTAATATTTGATCATCGTCTCCATCTGTATTTGCATCTGATAAATTTGTCTTTATATTTCATTATGGCGATTGCCATAAATCTACACCATCTTTTGAACTTCTCTAAGATATTGAGAGAACTTAGATGTGTCAAGAAGAACTTCTCTCCATTCTGGTATACCATTAGGACTTATGATTTTGATTTTGATGAGCAATTTCCTGATGATGATTGATCAGATCTCCTAGTAACATATGGTTTACCCAAATGTACCTCATATGATAGGACTTTTGTCTTTTGCAGTATCGCAAGGTTCCCTTATCTTCTCCTGCGGTAGCTTGTTCAACATATTGGTTATCCCAATATGTTTTCATCTCCTGATGTTCTTGTTTGTACATTGCCAAGATATGACGATACCTTCTGTAATGAATACATCTTGAACACCTGTTCATATTTATTTCTTGGACATAATTCTCCTCACCAACGATTAATTACATATTATAATAAATTATTTTTAAAAGTTTTCAATAAACCTATGCTCTAATACCATTTAAAAAATGGCCCATTTGAAGCAAGAATCAGTATTTAAACGACCCTGGTAGTTTAACATGACTGTGGTAGTTTAAACAACTATGGTAGTTTCCTGCACTTTTGTACATAGAGGTATTTTGGGGTTTCGAGAAGAAAATGAGGCCAAAATAAGTAAGGCCATGTTAGGAAATTTATTTGTTAGGTTTTGATGATACCATGTAAATCTTAGACTAGGAAGTTGGCACCCCATTTTTCTTGTAATTCTGCATTGTAATAGATAGGACTGGAAGAGCTGAGTTAAGTCAGCTAAGTCAAGATTACAAAAAGTCAACTGCGGACTGCAATGAAGACTCTATTGTGTGTCAGCTGAATATGGCCAAGAAGGAAGTCAAGGACTCGACTGAAGGAGAGTCAGCTGAGGAACAGCTATGAGAAGTGTCAGTTAAGTCAACTCAAGAAGCCAAATCTATCCGTTGAAGTGATAGTTGAGTCAATCTTATGATTGGAGCAGACTCAAGTCACCTGGGGTAAAGGCAGCAGTCAAGTCAAGACAACTAACTTAGATCCGTTGGAATAAAGTCAAGAATATTACTCGATATAGTAATATGTCAAGCTGCTAGGTCCTAAAGTGTTTGGCCAGAATTGCGCAAAAGGAATTAACCAATGGGAAACACTGCACCTTGTGTCAGAACCTGCAGAGTGAAATGCCATTTAATACGAGGAAGGTCAACATCACAAGGGCTGCAGACCAAGACAAGACAAGCCAACGAACAAAAATGACATTTAAAACTAGTCTATCTCTTCAACGGGCAAAATTTCAAATATGCACTATAAAAGGCTGAGGAAGCATTTGAGAAAAGGTTACGAATGACACTGATCTTTTAAGCAATATTCAAGCAATTAACCTACAAGTTCTCAAAGCTTATCAAGAGATTCCTCAAGCCTAAAACTCGAAGAAACTCGATCCAACACAAACTGTGAAGGATAGATAACTTCAATCAGTTGAAGAGGAAAACATTTGAAGATCAAAAGGAGTCTACTTTCCAAGTTGAAGGATTGTAGAAATGTTCAAGGTCGAACCAAGTATCAAGTTTGCTGGAGGGCTTCGTGATCAAATCAAGAACTTGAGAAGTGAGTTGTAGTAGTCAGGCAGCCGCCTCGTGAAGAAGTTGAGTCGCAAGAGAAGCCAGCTATGTGATCAATGCTGTCTCCAGACTGATAACCGCTTTGTAAACTGATATATTACTTAGTGGATTCCTCCAGGAGTTGGAGAAGAGAAGACTAGAAGAATTACCCCATCTTCGAACTTCTATAAAAATACTTGTGTCAATTTACTTTCAGCATCTACTTTCCTGCATATCTATTTTATATCTGCTGTTAGTTAATATTTGCTATCCAACTGATAAATAACTAAGTGCTAAAACAAGTGTTTAAAACAAGCTTCAAAACAGTCAAAGGGTGTTAAGTATTCCGCTGTTAAAAACCAAATCAGCCAAGTTAAGTATTTGGTTTAAGCAACCGAGTTATACTATCAACAGCTCTATCGAGTCTGTTGAGTGGGTAACTTAGCTTAATAGCCAACTTAGATGTCCCCCAAGGACACAACTGATTTGAGTCAACTCTGTTGAACTATTTAAAAGGACTAAAATCGAAAATTTGGTAAGGTTTATTCAACTCTCTCCTTCTAAACCTTACACCACACCCCTTGGGACCTACAGGCCAAAATTGATTTCAAAACGGGTCAACCATCCATATCTGAGTAATCCCACTATTAAAAGAGTGGGGTTGTTCATGTGTACTAAATCCACCAAGTATATTTATTTAATATATTGCTATTTTCAAAATTATATTTAGGTGGCATTATTCACACCTCCATAAAACTCTAAATACACCCATTTATTAAATACACCCTCACTATTTTTTTAAAGCATAACCTATTTACTACACATACAACCCAAATCATACACCTCCAAAGGACGGGGCGGCAGAAGAAGTTTCGACAACAAAAGAATAGATAATATTATTCTTTAATTTCAAAAGTAATATTTTATTTTAATTTTACACTTATAGTTGGATTAGTTGGGGTAATTATTGGATATAGTGTTGGGTAATTGGGTTCGGTTTGAATTATGGAGTTACAATTTTTTCTTGGTTTTTTTTTGTATTTGAAGAAGAAGATGATGAATGGCATGATGGTTATCAAGTTATTTTGATCATGCCAAAGGACACAACCGAGTTGCTTTGATTGTGCCATCGTGCTTCATATGGTACGACCAAGGTTGCTGTTATGATCGTGCCATCATGTCTCATAGCACGGTGGGACGACCAAGATTGCAAGTGTCACACTATTGTTATTCAAAAATAATTTAAAACTGTAAAAAAAACGAGTAAAAATGGAGAAATAGCATACTTTAAGTTGTAAACTAAGAAGATATTTATATTATTCGTCAAAATGAATTCTTCTTGTCCATATTTGCAATTATGTGGGTGTTAGAAAATCTAGAGTTTACATAAAAAAAGTTTTATCTTTGCTCAAGAAGAAGAAGAGTATGAGTGGATATGGGGAAGAAGATTAAAAGCTTTAATAAAAGACAAGGTGTAATTTTTTTTTAAGTACAAGATAGGGCATATTTAGAACTTATTTATATGGGTAATGATATTATAGTCTTTCAAACTAATGATATTTTTGAAATTATATGGAGGTGGGTGTATCTAGAGTTTTGGAGGTGTGAATTAGAGATGTTAAAAGGGCCTCAGCCCACCGGTCTGAACTGTTTAAACTGAAAAAAGAGAGGGTTATGGGCAAATTATTTTGGCCCAGATAAATTAGCCCAAGGCTCAATAGGGTAAGCTCGTAGGTTAACCGATTAGTCTGCTAGCCCGCCATTTTTCAATAAATATATATATATATATATATATAATTATACTATTTTATGTATTTTATATTATCTCTTACTAGTAATATTTTTCAAGTTCACATCATGATTTAGTTTCTATGGTGTGAGTATTTATTTTTTAAAAAGCTTTTAATTCTTTATTTACTATTTTAATTCTATAACTCGTTTGTGATACTTTTAAAGTTTTTCTTTTACGATTTGATTTCAATAATATATACATAAGAATAAACTTCTTACTAACAATTAGTTGTTATTGTTTTATATATTTTAGAGGAAGAATAAATGGAAGATAATATTTTGTCGAAGAAAAGATTAAAGTTGATTGGGGATGATACTTGATTAGTAATTACTTAGTAATGTACTTGTGTCTTATTTGTATGATTTTATTTGTAAAGTTTAAATTTGAGTATTTGAATATTAAGATATTGCATGTGTAATGCAATTACAAACTATGTATGATTTTTATTATTATGGATAATTTAGTTTTGTATACTTAGTTTGAATGTTAGTGTCATAGATGTTTTAATTTAATTTTTTTGATTTAAATATAAAAATTTAAATTTTTTGACTTGTAGTCGGATAGTGACCCGTTTAGCCCGAAGCCCGATAGAATTAGAGTTAGATTCGCAATATGTTAGCCTATCCGTTTAACCCAAAATCCATTTAGCCCTAAGCCCGCCAGGGCTGGCCCGGAACAGTTTTGACCAGCTAGTTTAACATGCGGGCCCCTTATATTTATTTATTGGACACACCACCTACAATCTCACAAATATAATATCATATATACTCAAATTAAAATATTAAAAGTGGATTCCACCACTATCAACTTTTCAAATTATTATATACATAAAACTACTTCAAAATTTTTCAACCAAACATATTCTCATTTTTAAACCTATATAAAATCTAATTCTCATTCATTCATTTAAATACAATCTCAATTTTCATACATTAACCAATAAAGTCTCAAAATTAATTTTACAATACTAGAAACTGAAAATTTGACTATGGAAACATACCATAAAATGTCTTAGAGTTTTGCTTGTGGGTATAATATATTAAACTAATATTATTATTCAAATTGGAAAATGATACCAAAGTTTTTCCCTATTTGAAATAAAGTTTGTAGTCAAGTTTATCGATATATTAGAATGCACAACGTAATTTTGTACTCAAAAAAGAAAAAAATGAGGATCAACCTAGTGCTCTAGTGGTTGAGAGTTGAGACATGTGTTGTAAGGGTAAATGACCCGGGTTCAATCTCATACGAGTGCGTGTGTCCCCTCCCCAAATTCTCCGCTTGTGTTACCCAATAAATGAGCTTAATAAAGCGGCTCGGGATTTGTGTAACTAGTACCCGACTGGGTACTCGTTAATTTAAAAAATAAAACAGAGAAATAGAAAATGGCCTTCACTCCAGGCTTGAGTTGAGGCTTAGGGCTTAACTTCCCGGCGCAACAGCGGCATCGGCGAACTCGGCTCAACAGAAGGTAAGTCCTTTCTCCTTTATCTCTCAATTTCCTCCTCCTCTCTCTCTCTAGGAATTTCCGCTTTTCTACGGTGCCTAGTTTCTAGTTTAATTTTATGTTTTTCTTTTTGAGTTTTGGGAGTTGTTTTGCTGAATTTTGACAGATGTTGTTTTCGTGAGTTATAATTTTTTATACTTATCTTTAATCATTCACATAAATTTTGGGGAAAATTTTTAAAGTACCCACTATGGATCACAAACATAACAAAACTCTTTTCTACCCAAATTGACAAAATTGTCCCTACTTTTAAGTTGGGTTTTTTGAATTTTGAAACTGAAGTAGTTATTATAACCATTAAAAACCGTATAGAAACCGTATACAAACATTTAGATATACTTCATGTTCGAAATAAATATGGTTGTTAGAAATCTATGAAGTTTAGTTCATAATTTTCGAAATCTATTTGTGAATGTTCGAATATATGTATACAATAATTGATAATGTGAAATATTTGAGTTTAGTTGTTAGAATGTTCGAAATAGATGAAGTATTTTGGGTTAGTGTTCGAAAATAGGGTATATTTTTTCGGCTATGGCACGATTAGATGAGGAAGACGAAGAGGCACGATATGGCACCATATGGTGCCATATCGTGCCTACATCGTACCATAGGATTATTTGGGCACGATATCGCACCGCGGGGTTAATTGGGCATGATATCGTGCCGCGGGATTATTTGGGCACGATATCGTGCCGCAAGATTAATTGGATATCGTGCCCAATTAAGATAAAACTCGTTCAGCCAAAGTGAGCATGCTTTTATCATTATTATAATTATTAAAATGAAATAAAATGTGCATCTTTTGTTGCACTTTGGGAAGGAACCCCAAATGCATGCTTCTGCATACATATATTAAAAAAAAAAGTATGCTTGTGCATACATATATTAAACAAACCCACTTTGGTTAAAACCCACTTGCAGGCATGCTTTAACCCACGATTAAAAGCATTTATTAATTATCCATGCTCACATTAATGAAGAGGTTAATTGGCACGATATCGTGTCATAGATTTAATTAGGCATGATATCGTGTCGTAGTGTTAATTGGGCATGATATCGTGCCGTAGATTTAATTAGGCACGATATCGTGCTGTAGTGTTAATTGGGCATGATATCGTGCCGCGGGGTTATTTGGGCACGATATCGTGCCGCAAGATTAATTGGGCACGATATTGTGCCCAATTAAGATAAAACTCGTTCAGCCAAAGTGAACATGTTTTTATCATTATTATAATTATTAAAATAAAATAAAATGTGCATCTTTTGTTGCACCTTGGGAAGGAACCCCAAATGCATGCTTTCGCATACATATATTAAAAAAAAGTATGCTTGTGCATACATATATTAAGCAAACACACTTTGGTTAAAGCCCACTTGCAGGCATGCTTTAACCCACGATTAAAAGCATTTATTAATTATCCATGCTCACATTAATGAAGAGGTTAATTGGCACGATATCGTGCCGTAGGTTTAATTAGGCACGATATCGTGCCGTAGGTTTAATTAGGCACGATATCGTGTCGTAGTGTTAATTGGGCACGATATCGTGCCGTAGGGTTATTTAGGGTTATATGAAATCGTGCATATATCGTGCCAACACTCCATATTGTCAGTATACTGTCTGTTATTCGATTTAAACAAGGTTAAGTAATTAAGAGGAAAAACAACATTACCTTGTTATTCAATTTTTTGGTTCGATTTTGGTTATGAAAGAATACAAAAAGAACTTCTTGATATTTTGTGAAGAAGAAGAAGAAGAGAGAGAAAACATGAAGAGTAAATAAGGGCAAATCGTATGTATGTATGTATCTAACAAGAACCTACTTTAAAGGCTTGAATTTAAAGCCTCAAGGGTATTGTGGTAAAAGAACCCCAAAAGTGGGTAGAAAACTATGTTTTTTATCCTACATGTCAAAAAACTCTCTCTCCTATTCCAAGTGGGTAAATCCCACCATTTGCTCTAAATTTTGTAGCAATAGAAATTGAGTTGGACGAATTGGTAGGTTCCATACTTAGATTTTTTTGTTTGCCCCGAGTGAGGATGTCTTATGTGAGACCGTCCATGGTCTCATGGATCTAAATTATGAGACGAATCCTAAATACATACAAAAATATTGAACTTTTAATGAGTATGAGTTTGGGTCGAGATTCTATTTAAATATAGGATTCGTCTCATTGATTATATCCATGAAACTGTCTCACACAAGTTTTTGCGTTGCCCCGAAGAGCTCTAATAACACTATAACAGCCTTACAAAAAAATGATACCCGAATCCCGACTGGTCGGGTACCCTGGTTTTTCGAGTACCCGAAAATTCGGGTACCCCGGTCCGACTACCCGACCCGATGCCCAACCCTACCAGCAGTGGCGGATCTATGTGCTAACTTGGGGGTACAACTGTACCCCTAAACTAAAAAAATCCAACAATATTATTTAGTAAAAAAATAATAATAATAAATTTGTACCCCTATTTTTGGGTAATTGGCAACTTGCACCCTTACATTACACTTGATTTGCACATTGCACCCTGAAATTCAAATTTTGGCATTTTCCACCATTAAATTAGGTTGTTCTTTGCAATATGCACCCTAATGCTATTTTTTGTGGCTTTGCAACCGATATAATAGGTTTAAGGTAATCCAGTGGGGGTATTTTAGTCTCTTAAATTTTTATAATCCCTTTAAAAAAACATGGTTAGGGTTTCATAATCGGACCATCATTTCTCGTCTTCTTCCTATTTCTTCACTCTAAACCAAGTTTTTTAGTGTTTATGTTAGTCACAAAATAATGGTTGGGATTTTGAGGCAAGAAGATAATATTAAACGGGTATTGCAAATACCAATAGGATGTCAAGCACCAATCTATGGTAATGTGTTCTACAATTTTTTTCTTCATTGATAATTTTAAATATGTGAATTTTATGACATTACAGCACAATGTGATAATGGGCTTTGATCATTATATGCACTAAACCACTAAGAACACTTTTCCATTATCTCTTTTTACTTTTAAATGATTTTTACGTGGAAGTATAACTTGAATGGAATATATTGCATTAAATATGTGATCTTGATTCCTTTATAGTTTAATATAATGATGAACCTTGTTTTATATATGCAACTAAGCAATCACTGTTCTTATTTGTTAGTACTACTCTGTTTTCATAATAACGTTTTTTAGTGTTATTAATAGTCTTTGCTTTTGGATATTTGCAGATAACAGGAGTACATTTTTCAACATAAAAATGCATCATTCGGGTTCATTCATGGACTGCAATGGCAATTTTTATATTGGTGGTAAAGTCAATATTTTTGACTTTTGTGATTTTAGAGAGATGAGTTTGAATGAACTGCATTCTATGGCTAAACAAATAGGCTATGAAAATAGTTTGAGGTTTTATTACAGTTTAAATGGACCTGGTGATTGCAATAAATTAATTGTTATAGTCTGTTGTAAACAAGCAGTGCATGTGTAAAAATGGCGGAAGAAATTTTATTCATATTCAGTTGAACATTACAGAGAAAGGAATCGGCTATTTATAGAGGAACCAACACAGTACACGTGAACTAAGAGAAATGACTATAATACCCTTTTAGCTAACTAACTAAGAAACAACCAACTAATCCAATATATGTAACAGCCCCCCCTCAACCTGGAATTTGGTGAAGATCAGCCAAACCCAGCTTGACAACAAACTTCTCAAAAGAAACAGCCCCTAAAGGCTTCGTAAAAATATCTGCTATCTGGTCCGAAGAAGACACCTTTTGGGGAAGAACAAAACCATCTTTATAGAGATTACGCACCAAATGACAGTCGATTTCGAGATGTTTAGTTCGTTCGTGAAAGACCGGGTTCTCAACAATGTGCAAAGCCGCCTGGTTATCACACCAAAGAGGTATAGGAGTAGAAAGGGGAATACGAAGATCGTGCAGGAGATAACTGAGCCACTTAAGTTCACAAACCGTACTCCCAAGCGCCCGGTACTCAGCCTCCGCCGAGGAACGGGATACCGTATTCTGTTTCTTAGTCCGCCAAGCCACCAAAGCATCCCCAAGAAAAACACAATACTCCGTCAAAGATCGACGGGTATCTTGACAGGCCCCCCAATCCAGGCTGTATTTCGCGGCATAATTTGATCGTGATTTTAGGCTCTGGATACCATGTTGTAAACAAGCAGTGCATGTGTAAAAATGGCGGAAGAAATTGTATTCATATTCAGTTGAACATTACAGAGAAAGGAATCAGCTATTTATTGAGGAACCAACACAGAACACGTGAACTAAGAGAAATGACTATAATACCCTTTCAGCTAACTAACTAAGAAACAACCAACTAATCCAATATATGTAACATAGTCCATGATGAGGATGCTAGAAATTTAATAAACTTTGTGGACAGTGAAAGGGTAGTTAGCATCTATATTGAATCTGTTGATCATGAACTTAACAAAGATTGTCATGGCTTGAATCACCAAGATTATGAGGAAGCATACCAAGGTCATGAACATGGGATGATTGAAATTGATGATGATACAGATGAAAATGAAGAAAATGATGATAAAGAAAGTTGAAGGTATATGTATAACAATTTCAAACAAAAACACAAGGGATTGCAGCTGAAAGATTTACTTTGGAGAGCTGCTTCATCAACTAGAGTTATAGACTTCAATAATGAGATGGAGAAGTTGAAGGTATGTGACTCGATTGCTTATGATTAAGGTGAGAGAAAGGCCTCCAATGAATTGGGGCGAGGTCACATTTTAGTACTTGGTCAAAATGTGATTTGTTATTAAACAATCTATGTGAAAGTTTCAATCATGTCATCCTAAAGGCAAGGAACAAGCCAATTATAACCATGTTAGAGATCCTTAGGGTGATTATAATGAACAGAATTCATACACAAAGAGATAAAGTGATGAAGTCTAATGGAGAAATTTGTCTCATTTGTGCAAAAGATCTTGGAGAATAATAAGAAAAGAGCTTATGAATATATTTTAGAGTGGAATGGTCATGATAAATTTGAAGTTAAGGGATGGCTTGGGGACAAATGGATCGTGGATTTAACTTCTAAAACTTGTAGTCGCAAAAAGTGGGATCTTCTTGAATTCCTTGTGTTCATGCCACATCTTGTATCTTTTATAGAAGAGAAAAAATTGAGGATTATGTTGAGCATTGGTATAAAAAGGACACATTTCTAAAATCTTATTCGCACTTGCTCATTTTATTCATCTTGTAGAATAATGCATCTTTGCTCATATTATTTGTTTGCTCTTGTAAGGTAAAGAAAAAGGTTGGGAAATCATATTCTGGTAGTATGGGTTCTAGGACAACAACACATGTTTTTCTAATATTTATTACCTTTTTCATAAAATTACAATGTAGTATTTATATAGTGTTAATATGTTATTCTAATGTTAACTATGATATGCACAGGAACCATCATCATTGGTTGCAACCAGGATTTATAAGATGGACTCAAATACATTTGTAACACAACAAAGTGACGGGAATTCCACTCGTAATAATGTGAGTTGTATAATTGACGTGAAAGAAGTGAGGGCTCTATTTGAAGCATTGATTGTAATTTATTTTGTTATGTTTCTTCCAACACCACTTTGTCAGACTTCTAGTTGTTGGAGAAATAATAAATGTTTTTTGTTTAAATTTTTGCAAATCAAAGTAAGATATTTATTGAACAATTTGCTCAAGTCCCTTTGTTAATTGCACCTACCTTAAAAAAGACTAATCTTCATGATGTATAATTATCATATGAAATGGGGATTTAATCTTAACTTATCACCTCAATGTGAACTTCGTCGATTTTCCAATCAAATCGACGTTTAGCGTGGAAAATCGGTTGACCCCATTACTCATTAGAGTTTTTTTAACTTCAGTTAGTAGTTTCTGTGATTACTTATGGGGATTCTCATGTAGGAATGTTTTTGACAGATGCTTTCCATATAGTTATGTTGATTTGAGATTGAGCAAGTACTTCACTCATTTTAGTTGGAAATTTTAGCTCTTGTAAAAATGGAGGAACCCATTTGACTTTACATGAATACTAAAAGAGATAAAATGAAGAAGATAAAAAAAACTGACCAAAATACCCCCATTGGACACCCTTAAACCTGATTAATGGTGGAAAATGCCAAAATTCGAATTTCAGGGTGCAATGTGCAAATCAAGTGTAATTTAAGGGTACAAGTTGCCAATTACCCAAACAAAAAGAATTAGAAAATCCAAATAAAACAATACAAATCTCACAATAAAATTTAAAAAATTAAAAAATTAACTTAACAACTTAAATAAATAAACCATGGCAAACGTCAAAGCCTACAACCTAAAAAGATCAAAAAAAAAAATCTAATAATATCAAAAATATTACCAAAAATGTGTTTTGTTGTCTCTTGTTTTCTTAATTATTACTCTAATGATTTCTTTTATATATGTGTATTAATTTTTCATGTACGGGTACATGATCAATTTTCACAAAATTTTAAACAGTGTTTTGTTCTATGACTTTAAATATTAAATAATATTTATATGTATATTTTTTTTTAAATCTATGGTACCCCTATTTCAAAAATCCTGGATCTGCCATTGCCTAGAGGTACTAAAAGAAAAAGAAAAAAGAAAAGAAAAGAATGTATAACCGACTGCAGAGTCTTCTTTCCTTGGTGTTGAACCATTTCCTCTCATTAGACAATACATATATACGCTCTCTAGGGTTTTTAGAATTGATTCTTCTCATCTTTTTTCAATTTCGTCAATAATTGTACCCGGCAGCTTCGCAATTTTCGTACTCGGCAGCTAAGAAAGAGTTAGGCAATGGAAAACGGAAGCAAAGAAATACCTCAAGACGCCAATGAACGTAAGTAAAATCCTATTTGGAAAGTTCAGATTACAATTTTTTCGGCCGTAAGATGTCTTTTTGCTTATTTAATATTCTCTGTTAATATTCAGATTGCCCAGGACCTGAGTCTGAATCAGCTGGAAAATCTGATGCTTGTGAAGGATGTCCTAATCAGGAGGCTTGTGCTACTGCTCCCAAAGGACCCGATCCAGGTTAATATCAGAACCATCTCTCGTCTATGTTTACTTGTTCTTTGTTCAGTTTCTTAGCAGTTAGCACTAATTATTATGAATCTCATATTTGATATTGATGGTCAGAAATTGTTTATATTCATGGAGATATTAACTTTTGAAAATATCTACACTTGTTTGGATTCCCTTGTCAATTTTTCCCGGATGAGGGGCTTAGAGGTATATCTAGATAGAATCTGTCGGTCAACTTATATGAGATTATGGATTGCTTTGTTCATGATAAAAGAAGTTTGTGAATTTTTATGTTCGTAGTTGGACACGAATATGACAGTTAATTTATGTCTTTTTACTTGCTTTTAGCGGCCTAACTTTAGTTGGAACAAAATTGGTTTGAAGGGGTTTCGTACCAACCTGTGTTACTTCCCCTCCTATCATTCACTATAACCAAACAGGTGGTTCTATTCACACTTATAACTTCATTTCTCCAATAATATTGGTTTTCTGCTCAACCAAACAACAATGAAAAAAAGTAGATCAATGGAAGTGAAGCTAACCTTATACATCAGAAAAGAGCAAAGAGATTAGATAAGGGCATATCATTTAAAAAAATGAAAAAGAAACTGCAGTTTTGGACTTCCTAAAAGGTTCTATATGCACTAGTTCCGGAATTTTTTAAAGCATGTAAATCATTTGTAATATTTTCTGCCTCTTGTTAGTTTTTGCTAAGGAATATCAAGTTTATGCCTGGTGACTTGCTGTTGCATTAGACTATAGCATGTAAATTTTCCAAGAGCATTATTATAATGAATCACTATGGTGCATTTCGATGGAAAATATTCTTGATTTTCAAATTTTCCTCAAGAGAAACTCAAGGAAAAGCTTGGAATTTTCTGAAGCAGCACTTGTCCATTACAAACTTGAGTATTGATATTTATATGAAGAAAAATCGTTTAAGAATAATACCAGAACCATCTCGTTTCTAGGTTTACTTGTTCACTCTTCAGTTTCGTAGCACTAATTATTATGAATCTCATAATTGGTATCGATGGTCATTAAATGTTTATATTCGTGGAGATATTAACTTATCAAAATGCCAACACTTGTTTGGATTCCCTTGTCAAATTTTCCTGGAAGAGATGCTTAGAGGTATATCTAGACATCCTGTTCTGTCAGCCAACTTATATGGGATCATGGATAGCTTGCTTCATGATAAAAAAAGTTTGTGATTTTTTATATGGCATTGTCTGTGATTGGATTATTTTCAGTGATCGGGAGAAAAAGCAATGAGAAAGGGAAGGGAAAGTGGAGTTTACTTTACCTGAGGGATGTATAGTGCTTTCCGAAAGTTGTTTTGGATTAAATGAGGGAACAACTTTCGGAAAGCAAAACCATGATTATCCCCTTCGTTGGTGCTATGAAAATAAGGGGGAAGGGAAGATTACCTTTTGATATTTGGTCAAATACTATTTTATTTTGTAGTTGGAGTTGAAAATGAAGGTTAATTTATGTCTTGTTACTTGCTCTTAGCGGCCTTACTTCAGCTGGAAACAAAGTTGGTTTGAAGGGGTTTCTAACTGATCCTGTGTTACTTCCTCTCTAATCATCCACTCTAAGTCTCTAACCGAACAAGTGGATCATTCACACTTATAAGTTCATTTCTCCTATAATCTGATTTTTCTACTCAACGAAACACTAAATGAAGAAAAGTAAAATCAATGGAAGTGAAGCTAACCAGCCTAACCTTATACATCAGAAAGAGAGAAGAGATTAGGATAAGGGCATATCATTTTCGAAACAAATGGGTAAGATATCTGCACTTTTGGACTTTGTAAAAAGTTCTATGATGCACTAGTTCCGGAAGAATTTTAGTGGGTAAAATTATGTACTCTGTTATCTTGTTAGTTTTTGCTAAGGAATATGAAGTTTATGTTTGGTGATTTGCTGTTGCATTACACTATAGTTGATTTGTACTCTTACACTGTTGTTTCTTTGTAGACTTGGTCTCTATTGTTGAAAGAATGGCCACAGTAAAACACAAAATACTTGTTTTGTCCGGTAAGGGTGGTGTTGGCAAGAGTACATTCTCAGCTCAACTATCTTTTGCCCTGGCAGCTATGGATTTCCAGGTGGGCCTCCTCGATATTGATATCTGTGGTCCGAGCATCCCAAAAATGCTCGGTCTCGAAGGACAAGAGATCCACCAGAGTAACCTTGGATGGTCTCCTGTTTATGTTGAGTCCAACCTTGGAGTCATGTCAATTGGATTCATGCTCCCCAACCCTGACGAGGCCGTCATATGGAGAGGACCTCGAAAAAATGGAATCATCAAACAATTTCTGAAGGATGTGTATTGGGGGGAACTCGATTTTCTTATAGTCGATGCCCCACCTGGGACCTCAGACGAGCATATTTCAATCGTTCAATTCCTCCAAGCAACTGGAATAGACGGTGCAATTATAGTAACCACTCCACAGCAGGTTTCTCTTATCGACGTGAGGAAAGAAGTGAGTTTCTGTAAGAAGGTCGGGTTGCAGGTTCTCGGAGTAGTCGAGAACATGAGTGGGTTAAGCCAACCCTTGTCGGAGTTCCGATTTTTAAACGTGACGGGTTCTGGTGAACAAAAAGACGTGACGGAGTGGGTTATTGCGTCCATGAGAGAGAAAGTACCAGAACTGCTAAATTTGATTGCTTTTAGTGAAGTGTTCGATAGTAGTGGCGGCGGTGGTGCGAAAATGTGTATCGATATGGGTGTTCCTTTTCTCGGAAAGGTTCCTCTAGACCCTCAACTCTGTAAAGCCGCTGAAGAAGGGAGATCTTGCTTCGATGATAGTAAATGTCGGGTAAGTGCTCCTGCGTTGAAGGCCATCGTAGAGAAGATATTGTCACAACTGAAAGTTTCAAGAGTTGAGGATGGTGCTTAGGTGATGTTCTTTTGTAAATCTTCATCTTTATCAGTAATACCTTTCTGTGCTTTGATTAATTAAATGGAGTAGGGTTTTCGTAGATGTGATTTAAATAAAATGGTAAGTTTAGTTTGATAGATGGATTACGATGCTGGTTATGTATTTCAACTTCTATTTATTCAAACAGGTGGATTTGAATCTAGTGAAAATTTTGCAAATTTTGTGGCATTTGAGCACTGTAAGTCACATGTTCATGTAAAGTATTATGTTGCTTTCATTGAAGTTTTTAATTTTATTGCAATGTTTTTTTTTAATCTATTCTATTTAGATGCTTTTTTAACAACACAAAAAGGTTCTACGAATAATACCCTTTGGGATGTAGGTAGTGGATGGGTTATATAGCCTTATAGGTTGCCAAGGCTTATGGGCAAATGAATTAGTATTATTACTTGTTTTCAAAGAAATTAAAGGGTATTGAATAAAGGAAATTATATATATATTTCTGTTTTTGTCTCTTCGAATTGTCACTGACTGTAAATTTTAGGAATAACCCTATTGTTATAGTAAGTATATGCAGTACTGAAATTCTTAAATTTGTATTATTAATTAATAATTCTTTTATGTAAGGAGAAAAATGATAGTATGTGTGATTATATTATATTGCAGTGAGATATAGAATTTTAAAATTAATCAATTTCTTGATAAATCTATTAGTCATTGTGGGTGTTTTTCAACCCAGTGATAGTAACTTTTGAAACTATATATATTAAAAGCATAATCCAAACATAAATGCCATAGGGATGGAATTAGTGAGATCTATGCATGTAATGAGATGAGTCCAAAAAATGGAATGATTGGTCACTATGCCGACAACTCTTTTTGTGGGTTTGATTTAATGGGTTGTGGAATTTTGTGAGCCTTGAAACATCACTCATTAATCATGTAGATTTTAGGTCTGTCGGATTTTATAACTCATCAAGAATTATATATTGTGAAAAAATCTTCTTATTGTCCCCTAATTCAATCATGTTAGGACGCGTTTGGGATCACTGAAAAGGCAGGAAAAAGTCTTTATCCCACCTTTTCACAACGTTTGCGATTTTTTATAGCGGCCCGTGTGATAGGATCCGGCCCGTGAAATAATCCCCAAAATGGCTGAAACTGGATCACATGGTGGAGGTGTTATTATTTAATACCAACCAATCCCATCAGCTGAAATTACATTACTGCCCCCACCACCCCCTGCCCTGAGCCTTTAGGTAAGGACATTTTTGTCATTTCTATGTTAATCACTTATAATCAGAGACGAAGCCACCTAGTGGCCAAGGGGGGCATTGGGCCCCCCTCAAATTTTGAAAAAAAGTAGAGGTATTTTGGTTCTTTCACTTTTTAATTTTAAAATAAATAAATAAATATAAATAGAAAAAAATTCTTCAATTATCTTGCATTCTTTTTTCCTGCTTGCATTTGTGAATCTTGAAAATATGAGTCTTGATCATTTTGCCTAGTTTCCAAAAAAATTGTACATGTTTTAAGCTCTCCATAAAATTTAACTTGATTTTTTGCATTATTTTTTTGTGTCTCTATTTGTCCATTTTGGTATATTGATGTAATTGTATTTTGTTATTTATTTTTTAATATTAAGATGTGACTGAATTAGTACAATGACTTAATCAAAATTTCTACTTATTTTAAATTTGATGTATTGTTTTTAATTTTTACATGTGATAATGGACAAATTGTCCACTTATGTTTTGTAAAAATGAAAAATTATCATATTTTTTGAAAACATATTATTTAGCTATTTTGACACGGTCATACCCTTCTTGTATCCTCTGATTTGGTACTTGGTTATATTTCAGAAAATGGATGCAATATATTTTTTGGTATCGGGTCATGGACCGGTCTCTAGAAAGGAAAAAAAGGCAAAGTAAAAATCTGAACTCAAAAATGGCTAAGAAAACATGGTTAAAACTATTTTTATTATGGAAAAATGGCAAAAATCCGACGGATTCATTTTATATTAATATTAGTTGGGCCCCCTACCCTAGATTCCTAGCTTCGTCACTGCTTATAATCATACTTCCCAAACACAATATAAGCATTCTTTCGATGATAAGGGAAAAAAACAATCCATAATCCCAAACAAAAGTTTGCAACACATAGATGTGATAACTATATTCCTATCATATGCAATTCTCATATGCTTATCTTTTCCCATCAAGGTTCCCAAACGTGTCCTTAGTCATATTTGTAGGAAGTGATTGTTTGACTTTTTGTTTGTAATATTTTTTTTTGTTAGAAAATATTGATAACAATATATTTTAGAAAAAGAATGAAATTGAATGTGAGATGAAAATGTATGTGAGTTCTCTTTAGTGAGATAGTGATTGTACAAATAAGAGTGAATAATGTATATTTTTTTTTTGAATAATTTCATAATCAACCACATATGGAGGTAAAAATATTTTCAAGGTGGATTTTTTTTCGAAAAATTCTTATAAGCAAACTCTCCCTTAGCAAACTCTACGTGGAAAGTCTATAAATTCTATGAAAACACAAAGTTATTGGATATACAACAATGCACGTAGCAATACGAAATTTATACAAAATAAATAACGAGGAAAAAGAAACAAAAATAAATACTTTCTCAGAAAATAAATATCCAAAGTGAAGGGACCAAACAACAAATACCAAGAGAATGCACTTCAAATGAAGAAAATGACAAAGGAATTGTACAAATAGTATAGGAAAAGTACTGTAGCAAAAACTGTTATATTCAGATAAAATTCTCTGTACATTTTTTTATTCCATTTACAGATTTTGATTCCCTTTAGCTGACACGTATAAATAGGTGATGATTAGTAGAAAGTTGTACAACAGAATTCTCCATTCTTGATCAGTAAAAATGCTGTCATTCAATTCCTCTCTTTTGTTATGCTTTCTCTTATTTTCACATGGTATCAAGAGCTAGATTACTTTCTCTCTTTTTTGTTGTTTTACATTGCTTCCTGCAAACATTCAATCAGCTATTCATCACTATCACTCATTTTCTTGCATTCTCCATATTTGTTTAAACCTTTTCTCTGCTATCACTGCATCATTCATCATGTCTGACACCGAATCCATTCAAGATGTAGCTGGTCACATTACTCAGGCCACTGCCAAACGTTTTCCCTTTCCAACTGAGGATCCCAACAAACCTTTCTTCTTGCCTCCCTCAGATAACTCTCACACTATAGAAATCAGGCCTCCTTTGGATGGCACTAATTACAGAGCATGGAGCAGGGCATTTTCACTCAACATTTCTGTCAAAAATAAACAAGGATTTCTTGATGGTACTATCCCTACCCCAGACTTCAGTGATCCCCTTTACATTCCTTGGTTGAGGTGCAATAATCTGATCCTCACATGACTAATCAACTCAGTCACAAAAGAAATTGCATCTTCTATCATTTACATGAATTCAGCCAAAGATGTTTGGGATACACTCAAACTCAGATATTCTCAACCTGATAGTGTTAGGATCTACCATCTGCAATACCAACTTAGTGCAGCATCTCAGGGATCCTCCTCCATATCAGATTACTTCACTTCCCTCAATACTATCTGGGAAGAGCTTAGAAACTACAGACCTCTTCCTCACTGTAGTTGTGGGCAGTGCACCTGCCAAGCTATAAGATCTGTAGGTGAAGTACAATTGTCTGACTATACCTTCAAGTTTTTAATGGGACTCAATGAGTCTTATGATAGCACAAGGGGACAGATATTGCTTATGAACCCAATCCCATCCTTAGACACTGTGTATGTTATGCTACTCCAAGAAGAAAGGCAGAGAGAGACAAGACTCTCCTTCATGCCCTCAAGTGAAAGTTCAGCCCTAGCTGTTGGTGCTCATCCATCCAAAAAGAAATTTAAACTTGACATCATTTGTCAACACTGTGGAAAAGCTGGACACATCATAGACAAGTGTTTTAGGCTTATTGGATTTCCTCCCAACTTTAAGTTTACTAAAGGAAAGAATGTTGCTGGCAAAGGGATTGGGCAAAATCATTCAGCCAATTGTGTGCCTCCTCCAGAAATTCCAGCTGATTCCTCAGATAACACAAAACTCTTCTCCTTCATTCAAGAGCAAGTGCAGAAACTCATGACCTTGCTCAATGGAGACCCTATGGAGGTCTCACAACCATCACCAGTACCAGATAATCCCTCCAATACTTCACATTTTTCCAATATGGTAGGTAATATCACTTCAAAACCTCAGTTAAAATCTAAATATTTCTGGATCATTGATACAGGGGCCTCAGATCATATTGTTTGTTGTCCTTCCTTATTTACATCACATCCTATCCCTGTTACTACCACAGTTCATTTGCCTAATGGAACTCAAGTTAATGTAACCTCTAAAAGGACAGTAAAATTATCAGACAATATCACCCTCACTGATGTTTTGTGTGTACCTCAGTTCAAATTTAACTTGTTATCTGTCAACAAATTGACTCTCAATTCATCACTGATTCTCACTTTATCTAATGATCAATGTTTCATCCAGGATCCTTCTTCCGGGATGATCATTGGACATGCTAAGGCAATTCAAGGACTATACATATTTCAGCTTCAAAAGAAGGCTGCTAGCCATCCAGTTTTGAATACTTTTGTTTCCTCAATTCAATCAAAAGCTCAAGAAGCTAGCTTATGGCATAGAAGGCTTGGTCATATATCTACTCAAAGACTGAAGCTCATAGAAAGCATAGGATCTAAATTTAGTCCTCATGTAATAGATGATTGTAGCATATGTCATTTAGCAAAACAAAGAAGAAGACCTTTTCCAATTCATTTATAAGACAATGAGTTTCCTTTTTCTCTTATTCATTGTGATATTTGGGGGCCCTATGCAACACCTTCAATCAAAGGGCATCATTATTTTCTCACAATAGTTGATGATTTCAGTCGAATTACCTGGACTTATCTCATGAAACACAAATCTGAAACACAGGCAATTTTGCAAAAGTTTTTTTTTTATCTAATTTGTAATCAATTTAACATCAACATCAAAACCATTCAGAGTGATAATGGTTTGGAATTTCACATGCCCTCATTTTATGAATCTCAGGGCGTCATTCATCAAAGGTCTTGCCCTTACACACCTCAACAGAATAGTGTGGTTGAACGCAAACATCAACATTTGCTTAATGTGGCTCGGGCATTAATGTTCCAAGCATCTTTGCCTACCCGTTTTTGGGGTGATGCCATTCTCACAGCCACATATCTCATTAATCGCACCCCCACACCTCTTTTAAAAAATAAGACACCATTTGAAGTCTTATTTCACACCACACCTTCTTATGATCATTTAAGGATTTTTGGATGCCTTTGCTATGCCTCTAACAATAAACCACATAAAACCAAGTTTGAACCACAAGCTCAAAAATGCATTTTTTTGGGATATCCAAATAGGATCAAAGGTTACAATGTAATTAACTTAGAAACTAGCACCTTTGTTTCCAGAGATGTCTATTTCAATGAATTTTCCTTTCCTTTCAATCACTCTCCACCTTCTAAGGAGTGCAATCTGCCTCTTCCTCATTCAATGACTGATTGTCTGTTTCCTACATCCCATGCTCCTGATCATATTTCATCACCATCAGCAGACACCTCTGATGACCATTCTTTCACCAACATAGGATCTCCTGAACATTCTTCTCCTTCTTCAGATCAAACAAACATTGGTCCTGATTCTTCTACTTCTAGTAATTCAAAAGTTTAAACTTCACCCATTTCTACAAGACCTATCAGGAACCGCAAACCTCCTGCTTATTTACAAGATTATTATTGTAATTCTGTCATCCCCTCAACCAATCATCCCTTTCATCATTATCTTACTTACAATAACTTATCACCATCATACAAGGCTTATTTCATCTCCTTGTCCACCATTTCAGAGCCTCAGCATTATCATGAGGCTATTCAATTTCCTCATTGGCAACCTGCTATCAATGAGGAACTTCAGGCCCTTGAAGCTAATGGTACTTGGAGTATAGTACCATTGCCAACTGATAAAAAGCCAATTGGTTGCAAATATATTTTTAAAACTAAACTCAAGGCTGATGGCACAATTGATAAACATAAGGCTCATTTGGTTGCTAAAGGGTATACACAACAAGAGGGCTTTGATTATCAGGAAACCTTTAGCCCTGTTGTTAAGATTACCACTGTCAGATTATTTTTTGCTTTAGCATCCATTCAAGATTGGCTTCTTCATCAGCTTGATGTTCATAATGCTTTTCTTAATGGTGAACTTGATGAAGATATCTATATGACTTTACCTCCTGGTTTTCCTATTCAGGGGAAGTCTCAGAAACCCTTAGTATGTAAACTTCACAAATCCTTGTATGGTTTAAAGCAAGCATCAAGACAATGGAATTCTAAGATTACCAAAACTTTACTTGATGCAGGCTTTAAGCAATCATTATCAAATTATTCATTATTTACCAAAGAAGATCACACTGGTTTCATTGCACTCCTTGTCTATGTAAATGATATCTTAATAGGAAGTAGCAATCTTGAAGCTATTCATTCTATCAAAAACTTTCTTCATTCACAATTCAAAGTCAGGGATTTAGGAGAAGTCAAATTCTTCCTTGGGATTGAAATTGCCAGATCAAAGAATGGCATTCACCTGAATCAAAGGAAATACACTCTGGACATTCTTAATGACACAGGTATGTTGGGTTGTAAAACATCCAGAACACCTATAGAACAGAATCATAAATTATGTCATTCATCACTTAATCTAGTCAAAGATGTTACTAGTTATAGAAGACTAGTTGGAAAACTGATTTATTTGTCTATCACAAGGCCAAACATCACTTATGCAGTGAACATACTGAGCCAATTCATGGATAAACCAGAATCCATTCATTTAGACTCAGCCTATAGGATCCTTAAATATCTGAAAGGAACTATAGGACAATGGATTTTCTATTCATCTCATTCTGGTTTAACTCTCAAAGCTTATAGTGATTCGGATTGGGCTTCTTGTCCTGAAACAAGAAGATCAACAACTGGTTATTGTATTTTCTTAGGAGATTCTTTAATCAGTTGGAGGACTAAGAAACAAGCCACAATTTCAAGATCCTCCACTGAAGCTGAGTATAGAGCTCTAGCTTAGACATGTTGTGAAATGACATGGATAACATACTTACTGGCAGAATTTCAAATAAAGATTCATGAACCTACTACACTTTATTGTGACAATCAATTAACCATTTACCTCACCAAAAATCCAGTTTTTCATGAGAGAACAAAACATGTGGAGATAGATTGCCATTTCGTAAGACAAAAGGTGTTGGAAGGGAAAGTCCAGATAGTGCATATGCCAACTAAATATCAACGGGCAGACTTGTTCACCAAAGGATTAAATGCAGACAGATTTGAATTCTTATTGTCCAAGATGGGTATATTGAACATATATGCACATCTTGAGGGGGAGTCTCGGAAAATAAATATCCAAAGTGAAGGGACCAAACAACAAATACCAAGAGAAGGCACTTCAAATGAAGAAAATGACAAAGGAATTGCACAAATAGTATAGGAAAAATATTGTAGCAAAAACTGTTACATTCAGATAAAATTCTCTGTACATTTTTTATTCCATTTACAGATTTTGATTCCCTTTAGCTGACATGTATAAATAGGTGATGATTAGTAGAAAGTTGTACAACAGAATTCTCCATTCTTGATCAGTAAAAATGCTGTCATTCGATTCCTCTATTTTGTTGTGCTTTCTCTTATTTTCACATACTTTACGTAGACCCCCTCAGAAAAAGAAAAAAAAAATCAGTCGTAATTTGTACCAATAAATTATTTTATGAAGTTTTCTGGAATACATTTGTTTGGGCAAATGTGGACTACTAAACTTTGGTAAGGACAAATAACGATAACAGAAGAGTGAACATTCAATTTAATTAATAAGAAACAAATACATGTTCATGGCTATAAATGGAACAAGACACATAAATATTAAATGGACTTAATTTGATTGTTGCACATAAATATGGATCTATGTGGTGCCTTTGAGGAAATGTATTTACGAAGGGCTATAAATGTAACAAATTTACATAGAAGTGGATGGGACATTGGATAAATGATTGCTATTTCATTTCAATACAATAAGGACAATACAAGAGTTAATATATATTGAATTATTGGATTGGGCATTAAAGTTTTTTTTTCTCTAGTACTGGAGTTGGGACACATTCAGAAATTTCAATTTTGAGGGATGAGATTGAACTGTTTTTTACTTATTTGAAGATAATGGCCGGGTAAAGAGATATTTCATTCTACTTTTAAGTGACAAAATTTTAAAACATAATAAATATAGCCAAAACATTTATGTTACGTTTATAGATTTGAGACACCACTTTCTTTACCCCTGAACGGTGCCATGCATATAAAGTAGTTTTATAAAGAAATGACAGTTAGTTTTACTGCTATCCTTTTTGGTGTTCCACTTTCATTTTCCATTGTATTCTAGCATATCAATAATAATAATAATAATCACACAAGAAAATAAACACACTTTTTTTAATGATTTTAACTTTGAAATATAATAGACTTATTTAATTTTTTTCGCATGTTTTGTTTGCTGATTATCATGATTTATTAATTTTTTCAGAATGCAACTAAATATTTTGTTTATCTCCTCAAAATTAAATTGGTCCTGTTAAGATATGTTTTATGTAGTAGTACTAGGCTTCATGATTCATTATATGTCCTACCATTCAATTTCCTAAGAAGTAAGAACCAATCATTTGCCACTTGCTTGGTTGGAGGACCCAAACACAATAATAATCTTGTGGACTTTCTGAAATACTTTAATATCTATGATTGATCTCTCCCATCTTTTCTTTAATTTTTCCCTTTTTGTTTGAGAAAAAAAATGAATTTTAGCAGTTACGGAATCATTTATATTTTCAGACGAATGTGTGCCTCAAGTGTGCTTGGGTAGGATTTGTCTGGAAAAGAATTTGTAAATATAAAATAGGGACAAATATTTTTTGCCTTCTGAACTATTCGAGTTTTTCGACTTTGTTTCATGACTTTTCTTGGAATACTTTACCTCCTACAGTCCACGGGTTTTTCAAATTACTTTATTCGACTCACTTTTGATAGAAAGTTTAACCAGAATCCCATCACATGCACATTACCGAAATCTAAATTGCCACCTTAAGAATCCAGCATACACATCATGTGATGAGATTTCAGTTGAATTTTCCACCAAATGTGAGTTGTATGAGGTTATTTGAAATACCCTAGACTTTAGGAGGTAGTGTACCGGGAAAAGAGTTTATGAGGCAAAATCGAAAAGCTCGAATAAATTAAATGGCAAAAAATATGTTTCTCTATAAAATAACACTAAACAAGCACCTCTTCAAAAAGCCAACTGTAAATTATAACTTGACATTGAACTAGTAGTCAAGTTATAGTGCACAATAAAAACTTAACTATTAACTTGCTATTATGGGTCAAACATTATTTTCTAAGTTGCAGTTTGTGAGTTGTCATGCTTATTTGTGAATGGCACTATGGGAATTTGAGTGGAACGAGGGAGGTTCAATCGGAAGTGCTTCACACTACCCTCTTTGCTCCTTTAGGCCAGCTAAAACTTTTATATATTATGGGTAAAACATTATTATACATATATATACATTGTTTTGTAGTTGTGTGTTGTCAATTCATATAACTTGGAAGAAAGATACTTTCAGAATTTTAAAGAAAATAGTTAATAATTCTGTAAATTCAAATTAGGCACTAGCCTGGAAGATAACATTAAATTCAAAAGTTGGGGTATAAATATTTAGAATACACTAAAACTACGTAAACTATTCATTTAATTAAGTGTAATTTTGTCCAAATATTAAATCCAAAATTGATTCAGAGGTAAGTATTACATTTACAAGTTTAGAGGGATAACCTAAAATAAAGTTCGGGAGTGTTAATTGTATTTTGTCCTTTAAATAATTAATTAGGAGGGAAAGGATAATATGTAATTACCCAATAACGGTATAAAGCATGACATGGCCATAATTATTTATTTGTAAAAACAAATTGTTTACAATGCTTTACCGATGAAATGAAGTATCTTTTCCTAATTTTCATTACCCTATAAAATGTAATCAAATGATTTAATTGGTTAGTATCGTAAATTGAAATGCTAATGGTGCAAAATGAATTTATTGAAGAGATGGAACAAATAATGTATGGTTAGTAGACCCTTTGGAGGTAGCTATATATATTCCTGAGTGGCCCTCAGAAGGATGAAAAATGTGACCATGCTCATAAAATTGCTTGGTTGGAAATTAGGACCACCAATAAATTTGGTTCCACACTCGCACAAAATTAATGAAGAAACATTATCTTATTCAACTTGACAGTGACCAACTCTTGTGTTCTTATCAAAAACTTTCTTTATGTGTCTGAATTCCATTGGCCATACTTTAATATTAGGTTTATTTTTCTTAACTTGATGAGGCATGTCGCATGTGATCCAATCATAAAAAATCTAAAGAATAATGATATTAAATCAAAGAGGCCCAATGCAAAAAAAACTTTCCGTTTACATTTTGTCACTAAATTTTACTGTTACAATAAAAAATATTATTTCTCCCGAACTATATCGACCAATTACCGACAAATCACCAATAGTTTTTAAATTTACCGACAGAAATATTGTAGGTAAATACCAGCGCCACCTCCTAAACCTCCTCAACTAGACATATCAGCGCCACCTTCTGAAACGTAGCGGGCCACCGTGTCGCCAATCTCCAGCAATTTTCCGGTAACAGCGCTGCAACACAACCCGACGATGATGACATGTCACATGGGATCATCCACTCCATCTCCTTCAACGTCGACCACTGCTAGGGTTTCTGGTAATTTTCCTCAGGCTTTAATGCCTAACGTCTGTCGCATGCAATCCATCCAGCAGCGGCGCCGGAAACCACACAAGCTCTCACATCGGAGCACGTCTCTTGGTCGGAAAACCACCTGCATCTGCTCCGTTCAACTGCTATGGGCTAACATGGAAATTTACGTCGTCCAAAAAACTTCCAGCCCCTTCTCCGACGAAGCACATCTACCTAGGTTTGGTCCCGCCGGAATCCTACCTATCTACGACGTCGTCGGGCGATCTCATGGGTGGAGTGGCCGCGGCCCCCTACCATTTCTTTGCAGCGGATCATGGTGATGCTCCCTTTACCCCATGGCTGCAACTAACCATGGGGGGTCGGCCCTTCTATGCCTTATGAGGGGCCGACGGCCACTCTCTGTCCTAGAGTGGTCCCCTCCCAGGGGGTGATGACCCCTGGGCCACAGTCTTCCATCCTCAGGGCATTCCTCCTGCATGCCCATCCACGGGCCCTCAGATTGCTGGAACATCTCCATCCACAACACCCAACTACGAAACTAACCTGCGACATTCGGCTCATATTCCCAATCCTAATTTGGGACATACTTTTGCTAAAATTGTTTCAGGTACCCATCTTATGGATTCAACCACGCAGGCCCCATGTAATTTCACCCCATTTTCCCAAATGGTTTCTGGTAAATCCCATTCTATCCCTAAACCTGTCAGAAAGGGCGATTACTATTCTGTTACAATAGATGAAAATATTTACCAACAACGCCTAGCAGAATTTTCTTATTCTTTAATTGGAAGGGTTATTTTGGGAAAATGTAACAAGCCGTGGGCGACAATGCTCTTGTATAAACGCCTATCTGATTTATGGGGTATTAAAAACGATTGGAAATTAATTCCCTTGGACAATGGATTTTTTTGTGTCAAGCTGTTTAATGCGCAGGATCGATCACGAGCTCTACGACGCACCAACTGGTTGCCTAACCCGGGGACTATTCGCCTATCTCCATGGGTGCCGGATTTTAATCCTTACAAGGTGCAAATTTCAGTGGCCAGCGTTTGGGTTCGCATTTTTGAGCTCAGTTTGGAATATTGGGATCCCAATACCATTCTGGGGATTGCCATCGCTATTGGAAACCCAATACAAATTGATCAGCGCTCGCTGAATGGTTCTCTGGGTCATTTCGCTCGGGTTCTGGTGGATATCGATCTCTCAAAGCCGTTGAAGAACCACATCATGGTGGAACGACGTCAATGCTCCTCGCCCGTGTCGGCCGGTTGAGAAACTACCGAGTTTTGTTCAAGGTGTAGCGTTACGATGACATTCGGCGGCTTCTTGCCGCCTTAATAACGCTGGGTACTTTCGGCTCGACGCCCATCTCCATCTCGATCGGGGGCATTCCTTGCGCCGGCTTCTCGTCTAGCTCGGTGCGGCCGAGGGCCGCCTAGTGGTACGTAAAGTTTATCGTCCTGTATAGCAGGACAAGGGCAAGGCCGTTGATGACTCACTGGGAAATACGGTTTCGGCTATGCGTGCAGGTTCTCCTACCCGCGCAATAGTCACTTGCTCTTCGGATATACACCTTGGTAACACCTTTGCGACTCTTGGTTCCGTCGACTCCCAGGATCAACAATCCATAGATTTCCAGGCCGACTATCCAGCTAGGGAGTCATCTCCCAAGGCTACTACTTCCAACACCGGCACGGTATCCGCCATTATGCCTATTACAGTTCAGTATCCTTTGGGGAAGCCTATTCGAGCTCTTGGTCGTGCTTTTCGGGACAACTCCTTGGACTTAGCTAAATCTAGAATTCTCCGAGTCTTTCATCGGGCCCGTCGCCCCGAGTCCACGACATTACTATCAAACCGGAGCGCCCAGAGCCACATGAAATGGACTTTGCAGCCTCTAAGAGATGGACAGATTATGCAGATGAAGTGGGTAACTCTCAACAGCCAGACTCTGCAACGCACCACACGCCTGTTTTTACCGTGCGATCGACAAGGGCGCTACCTCCCCCGCCGTCTTAATGAATTGCATCTTCTGGAATATCCGGGGGATTGGGAACATTGCATCTCATAATGTTCTTAAGTCCTTGTGTCAAAAACATAAACCTTCCATTTTAGCCATTTGCGAACCTAAGGTGGACATCTCATCCATTTCGGATTCTTACTGGAGTAGCTTGGGTCTCAGGTTCATTGCTCAGAGTGTCCGAGCGAACGGGCGCCTGGATATTTGGGTCCTTTGCGATGCGAGTATTTCAGTCCAAAACTAGGTTTGGTCTTCTTCTCAATGTCTTATTTTGCAAGTTCAATTTGGTTCTATGGTTTTCCATGTTGGCTTTGCTCATGGTTTGTGTGATCATGTTGCTCGCCGTGCCCTTTTGTTGATCTCGAGGAATTTGGGTCTTACCGATCCGGCCGCTCATTGGGGATTTCAATGCGTGTTGGGACATCATGAGCGCTCTAGCGAAGGGTACTTTATCCCGATCTTCTTGTCGACTTCGGACTTCTTGAGGATGCGGGATTATTTGCAGTGCCGACTACGGGAATTCGTTTACTTGGTGCTCCCCCGAAGGCCTCTATCTCTCCTTCAAAGTTGGATCGAGCCCTAGCAACTAGCCAATTTTTCTCTTTTTGGCAAGTTGTTAAGGGCTTAGTTCTTCCGCGCATTGGATCCAATCACCATCCGATTTTGGTTTCTTGTGCTTCTTCCACTAGCAGGGGTCCGTCTCTTTTTCGTTTTCAGCGCATGTGGATCTATCACGATTCTTTCCGTAATATTGTGATCGCTTGGGCGCTCCGTGCGAAGTCGTCGATCCATTGCAACGCTGCGTTATGTGGAAACTCAAGAGGTTGCGTCAGACGATTAAGGTTTGGAATAAAGAAGTATTTGGGGATGTTAATCGGCAGGTGGATTATCAGATGGGAAGGGTCCGTCAGATTCAAGCGGATATTGAATCCGAGGGTTTCACTAAGGCACGCAGGGATATGGAGTTTGAGGCGCAGAATGCGCGGTCTCGCACGTTGCTTGTGCAGTCCAATTTTCTTCGGCAGAAAGCCCGCTCAGCTTGGTTAAAGGATGGGGACCGCAACATGGCATTTTTCCATCGCCGTTGCCAGATTCGAAATGGACGCTCAGGGATTCAGGGTTTAATGGTTGATGGTAGTTACACAGATGATCCGATGGTTCTTGGGAATCATATTATTTCATTCTATACGGACCTTTTTGCAGACACGGGACAAACAAGTTCGGATTACACTTTGGTCGACCAGCTTATCTCCCCTACAGTTAGCACGATTGATAATGCGCTTTTGACGGCTATTCCTTCGGATTCAGAGGTTAAAGAGGCGGTGTTTGATTTGGGTTTGGATAGTGCTCCGGGCCTGGACGGTTTCAGTGGGAGATTCTATCAACACTTTTGGGATGTTGTTTGAGATGAGGTGGTGGCTGCAGTCCGTTACTTATTCGTCACGACATCCTTTCCGGCGAGATTGAATGCCAGCTTTATGGCACTCATCCCAAAGACTAAGGAGGCTAATGCGGTGGAGGACTTTAGGCCGATCGTGATGAGCAATTTTCTTTTTAAGATTATCACCAAGGTTTTGGCGACCCGTCTGGGCTCTATCATCTCTTCTTACTTGTCTCCTACTCAGTTTGTATTTATCCTGGCGGCGATTCACGATCGTATTGCTTTGGTTTTGGCGGTTCAATATTTTGCGGTCGAATGATGCCAATATGATTTTAAAGATTGATATCCGCAAGGCATTTGATACGGTTAACTGGGGTTTTCTGTTACCTGTTTTACGTCGCTTTGGTTTCTCTGAGGTGTTCGTTCACTGGATTGAGATTATTCTTCAGTCTTCAAGAATTTCAGTCCTTCTGAATGGGCCGCCAGTGGGTTACTTCTCTTTCTTTCGAGGGGTTAGACAGGGGGATCCGTTATCACCTCTGCTCTTTTGCATCGCGGAGGACGTTCTAAGTAGATTGGTTGAGGAGGCGGTTCAAAGAAATCAACTTCAGCCTTTCCGGGCACCTAAGCAGGTGGTTTTCCCCTCGTCTATTATGTATGCGGATGATATTATGATTATGTGTGGGGCCTCCACGAGCAATGCACGTATCATTATTCAGTTGCTCAATCTTTACGCGGACATCTCGGGTCAGATTTTCAATCCTAACAAATCTAAAGCTTATTTTGGTAGCCGGGTTTCTAATCATGTGAGAGGACGTATTCAGACGATTACAGGAATGCATAGGGGCGCTTTCCCTACGGCCTATCTAGACGCCCCCATCTTCAAGGGTGCGCCTAAAGTGGCTGATTTACAACCGATTTTCGATAAGATTATTTTCAAGTTCAGAAGGTGGAAAGGGACTTCTCTGTCTATTGCTGGACGCATTTGTTTGGTGAATTCAGTGATTACCAGTTCCTTTGTGCATACGATGATGGCTTACAAGTGGCCTAGAATATTGTTGTGGCAAATGGATAAGGCCATGCGTAATTTTATCTGGACTGGAAATGTGAACTCTAAAGGATCAGTGGTGGTTAATTGGAGTCGTTGTTGTATGCCCTGGGCGGAAGAAGGCTTGGGCGTCCGCTCCATCATTGTCGCCAACAATGCTTTCCTTATGAAAATGGGTTGGAAGATTATGACTTCAAACTCTTTGGTTTACAACACCCTTAGAAAGCGCTTTTTGACTCCCGATGGATTTCCACGCTGTTTGTTCATCACCTCTTCTATCTGGGGAGGGGTTCGGCCTGGGATCTCGGGATTCTTGGAGACTGCCGCTGGATCCCCGGATGCAATTCAGGCATTTTATTCTGGCTGGACAATTGGTTGGGTTACACCATTGCGGACAGGATTGGAATTCCGCAGGAGTACATGCATTTATTTCGGCATCGCATTTCGAATTACTTTATGATGGGACTTGGCACTTCACTTTCTCGTTCATAAAGGCATATTTGGATATGGTCCGGGATATTGTTAGAGTCTCCATCGCTCCGACATCGTCAAATACGCGGGCTTGGATACATTCTAATGATGAGAGTATCACTTTGAAGTCGGCTTACACCTATCTGTGCCCTCACTCCCCTGTTGTTCAATGGGGTTCCTGGATTTGGTCACCTCACATTCCGGAAAGACGTTCGATTGCGGCATGGCGCGGCATCCATAATCGACTTGCGGTATTGGAAGTTCTGCGATCGTAGGGTTCCTTCACAGGCCCCTTAGTTTGCGGTCTTTGTTGTGCTGACGCGGAATCCATTGACCATTTGTTTGTCTCATGTGTTTTTGCAGGGGCCCTCTGGCAGTGGATTTTTCAATCTTTTGATATCCATTATTTTAGGGCAGATGGCCTTTTTATGGCGGGTTGCAGTGTTATCTGGTATTTGGCTCATATGGCAAATCAGAAATGACTTGACCTTCAATGACAAGCACTGGACAGTAGAGGCGGCCATCCTACGCCTTTGTGTCATGATTCGGGAGTCTTCCTCCTTAGACCAAGGCTGCATGCATAATGATCAACATGACCTTTTCATTCTCCGCAGACTTCGTGTTCCGGGGCGCCCAAGACAGGCCCCAAAGGTTGTGCAGGTCACTTGGCAAAAACCTCTACTGGGCTGGATCAAAGTCAACACGGACGGCAGCGCCGTGGGAGCGCCCGGGCGTCTCACAACATCTGGGGTGTTTAGAAACTGCAGAGGCTTCTTTCGTGGCTACTTTGTGGAAAGTTGTGGTTTGAGTTTTGCTTTTGAGGCGGCGATGGCGGCCATGTGGGCAATTCATTACGCTTTCGAGAAGACGGAGTACGGTACATGGTGGGGCGTCCCGCCCACAAAGCTTGTACACTATCTTACTGATGACTATGTTGGCCAATCCAACTATAGGTTTGTTACTTAGTGTGTCACCGCTTCAGGCTTTTCCTTTGGACGCCTTTCTCTTTCCTGGGGGTACTCTTTTTCCTTTCAAGAGTTTTTCCCACAAGGATGGGTTTTAACTTGGGAGGTTTTAACGAGACCCCAACCATTCAGCCATATGGTCGGCTTGTGACCATTTTGTTCTTGGATGATTTCCGAACCTTTTCATTTTTGACATTATTTCCAGGCTTATTTTTGGTTACCTGATCAGTCTGTGATCAGGACAACTCTATTTTCATTTTTTATAATATTTCGCATTCATTCAAAAAAAAAAATACTTATTTAGAATTTTTTATGCAGCTAAATTAGTTTTTTCAGGCCTATTAGCTTAAAATTTTTAACTGTTCAATGCGCCTAAATAGTTTATACATCATCTAACACTATATAGTATATACAACTTACCTTTAAACTATTACAAACACCCTTTACACCACTTTGCTGAAGGTACCCTTAAATTATTACAAACATGAAACACCACTTTGCTCAAGGTACGTACGCAATCAGTCCTCTGATTTCGTTCAAATATATGCATTTTAATTTCTAATTATCCTATTTTTTTTCCCTTTCCCTCTAAATATGAGTTGAGCGTCAAGGAGTTTATGTCGGGCTAATATCGATGTCCCTAACATGTCTCCTAAATATTGATCCATTCAACAATTGACGTTCAATTGGAGTAACTTAAAAATTCATCCTCTTATAAGATGAATGCTATAGTAAAATTGACGAATGCTACATCACACAAACATTCTCATACATCAAGTGTTTTCAAAACATGTAAAAAAAACCTACTGACATTTTTACTAAGTCAAAAAATTTTATTTTTTGGACATATCCAAATTCAAGGAACCCAATTTTTCTTTTTAATATTTCAACACTTTTGAACAATTTTCTTAATTAAAAGAGTTGTCATTCTCTTTGATGATGAGCATCATTTGGCAGTGAAGAGCTGGTGACTGGTTTCTTTGATGGCTGGCTTGCCTGCTGTCTATAAATCGCTGCCATTTTGTTCAAGAAATCCATGTTCATTGATTGCTGAAACAGAATTAAATTAAGTTTTAAAAGAAAATTCAAAATGGGTTGTTGGAAATAATTTAAAATAGTAAATGTTTTGACCACATAAGAAAGGGAAAGAGACTAGGGAATGGATAGTTCTACACTACTCTACCATATTAATTGATGTGAAGAAATTCCAGT
Source organism: Rehmannia glutinosa (assembly GCA_016081115.2). Lineage (NCBI taxonomy): Eukaryota > Viridiplantae > Streptophyta > Magnoliopsida > Lamiales > Orobanchaceae > Rehmannia > Rehmannia glutinosa. The sequence goes on along the minus strand of JABTTQ020001821.1, from coordinate 85,752 downwards.
ATATATATTGAATGTTTTGACCACATATATATGATTAAGAAAGGCCAGGCGAGGCAATGCATGGTGCACTCATGACTGTACGGATCGAATCCAACTAAATATATATTCTATTTTTGAAAAATGATGAAACACTAATTAGAAAGTGAATGTACGTACTAGTTCTAAAGCATTGGTAAATTGCAATTTTAGTAATACAACAAAATTGGGCCTTTTAAAATTTCGTTTAGCAAATCACCCTGTATATCTAGGATTTAGTATTCAAATAATTCGCTGGAAATTTCAAAATTATTTAGAAAATTTCATGTGAGTTGCATGTGAATACAAAAAACTGGGGATTTTTGAATCTATGTCTACCTTACCAGTTACGTGTAACAAAAATTCGACATGTTTATTTATATTGTTTATTCTTTAATATAAGGGAGAAGAATTAATAAGTAGTTAACACTTTTCGATAAAAAGATCTTTAACCACATTTTTATTTGCGTATTTAACCTATATAAAGAACATAATACTTAAAAGTTTATGATTTAAAGAGAGTCACGTACTTGGGCGATGAACGTGTTGTACGCATCGTTGAAATTAGGGACCGGTGTATTAATGTTGGTGGTATCAACATTGGATCTCAATGGAGTTTGATGGGGAACCATTGGAGGCATGCCGAAGGGCGGTGACACAAATGAAGGGGCGGTGCCACCAAGAGGTGTCGTTGCATGCAAGAGAGGAGGAAACGAATTCCGGGCCAAATTGTTGACATCAATCATTCCCATTCCCATTCCGGCCATTCCCATTCCCATCCCCATACGCGCCAAAAGAGACATTTGAAGTTGTTGTTGCATTCCCAAAGGCATCACCATTTGGGGCATGTTTCTTGCATTGCTCATCATATGAACTTGTGCTTGGAGTTGTTTTAGGTACTCTATCACCTCATCGAGCATTGATGCTTTGTCCGTCTGCATAGAAATGAGGATGATTGATATCCTAATATGCTTGGACTATAAAGTAACTTCGTTCAAAAGTTTAAACTGTTAATTAGTTGATCTCTATAGTAGGTGAAGTTTACGTACGTCTTGGGTTGACTTGACATTCAATTTGTGGAAAAACTGATTTCAGAGTGATTTTTTTATTTTCCATCCAAACCAATCTACATAAACTGCCAACTCAACAATTTTCACTCTAAAATCACTTTTTTCCCAAATGCCAAACATGTAAACTTTATCTGCGCTAATTATATGCTATAGCAGTCATAGGACTAAATCTTTGGATTTTTTCAACTTAAAGGACACATTTTATAATTGAAATGCCAACTTACATGACTAAGAAAATAATTCTCCTTATATATATGTATATATATTTGATCAAAATATATACAAGACAATGATACTGACCTTACTCGCATTTGGCACCAACTTTTGGAGAGCCTTCATCTTCTCGTTGATTCTGTCCCTGCGTCTCTAGATCGATCGATGCAAATATGTACATGCATATAGTTAAATTTTCAAGCATCTTAATTCTACTCTCACAATCTAATTATATTAGTTCAAAATATATATAAAGATTGTGCATGACAAATATTATTGTGTTCTCTCTATTTATATATAAATATATGAATTAAATAAGTTTGTAGTTGTTAAAAAAATAGGGATAATTACAAAAACCTCCCTGAGGTTCGGACTAATTAGAAAAAAACCCAAAGATTTTTGAAAATTACAAAAAAACCCTTGAGTTTTGATTCGTCTTACATTTTCCTCCTTCATAAGCAAAAAATATTTCAGAAAGCCCCTGATATTTCTAAAAATATTACAGTTGCCCCCTTAAATTTAAGACAGATTCAAACATGAGGGGGCTTTTTGTAATTTTAAAATATGTCTGGTTTTTTTATAATTAGGCCAAACCTTAGGGGGTCTTTCGTAATTATCCCTAAAAAATATGTACCCGTTCTGACTGATTATGTACAGCTGCAGCACGACTACGTCGTGCCGATGATTGGGAGCGGAAGCTTTCCCCTTTTGTCATGCCTTCTCCATCTTTGGTTTCCTGTAAAAAATGTCATCATTTTATAATGTTAATTATAAATGATGCCTCTAGTGATGTTTTTTTTTTCTTCTTAATTTCTTTTCCTTAGAAGTTCTTTCAGATAGTAACAAAATATTTGATCCTGTTAATTAAAAAAGTTCTTGAAGTAAGATAATGAAAATCTTATACATGTTAAAATGATGAAATAAAATTTCGAACTGTAATTAGATATTGTTGCTCTTAGGATATTAATTACCTCAATATTTTTTCTTTTCCCTATTACTTTCTAGTATGTATGTTCGCATATCATAATTAAGGGATAATTACAAAAAAGAAAAAAAAAACTCTAAGGTTTGGGGTATTTAAATAAAAACAAAGAGAAGTTTCAAAATTGTAGAAACCCCTTTGAGGTTTAGTCCATCTTAAATGTAACATTTTCTATAGGGGGTGTTTGAAATGTAATTTTTGCTTATGAATGGGATAAAATTTAATTAGGACGTAATCAAAATCTAAGGAGGTTTCTGTAATTTTAAAAATTTATCTGTTTTTTTTTTTTTTTGGCAATAATCCCTATAATTAATGAAATGATCAGGAGTAGAAATTAAGAGCAGTTTGGTTCCATTTTCAATTTGATTTTCATAGCAACATTATAATTTAGATTCAAATATACATACTTTCACTAGATTTACACTTAAACATATTTGAATTATGTATGCTTCTATGTTGATTATATAAATTAAAAAAGTATTGAATTATTAATACTTCCCTTTTAAAAAAAAAAATTAATCTGATGAGGTAGTATTTTAGTAAGTATAATATTTATTTTAAGGATGACGATATTTGCACCCTTTTTTTCTCTAAATACACGCCAGTCTCAATTTACATAAATATAATGACTTTAAAAGACTATACTACCACAAAAAGTCCTAAATACACCCATCAAATATTCAAATACTACCCCAATATTTTTCTTTCAAGCTTATATTATATTGTAAACCGTAATTTTCCAACACCCATATTATTACAAATATGGACCAAAATGAATTGATTATTGACACCAATAATGTAAGAATCTTATTAATGCATTGCTAGTATCGAGCCACTCTTCCTCCTGTTCGAAATGGCACAATAGTGACATATTTTTTGTAAAACAGAATGGCACAATCGTGCCATATATACAAACATGGCATGATCGAGTCATTATATTTTACGAAAAATATGGCACGATCATGCCATTTCAAAAAAGAGAAAAAGTCACAATATGGCACAATCATGTCATTATATTTTATGAAAAATATGGCACGATTGTGCCATTTCAACGAGAGGAAAGTTACACGATTTCGAACCAATGAATCCAAAAATTTTCATCCCATTTCAAACCCAGTCAATCCAAAATTCAAACTGATAAAAATTTGAACGTTTCGAAGCTACTCTCAACATCGCACATTAGTTAAAAACTAAAACAAAAGTACCTATTGTGCCCTAGTTTTGAAGCGAAATGGGGTAAGTGATGTTTTGGGGGTGCAAATTTGAGTTTATTTGGCAGAAGGGTAAAATAGGAAATATAGGTTGGTGTATTAAGTAAATGAGGGCATTTTTAAAGGGGAGTCGAGATGTATTTAGAAGTTGGGTGTATTTAGTAGCGTGCCTTTATTTTAAATTAACAAAAAGAAAAAACAAATCTTGTATTATATAGTTGATTAATTACCGAACAATCTTGATAGGTAGAATCATCATCATCAGTAGTAATTCTGGGACTCTTGAAATTCCGAGGAGATTCAAATGAAGTCCACGTCATCATCGTTGTATCTCTGCAAATTGTATTTTCACTGGCACTCGCACACGCACTTCCTTCTTCCACCCCCTTGGAATATTCCGATCTTACCCTTTTGCTCATGTTTTCCCCCCATTTTCCTCCGGAAGACGCAGCTGCATTAATGGAGTTTACTAATTTTGCTGTGGCCCCACCATTCGAGTTCTCCTGTATGGAAGAATTTATTGCTTTTGCCACGCCGCCATTAATTTGTTGCAAGTGGGAATTACAAGGGTTTTCCCCCCATTTTCCACTTGTGGGGACTGAGGTTGAATATTTTACCTCCATTACTTCCCCATTTTTATGTGGGCAGTTATTGAAAGTAGCTTGATGAACTAGTGATTCAAGAGTGTCTTCTGGTTTAGTACCCCGCCATGTAGATGTAGTTTGCTTTGTTGGAGGAGGAGGAAGATTAATTTCACCAAGTCCATGCAACCCTAGCTGCCCATTTTCCCATGTTAGCTCCGTTACTTCTTCATAATTAGACCTGTGCGATATTTTTAGGACCGAAGATTTTCAAACGACTAGCTCTAAATATATATAAATTAAATTATGAGTTTGAAATTCACTCAAAAAAGAATTCGAAATGGGATGCTAAGAATTGAAATTCATTTTATCCAAACAAGCTCAATTAATGAATTTGTTATTGTGGATTTAAAATCCTTAACTTGAAATTCATCAATCAAATGAAGCTTTGGGTAATTGGGAGATTGGTAGATATATAGCATTTTAAATTATATATATAAAGGAACCCCAATTAAGTACGAAAAATGTAATTTGCATTTCCCTGTTTTTTAAATCTCAATTCGTGTACGGTTCGAGTTCTAACCAATATATAGGTACATAATAAACCCGAAATAAAAAAGATAATTACAAACAAATCCATGTCAAATTTACAAAATCAAGCAAAGTTGACATTTAAAAAAAGTAATTAATGTACCAGAACACAGCCAAGAATGGGGAGGCTGTTTAAGTTCATAGACTGTTTAATATGAGAATTTACTTAAATTGTTAAATTTTCAAAGTCATTAACATGGATACACTTAACTTTGAGAGGGATGATTTACAAAATGGGGTAGCATAATGAAAATTAAAGAGTAGAAAAAAGGAAATTAAGGAAAAAATAAAGTTGAACCTGGAAATGGAACTCATCACGATAATTGTTGAATATGGGGTCTTGTCAAAAATAATTGTTGAGTACAGACAAAAAAGTTAATAGCTTTGATTTCCTCCTATATTTTGCTGAATATATACAGAATAAACTACATATGTATATATATGGGAAAATTAAAAAAGGAAAAAAGTATATATAGAAAGAAAAGAAGTAGAAGAAGAAGAATCTTAAGAATTATTAGGATAAGAGAGCATATATATATGTAAGAAGGCATATATACATACATGGGGACAACATAAGTGAGGTTTTGGTGGTGAGAGTGCACGTGAGAGGATCTGTTCCCCTCTTCTCCGCCTTCAACTTTCTCTTGTCTTTGCTGCCTTTGATTCCACTTGGGCACTATGCACTGACTCATCATCCCTCTCTCTCTCTCTCCAAATCAATTGGAGATTTGGAAATTTTATCTGTTCTATATATATGTATATATATATATGTGTGTGTGCATTTCTTTGAGGAATGGTCCTATTTGGATATGTTATGTTCAGAATGATAAAGACTTGGAAACAAGACATGTGGTAGCAAGGAAAGTCCAACAGGGCTCAGGATAAGTTCTGGCACTCTGCCCCCCTCTCACTAGCTTACCTCTTTTGGGTTTGTGTATCGTGTTGAGATATATAATTCATGTTATTCATGTCAGATTTCTGAATTTCAATTCGACCAGTTTAATTTTATATATCAAGTTTCTCAACCATTACATGACATGTTTAATATTCGTGTTTTTTTCCAAAATGACATGTATATTTCAAAAATCTATGTAACTCATTTATTTATATGGATTATATGTGTTGTATGAGTTAAATTTAATCCAAAAATTATCTTTACATACATTTGATGATTTTTTTTAAAAATTCAATCATTATAACTAACAACATATGTATTCAGTAAATAAAAAATACTGCAAAAATAGCATAATAACAGCATAAATATATGGGCCAAACGTGCTAATCACGTCATTTCAAGTTAACTCTAATCCGACTTGTTTATTATTGGGCTTTTGACATAATTGCCTCATTTTTTGGAAACAATGACAACTTTTTACGCTTCCCGTTACTTTTTTGAATAAATTTACGCTCCCTCAAAAAATTTCGGACTTTTTTACGTTGTTGTTTCGTGATTGTTTCAAATATGTTTCTTCCTTCAGTGAAAAAGTAAATTTTGCCCATGTTAAATAATCCATTTATACTCGAAATCATACAAAAAGTCAAGAAATATACATATAAAATAACACATTGTTTTATATAAGTTGGGAATAGGGGTTAGAGGGAATGTGATAATTTCAAAGAAACACATATTAAAACCAAATAAATTAAAAATATTATAGAAACAACATGAATTAAAAAACACAATTCAATTTTTGATCCAATGCATGAAAGCATAAAAAACATGGAAACAACCAATAAACAATATTAAACAAACCAGAAACAATATAGAAAATACTATATGAGCAAAAAGAGTTAAAATAGGTAAAAATTGTATTTAAACATCAAAAACTACGTGGAAACAACAAAGAAACATCAGGACAACATTAAAAACGGTATGGAAGCAACCCAGATATAACGTAAAAAATAATTAAAACACCACATGAATAAAAAGAGCTTATAAATAGGTAAAAATTGTATTTACACATTGAACACTACATGGAAACAACAAAAAAATTTATTAGACCAACATTAAAAATATTATAGAACAACACAAAAATTATAGAAATAATATACAAACCAATACATGAACAAAAAACAGCATAAAAATAGGTTAAAGTTGTTTTGAAAATCGAAACAACATATAAGCAAAACAAATTTAAACAACATATATAACATATAAAACAATACAAGAACAAAAAAAAAACGAAAAAGCGCAAAAATAATAAAAAAATATGCAGGAGCGTAAAAAATGAAAAAAAATAGGTACAAATGAGCGTATTTTGTGGTTTGTTTACCGGAAAGAGGGTATTTTATGTAATTCAGCCTTTATTATTTGTGTTATTCAGTCCCAAATTCCAATAACTCTGACCCGCCAAGCTTCAAGCCTAACCCACTTATAATGGGTCAGATTCATGTTGTGTTTTTGTGTCGTGTCAGAAATAGTCACCTCTACCTTAAGTCTTTCATTTTCGTTAGTTGATTTTGAAATTTTATAGATTTGGGTGGTAGATTTTATTTTATATTTTATTTTGGTAAAAAATGACAGTGATGCTAATTCCATTGTAACATTTGATGGTGCGGCCCTGACCGAGTCGGTAGGATGGTTTTTTTCTTTCCTACAAACGGGTATTCCTACACCAGTTGGGGCACATGCCCCACACTAGCTGCTGCCTCCCAAAGTTTTTTAAAACAGAATTTTCACCGCAAAAGTTTTCCAAAAGTATATTTTTATAGTTAAGATAAATGAATTAATTTACAACTGCCTCTCTCCCCCCCCAAAAAAAAAATTGATAATAACTTCAAGTAGTTGTCTTTTACAATATAAAAAGTCATTGGTTATGGTTAGTATACGAACATTTTTACTCATAGTTTAAATTTATACACTCATTATATTCTTTCGCCCTCCCCTCCAAAGTTGGAATCCTGCGTCCTCCACTGCTTATGATGAGGGGTAATATTGTAATTTTTTTTAATATTTTTAACTCTCTATTTAATGATTTTTTTTTACTAATTGGCCTATTAAAACTAAAATTCGAGCCAGTCCATTATGAAAGGCCCATGAGGCCTAGATTGCTCTAGCAGGTCCATGTGGGCTACAATACTAGGTATAAATAGTCCCTTGTTAATTAATTTTTCAAGAACAAATTTACTTCTGATTGCTTCTTGTGCTCTAGAATTTTCTCCGACGAGTTACTCATAGGAGTGAGCAAACGACCGGTTCGATGCAAAACCGAACCGAACTGCAAAAAACCGAAAACTGAATCTATATTTTTTTCAAACTGAAATCGATCCGCATTGCTAAAAAAATCGAAACGAACCAAACCGAACTATTTCAGTTTGTGCTTATTTTAGGCCTTGGAACTTTTTTTTGCTAAAAATATATATAGTTTATATTTATTTGACAATTTAACAATAAAAAAAAATTAAAACTGAAATAATAATATAAAAAATAGAAATTAATATATTCGGTTTGGTTCAGTGCAAACCGATATTTTCTAGATCAAAACTGAACCGAACCGTAATCAATTCGGTTTATTAGATTTAAAAGCGAACCAAACCATTTAACCAAAAAATTCGAACCAAACCGTACTACCGAATTCATCGGTTCAGTTCGATTTTCGGTTCTGGTTCGATGTTGCTCACCCCTAGTTACTGATTCAAGCATTAGAGGGGCTTTCTCGTAACAACCACACATGGCCCTTCTAACCCATTGGCGTATTGCAGGCCGGTTCTCTCGTCGTGGATTAATCATTAGACTGGAGTGAGACATCTCATTTCGGAATACCTCGACTCAGAGTGAGCTGTACAAATTTTGACAACATCAGTAATGAAACACTAGATTCTAGAATCCGAGTTGACAAAGGTTTGGTTACCTTGCCTTCATGATGCATAATTGCCTTCAGAAATGAGCACTTGATGATAATTAATTTGTTTTTAGAAAAAAAAGTTAAATATGATATTTTGATACATAGTGAAATTTATGCAATATATGAATCAATTATATCCACCTACTGTCGAACTTCTTTTCAACTTATTGAATTGTAGCCCGTCCATGTACAATTTTTCCATTTTCTTCTTTCTACCAAAATAATTATAAGATGTGATTTTCATATCATAGTTCAAAGTCTGAAAGTAAGAGTTTTATTATATCGATTTCACTATCCTCAATTTCCATGCATTGTCATGTATCAACAATATATAGTGATATGACGGCATTCATGGCATGAAGGTTACACATCTAGTTGATAGATATTAGTCGGCAAAAGTTGACACGGTTATAAGGAAAGGTTAGTATGGCCTTTCTATTATTTTTTTAATATACTCGGAACTTATAATATATCAATTTAATTGTATACCATCTATTTAAATATATACATATATATAGGATGTGGTATCTTCACGAATAGTAAATTTCAAGTTGGAATTCTCATGCGACATGGACTTACCCATTGCGTGGCGCCAAGGTTCTTACGGTGGAAACTTTTCGATGAGCATGCGGTGCATGAACCATATGGTCCATTTATACCGTAATTTTGGGCTATCCAAATAAAATCCTTTAATTGAACTTATTAGGCCTCTAGTATTTGGGTCATATAACATCAATACATATTGACATTGTGTGTATGGATCTCAAGATATTGGACCAAAATAATTGATCTACAGAGTTGTACAATATCAAATTAGGGCAATTTAATGAGCAAGTCTCTTGTGAGACGGTCTCACAGATCTAAATCCGTGAGACGGACCTCCTAAGGGCTCCGTCTTGAGAACATGAACTATGAAAATAAATTTAAAAATAATAATGAACCATGAAGAAACAAAAATAAACCCTAAAAACATGAACCATGAAGAATAAACCCGAAAAACAAAAATAAACCCAAAAAATAAAAAATGAACCCTAAAAAAAACTAAAAATCCTAAAAACCCAAATCAATTAAAAATAAACCCTAAAAAAATAAATATAAACCCTAAGAAAAATAAAATCAAAAAAAAATCTTTAAAACTTTGTGTAAGAGCTCCATCTCACGAATCTAAATCCGTGAGACCGTCTCACGCAAGTTTTTGCCCAATTTAATTGGTTATAACTTGAAGCTTGAAGTTTATATCTTATAACATGTTTTTAGAACTTATAATATGTTAGATTTTATTTTAAGAAAAAGATTTTGAAGTGTTCGGATAAAATAAAATGACTTTTTTACATTTTCAAGGTTGGTGTGAAAAGGTTTTCCCCAAATTACCCTTAATGTATCATTTATCAACTAACACTAATGTCTCGATTTGTTTTGTTCAAAAGCAATATTTATGATTAACCAAGAGTACATTGAGTATTTTAACACAATCCTTAATATGCGTATTTTTTCTTAAATCGTCACTTACTTTAAATATGTGGGAGTATATCCTTTTCGATATATGATTTATTTATGTTCCAATTTTTTGTTTAAATCTTATGCAATGTGGTGCTATTAGTTTAGAGGTAGATGATGACTGATTTATAAATTTATAACACAACGATTCTAATGTAGCCTAAGTGATCAACTGGCGTGTTACTAGGCAAGCAGTTCGGAGTTCGAATGGGTATCTCATTTCTCCTTTCCCTTAAAAAAAAAAAAAAAAAGCAACCCTATATATACTAAAAGAGAAGACAAAGTTGACACATGTCATCATCTCATTAATTTTGATATGGTGTCAACTCTTCATTTTCTCAAATCCACATGTCTACTTTATAATTAATAATTACCATATGTTAGTCTTATCTACAAATTAATTAAAAGATTATAAATTTAAAAGATAATAACAAATTTATGAGATAAGAAGTAATTTAAATATCAAAGATTTATATACGCTATAATTTAAAAATATTATCTTTCAAAAATATATTTGGTTTATATGCACTTTTTAATTTCCAATTTATGCTAATCCAACGTATATTTCAAAATACTCTTATTAAGTTCAGTTTTGACCCACTAACTAATTATATTCACAATTAAATAAATAATTCAAACCAAATTATAAGCAAATTATAAAATAAGCCCATCTACCCTATATATTAAAAGAAAAGACAAAGTCGACATATGTCATCACCTCATTAATTTTGGATATTCGCCAACTTCTCATTCTCTCAGTTCCACATGGCGGCTTCACATTTATCTATGTGGCAATTATATGTACAAAATTAAAAGACAACAAATCTAATGAAGATTATAAAAGATAAAATATAATCCAAAAAATAAAGGATTTGCTCACAATTATTTTGAAAAAGTCGTTGCTGATCAAATCTTTTAAATTTGTTATACTAAAATTTTATCTTTGGATAAATCCTGTGTAACACATAGGTGTTATTCTAGTAAGTTTATAAACACAAAATCTCACAATAATATCCACGAACACAATTAGTAAACATTGTTATTTTCATTTTGGAAGGTGTCAAGCTCAAGGGACCAGCTTCCTAAAAGATCTGACTTATAACATAAATATAAATTGAAAAATGTTGAAGACAATTAGTATAGTGGTCCTAAGATGTTATGTTCAAATTTCAATGTAATTAATTATATAGCAAAAAAAATGCTATAGGTTAATTACTTACCCTACAGCAAATTATTGGAGTTCAAAAATGATATATGAATCCACAATTTTATTAAAGTAAAACAAATTTTATAAGAATTTTTCTGCTCTATCGTTTTCATTGCCAGAAGTATTTTATTCTGAATATTTTATGGTGTGAAGGGTCCTCACAATTAAACCCCATCATTAATGATTAGACCCACCGTGAGATTGCGACGGATTCAACATTTTAAATGTGAACCACTTAAAGTCATCAAAATCAATGTCAACATATGGACCAGTAAATCTTCTTTCATAGATTTCATCCAACCCTTTGTTTCACTTGAACTATCCTCAATTCTCAATTTAATTAAGTTGGGTGTGCATAAAATCAGCTCAATTTGATTCACTCCAATTCAACAAACTCATTTGAAGACTGTCGGTTTATAAATTTTTAAATAAATAATGAAAATTTTACAACACTGACACTTGTCATTTTTCATAGGGTGGCGGGTTCAATAATTAAAATATCCCATATATAATACATTATATATATATATATATATATATACACGGGTTTGGATCAAATAGGACTCATGCCCTGATGGCTTAGATTTCATCATTGAGTTTAGGAGGTGAAGAGAGTAATTGATTGGCACTAGGGGTAATCTAGTAAATTTTCAGGATTTTGGATAGGGGAAGAATACTTTGCCCTCTGAATTAGGACCATCTTTACATTTTGCCTACTAAACTTTTTTTTGTGACACTTTACCATCCAAACTACACTGGATTTACACTTTGCCCCGTGGAGTCCACCGGTGGAAAATATTCCACCGAGATTCGGTCACATGTCTATCATGTGCTAAAGTTATTGCACTTTGCTACCCTAAAATTAAAAAAAAAAAAAAAATTATGTATATGCATATAATGGATCTTTTTAGTATTATTCGTTTAGAAAACTAAATATAACAAATATCCATTTTAGAAAAATATATTATCATTAAAGTTACTATTTTTCATTTATCTTAATTAAAAAATTAACAAAGTAAATTAAATGATAAGACTTATAATTCAATTATAAAAATTAATTTTCTGGAAAATAATTTTTAAAAGTAGACGTTAATTAAATATTTTTGCGAATGTGTAATACGAAGAAAAAAAAGAGATCAAACACATGCAAATATATATTATATATATTTGTATATATATTGAGGTGGTAGAGTGCAAAATTACGCAAAGTTTAGGTGGCAAAATACAACAACTGTAGCACGTGTCAGAAATGTGACGGAATCTCAACAGAATATTCTCCACCGGTGGACTCTAGAGAACAAAGTGTAAATCCCATGTAGTCTAGATGGTAAAATGTCACAAAAAAAAGTTTAGTAGGCAAAATATAAAAATGGCCATAGTTCAGAGAGTAAAGTGTTTTTTTACCCTATTGGATAAGTCAAGATGAATAAAACATCAATTCTAACTCCCACGATTTAATGGATCGATTTTGTAGCATCTTCTAGCTTACTAGAATTTTAATGCAAAAATAAGCAATTATAATATAAATAATTTAAAGATTTCTTAAAAATACGGAATAATAAACATGTTGCTTCGTTTTAAAGTTTGCAGTGGAAATAAAAACTAATAATTGAAATACCTATTAATCTAGAGACATCCATAATAAAATGAAAATGGCATTCAACATCCCAATAGAAATTAAAAATTCAAATTACTTCTTATTTTTTTAAAAGAGATGTGGGTTCACGAGTCACTGCGCTACGCCATCTCCTTTCTCATCTGGGTTCTCATCTAAAAATATTAAACATTTGTGGGAAGAGCTTAAAGAAGCTCAACAAGTAATCTCATGCATGAATGCATACCTAAAGCAATATTATAACATTTATTCCAAGACCTTTTGTTTTCTTACTTAAAAACCTTTCATCTTCATTACTTCAAATTTTCTCTTTCGTTACGAAAATATTTCATTATAAGTACTTAAAACTTTCTTAGGACACGAGCTCACTTGGTGGCACATTGTTCTATTCAGAGTTGCAGTGTGCCTTGTTATTTGGAAACCGATCAACAAAATCTACTGATAGCATTTACATTTATTTGGCCGAAGGCACATTTTCATAAACATTAACTTTAGCCGCAAGCGACACATGGTCGAAACACAGACCCCCCCACGCCCATTTTCCACTCATTCCCATCATAGACTCAGTGTACACCCATTTCTCTTGAAAAGCATAATTGAAATTAAACCGTAATTTATTTAACTTTATTACTTTTTTTCTTGTGCTCGTGAAATGCTATGAAAATAAATTAACATGATGCATGAACTTAAATGATGCAATTTCAAATATACACGAGAATAAACGTAAAGGGCATAAACAAAATAATTAATTTACATTAAATTAAACATAATTGGGGAAATCTTTCATTCAATTATTTAGGGGAAAACCCTATATTCGTTTAATTAAGGAAAACCTTATATCCAAATTAGTTAGGGGAAAGACTATACTCAATTAATTATCAACATAGTTGAGGTTAGGCCGATAACCAATTTAAAATAACTAAACGTAATTTGGTCCTATTCTTTTTTTTTTTTGAGGAAAAACCAGTAAAAGTTATATTAAGAGCAGAATTCAAGAGACACCAAATCCACCAAATGGTTCGGGACATCTCCGATCATTCGGTCACGACTCACTAAAGAAAAGGCAAAATGCGAGAGATGGTGAGCAACAGAGTTTCCCGATCTCCGCACGAAACTAGGTGCAAACGACTCGAAACTCTGTAAAAGCTCGAAAATATCCGACACTATACTACCAAAGTAAGACAGATCAACAAATTATTTTTAAGCTGTGAAACAAAAAGTTGTCGGTTTCAACCACAATTTTCTGTAATCCAAACTCCTTTGCAAGTTTAATCCCCTCGAGACATGACATGGCCTCTGCTACCGCGATCTCAAATTCAGGCTGAAGGAGTTGGGTTAAAGACTTCACCACTTGACCCCTACTATCTCTCATCACAACTCCAATACTGGTTCCTACTCCTTCCCTCACCGAAGCATCCGAATTGATCTTAATATATCCATCTGCTGGAGATTTCCATGTTTCATCCAAACGCTGTGTTGTGGTAATGTTCTGCGGTATGAGAGTCTGTTCGTGCTCGTTAAGCCTGCTCACAGCAAAATCAAGAAAATGTTGCTGGCTTCTAATTTTGTTTTCAAAGCATACCTCATTCCGAGCATTCCAAACGGACCACAGTAACATGGAAAACAACTCGTGACCCGCAGGGTCCCCTGTTTGCTTCATCAGAAAAATCCAATCCCCAATAGAACCTCTCTCCTCCTAATGCCTCAACTGGATTCTCAATGGACAGACTGCCCAAAAGAAAGAGTTCCCCTCACAATCTCTAAGGGCGTGCTCCATGCTTTCATCAACCAGGCCACACCTGCAGCATAAGGGATTTAGTTGGACACCCTTTTTGGCCAATGCAGACTTGGTAGGTAAAATGCCATGCACACACTTCCAAAGGAAAACCTTAATTTTGTTCGGCACCTGCAATCCCCATATCCACTTCCAAAAACCTCTGCTTGCTCCAGAAGATGATGAGGAATGGTGGTCATCTTCTTGAAGACTTTTTGCTATTTTATATCCAGATTTAACTTGGTACCTGCCATCCTTCGAGTAAACCACACCAAACGGTCATCCCTGGCTATCAAGCTAAATGGAATGGACAATATTTCACGAGCCTCCGAATCGTTGAACGCTTGTTGTACTCTATCCGTCCTCCAACTTCTGTTGTCCGAGCATATGAGGTCCGCAACCATAAGATCCTCGTTTTCTCCGTGCGGCCTGGATTGCACCCTAAAAGAAGGCTAATTCGGCACCCACTTATCAGTCCATACATTGACGCATTTCCCATCCCCTATGTTCCAGATTAATCCCCCCCCCTCAATATCTTTCTACTTGCTACAATGCTTCTCCACACGAAAGAAGGATTATGGCAATTTGTAGCATCTAGAAAGGTACTTCGGGGGAAATATATCGCCTTGAGCACTTTAGATAGAAGGGAGCTCTAGTTATTAATAAGACGCCATCCTTGTTTAGCGAGCATCGCCTCATTGAAGCATGCTAGATCCCTGAACCCCAATCCTCCCTCCAGTTTAGAATGGCATAGGACATCCCAAGCTTTCCAATGTATTTTTCGTTCGTCTTTCCGCTGTCCCCACCAAAACGAGCTAACGAGGGAATTTATTTGCTGACACGTGCTCACTGGTAGTTGAAAGCAACTCATCAAATAAGATGGGATTGCTTGGGCTACGTCTTTGATAAGAATTAATTTCCCCGCAGCAGATAAGTACCTATTTTTCCAATCCTTCAACTTTTTCCGGACACGATCCACAATCTGCGCAAAAATTTCCTTTTTTGATCGACCAACGATCGTAGGAATGCCTAGGTAGATGGCATGTTTTTCAACCAATGTTATGCCTAACCGATTAGTCAGAGCCGTCCGCATCTCCATGCGCGTCCCCTTACTGAAGGATATCTCGGATTTCTCCAAACTAACCCTTTGTCCCGAGGCATTTTCATACGCCTGAATGATAGCTCAGGTACAATCAATCTCCCTCTCATTAGCCCGCCCGAAAATAATACTATCATCAGCAAAAAAGAGGTGCGAAATTTTGGGAGCTCGTTTACACACTCTGATGCCATGTAATCGACCTCCGAATTCCACCTTTCTGATAAGAGCCAAAAAAGCCTCTGCACAAAAAAGAAAAAGATAAGGCGAAAGGGGGTCCCCCTGTCGCAGCCCTCTAGAGGGGGCGAAAGAAGTGCCTGGAACACCATTAATCAGGATCGAGAAAGAGACAGAATTAACACATTTCATAATTAATTGCACAAAAGGCGTCGGGATACCCAATTTAACCATGACTCGTTCTAAGAAAATCCATTCTACTCTATCATAGGCTTTTGACATGTCCAGTTTAAAAGCAAAGGAGCCGCATTTTTTAGCCGTGTTATGTTTCATAGAATGGAAAATCTCGAAAGCAAGTAGGGCATTGTCAGTAATTAGTCGGCCCGGGACAAAAGCAGACTGTGTGTGATGAATTAAGGATGAGAGCACCAGCTTTAGCCTATTGGCAATAGTCTTGGAAATAATTTTATAAATCACGTTACAAAGAATAATAGGCCTAAAGTCCGTCACCAACTCCGGTTTTTTTTTCTTTGGGATGAGAACGATGAAGGTGTGGTTAAAACAATTAGGTCTATCATCACCGTTCAGAATATTCAGCACAACAGGAAGGATATCCGATTTTAAAATAGACCAGAATTTATGGAAAAAAAGGGCAGGCATACCGTTCGGGCCAGGGGCTTTTGTAGGGTGCATTTGCGCTAGGGCCGCTGTTACCTCTTCTGCCACAAACGGTCGAGCTAAGGGTATCGCTAGCGGTATCCGTCATTCGTATGTCCACCGCGTCGAGCACATTGTTCATATCTAATTTCTCCCGTGTAGCAAAAAGATCCTGGAAGTATTTGTTAAAAACACCCGTTATTTCCTTAACCTCATCAATCCAGACCCCATCATGCTGCTTATCCTTTCAATATTGTTCCTAGCCTTTCTCCCATTAGCCAATTTATGAAAAAGGTTGTATTCTGATCCCCATCTTTTATCCAATTTGCTCGTGATCTTTGATGCCACATTTTCTCTTGTTTCAAATGAAGTTCACGTAGCTTTTCCTCCAGTTGTTGTCTTTCAAGAAAATCCCCGTACGTCATCCCGACACTGTTACCTTTGTTCAATCTGTCCTCACACTCCCTTATTTGTTGCTCCACGTTGCAAAAATGTGACTGCTCCCATAGTGATAGTTGGCGGCCACAGTCATGGATACGGGCAGTGATGCCGTTTCGTCCACTAGTGTGACTACCTTGTTCCCAGCTATTTCTCACAACATATTGGCAAGATTCGTCCATAAGCCACATTGATTCGAATCTAAAAACCTTCCATCGTTTGTTCTTATAATGCTTACCTCCATCCCTTTTCTTGCGCCATTGTATTAATATCAGATAGTGATCCGATGCCACCCGGGGGAGGTGAGCGACCTGGTAATCCGGAAACATTGTTATCCACTCTTCGTTGCCCAAGCATTGATCTAATCTTTGTTGAATGTTTGCTTCTCCTTGTTGCCCATTTGTCCATGTGAATGAAAAACCATCATAGCCCAAAGTCCTCAAGAGATGTGTCGTGCAAGGCTTTGTGAAATTCCTCCAGTTTTGTACCCTCCTTTAATCTGCCACCCTTCTTCTCAAAATTGTATAGTATCTCGTTAAAATCCCCAATGCATAACCATCTCGATTCAGTCACCGCAGAGAGTTCACGAAGTAAGTTCCAAGTGTACCATTTATTTCCCTCCTCCAGCCATCCATAAACACCCATCAGCTGCCATTTACAATCCCCATCAGTCACCATACCATCCACATGGTTCAGCGAGTCGGATAAAAGCTGAAAATCGTAGCTACTCTTCCACAATAGGCATAGCCCACCCCGCCGTCCGCTGCTATAGGTATTACAATCCACCACGTGCACCCCGTCAAAACCCAAAGAGCCAGTAACATCTTGTATTTCATTTCTGCAAAGTTTTGTTTCCATGAGAAAAACAAAACTGGGATCTTTTTCCAGGATATAACGTTTAAGCACCCGAACTGTCAGTTGGTTCCCAAGCCCCTGACAGTTCCAACTCAAGCAACTCATTGTGATCGGTGGGGCTGCTTTGGGGCAGCCTCCGCCGTTAAGTTAAAAGAACATAGCACGCCAAATAATTCAAACTCCCTCGCCTTCTTCTTTGTTTTCGTATTGTTGTGTGTATCATCTGTCGGGCTAGTTTTAGGTTTGCGCTTGCCTGTGGAGGTTGTTTCAGTGGGTTTTTTGGTTGGAATACGTTGTTTTAGTCTCGTCCATACGTTTTTGGTTTTTTTGAGGGGGGGTTGGGTTTTGTTTTCGGTCTTAGTCAAAGGTTGGGTGGTGGGGCTGGGCATGGGGGTTTGGTGATTTGGGTCTGCATGCATGGGATAAGTAAGGGCAGGGTGGTGTGTGTCGGGGTCTAGGGTTGGGTTGATAGGGGTTTGGTCGGTGGTGGGTTGAGTGGCAGTGTTAGGGTTTTTGGGATTTTTATTGGTGTCCATGCAAATTATGGGGTTTTATTATTCGTCCTCGGGGAATCAGTTAATGCTATGGATTGGGTGGTAATGGCTAAGGCATTAAGGGATTTATGTAGAAGGTTATTTATGGGGGGACTGGGCTCGGGCGTAGTGACTTTGGTAATCGGTTCATGGGGTGTTTTGTGGCTTGGGCTTTGCAATGATAAGGTAGGGGAGCATATAATGTGTCGGGGTTGTGATATAGGGATTCGGGATGAGGATGACGACTCGGTTTGTGGCTCACGGTTAAACAAATTCCGGCTCGTTGGGTTTCGGGTACCCTGAGAGGTTTCTTTGAGCGTGGATGAGCGTTTGAGCGGCGATGCTTTAAGCCATGGCCCATAGTTCATACTCGCGGTGTCTTGGCATTCATTCCGGATGTAGGATTCGCAGTTCCGAAAGAAATGCCCTATCAGTCCGCAACAGAAACAATATGTTGGTAAAGCTTCATACTTAAGAGGTAAAACCAATTTCGACCCCTGGACTTTTATCGTCAGCACTCGAATTAACGGCTTTGTAATGTCAATAAGGATTTTGAAACGAAGAAATTTGCCGAATAACCCCTCCGTAGACAGATCCATAATTTCCGGTTCTCCTATCTGGCATGCTAAGCTCTGGGCTGCTGATGGGTTCATACACGCTACGGGTACGTCATAGGCTCGGATCCAAAACACAGCTTTATGGATTTTTGCGACTGATGGTTGCTCATTTTCTTCCAGTTTCCGTATAGCAAATAAGCCCCCTTCAGAGTGCCATGGCTGGTTCGCAATAACCCAATCCCGTTCTTCCGTGGTTTCAAACTTGAATAATTTTAGATCAGATCCCCATTCCCTCGCAATAATTTGGTTTTTTCCTTTCCACGCTTTCTTCATAACCTCGATTAGGTAGAAGGATTTCCAAGATTTATCGGTGAATAGTTTCCCCACGAGGCAGTAGCCAGATTCTTTATGGTTTGTTTTTTGAATAACTATAGCAACGTCCAGATCTACCACTTCTTCCTCCTTTTCTGTCAAACCCTCCATTGGATCAATTGATACCGAGTCGGATCGAGATATGAACAAGCGTTTGACGCAGTTTCTGATAAAGTCGTGTGCCCTAGCGACTTCCCCACCCGAAGCGATGGCAGCAGATGACGATCGAGCAAGCCCTACGCGTTCCTGCAACAAACAAAAGAGAAAAAAGAAAGACACAAAGAAGAGAAAACCAGAAAAAGGAAAACCAAAGAGAGAAACAGAGAAGAATGACACAAATAAAGTAGAATAAAGAGAGAGACGGTCTCAAGATGGCCAGACGGTGGGATGAAGGACAATTAGGGCGACCCTGACGGAAACCCTAGAGGGTGACTTCTAACTCCTTCCATAAGGAGGACGTTATTTGGTCCTATTCTTAAAACAATATGACCACGTGGGATTAAGATTATGACAATAATATATATAATATATGTATTTAATTATCTAAACTTATAAAATAACTAGTTTTAAAAAATCCAAATCTGATCATTAATTAACTTTAATGTTCAAAAGAGGGTTTGTGCTAAACAAAACAATAAATGTCATATACATACAAGACTCGTACTTAGTAAAAGTGGGCCCACGTTATTTCTATAATTTAAAACTAACTTTTTTTTAAGAGAAACTATATTAAGCAAAATGCAAATTACAAATGTCATCAAGGTGGGCAACCACAAAGTTCGGAGGCTCCACCCAAAGAGTAGGACTAGCAAAAGAACTAGAAGCACGCGCAAGAGCGTGGCTACTATGTTCGCTTGTCGACTAACATATTGAACCTTGAACGTCGGTTCTGAACGTAGGATTGCATTACATGCTTGGAGCAATCTACCAAATTATGTTCTTCTCATTTCCTTCCCACACAATGCATCAGTCACCCCTTTGGCATCCAACTCAAAAATCACATTTGATAAACCCAACCTCTTAATCCAAGCTAGGCCCTCCAATAATCCTCTGCATTCCCCTTCTATAACAGAGATGTCACCATTGAACCACAGAGTCCTGCAAAACATTGCTCTGCCACTATGATCACGAACCACCATTCCGCACACAAACTTCTTCTGCTGATGGAAAAATGTCGTGTCAATGTTGCACTTTAATACCTCATTCTTGGGCGGTTGCCAACGTGAACAAGCAGTCGGGCTTACTGTCATCTGTGCAGGAGATATGTTTTTAGCAGCATTCCACATATCAAGAAATGATATAGCCTGCCTGACTATCTCATATGCATTCAAGTGTTTATGGTTCCAGATTTTTGAGTTTCGCTGCTTCCAAATATTCCAAAGTATAAGGTTGATTTCGATCTTAAATGGCTGAGGAGAAACTTCCAATATTTTAAACAACCAAGTAGCAAATGAATCCACATTATTGGCAACATGATTAACATGATTCAGCAAATTACAATTCTGCCAACAAGCCACAACAAACTCACATGACAGAAATGTGTGCCAATTGTTCTCAAGTTGAGTATCACAGAAAGCACATACCTGTGTTATCCGCACCCCTTTTCGGGCTAAATTATGTCGCGTTGCCAAGCATTCACGACCAGCTCTCCATAGGAAGTATTTAACCTTTGGGGGAATTTTCAATTTCCATATTCTACACCACTCACCGGAAGAGCCACGATGTTCATCAATAATCGAGCTAACCAACAACTTATACCCAGTTTTAACCGTGTAATCCCCAGTTTTAGAGTAGTGCCATATAATTCTATCCATTTCCTCAGAACATAACACAGGTAATTTCAGCATTTATTCAACATCCCGAGTACAAAAATACTCCTCAATAATATTCAGATCCCATTCATGCGTGCCCGGAATAAATAACTCATTGACTCGTAAATCTTCCATTCCTGCCACCTGTAGTGACTGTACATAGAAGTTAGAATCGTCCCCCAACCACGGATCTTTCCACACTTTGATAGAACTGCCATCTCCAATTATCCACCTTGCTCCTAACTTAATCAACTGTCTCGAGCTCCAGATACTACGCCATGTGAAACTTGGATTCGATCCAAGTTCTGAGTTTATGAAATCCCCCCGAGGGAAATATTTAGCTTTGTAGATACGACTGATAAGAGTATCTGGGTTAGAAAATATTTTCCAACCAAGCTTAGCCAACAACGCTAAGTTAAAATAGTGGAATTCCCGGAATCCAAATGTCCTCCTACATTTTTTGAAGCACACAATTTATCCCATCCAATCCAATTTATACTCCTATCTTCGTCTTTTTTCGAACACCACCAAAACGAATTAATCATGCGTTGAAGCTCTTCCCCCAATGAAACTGGTAGTAAAAATACACTAATACAATACGTTGGGAGTGCTTGAGCAACAGACTTAATCATAACACTTTTGCCCGCCTTCGATAATGGTTTATTCCTCCACTTTTGTAAATGCGCCCATAAATTATTCCGAATGTACCCAAAAATCTCTCGTTTCTGACGACCAATGAGAGAAGGAAGTCACAAATACTTTCCTGGAGTAGTATGTTGTTGAACATTGAGTAAGGACACTATCTCCATGCATTTCTGATCATTAACATTTGCACTAAAAGACACACTTGATTTTTGCAAATTCATTGCTTGTCCAGAGGCAATCTCATATTGATGAAGAATAATTCTTATTCTTTGGGCCTCTTCCTTGTTTGCCGAAAAAAATAAATAACTATCGTTCGCAAAGAACCAATGTGAGATTGATGGCGCACCTCGGCAAATTTTCACACCATGAATATTGCCTCTCATTTCAGCCCGTTTAAGCATAGAGGACAGGCCTTCTGCACAAAGAATAAACAAGTACGGCGATAACAGATCCCCTTGCCGAAGACCTCTATTTGGATTATTGGACCGAAATAGGGAGCCATTAACAAGGACCGAATAAGAGACTGATTTAACACATAACATGATCCATCGAACCCATTTATCAGCGAATCCCATTCTCATTAATATTTCCTCCATATATGACCACTTCACTCTATCATAAGCCTTGCTAATGTCAATCTTTAAAGCCGCAAGTCCCTTCTTACCTTTAGACTTACTTTTCATGTGATGTAATAATTCAAACGCCACCAATATATTATCCACTATGGACCGTCCTTTGACAAATGTTGACTGACTTTCTGAAATAATCGAGGGAAGGATCGATTTCATTCGATTGGCAATCACTTTAGAGATGATCTTGTACAACACATTACAGAGAGAGATAGGTCGTAGATCCCTCATAGTTTGTGGCTGTTGACACTTGGGCACCAAGACAATTGTAGTTTTAATCAACTCAGGGGGAAATCTGAAATTATCTAACCATGAACATCCAGCTCTAAAAATTTCTTCTCCACACCTGCTCCAAAATTTCTGATAGAATGTCGGGTTAAATCCATCAGGGCCTGGAGATTTATCTGGATGCATCGTGAAAATAGCCTCCTTAAACTCCTCTATTGTGAAAGGCTGTAATAGGAATTGATTTTGCTCAACAGTGACTTTATGAGTAACATGGCTGAAATCCACCCCCTGTCTGTCGCCATTGTCTTCAAAAATGTCTTTAAAATAATTAACAGCCACCTCTCCTATCTCTTGGTCAGAATCACACCAATTCCCATTTGCATCTCAGATTTTCAGAATATTATTAGTTTTCCTACGTGAGGATGCTGCTGAGTGAAAGAATTTAGTGTTAGAATCCCCCTCCTGTAGCCAAAATACCTTGGCTCTTTGTTGCCAGTGCGTCTCTTCTTTCACTAGCAGTTCCACATATTTAGCTTTGACGACTTTATATGCTTCCACCGAGTGTTGGTCGTCACGAGTACGTAGGACCTCCATTAAATGTTTGCATCGAGCAAGTTCACTTTTGAAGATGTTAATTTGCTTCCTACCCCAAGTTTCCAATTTAATTGAGCATGCTTGTAACTTGTCTACCACATTCGCTGAATCAGTAGCCTCCCATCCGTCTCGCACTATCTCAATCAATTTTGGTTCAATTAGCCATTTATTCTCAAAATGGAATGGTTTGTAAGCTCGTTTATTTTGAATAACTGAGGTCTGAAGAAGGATAGGCGAATGATCCTAAATTGGAGCACAAAGATTTGAAAGTCTAACCTCGGGGAATTTCGAAATCCAGTTATATGTTGTAAGAGCTCTGTCCAATCGTTCCTCCACTGCATTTGCCGTACCCCGTCTTGATGTCCATGTAAATTGGTGTCCAATAAGTGGGAGATCAATAAGTTGACAATCGACGACTGCTTCCCAGAAACCTGTAAACAGCCAACTAGGATGCTCTACATGACCCTTCTTGTCTTCCGGATAGAGTAAGTCGTTGAAGTCTCCTATAAACACCTCTGAGATGACGAAGTAAATTCCACGACTCCTTCCTTCTGATTCTCTCTGGAAAACCATAAAAACCCGATAGTCTCCACTTGGTATCATCTTCCTTATTAACTTCCATGTCGACATGATTATTCGAGTAGCCCAAAATCGAACATATATTACTTCTTCTCCAAAGGGCACATATACCTCCACTCCTTCCGATTCTATCATCCACAAACAAGCTTTCAAACTTCAATCTACTACGGATTTGTTCCATTCTATTCGCATGTGACAAGGTCTCAAACAAGATAATAATATCCGGTTTGTGGGCTCGAACCAAGTCACAGAGAACTGGAATTGCCTGTGGGTTGCCCAACCCACGACAATTCCAACTTAGGACGATCATGGCTCCTGGCAGGATCGGGAGCCCGGACCTGCCAATAAAAAATGGTTTAGTGGGCATACAACGTGGGCATCTTCAGAATCATCTTCTTGTTGTTGAGGTGTCACAACATTTTGTTCATGGGCCACTTCCGCATGAACCTTCCTTTTTCTCTTCCTATCTTAAAGATAATCAGTTTCAACAATTTCTAAAATATTGGAGTCATTACTAATCAGTCCCAGAACTGCCGCATTTTTCTTTCCAATTGGCCGCTGATAACCGTCTTCACGCAGGACAGTTTTTGTAACCGTTCCAATTTGAATTTTGGATCCTCCGCTTTTCTCGCATGTTGTAACCGTCGACTGAGTTCGTCCTGTCCTGGATAATTTTTGATCGAAAGGATTATCCGATGATCGTTCTCCGACTGAGAAATTAAATGTTCTTTATGCTTCATCCCTGTAATGTGGTACATTCTCTTTCCCTTTTCCTGTTTCCTCAACCAGCCATTTCTCCCCATTATTGTATATGTTCCTCCGTATAATTGCTCGTAACTCCGGTCCCCACTCCTTCGTAGGTTCCTCATCAATGCCCTCAAATCGTCTTTCACAGAACCGATCAGTATGATTAAGCAATCCACAAATGAAGCAGAACGAGCCCAACCTTTCGTATTTGAAAGTAACAATCGATCACTCTCCCCCTTGCAATTTCACCTTTTTATACCTTTTTAGCGGAAAACGAATATCCACGCTGACTCCAAAAGGTTGTTGAATTTTTTGTATCAAATTCAATATACTTCCCAATGAAATCCCCAAGTTGTTTTCCCACATTCTCCGTCATACAACCGATTGGGAGATTATAGATTTGCACCCAAAAATTAATGGAGTGTATAAGGATTGCACTTGGTACCATTTCAGCGGATAATTGCACCAACATCAGCATTACGTTGTCGAATGCCCATGGACCGCCGTCAAGTATCCTTTTAAGATCAAGATGGTGATAAAATTGGAATAGGAATCTCTGGTTTCCTATATCCTTCACAGTCATTCCTCGAACCGGCCTCCAAATCCCTGCCATTCGTAGCTTCATAGTATTGAAATTGATACTCCTTTCTGTGATGAATTTTCCAACTAAACACAGCATAGGTCCGGACTTGTCCTTCCCACTTGTATCTGCTTCAAACACAATTCCATCTTACTCATCCTCAAAAAGTGATAAATTCGCCATGCTAGATTCCATATTTGCAGAAAGAAAAAAGAAGAAGTTAGACAAAGATCATGCTCTCGACTAAGGAGAGAAGAAAGACATGCTCTCGACTAAGGAGAGAAAATTAACTGTTAACTAATTTAAAACTAACTTAAACTTTCTATGTTTAAGGTATTGGAATAATACTAAATTATTTGTGAAAATAGTTTTTTCCACCAAATCAAAAGTATAATAGACGCCCGGCCGGTTAGGTATCAACAGAAGCGGAAATTTTTCAATGTCAATATACAAGAACTCTGTAATAATATGATTTGTGTATATTAGGCGCTACTACTCGAACAATTATGTTGAATACTCGGGCATTGTTTAGAAACATCTAATATTCACAAATAAACGATAGATTATTTATCAAACATATGGAATTTCAGAAAACACATAAATTCACATAGAGTAGACAACAAATCTTAAGATCAACATAATGAAAATCATATAGCAATAATCAAACCTAAATCTACATGAAAATTAAGGAGATTACTTGTCTGATTAGTAGGATCAACTATAATAAAATTCACTCCGCCTTCTACCCAATAGAGTCTATACATAAATTTTATATAATATGATTAGTAAAAATGAAATTCAATATGAAACAAAAATAAAGAAATAATTACGAAACCTTCAAACTTTTTCGGATATTTTGTACTTCGTATTGGATTTCATTTCTTGTATTTTCCATGATTATTTCTTTATTTCCTCTCTTTCTTCTTTCTCTTCTTTTTTTCTCCTTTTTTTCCTCTTCTTTTCTGTTCTTTCTTCACTTGTCCGATCTCTCCTTTCAAATTAACATTCCCCATCATCTTTTATTCTTTCTTTTCATTATTTGTTTCCCACTTTCTCTCCCACTATCCCCACTAATTCCTCCACTTATATTTTATTTTTCTTTTTTCCTCAACTTTCCATTCCATTATCCACGCTTCCTCTACTTTTCTTTCTTTTTTCATTCTTTTGATTTTAAAAATAAAAGTGGTTGTGACATTCTCCCCTCCTTATAAAAGGTTTCGTCCTCGAAACTTGCAACTATAAATAAATAATATTCTAATGCGCGAAAATAAATCGTATATTGAGAGCTCATTGTTTTCCAATTAGTTGGGGATATATAGAACACGCATATCATCTTCATGTTCCCACGTAGCTTCCTCTATAGCATGATTTCTCAACTAATTTCTTTCTTCTAAGCTCATTCTAGATCCTATCCATAATTCTAGTTGGTGTTTCTTCATATGTCAGATTGTCACGAGTATTGAGTGACTTGTAACTTAAAATATGTGATTGATCTGGAATGTACTTCTTAACTATCGAGACATGGAAGATATTATGAACCGGATAGTGCTGGAGGTAAAGCAATTGAGGTAAAGCAATTCGATATGTCAAACTACCTATCCTCTCTAAAATTTCAAATGGTCCAATATAACGAGGACTTAACTTATTTCTTTCCAAATCTCATATCTCCTTTCATTGGTACCACTTTAAGAAAAATCATATCTCCAATAGAAAATTCTAATGGCTTTCTTCTCTTACCGATATAGCTCTTTTGATCGCTCTGAGCAGTTTTCATTCTTTGTTGGATTTTCTCAACTACTTCAGCTATCTGTTGGACCAACTCAAGTCCTATTAGTTTTCTCTCACCGACTTCATACCAATGCACTGTTGATCGACACTTTTTTTCCGTACAAAGCCTCATAAGGAGCCATCCCAATAGAGACCTCATAGCTATTGTTGTATGAAAATTTCACTAGTGGTAAAAATTCATCCCAAGTACCACTAAGATATATCACACATGCTCGGAGCATATCTTCGAGTGTCTGAATCATTCTCTCCGATTGTCCATGAGTTTGTGGAAGAAAAGTTGTGTTGAAACTCAACTTAGTACCCGTAGCTCGGTGTAGGATTTTCCAGAAAGCGGAGGTAAACTTAGGGTCCATCTGACACAATGGACAATAGTCCACCATGTAACCGAACTATCTCAGTTATATATAGTTCTACATATTTCTCCATGTTGTACATCTTTTTCACTGGTAGAAAATGTGTGGATTTGGTGAAACGACCAATTATAACCCAGATAGAGTTGAATCTCATCTTCATATTTGGTAGTCCCATAATAAAATCCATACCAACATGCTCTCACTTCCACTCTGGAATCATCAGTGGCTATAAAAGACCGAAGGTCTCTAATGTTCAGCCTTAACTTGTTGACAGGTAAGACACATCTGGCCATATGATGCCACATCTTTTTTCATGCCAACCCATGAAAAATGTTTGCTGAGGTGTTTCATCTTTGTACTTCCTGGGTAAATAGAGTAAGGAGAGTTGTGGGCTTCCTTCATATTTTCTAGCTTCAAGTCCTAGTTATTTGGGACAACAAGTCTATTACCCAAACGTAAAGTTCCATCTGTTGAGATCACATAGTCATGTCGTTTTCCTTCAATGACCTGATCTGAGAAAATCTTGCTTAACTTTGGATCATCTAGTTGTGCAACTTTTATCCTTTCCAGAATTGATGGTTGTAAAGTCAAGGTAGCCAAATAACTCGTCTTTTCTTGGGAAATAATTTCTAACTCAAGGTTTTATATGTCTTTTAACAGTGGCTGTTGAACCGCTTGCAAAGCAGAAATAGATCCTTGACTTTTACGGCTCAAAGAATCTGCTACCACATTGGCCGTAACCTTGATAACGCAATCGTAGCCCATCACTAGTTCAAGCCATCTGCGTTGCCTCATGTTCACCTCTTTCTGAGTGAAGAAATATTTTAGACTTTTATGATCAGTGTAAATTTCTCACCTAACCCCATATAAGTAGTGTCGCTATATCTTTGAGGCAAAAACCAGAGCTGCTAACTCCAGATCGTGAGTTGGATAATTTTTCTCATAATGTTTTAGTTGTCTAGAAGCGTAGGCAATTACTTTCTCATGTTGCATAAGAACACAACCTAAACCCTTAAGAGATGCATCACTATAGATAATGAAACCATCGATTCCATTCGGCAATGTAAGAATTGGAGCCGTCGTCAACTTTTTTTTCAAATCTGCAAAGCTCTTTTCACATTTGTCATCCCACTTGAAACTTAATGTTCTTTCTTGTTAGTTGAGTCAAGGAGCGAATATCTTAGAGAAACCTCGATGAATCTTCAGAGTATCCACTAACCCAAGAAAGCCATGGATCTCTCCTATGTTCTTTGGTGTCGGCCAGTTTTGCACTACCTCAACCATGCTAGGATCTACAGAAATCCTCTCTCAAGAAATAATATGTCCCAAGAAAGGAACACTGTCTAACCAGAATTCACATATACTAAATTTTGCGAATAGCGTTTTCTCTCAAAGTCTCTGCAATACTAGTCTTAAGTGTCGTTTGTGTTCTTCCTTCAACCAATAATAGATAATAATATCGTCAATAAATACTATGATGAATTGATCAAGATAACTGGAAAAGAAGCAGTTCATTAAGTCCATGAACGCGATTGGGGCATTAGTATTGACCAAAAGACATGACAAGAAATTCATAGTGACCGTAGCGTGAACAAAATGCGATTTTTTGGATATCTTCTTATCAAATGCGCAATTGATGGTAATCTGATCTCACATTGATCTTAGAAAAATACCCACACCCTGAAGTTGGTCAAGTAATTCCTCAATTATTGGAAGGGGTATTTGTTCTTGACGACCACCTTATTAAGTTAACGGTAATCAATACACAATCTCATCGTCCCATCCTTTTTGACGAATAAGACTGGTGCACCCCAAGGTGAGAAACTTCGGTCTCATGAATCCCTTATCAAGCAATCTTGTAGTTGCTCCTTGAGTTCTTTAAGCTCTATAGAAGCCATTAGATACGGTGCCTTGGATATATGAGTCATTCCACGCACTAATTCTATGACAAATTCCACCTCTCTCTCTGGCAAAACACCATGAAGATCCTCAGGAAATACGTCGGTATATTCACAGACAATGGAAATTTGATCAATAAAGGAACATTCTTTTGAAACTTTAGTTATTGAGGTTAGATAAGCTTCACAACCTTTATTCAAGAGTCTGCGGGCCTTCATAGCTGAGATGTTAGATTTGACAGGTATTGATGGGACTCCCTGAAAGAATAACTGGGAGTCGTGAAGAGGATAAAAGACCACCATTCCAGCTCAGCAGTCGATTTTTGTGTGGTGTTTGGACAACAAATCCATTCCTAGAATGACATCAAAATTATGAATGTTCTACCTAATAAGGTCAGCAGGTAACTCTCTTCCATCAATAGAAGTCGGACAATTAGTGTAAACTAAGGTTGAGTTCATGACATGAAGGAGTTGATATGCTAAAAAGAGTGTCCAACGAAGTAGCATAATCGGACAGGTTCATTGCAAATTTAGAATTCACGAAGGAGCGTGAAGCTCCAGAATCAATTAACACATAAGCAAGCATACCACAAACATTAATAGTTCTTACGAAATAATAACACACTCAAAACATGTATGAATCATAATTATATGAAATTCATAAATAATGCAAAAAATAGTTTGTTACCAGCCACCACGTCTGTTATATTCTCGGCTTCTGTTTGCATCATTGTGAACACTCTGGCCTTAGTGGGCTTCTTACTCTCTGGGCAGTTTAGTGTTATGTGTCTAGGCTTCTTGCAATTAAAACAAAATCATGAACCAAACAAACATTCTTCCCAATGTGCCTTGCCGCATTTGGTGCAAACAGTCGTCGGTTGTTTATTCTGTGAGGCACCCTGTGGAACCTGTACCTATTTTTGTTTCTGGCCATTATTATTCCAAATATTTGGGTTCTCTCTCTTGAACTTTTGTCCTCCTTGTTGAATCCTCATCACTTTCCGATTCACAAATTGAGTCATTTCCACTAACATAGCTTTATTGATAACTTCGCGATAAGTAGTAAGCTCAAAATAAGTCACCGCAAGCTTGATTTGGGGTCGGAGCCCTTTTTCAAATCGTCTGGATCTTTGTTCTTCAGTAGCAACAAAGTTAGGAGAAAATTTGGACAATTTGGCGAATTCTGTTTCATATTCAGCCACCATACGGTTCCTCTGTTCCAGCTGTAAAAATTCTTTTTCCTTCTGTTGGCGAACACTCCTTGGAAAGTACTTATCATAGAAGACTTATGTGAACCTCTGCCAAGTAAAGGGGCTAGCGTCACCCTCTCTGATGTTTCACTATCCTCAACTAATCATATGCATCACCTCGCAGCATGAACGTTGCATAGTTAACACGTTCCTCGTCAGTGCAGTAAGATTTTTTGCATCTCAGTAAGCCATCCCTCAGCTTCGATAGGATTAGTGGTACCCGCAAATGATGGCGGGGATAACCTAAGGAAGTCCGATAACTGGTTTCTTTCAGGGAGCGCGGCCATCTCGTCGATTAGCTTCACTCAAAGTAGTCAAAGCTTACAAAAGAGTCTCAACAGTCAGGGGAGTCACTTGACCATTGTTGGTGTTGGAACCATTATTGTCTTGGTGAGTCAAGCGAGTATTACGGTTCATTGTATATTAATTGAAATAGGTTTATTAAGTTCATTAAATTCTTGAAATCATATGTTCCAGTCTAATATATATATATATATATATATATATAACATCAAGTTCGTCTATCTTCTATTTGATCCACACATCAACCAATTATACAAGCATATATTTCATAGAAACAAAAACATATCAATTAATATGACAGTAAATGTAACCTTACCGAACCGCAGAGGGAGATGCTCGAAGCGCGACTTATAACCCATGAATCGTTGACTTAAGACATTTTTTAAATAAAATCTTTTGAAGTCTACAGAACCGATTTTAAAAACCTCGGCTCTGATACCACAAAATGTAGCACCTTCTAGCTTACTCAAATTTTAATGCGAAAATAAGTAATTATAATAGAACACTTAAAAGATTTCTTAAAAATGCGGAATAATAAAAACTTTGCTTTGTTTTAAAGTTTGTAATGGAAATAAAAACTAATAATTGAAATACCTATTAATCCAGAGACATCCATAATGAAATAAAAATGACATTCAACATCGAGCAAATGGTGGAAATTACCCACTTGGGATAGGTGAGAAGTTTTTTGACATGTAGGATAAAAAAACATAGTTTTCTACCCACTTTTGGGGTTCTTTTACCACAATACCCTTGAGGTTTTAAATGCAAGCCTTTAAAGTAGGTAGGTGTGTATTTCTCTCTCTTGCAAGCAAATACGCCCATAAATACGTTTGCCCTTCTATTTTGCTCTTCATTTTTTCTCTCTCTTCTTCTTCTTCTTCACAAAATATCAAGAAGTCCTTTTTGTGGTATTTCGTAACCAAAATCGCACCAAAAAATCGAATAACAAGGTAATTTTGCTTCTCCTCTTAGTTCCTTAACCTTGTTTAAATTGTTCTAGACCAATATATTTACAAAATATGTGAAATATATCGTGAAAGGGAAAATTTTCTGAATCTAGGATGCACTGTGCACGATATATCGTGCCTATTTTTTACTGAGGTACTATATATCGTGCCTAATATAGGGCACAATATCGTGCTCCTGCCCATTATAGGCATGATATATCATGCCTCAGTGAAAAATAGGCACGATATATCGTGCCCCAGTAAAAAATAGGCCCTTTTTATGTATGCTTGCATATCTTTAATATTTTTTCTATATTTCTTGTCTGTAGATGAATTCTGGCTATGTTGTTGTTCGATTTGGTGGTCATTGGGAAGGTTTAGAATATAAAAATGGTGAAGAAGAAGTTGTACGTATTAAACCGAGCAAAATGAATTATAGTGAAATATTGGAGGAGGTTTATGGTGTTGTTGAAGTTGATAGGGCCGTATACGATTGTGTAATGCATGCTATTGTAGATATTTCTGGAAACAAACTTGGGAAGTTAGAGTTGAAAAACGACGATGACATTGAAAGTGCGTTTGAGAACACCGAGTTACCAGTTGTTTTTGTAACACTGAAAAGAAAAAGGATGGGTGAGACTAGTTCGCATAATGTATTGGGAAGTCAGTCTGGGCATAATCGAGTTGAGAACGTTGAAGGTCAACAAAGTGTTGGTGGAAGTTTTATGCAACTAATGGCTACTCGTAATGATTTTTCAACAAATCATCGGGCCTAATTACAACTACATGCACCATCTTGGTTTTCAAATAATACGATTGTACCGCACATCAATCTATATAGTCAAGCAGTAAGGCCTAGTGGAGCACCTTTTATGCATATGAACAATGTTCCAATTATTGATCATCCACGTCCACTCTCACCTACAGTTAATGTTCCAAATATCAATTATTCGGGACCTAGTATAAGGCCAAGCAATGAAGATGGCTATTATCCTGGTATGGGTTTACTGATGCTAATTGTGATAATACTGATGCTGATGTTGGTTGTGATAATAATGAAGATGATTATGGTGAAAACTACAATGTTGGTGATGCTGATTGTAATAACAATGCAGATGATTTTGGTGAGAACTACACTACTGGTGATGTTGGTACTGATGTTGAAGCTAATAATCAATTTGAAAATGACCAGCAACGTGCTGAATTTGAGAAATTTTGTGAGTGGAGATGTAGACGGAGAGAAGTATTTCGAAAACCAAAACCAAGATGCACCGTAAGATGAGGTGCTAACATACATCCGCATATCCATAGAGACAATATGGATGAAACAATAGTGCCCACAGGACGGTTATGTGATTCCCGGTGCACTCTCGCACATTTCCGCCTTCCCCGAAGAACCCCGCGATTGGAAGCATCTGGTGGGACATTGCGCCAAGGAGAAACATACATGAGCAAAACTAAATTGGAGATCACACTAGGCATGTATCACCTTGAAAATCAAGTCGAGTATCGAGTTGAACGCTCGGATAAGACTCGTTTTCATGCAATATACAAGTATGAACGATGCCCTTTTCGAATGCGTGCATATGGAAAGGATGGTATTTAGAGAGTAGGGAAGTTTGACAAGCACCATGGATGTGGGTTAAATTTGAATGACAATGCATCTAGGCGGGTGCATTCTAAAGTAGTAGATGCGTATTTTGCATCTAGATTACTAGTGGAACATTCTGCGCTCGTGCCAAGAGATATGATAGTGGAGTTGGAATCGCGACATGGGCTTAAAATGAGTTATAATATTGCGTTGAGTGCTAAGCATCATGCTTTTGGGTTGATATATGGAGATAGCAACAAGTCATTCAATCTAATTCCGGCATACTTACACATGTTGAATTTAATGAATCCCGGATCGGTAACTAGATGGAAGTCGGATAATTTTAATAGATTCAAGTACGTGTTTTTGCTTTGCATGCATCAATCAATCGGATTCCGAACAATGCCCGCCAGTTTTTGTGATTGATGGAACACACCTTAAAGGCAAGTACCGGGGAATATTGTTTGTTGTCGTAACAAAAGATGGTAATGAACAGATTTTCCCACTTGCGGTTGGAATTGGGGATGTTGAAAACGACGAATCCTGGACATGGTTTTTGAGACAGTTGAGAGATGATATAATTGCCCTCGTGATCTACTGATTGTTTCTGATCAGCACAAGAGTATCAGTAATGCCATAAAAGTAGTATACCCAGAAGCATCACATGGGCTTTGCACTTATCATTTGCAGAGTAATTTGGCTCAATACGGTCAACATATAGTAGCAATGTTTCGAAATGCAACATATTCATACCGCCGTGAAGATTATGATAAGTATTTTGAAAACATAAAAGTTGATAGTGAGACGGGTGCGTTTAAGAAGTTAGAACGTGCATGGGAAGACAGATGGTCTTGAGTTAAGTGTCATGTCCGACGTTATGGGTTCATGACATCAAACTCAGCTGAGAGCTTCAATAGTCGGTTATTATGGGCCAGAAAGTTACATGTTTGTTCTGTGCTTGAGTGTGCTCGGACTATTATTGAAAAGTGGTTTTATGAACGACGCACTGCTGCTAATGAAAGAGATCAAGAGCTAACACTTGAAGCAACCAAAAGATTAAGTGATGTAGTTGAGATAGGTCGTTGAATGGGTGTACAATGTCTTAGTAATGTGAAGTACAAAGTGAAAGATGGAACAAAAACCTATTTGGTTGACTTATCTCGAAGAACGTGCAGCCGTCGAGAATTTGAATATGAATTGATGCATTGCGCCCATGCATCTGCAGCAATTAGGTATAAATAAATTTAAAATTTATATCAATATTTTCACAAAATTCGTTCAATATTTTCACATAATTATTTGTTTATTTGTGCAGAAAGGCGAACCTCAATATCTATTCATTTGTTGCCCATTATTATAAAAATAAAAATCTTCAACAAATGTGGGCGAATGAAGTTTTACCGGTTCCTGATCCGAGTGAATGGGTTCTACCACAAGAGGTGCGAGAATTAGTATGCAACCCTCCAAATAACCCGAGACACGGCAGGTCGTCCTGCAGACAAAGTAGAGTTCATTCTGCTGTTGAATCATCAAGTAATCGTTCACGTAAGAGTCAAATTTGTTCAAGGCGTGGGGGTGCTGGCCACAATTGCGTCAAATGCACTATGTCATTGTCGCTTGATGAGCACGAAAGTGCCTCAGTGACACAGTCGGATCCTTCGAGACAAGTGCGTAGTAAGAAGAAATATGGAACATGCCGAGCAGATGATCATACCCGTAGAAGATGCCCGAGACGTCCGGATGATGAAAATTAGGCAAATATTATTTCAACTGTAATACTATGTTAGAAAAACACACTAAGAACGAAACTTAGTAGTCATTTAAATATAGGATCAAGTCAGGCATTTACGCCCCATATCGTGCCCAATATAATTAGGCACGATATATTGTGCCCCTCTTATATTGGGGCACGATATCATGCCTAATTATATTGGTGCCCAAATAAGAGGGGCACGATATATCGTGCCCCAATAAGAGGGGCACGATATCGTGCCCCAATATAAGAAGGGCACGATATATCGTGCCCCAATATAATTAGGCATGATATCGTGCCCCTCTTATATTGGGGCACGATATCGTGCCTATAATTTTATCTTATAATTTCAGTTCCAGTTATAGTTTTTTGTAAATTTTTTTGGATTTCTTATCTGCTAATTGTAACTTGTTAATTTAAAGTAATCAAATTCTTGTTTCTTACAAACAAATTAAGAAAAATCATGCAAAATGAATATTTAATTTAAATAAGTCAAAATATTTACAAGATATACAATAAAAAATGTACTACAACTCCAAAGTACTACTATCTGTACTGTACTGGTAAATCTTTCGTGTCATCGTCTTCCTTATCTCGGGAATCGACTCCTGCACATGCTTCATATTAATCTTCTTCGTGATACAATTAATGATGGAATATAAGGCAAATACACCACAACTTGTGGTGTCGTCCTGCAAATAACAATCTTTCGTCGGCACAGTGACAAGTTCCCACTCGCGGCGGACGGGCTCCATACGTATGTCGTTGTAGTAGCCAGTACGAATGAGTATACATGCGAGCATGTGATGAAGTTGACGTGTGCCGGCTACCCGATTGGCAAAAGTATCATCTGTGTATCGGGCACGTACAGAGTCGTACATGTATACTCTGGCTCTACGGAGATCCAGTCTGCACATGACAAAATGGCCCGATAAATTCACGATCATGTGTACCTGATAAATTCAAAAATCATTAATTAATAAAAAACATTCTATGAAAAAAATGAATAAACTAGCCAAAAAAATAAATAAATTCAAGTGTACCTGCGGTACGGCACTCCACGGACCAGGATTTCCCCATCCTGGAGATCCGTGCTGGACAACCCTAACCAACTCATCCAGCTCCTGTCCGGGAGGAATCACCTCCACGGTCGTCGGGTCATATTCTGTGTCAGCAGGTATCTTTAGCATGCATACGATTCCATATAAGCCGTATAGAATCCTACACATTGAAAAATATTTATAAGTTAACAAGTATCATTTATTAAATTTAAAGTAAAATGCGAGACACATAATAAATAAACTAACTGAAAATATCGTAGATACAATCCTATAAGTTCCCACTTGCTTCTCATGAGGCACAACCCCAAGAAACTGGGGATCGGACTATAGTATGGACATGTATGCATTTATATGCTGTACAAAAATGAAAGAAATCGATATTAATCAATATAAAATAAATAAAATATTCATCAACTAAATATTACAAAAATTTAATAAACTTACATCATTCTCCAACTCTACAGTTGGATCCGCCATTTCCTTAAAAAATGATGGCCCAACAGAGTACATTAGCCCCACGTTCCTCCTGCAATTGGAACCTCAAATATTAAGACATTGCACTAATATAAGATGTTAATACTAAGACGACAAGACAAATGCAAAAATATTTAATACTTACTCTTCATTAGACTCTAAGAAGCGGGTATACTCCCTCTCACTCGGGTCTGGCTTGCGAGACCTAGGATCCCTGAATGGGCTGCGAATGAGCCGCGACGGCTGCCTATCCCGAACCTGGATGAAGGGAGTAGGCGGAGAGGGCGCAACTAGAGAGGGCGCTCGTGGACCAGAGACCACGAGTGTCGGAGAGAGAGCTCGAAGAACAGGGACCAATGGCCTCGGAATCGTGACCGACACTCGTGGTCGCGGAGAATGTGCTAACACAGGCATAATAGGAGTCGACAATGGCAGAAGAGAAGTCGATAATGCCGAAAGAGGAGGAGTCGACATGGCCGGAGGAGGAGGAGGAGTCGACACTGCCGGAAGGGTAGTCGATGGTGGCGTCTGCTGCGATGACTGGCTCGGATATCTCTGACTGCCATGCATGAAGTCATCGTACTGATCAATGTATGGGAACAAACGCCTAATCTCCTCCTGAATAAGGTCCGGAACCCAACCTATCTCCTGATCTAGGCGTCTGTCCAAGCGAGAATCCTCCTATGAGATGACAATCTCTAACTGAGAAACAGGACTCCAATCGAGCGAACCTCTCCTCTATGCGTCTCTCGAACTGCCTAATCTCCTCCCGCATAACCCCCCGCATCAGCACCAACATATTTGTCTTCCCACTGACTGATGGATCAACACGAGTATCCTGACAGACTGATGGATCATCGCGCGCATACTCCCCATGGACAGATGGATGAACACGTGCATCCGCCGCCGGCCCGGTGATCGTCATCTGTCCGCCATCTAAGTAGTCTTTGGCAAAAGGGCGGGTCGGGCTACGGCCCGCCCCAAGCCCATCGGGCCAGCATAAAATCGGGCGGGCGGGCGGCCGGCCGAGTTCACATCGGGCCTCCATATCCCTGCAAATTTAGCCGACCACCCGTCACACGGGCCATCGGGCAAATAAGCCCAATTTAAAATATTTTAAAAAATAAAAAAATTGATAAATGGTGGCATAAAAGTTTTAGATTGCATTGCGATCAGACATTATGGTTGATATTTTACTAAAACATATGACTTTTAATAATGTCCCCCCTGTGATTGAAATATTTCGGCGTGTTGTGACGAAAGTTTCTTTTTTCTAGGATTATTAACCAAATTAGAACAAAATCTTGTAAACGATTAAAGAAAAGATGAAGAACAATTTGAGGAAATCTCCAACCAACAAGGAGCACATAAGAAATATACTACTCAAGTTAATACATTAGTTAAAACATCACTCTTCATTAGGTAAAACATCACCGTACATGAATATGACTATTGGGTTAATACAGAGGTGCGGAAACAAGACTTAAGGAAAATACCTATAAACAATTATGCCATATCATTGCATTCTAATTCAAATAAAAACCACAATTCATCAAATAAAATCAACAATTCACATCAACTCATAAAGATAATCCCCACCTTGATGGTATCAAAATACAAATGACATAAATTGTTTGTAGACCCAAGTACAAAATACAAAGAGAGACACAAATGACAAATCCATAGTATCAAATCATCACTCATCATCTAGAACAATGTTGGAACCTTCTTTGGACAAATGTATCTCCTCCAATTCTTGTGCATCTAGAAGAAAAATAAAATAAAAATGTGAATTATTAATTTACTATTGCAAGTTAAGAGAAAGATAATTAACAACTAAAATTGAATAGAAAATACAGTTAAAAGGATTATTAATTTATCATTACCAGAAGGTCCAACTTCTTTGAATCCATGCAACCAACTACGAGTACAAATGAGAGCTTGCACATTCTCGGGGAGTAAGCAATTTCTATACTTGTGCAAGATACGACCACCAATACTGAAAGAGGATTCTGAAGCCACAGTTGTGATTGGAATGCTTAAAATGTCACAAGCCAGAATTGCAAGTTGAGGGAATCGATGCTTATTCATTCTCCAATATTCAAGCACATCTATATCGCTTCCAACAATGCATCCTTCTTCCAAGTAAATATCAAGTTGAGACTTGCCTTCACTTGAAGTCATTTGCCTCATTTCTTGATGATACTCCTAAAATTTGAACAAGCATATAATATCAAAAGCTAGATTAGAATTTAGATGTTTGATAAAAGAAAATATAATAAAAACCAAATATTAAGTAAAGTACTCAAACTTACATCAAGAATGGATGTCATGGATGATGTGCTTGATTTACTTGCATTTGAATGTAGTTGTGACCAACTTTGACAAGGACTCTCTCTTGATGAACTAGGAGGAGATAAGCTTGATGCAAGCCCATTGTGTCCATATTCACCAAAAAGCTTGTATAAAGCCTCTTTTACCCTATTCACCTTCTCTTGATAATTAAGTGGGTAAAGCCTTTTATAAAAAAATTCAAAAATTGCAGCTTTTGCCTTTGGGTCAAGAACACATCCAAGTGCAAGAGTGACACTATACTCATTCCAATACTTATCAAATTTGCCCTTCATCCTTATTGACATATCTTTAATCACCTCATCTTCACATGCCAAGTTTTCATTCAATTTCATTTCAATACTTGCAACTTGCATAAAATACAAGTTTGAAGTTGGGTAAGATGATCCGGATACCAAGTTAGTAATGTGATAAAATGGGGCCAAAAAAGCACAAACTCTCTCTGCTCTTTCCCACTCTTCACTAGTTGGGCATAACTTGTAATTTTTATCATGGTAGCTCAAACTAGCGAATGCACGCCGATATTTAATAGCACTTTCAAGCATCATATACGTAGCATTCCATCTAGTTGCCACATCCAACCTCAAGAAACCACCTCCAACATTACTCAAATGGACTTCTTCAATACATATTTGAAATTGTTGCAATCTCCCTTCCGAACCTCTCACATACTTAATATTTTCTCTAATTTTTTCTAAAGATTTACCTATCGCCTTCAAACCTTCTTGAACAATAATATTCAAGATATGTGCACAACACCTCACATGAAAATGCTCACCTTTACATAACAAACCATTCATCAAATAAAGTCTATCTTTTAAGATTTTTTGCATGCTATCATTGGCAGATGCATTGTCCAATGTGATAGAAAATATTTTTGAGCTTATCCCCCAATCACTAAGCACTCCAAGTAACTTAGTTGATAATTCTAATCCTGTATGTGGACTTTCCAAGACACAAAATGAAAGCAATTTACTATTTAACTTCCAATTTTCGTCAACGTAATGAGCAGTCACAACCATATAACCTTGTGTAGTCACAGCAGTCCATACATCAGAAGTCAAACAAATTCTACCAGGAAGAGTTGCTAATGCACTCTTTAGCTTTGCCTTTTCACTCAAAAACACACTTTTACAATCCGCTTTTGCAGTGTTTCTACTAACAGGTTTAAATTCAGGATTCAATATTTTATTCACAGCAGAAACACCATCATACTCCGCATAGCTAAATGGAAGATCATGCTTAATAATACATCTAGACAATGCATCTCGATAAGCTTTACTATCAAATTTCCACTTCTTCAATAATGTAGTTTGGTTATCCAACAAAGAACCCACATCATGAAACTGAGGAGTATTAAAACACTTAAGAAAATGACGCCTTAAATGAGTGGTGCCGGATAAGGATTTACAAGTATATAATTTTCGACAACGCTTGCATTTACATTTCTCAACTCCATTTACCATGCCAATCTTTTCAAAATAATTCCACACCTCAGACTTAGCTTTTTTAGCATCTCCATCATCAACATTTTCACTATCCTCCCTAGTACTCTTGTTCTTAGACTTATTAATTGTAGTACTACGACCAATGTAAGCGAGAGTACCTCGAACTACTCTTAGTTATAGGAGTAGGAGAGATCCCAACACTTCCAAGTCATCATCCATATCCTCCAAATTTTGATCAAGATCAATATCTGTAAATATTCAATGAGATAAGATAGAAATAATAAATCAATAAATAAATAATAAACAAGAAAATAGCAAACTAATCCTCCAAATAACAAACAAGAAAATGACCACAAGATCAAAAATACTATTTTCCCTATAATACGGGTTTCCTATCAAGTTTATGAGATGGTCCAAAATGGTGGCCCCGACAGATGATACCTTTTCTTCTCGCTTTTGGTTCAATTTTCTTACAAGAATTAGAAAGATCAGAATGGATGATAATATTTGACGCAATAATAAGGGGGTTTCCACATATTCTTCAAAAAAAAAAAAAATTCCCCAAGAACGAAACCATCTTCTTCAACGGAAAATTAAAAATATCAATCGTCATTGTCACCCTGTATGATTCACATGATTCAAACATTTGCAAAATCTAAACACAAGTTCTTATGATTGTTATTTTTAATAAAATGAAAAAAGAAAAGGAAAGAAAAAGCTTACCTGTAGATTCTATCCCAGCAACGGCGCCGACAACAGAGGTGAAGGGGGTGGCTGGAGGTGGTGGAGATGGCGATTTGGTAGGGAACATGTACGGATCGTGAATCATTAGAGAGGGTAGGGTTTTTGTTTGAGTTTTTGTTAAAAATAAGAAACGTGAGTCTCCCGACTGGTCTGTAGCCATAGGGTTTCTTAATTTTTATAATTTTTTTAAACAATCGGGCCTGGCCACCAATAAAATTGGGTTTTTGGCCCGAGTCTGCCTTCGCCCGATGGGCTTATCGGTCGGGCTTTTTAGGCCCAAATTTTTTCGGCTTGAAAAAAAGACTCAAATTTACCCCTATTATCGGGTAGGTAGACTTCGGCCATCGGGCGGGCTTTTTTGCCACTCTACATCTAAGGGATCATCAGCCCAATGGGATGATGGGCCATCTATCCTATGTCGCTTCTCTGGCCTCTGAATTGTAGGAGTAGTAGTGTCGGCCTCTGAATCGGCTCTACCTCTCCCCCCGCCGCCGCCTGCCTCTGCTTAGTCTCGACACTCTTGCCCGCTAATAGGGGCTGGGTCATTTGTCGAATATGTACTGTAGCTCGCCCGCCCGCCCTCCTAGCACCACCACCTAAAAACCGATTCTCCTTCAGGATGAACCGAGGAGGACCTAACAAAATAACTGGATCATCGACCTGCTCCATATATATCTGTTGGAGCTCCTCCTCGGTCGGATCTAATATCTCATGACACACTAAAGCCTGTACATAAATATATATAAATTAATAAAAAAAATAATTTATTAATTAAATAAATAAATAAGTAAACAATGTTAATGCATACCGTGTCAAAGAAAAAATCTATCATGTCAATCTGGTGGTCTTCGAAACCTCCAACGGAGGCACCTCCAGTAATCGGGTGTCGGATACTCGAGTCACCCAAGCATTACCCAGGCGAGGTATCACCTCGAATGCCCAAATCTGTCAGAACATAAGTGTGAAAATAAGATTTTTTAAATATTTAAAAAATTAAGTACAAATATAAATAAAATAAAAAAAATATACGTACCAGCAAGACACAAGTGGCCCCATAAAAATGATAAGTAGGCGGCTGATATCGAGGTGGAACGTCCTTAGTATATCGGCCAGGTGGCAGAACATCACGCAGCTGCCGAATATAATGAATCAATATCTCAAAGTATTTCCCCCAGAAAGCCTCCCATCACGCATCGCCTCGATCAAAAACCATAGCCAACGGTCCCCTGCGGTCTGTCGGCCATTGAAACACAGTATCATATAAAAGGCAAATAACACCTTCGCCACCTTTAGGGCATCGTCTGGTGAGTCACGGAAGGTGCCATCGACAAATAAATTGCGTAACTGCACGACGGTAACACGATCACCCCGAGGCCAATACCGTCTATATATACCAGTCTCGGGTACCTCAAAAACACCGTTAGGGTCAAATGTGGACCCTGAAAACCGCAATCCGAATATCATAGCAAAATCATGCCGAGAGAATCTAATACTCTGCTCTCCGACGTGGAACCAACACTTCGATTCTGGAGCATCCGGCACACGCACCTCCATCGCAACTAATGCATGAAGTGCCGCATTACAACTAAATCCGTCATACCCAAAATCAATAAAATGGCCGAAAACCGACCGTCTAAACTGCCCATATAAACCACCACCGATCTCCC
The DNA here is from genome assembly GCA_016081115.2 of Rehmannia glutinosa. Classification (NCBI taxonomy): domain Eukaryota; kingdom Viridiplantae; phylum Streptophyta; class Magnoliopsida; order Lamiales; family Orobanchaceae; genus Rehmannia; species Rehmannia glutinosa. The sequence continues at coordinate 43,021 of JABTTQ020001821.1, read as the reverse complement.
CCAACTCATCTCTGATTATCTGAATTATACTCGCTCGAACGTACCCCGTGATATGGGCCCTCTCTCGATGATAAGAGGGTCTCTTCCACTGTGGACCGACCTACAACAATAATTAATTGCAATTTAGCAAGATGAATTGTTGAAAATTTGAAGAAATATAGTGATAAGGTACAAAAATTAAAGAGCGATAAAAGTAGAGGCACGATATAGCACGATTTCAAATAACCCTAAATAAACTTACGGCACGATATCGTGCCCAAATTAACCTAGGGCACGATATCGTGCCCAAATTACCCTAGGGCACGATATCATGCCTAATATAAGAGGGACACAATATCATGCCCAAATTAACCTACGGCACGATATCGTGCCCAAATACAGCATTTGCACGATACGCGGCACGATATAGGCACGATATGCGCCACATATCGTGCTGCATCGTCTTCTACCTCAAATCGTGCCACATCGTCTTCTACACCAAATCGTGCTTCAAAACCAGAAATCCATTTTCGAAAAAAATAATAACCCAACACACAAATATATACACGATTAATTCACATTATCAAGTTGTATGCACCAACAACTAAACCCTAAAACCCTAAATCCATGAAATCTGACAAATAGAGTTCGAAACCTAAAACCCAAAATATATCTTACCTGTTCGTGAGCGGAGGAGGAGGGTGCGAAATGGGCGACGGCAGCGGAGGAGGAGGGTGCGGGGCGGCGACGAAAGCGGCAGCGGCGGAGGTGGAGGCGGACGGCGTCAACGACACGATTGAATCCATGTTCTCGTTTTCTCTTCTCGCACGATATTGGACACGAAATGGGGGTTGGGTATTTCTTCTTCTTCTTGACCGAATTGGGCACGAATGGGGGTTGGGTATTTCTTATTCCTTTTGACCGAATTGGGCACGAAATGGGGGTTTACTTTTGCTTTCACTTTTGCTTTCTCTTTGGTTTTTGTAATATACGGTTTCCTATACGGTTTTAAATGGTATAATTATGACTTAAATTTCAAAAACACCAACTTAAAGGAGGGGTAATTTGGCCAATTTGGGTAGAAAATAAGTTTCTTATCTTAGTGGGTAGAAAAGAGTACCCACTATAGTGGGTACTTTAAAAATTTTCCCTTCAACATCCCAATAGAAATTGAAAATTCAAACTTCTTATTTTTCAAAAAAAAAAAAAAGGAAGACATGAAAATCATGAAAGATGTGGGTTCACGAGTAACTGTGTTGCGCCATCTCCTTCCTCATCTGAGTTTTCATCTGAAAATATTCAACATTCGTGGGATGAGCTTAAAGAAGCTCAACAAGTAATATCATGCATGAATGCATGCCTAATGCAATATTATAACATTTATTCCAAGACTTTTTGTTTTCTTTACTTAAAAATCTTTCATCTTCATTACTTAAAATTGTCTCTTTCATTGCTAAAACATTTCATTATAAGTACTTAAAACTTTCTTAGGATGCGAGTTGTGTGTGTCCCCTCCCCAAGTATTCCCCATTGTGCTCAGAAACAAAAAAAAATAAAAATTACTTGTGCAACCTTTACACTTACGCACTTAACATTTTTCTAGTTTTGGTTACCTACCTATTTAATTATACTCGTATTTAAATGTTTATATTATCAATCTGCATAAAACAACTTACAAAATGTTGTCGCCTTTGGAATTTAGTATTTAACTAATTCCAATGCATAATCCAATCGTTCATTAAGTTGCTTTAGGTAGTCTTGGCCGCGGGGTTGGGAGAAATCCCGACCCTAACCTTAACCGCCCTAGGCGGTTAAGGTCTGGGTCATGGACCTTGCAATTAAGGGTTAGTTCACGACCAGCTAACTAGAGCTGTCAAAGTGACCGGGCCGGCCCGGTGCCGGCCCATCGGGCTTAGGGGGAAATCGGGCCGGGCCGGAATTTCTTCGTGCCGCTATTTTGGGGAGCCCAGCCCAGCCCATGTTTTAAAAATACACTAAAAATGCTCCAGGCGGCCCGGTGTTTCGGGCCTAATGGGCTGGGCCAAATAGGCCCAGATCTTTTCGGGCCTACAAAATCGTAGCCCAGTCCAGCCCTATTCTCGGGCCGGCCCATCGAGCCGGGCCACTTTTGACAGCTCTACAGCTAACAGGGGAGACCGGTTAAGGGTCATCTATTCAGAATGCCAGGCTAAGATACCATATTTTGTATTGGTCGAAACAAGATATAGATATAAACTTGTATATATTATAAGATAAATATATACTAGCACGGGAGTTGTTTTCTGCAGCCACCTAATTTCCTTCATCCCTCCTCTCCGACTCCGCTTAAAGTAAAATCAAATATAATATGAAGTTTTTAATCCAAAATTTATCATTCACCTAGACTAAAATCTTGAATGTCGACTATAACACCGAAAAAATCTTGCCAAAATTGAATAAGTCAAGATGAGATCAGTTTTACATAAATGAGGAGTAACTAGTAATAGAAGCATGGACCGCATCCTTTCGTGTAACAACCTGGATATAGTAAAACTGAATAAGACAACAGATATCAACAAATCAATGCATTTAATTTAGCCTACAACAGAGACTGTAAATAGGGACACTGGAATGAGTGGTTTGACACATTTACGGCTAAATTTCAAGAAATATGAGAAACCACATGCCTCATTTCATTTTTGTGTTAAACAACAAGGATTCAGTAAGAAAGTTGATCCATCATTTTACATGTACTAAGATGGGATTTCTAACTTGGCCAACACAATGTCTAACCAAATACCTAAAAAGCTTCCACATTTCAAGAAGAAAACTTTTAGTATAAATCCACTTTGTCTGCCCTTTTCGGCACTTCGGGAGCCAAATTTTTTTTGTTACATCTTGTGATCTGAACTATATAAAGCACCCTGGTTGTTGAGTTTGTTCACTAAGACTCTGTCACGTGCATGGCACACCTCTTGTTCATATACTTTTTGGTCAATTCCAATTTGTTTAATCTACTCAATCCAACCGTGTGCTGAAAAGATAGACTACTATTTTGCCCCCATAAATTGATATAAAAAAATAAAAAATTGCACAACCAAGAAGTGTCATGCATGTGACAAAATCACGGCAAAAAGTTCCACAACCGAGGTGCTCTGAATGCCAAGTGCAAAACCCCTATAATTCAGATGACACTGTAACAAAAGAAAATATAGCTCACAAAAATCATAATAGTTTAGATGGCAAAGTGTTTTTACCCCAAAAAATGTATTAGAAATCAATGACACAATCCCTTGGGTTAATAGAGGTAGCAATTCAGCACGAGTATACTAACAAACAACAGTAAATACAAGGGGGCTTGATGTTTTATGACAAAAATACCAACTTATGATAAATCGAGTATAACAATTGTGTTTACTATTAAGTCCAGCAATATTCTTCACCTACTCAAGAGGAACTCTTCCCGAGACTAAATTAGAAATAGGTGCATATACAATTCAACTCAATGAATCTTTTTCCGAAAATACAAAATTCGGAAATGAAAGCCCTCAATGTCGTGGTGTAAATGCGAGCAGTTTCACTCACTGTAATGGACAATGGAAAATACGGTTCTTCTAGAATGCTGATGTTTCATCTATAGCAGAGGAGGCCAGGCTAAAATATCAGCCCAACCATAGCTTCAAGAGCAATGCACTCAAGAGAATACCCAAATTTCAAGCTTTGTTAGTGCTCAACAATCAAAACATCATCGTGATTTTAGTGAAGCATGACCAGTGTCTCCCAAATGTTTATGCAGTTTGTTCCTGTGCAAAGACGAGAAGGATTTCAGAGACGGACCAATAGAGCGACACGGGGCAGAGACAATATATCACAGAGTAAATGTCAAAGAAGGAAAGTACTTTGATTCGAATTGTTCTCCGCACTTCTCACACATGTTGTCAGAACCATTTGCTGCCATCTGCATATCAAGGAATTTAGAGAAGCAGCACAGTAAGGAACCAAGTTGTGAAGACTGGAAAAAAGTATTGTGTAAACATCTCTATATTGTTGAATTAGATTAAAACTAAGTTCCTTCAATAACCAACGAACCAACATCTACTGAATGGAACTTTCTTGTTCTTTTAAACAATGTTTGCGTAATGAACCTTAGCCTGGTAGCTAACCCATTATTCCTTCTAACTGGGTCAAATTAATTTCATACCACCCCATATTTCGATAAACATAACATAATAATAATAATCATAGAAAATTGTGATGGCATCATGGGTAAAACAGCATCCAGCAGTGCAGTTACACCGACCCAAACGACAATTTATTAGCAAACAATTGTAACACAACAATGAATTTGAAAATTGCTTTTACAAAGTACCTTTTGTTTTCTTCCTTTTGACGCAACTTTCGACTTGGAAGCATTTTCTGTCTTTGCCGTATATTTCTTCTTTGCAGCTTGCTGCGAATGCTTACGGTGCCTTTCTGTTGCATCATCTGCTTTCTTAGTCTCAGATTCTGATAAAGAATGCGAACTGGGCTCCACAACATCATCAACTCGCTCAACATGTTCCTCGGCCTCACCACTTCTATCTGCCACTCCAGCTGTCATTGTTTCTGCTGCTGCTTCTTTTTCTTCTTCTTCTTCGTGCCTTCTACCCCTCTGCCTTCTGCCTCCCCTGTTCCTTCGTGAACCTTTTGTGTCATTATACTCCATGAACTCCAATTCATCACTATCGCTCTCCACTTGAACTTTCTTAGCTGGAGCCTTAGGCTGATTGCCCGATTTGTTCCTACTCTTATGCCCAGACAACATAGCTTCAAGAACACTTGCCTCATCATCGTCCGATCCCAACCCTGCAAATATTCCCTTTCCTCCATTATTATTATCAATATCAGCAAACTCGTCTGCTTCACTGGATTCAGTCTTTCCATCATCACTGCCATCTCCTTGAATACCAAAACTGCCCTCAAATTGCTCCAGTAACTCATTTACCTCGTCATCTGCTGACAAATAACCAACATCATTTTCATCTGCCTCCCTTGCTTTCACTTCTGTTTCTTCAAATTCTTTATCTTCCTCACTAAATGCTTCCCTCAGTTCTGCCACCTTCTCTTTGTGCTTCTTAGATTGCTCATGGTTCCTCCATTGTTTATCACTCTTGAATTTCTTGCTGCAGACTACACAATAAAACTCCTTTCTCTTTTCCTCCATCACATCCTCAGCCTCGTCATCCTCAACCTCCTCTACCTTTGCCCACTCGGGCTCCTCATAAGTCCTTGCCTTTTCAGCTTTCTGTCTCTCCAACTCTTTCTTTCTTTGTTTCTCCTCTTCTTTTTTCTTCTCCATCTCCTTATTCCTCTTTAATTGCATATCAATTACTCTCTTATCCCTCTTCTTCACGAACTCTGCCAGTCCCCTCACTGTCTCGTTATACTCTCTCCTAGCTTTTTTCCTCAACTTCTTGTTCTCCTCCTCCATTAGCCTCCTAGACTTCCTGTTTGGGCCAGCCATAGCATCATACTGGTCTGCCCAAAAGAAGTCCAGTACACTAACAAATCCTAACCAGTAGTTATAAAATGCTGTGACCTGCATAAAAATTTAATTATATTTAATGTCTAAGAGGATATCAAAGAATCAAAAACTAAATGCATAGTGTAGGAACGGTTAGGTTGTGGTTTCAGTTCTATTTTCACAGATTTCAGACCAAATTGCCATGTGTGGACTGCCCAAGAACAAATTGCAATTGCCATTTTGTAAACTAAACAGATAGTGTGTTTTCTGCAGTTTAGGATGAAGTGGCATTCTTAAGTTGGTTTACTCTAAAACATAAATAAATGAAAAAAATTATTACATGTGCATTACTCTGAAATAAAAGTAGCCTTAAAGTCTTGCACTATACACTATAGAAAGGAATATTACTATAACGTTTTTTAACAACAAAGGATTATGTTTTGAATGAAGAAAATATATAATTTGTTAGTCAAAGAGTGACGAGGTACTTGATACTTTAGTTGTTATATAAATTGCAAGGTCACAATCTATCTTTATTACATCATTATGTCACTATCTTTCGTTGGTTGGTTTTCTTCATATTCAAATTTCTGAAAGGAGAAATTAACTCATTCATTAATCATTACCATGAAAAAACAAGAAGAAAAAAGAAAATAGGAAATAAATAGGAGATAAATAGGAAAAAAGGACTGCAAAACTATATATACTTTTGAAAGATTAAACTAAAAATGAAAAAAAGTTAATGTTAAATTGAAATTGACTCCTTGTTATAAAGCTTGAAATGAATGAAACTTAAGAAAATATTTTAGAGAGAAGTTCATGGATGCATTAACATTAGTTACTAAATTAATCTTAAACATACAACACAAATATATTATTAAAATAATTTAATATTTACTATTAGTAAAGTTCTATATATACATATATTTGCAGTCCTGTTTTGTTTATTCAACCCAAACCACCACCAAACTGTATAACACAATGGGGTTTTGCTTGAGTTTTTAACCTGTATTTATATAGCAACTTGACAAAAACATTTTGGTGCATTGTGGTTCCGGCAGTTTCCAGTTTCTTGATCAGCCCTAACATAGAGGTATGAGATTATAGACACACTCTATTAGCAAATGTAGAATCACTCAGACTCCAAATTATCGTGCTAAAGTTTCTAATATTCATTTATTTCTCATATTAAAGGTAACAAAAACTTAAATATTTCAGGAGCTTTAAAATAGCAAATAAAATGGTTAAAAAACACGTAGTGGAAGTAGATTATAATTAAATACCCACTTGATCTTTAAGATTTGAAAATTTTCAGATTCTCTAAATTTTTATAACTCGGAAAGATACTCCTTCCAATTATGGATTCAATAAGATTAATCATACTGCAAAGTGCAAATGAGAAACCTATACGATAGCAGCCTATGCAATTTCTACATCACAACATTAGTTTCTCGGACAATGCCTTCTACTAGCTTCCCTTCCTTATTGTCATCCTTCAAAACTCCTTACCCAAATCCTCCGCCCTCCCCCTCCTCCCCCACCATCCACACCCAGTGCTAAAAAAATTTTAAAAAAAAATGATGGACGCGCTCTGCAATCAGAAAAGTAAAGATTTGCTGCCATCTACAGCCACACAATGCCATGCAAATTAGAAGACTGCTGTGTTCAAATTTGCATATTTGGTTTCCAAGCATATGTTAAAATTTATATGTTCAACCTAATATTCATTCCTTGATTTGTTTATAATCTTGTGAACTCCTCAAAATATTTGTCTAATGTGATCACTGTTGACTTGTAGCCATAATATATCATATGATCATAAAGAAGACCGTCTCCGATGCAAAAAGGGCCAATTCAGCATTTTATTACGAATTTATATGCATTAGTGTAGGGGGCTTTACTGTTTAAAAATAAGTGGTTAGAACCATCCATTTTTTTACTAAAATGCATTTTACACTGCCGATTTTCCTACTTCTAAAATTTTGCTAATCTTTCAGGAGTCATAAAAGATGCAAAGACCCATATCTGAACAGTTCAAACCTACAATTAGTGTTAACAACATCCACTTGAGGTAATTGTAAAAGCCAAAGCCTTGAATTAGGTGTCCAGAGTCAAGCTTCAACAGTCACACAACAATATTGACATAAGAACATGATTAAGCAGGTAACTACAACAAAGTAATGTGCTCTGATCTTGATTCTTGCAAGATCGCTAGGTAGCCAATCCCATAGGCATGATTTCCTAGAAACTTTTGCTTAGGTGACTCCTCCAAGGTATATATCACTCATATTAAGTGAAATACACCTTTGGTCTCATCATAACTCAATGGCCATCCTAACATCACATTTTGATAGCACTTCACCAAAAAAAAATCAAGTTCTAAAGAAAACCCAAATCACGTTGGCTCTGATACCATGAACAAAATATGCTGAGAACTTCATGATTATATTCACTGTATGTTAACATATTTATATACATGAAGTTGGAGACATGCGCCCCTAAGGTGCTCCACTAACTCCCTAAAGTGCTAAACATGTTCCCTTAAATTACTCCACTTACATATATTATATACATTTACTTTAACACGAATGGGAAGGAGACATCTCCTTAATGTCTTCCTCAAAATAGTCCTACGCAATTCCAACCATTGAACCTCCCATTCAATGGATTGCCGATCAGAAAGGTTGGATAACTACCAAAGTGACACGGTTATTGACTTAGCCAGCCCATATTAAGGATTTAGCCTTCAACTAGTCCTGCAATAGATTTTCAACTCATGGAACAAAGTATTTAAACTTCTTTTCATTGTCACTCTTTATCTTCTTGTTCCTACTTCTTACACGACACCTAATGTTGAAACAAAAGTCTAGACGTCAGTATCTTAGTAGGTCAACTATAGCAAGAATGAAGGCAGTCACTTTTAAATATCGCCACAAAACCTTTTCATTGTTTCTTCACCCTTACTCTTTCCATTTGATACTAATCTCCACCACAGTTAGTAACTCATGGACTTATTATTCCAGTACAAAATAACTGAAATCCACTTTATCACCATGCCAAGTAATATTAACAAATCCATCCCTAGCACTCATATATCAGTAGCATCAAAATTAATTAACAATATTAGTTCAATAAGTAATTTTTAATGCTAACTCAGCTTGGCCCCTAATCAGATGATACATTTTCACATGCTAGCTAGCTAATTACATACCCAAAATACACAACCAAAAAGCACATAAGCATGCCAGGACAACGCATAAAAAAAAGGATATACACTTCTATATGGCCAGTAAGTATAACTATGACTAGAAGACCTCTTAAACTATAGCAAGCTAAAAATATAAATATAAGTCGAAAAGCCGAACACATATAACATGCATATTTTTGGCGGTTTCAATTTTAAACTATTCACATTTAATCAAACTTATCAATAAATAACAAAACCAAGGATAGCAAAAATTCTTGCCTGAGCATAAGGACTCTCCAAGTTGCCCATGACCGGAGCTTCCTTCGGCAACGGCAACCCTAATTTCTTCGCGAAACTCAATTCATTCGCATAAATCTTCTCAAACAAATCTCCATAAACCTTATAAAAACCCCGTCCCGAGTCCGAATACCCAGAATAAACCGAATTCGAAAAGAAGGAAAACAAATCGGGCACAAAACTTGATGAACCGCTTGCAGCGGAAGTCGAGGAGAATAAAATCTGGTTCCGGTGCGAGTCGTACCACCCACGCTCCCGCGGGTCGGACAGGACCTCATACGCGTTGACGAGCTCCTGAAAAGCGGCTGTGGCTTCGGCTTCAGGGACGCCACTACGGACGAGCTTGTCGGGGTGTCGCTGGAGCGCCAGCCGCCTGTATGCAGATCGGATTTCGTCGGCTGTGCAGTCGCGGCTCAGGCCGAGGACTTCGTATAGGCATCGCTTTTCCGCGGATGCCATTGAGGATGTTCGTTCTTTGGGTTTTCTTGGTTAGATAGTTTTGTAGGAATTTTGATTTTTGTGTATTTATATATGTATCTGTGTTAGGTTTCGGGGTGCTGGGGAAACCGAAATTCACCATGTACGAGTCCAATTACAAATTGGGATAATTACATAAGGGAAATTAGGTAAAATACCCCCCAACAAGGGGGTATTAAGGAAAAATACCCCCACTTTATTAAACAATGAAAAATACCCCTTTTTTCTCCTGAAAAGTCTAAAATGCCCTTATATTTAAAAAAAAACCAAAAAAAAAAAAAAAAAAAAGAATATGAATAGGAACCCTTCATTTGCCCATTACTCTCTCTCTCCCTCTCACGTCCGACTCATCTTCCATTCTTCTCACCTTCCAACCCATGTCCGACTCACGTCCGACTCCATGCTTTCTCTTCGACACGCGAACGCCCCTCACGAGAACCTATTCCGACGAGCACTGTTCGACGAGTTGTTTGACGTCTCAGTTAGTGTTATCCATCGCGATTGTTTGACGTCTCCGTTTTGAAAATCAAAGGTCATTCTTCGGTTGAAAAGGTTTGTTGTTTCATTTTCTTCTCTTATATGTTTATTTTAGTTAGTTTTTTTGAACCATTTTGGGTTTTGTTTTGAAAACAAAATAATAAACATTTAGGGTTTCGTTATATGACTCCAAACGAGATTTAACGTTGAATGATTCATGTTTTGCGGAGTTAATGGTGTGTTTATGTTGGAATGTGCTTGTACTTGGCTTTATTCCAACATTTTTTGTTGCCCACATATTAGCCATGTGTTTTGCCCACGGCGTTGCCACGAGTGCCCACGGAGTTGCCCACATGAGTGCCCACACCGCCGCCCACTTCTCGTGCCCACTTCTTTCCCCTTTTTGTGGAGTCCGTGATGTGTTGTGTGGAGTCTGTAGAGTCTATAGTGTGTTTTTAGGTTGACATATGTATGGATTTGGGTCTTTTCATGAATTTTTAATCTTGCCCACCTATTTGCCTTGGTACCGCCTGCACACATGTTTACTTGTATCTAACACTACTTTGTGGAGTCCGTGACGTGTTGTGTGGATTTTATGATCATATTCTCGCAGAGAGTCTATGATGTGTTTTTAGGTTGGAATATGTATGGACTTGGGTGTTTTTGATAATTTTTATCTTGCCCACCTATTTGCTTTTGCGATGCCCACATGTGTGCCTACTTGTACCTAACACTACTTTTCATTGTGCGATTCAAGAAAGATGGCGCTTGTTCAAAACGAAAAGGACCAATTTCAGCGAGATTAAGTGCTCGTTGCAATCAATGAGGAAGTAAACAAAATAGTTGGTTTTTTGAGCGTTAGGAATACACAAGTTCGGGAATCGTCTTTGGCCAATTAACGGATGTACAAAAGTTGAAATTTCAAGGCCAATTATATCTCCACCTTCTCTTTCGACAAGACAAGTCGATGTCATTGACAAGATAACATTCCACTTCAACAATAAAGAGGCGATTTTGGAGTAATCAATTCTCATTGATCACGGACTTGGTTTTGGGTCCAAGTCTACTATTCCATCATCCTCGGGGATCTTCAAAAAATGCTTTAGGAGATTTAATCCCCTTTGCCCGATACATGTGGAAAACGCTTTAGAAGAATGGTCCAAGAAAGAGAAAGGGGATGGAGATATGACCTTAAGTGGCTTTGCTATGTTTCTTATATGGTGTTCTTCTTGAAGAGACCGTAAAACCAAAAAAGATTGTGGAAGAATATATTCACCTTGTCGATGATCTAGAAGCATTTAATGCTTATCCTCGGGGAAGAGTAGCTTTGATTTCTTGGTGAAAGAAACACGTGCTGCATGGCCGGACGAGTAAAGGGTTTTTGGGAAAGAAAAGAAACGAAAGAAAAGCACGATTTTGTGAACTTTGACATCCACGGCTTCCACCCTGCCTTACAAGTATGGGCATATGAGGCGATCCCAGCCGTCGCCAAATTGTGTGCCATCACAACAAAAGCTTCCAAGAATCGGGTGCCATGTATTTTGCGTTGGTCAACCGAAGCCACGGTTTTTACATTTGATAAATTGAAAACAACAATCTTCGTGGACTTTGCTTCCTGGGGGATGATGATACGGTAAGCTTTTTAATCAATTTTTATTGTGTATGCATGCCAGCGACTCTGTGGGCACTTGTATGCCCACATTCACGCCTCACATGTTTGCCCACCTTTAAATTTGACATTCAACTGCTGTGTACGCTTATACCCACATGTTTGCCCACTTTTGTGCCTACACATTCGCCCACATGTTTTTTGACTTTTGTTTATATGTTTGTAGCTCGTTGTTCACAAACACCTGAGCAAGATACTGAGTCCTTGCAAAAACTTATTGTGTGGGAAGATGCACTTGAGAAAGAGGATTTGAGACAGAAAAATGAAGAAGAAAAAAAGAAGAAATCTTTGAAAAGAAAAATATTTGAGGAAAAAAAGGAGGGTGAAGGTAATGATCAGGATGGAGGGCCAAATCCTCCCACGGACTGGTTTGGTTTGTCGAGGAAAGTCGACAAAATTGAGTCCATGCTGAAGTTAATAATGGAGCATTTGGGATGCTCAATTGCTGAAGAGGTGGTCAAAGAACAAGCTCCATCGAGTGCCGACGATGGTGCCGACAAGGATGGCGACCGGGACGCAGCCCGCGTTGCCCAACACGATGACGACCGGGACTTGCCTGCCGACATTGTTGCCGACTTGCCTGCCGACATTGTTGCCGACAAGCCTGTCGACATTGTTGCCGACAAGCCTGCCGACATTCGTGCCCACGTCGTTGCCCACAATCTTGCCTACACTTATGCCTACAATTATCCTGCCCATCATCATGGCGATTTTCTGGTTGATGTTCTTGCCTACTCTCTAGACGACTTTTGTGCCCACCCCCGAGTTTAGCATTCCCCCTTGCTGCTGCCTCAACACCACCACCACAACCACCACCACTACCATCTTCGTCCTCCCAAAACAGAGGGTCATTCTCAAGGTCTTCAATAGTCATACCTAAATATTCTTCAAAACCAGATGTTTCTTTGACAACCCCTTTGCCTTTATCGATGTTATTCTTGGGGCGTGGTAGATCCTCTTGAACAATTGGGATGTAGATAGTTTCAAAACCACCATCATTCTCCTCAGAAGTAATAGGACAGTCATCGCCACTTGACATATCTACATCCTCCCAAAACATAGGGTTATTCTCAAGTTCTTCCATAGTTATATCAAAATATGGAAGTGTACTTGGTTTTCTTTTCGCAGCCCTCATTTTACGCTTTTTCGTCGTACGCACCGGAGGTGGCATAAGCTCTTCAATGATAGGTTCTTTTTTAATTGGTAACATCACTTGATTGCTACTAGCTGACTCCAAAGAGTGTTTTTTCTTCTTCTTATTTTCCCTTCTAATCGACAAAAACCGAATGCAGGACAAAGGCTTCTCGCTATTCATGCGAACAAGTAGCTGACATCGTCATCATCGGTGATTTGGACATGGTGGCAAAGGATCAACATGTTCATAGCCAAACCAATCAGTCAACTCTATTTCACACTCATATGGATTGAATTTAGAGAAAATATAAGCTTTCCGCAACAATTCGGCGTAAGTGAACTCTCGAAGGAAGAGAACGTTTTGGAATGCTTCCTGTATACCTCCATCGGGATGTACTTATGTCACAATCCCAAACTCCATCCCATAAGAGCATTATATGAACCCCGCGGCAAATAGATAGATATAAAAGATCGGTTTAGTTGTCCGATTCACTTTGTCCTCCCAAACAAAATGACATTTGAATTTAATCGCCCACACAATCGCCCACATAAATACCCACCCAAGTGCCCACATCTGTCCGATTCACTTTGTCCTCCCAAACAAAATGACATTTGAATTTAATCGCCCACACAATCGCCACATAAATACCCACCCAAGTGCCCACATCCCTTCCAGTTCACTTGTCCACCCACAATTTTTAATATTTAACATAATCGCCACCCAATTGCCTACGGTTATGCCCACGTGTTTGGCTACGATACAACTTGCGAAAAATCGAAACTCTTCAAATTATACCCATTTCAAAAATCGTGAAAAATTGGTTAATTGAACCATTTTGCGAAAATGAAAATCATTAACATTACACGAAAGAACAATCAAAACTAACCTTTATCCATATTTTTTGATGCAAGAACTGAGATTTATTGTCGAACACAGGTTCTCGATTTTTCCTCCTTCAAACGCGTCGCATTTACTAGGGTTCGTAATTTTGAAGAAGAGCTCGAAAATCTTGTAATGTTGATCTCTTTGCTCGAAATGTTGAGAAGTAGGCTTGTAATGGTGAAACTAGGGTTTGTAATGGTGAAAATGAAAGGCCCGCTAGCTGAAAATTTCACTCCCGCCCATGTGCTCGCTTTTTCCTTTTTTTTTTTTTTGATTTTTTTAAGTTAAGGGTAAAGTAGACATTTTAGGTAGGGAAAAGGGGTAGATTTCCTTATTTAATAAAGTGGGGGCATTTTTCTTTAATACCCCTTTGAAGGGGGGTATTTTCTCAAATTTCCCATTACATAAACCCTCCAAACTATGTCCATTTTTACATTGTACCTACCAAATTTTATTTTGTTACACTACTATGAACTAGTGCTTTACTCGTGCGATACACGGCGAGTGTAATATTGGACAATATGAAGTTTATTGTGTTTTACAATATTGGGTTTGTTGGGTTCGACCGTATAGATTGGATGTCTATAAATTTTATTACACATTAATAAAATTAGAAAATGTACAAACATCGACTCGAACAAATTAATAACTACAAATTTTGAAAAACTTCTTTGTACACCACATTTTGCGTCTGTTTGTTTTTTGATTCATCTTCGCCACAGACTAATATTTTTAGTCCCTTCCGATTGGTGACTCAGGAAACAGCAACGTATAATTGATCGTGACTGAATATTGGATTCTTCAAATACAGACCAACATTTGAGAGAGATTGGCCTTGGCTCTTGTTTATGGTCATTGCATAAGACACGATAAGAGGAAACTATCTACGTTGAAACTTGAATGGAATTATGAGGTCCGATGGTGTTAGTGTCATTCGCGGTATCAACACCTTATGACCTTCATGCGTTCTAGTGAGAATTTTAGCTTCAAGTACGTGTCTAGAGAGCCTCATAATCACCAATCTAGTCCCGTTACACAATCCAGTCGAGTGGTCCATGTTCCTCAAGAGCATAACGGGAGTCCCAACCTTCAAATGCAGCTCATGATTGGGAACGTCGGAATATTTTATACCATTCAAAAATTCTGGTGTATGCAGATCATGCAAGAAATCAACATTAGCGTCAGATTTACTCGTGCTATCTGAGCTCAAATAAGTCTGCCCCTCCGATGAATTTAAAGACGTCATATATTGATTGATCGACTCAACAACATCAAGAGTCGGTGCGAGTATCGCCCTATCTTCCAAATAAATAGGATCGTCAATGGCGTCTTTAAACATTGGATACGTATTCTCTATAATTGTTGCAATCGGATCACCAGATGATTCCAAAAGAATATCTTCAGGTATATCAATAGTGACACAACCATCATTAGATCCTTCGATTGTTCCATCTCCGATGCTTGCTATCCACTCTGAGAATTGGGCCAAATTCGCATAATCATCTGCCTGATCGAGGCTTTGAAGACGCATATTTTTAGTCAATCTCAGTACTGTACAATCTTTCCACAAGTACGATGCATTTATCGTGACATTAACTACATCCTATCGACTTCCCTTCCGTATAACATGCAATATCGGTCTGAAGTCACCCCCGAATACAACAGTTTTCCCTCCAAAAGGTTTTGATTCATTCTGTGGGTTGACTAATTTTAAAAGAGATTTTAAAGTTTCATCCACGGCAAAAGCAATGCTTGTGCATCATCGGGCTTCATCCCCGGATTATAAGTTTAGAACGAATAATCAACTCAAAGAAACGAGTCCCTGTTTGATATTGCAAGTTGACTCTTGATTTGGGTTTAAAGGAATAACAAAACGGGAATGGGCAGTCCTTCCACCAGGCAGCAATAGGGACGTCCACTCGATGCCACGTTCAACACAATTTCTCCTTTCAATCTCAAAGCCGCAGATAAAGCTCTCCACAAGAATATTTTGCCTGTTCCCCCATATCCGTATACAAAAAACATACCACCTTTATTTGATTCCACCGTTGTCATTATTTTAGAGTAAATATTTTTTTGTTCCTCATTAAGTCTGGAAATGAGGTTCTTGTGCTCTACCAAAAGAGCCTTACGATCATAACGCAGCTCGTCATATATCAATCTGTTTCGGCTATTCCCAGTATTGTCAGCATTAGGAAATGGCATCGTATCAAAATCACGTAGACTCATGCCACGACTTCTCAAAATTCTTTCAATCTCCAACAAAGCAAGATTTTTTTATCTCGTTCTCACTCAATACCAATTCTGCAAGAGAAATAATACGGCATTCAATAAATAATAAGATATATAAAATAATATTATTAGAAATAAAAATATGAAATTTAACATATAATAATAATACCTTGATGTTGGAGAAGACGTCTCCGTGTATGTAGAATATCATCCGAAAGATATTGCCAACACTTGTCCCATACTACTTCCGGTCTGCTCAAAGATTGTGATGATAGCAACGACACAAAAAGACTTCTTAGACTCTCGGCAGAAGCCCAATGGCTCGCTTTAGTGATTGCATCAACATATTCTATATCATCTTCTAACAGACCAAGAGCATAGCAAGCTTCACGGTACGAAGCGTGTTGAATACTGTTGACCTTCTTGTAGTCATCATGACACGTAGCCCCACGGATAATATTGAGATGACACCGCAAATAGTACATATCACCAGCACCGGGAGGGGCGAAAAACACTCGACTTTTTGATTTCCCCATTTTTCTTGGCATCCACTTCCTGAGTTCTTTCTTCCATGTGAATTTTGTTGGGGCTTCAGCATAGGTTAGCTCACGGGCTTCGGGATATATTTTGTTGCTGCCATCCATGCTAAAAACATGCTCTCATTAACTGAATCTTTACTAAGCACATCGTCTATTCGCTCGTTATCATCGAAAATAACACTCTACTCATTCGGAAGATGGAAGCTGAGTCGTTCGACTGAAGGATATTTGTACTGAATCTCAAACCCCAATAACCTCCACGCAGCTTCACATGACGATATATATCTACAATCATAAAACATGCTCACTTCATCAATGGTTTTCCCTGAGTCCTCATCGTTGGTGCTTGTATAAAACGAAGCTGTCACGCGATCATTTTCTTTGTTGACATACTTGAATAGGTACTTAATAGATCTTGCCTGGTTACACCAGTCCACATTTATGTGAGCTCCATATTTGAGTAACAACTGACGATTATGAGGCACCACATATCTATTGTCCAGCGGTACACCATTTTATTCAACTACTCTCCCATCATTTCTACGTCTATAACGTGGATAACCTTTTTCATCAATAGTAGTCGCATCCACAAATTTTTTGGGAAAATATTTAGTGCAACGAGCATCGACCATACAGGGAGAGTTTTTCCTGACATCACCACATGGACCATGAATCATATGATCCTTTACTACATCATAATAGCATGGATCAGTTCTCTTGTCAGGTATTTCGGCTGATATAATTCGATCTATGTCATCTGCAGTTGGATATTTGTCTTCCTTTGCCATAAACAACAATATATGTGCATGAGGCAAGCCACGCTTTTGAAATTCTATCGTATAGATAACTGCAATAAAATAATAAAAAAAAAAGATTTGAGGCAGTAAACTAAGTAAATAAATATTAAATATAGTATTAAAAATATATATAAAATATTTAAAAAACAAATGCTAACCTGCGATTACATTCCCGAATAGTTTATTCTGTCGAAGATCTTTGATCAAAGAATCTAGCTTAAGTTTAAAGATTCTGCAAACAATATCCGATCGATCTTCGGGATTTAGATTCTTTTTCTGAACAAAATGAACAATCTCTGGCCATTTAGGATTGCAAGTAAATGTTATAAACCGATCCGGATAACCCGCCCATCGACATATAGCCATCGCATCTTGATAATTTTGTATCATATATCGAGCACCTCCGGTGAAAGTTGAAGGTAATATAATGCGTTTACCCTGAGTACTCGGATCAATATCACCATGCAAAACAGCATATGTCAAGCCTTTATATATATCACAACGAAGCTTTTTCTAATTCAAACGGATATATTTCAATCGAGCACACTCGACCATTGTGTATGCATCAACAACAAACTGTTGAAACAATCTTCGAGAAGACAAAATAGTCGCCGATTCATGATCTCTGTCGTGTAATCTGTACGCAAAGTATTCACGCACACTAATTGTTCTTCTAGCACCAGTATTATTAGTCTTATTTATTGAAAATGGTATATCTTCTCTAAAACCATCATCACCATAAGGTAATAATAATGGATACTGCAAGGCCAAATAAGAAGCATTTAATTCATTTATCCGCTGCAAAAGACCAGATCTTGTTTCAACAACAATATCCCGATCGCCTAAAGCACGATCAAAATCACCAACAATCAGAGCGCGACTTCACTGCTCGTTGGCATATTATATCTCCTAGCATCCGTACTCCTTCTACCAATTAAATGTAATTTTACGTCTGAATATCCATGTTCTCGAATTTTTTCTTTTGCTATTCTAAAAGATTTTACCAAAACATTGTTCTCATCCAACATTTTCTTCAATTCAGACACGATAACTTCGTGCAAATTATTGCTATCACTTCCTTGCCTACAAATTTGAACATGGTTTTTTAAAAATTAAACAAAATTGCGTTTAATAATTTAAACAAATGAATAATAAAGAGACAAAATATAATAGAAAAATAAACAAACCTGACTGAATTCAATCTATGACTTATTTCATTCTCCGTATCATATATATATAGCTGAGCGAATTTGGGGGTTGATCCATCTGGCGGCAACAAACTTCCAATCAGGTGGTAATTTTGGCCATACATTCGTAAAACCGGAGGACCTCTGCCTTTGTTCACATCTGTGTCAATCTTTCCTCCCATAGATGTAAAACAGAACATATTGTTATAAGATCGTATATTTTCTTGAAAGTGTTTGCTTTTATTTCCATTTCCAAACAATAGATCTTGAAAAACAGTTGGTGGTTGTTTGATTGGCGGAAGTTGAATATTTCCGTGCCCACAACACAAAGAGTAGCGAGGCTTTGATTTTGGATAGGAGGATAGTCTCTCTTCTAACCAAAATAATGCTCCACAAAATTCGCATTTATAACTCGCATCCCCTATATCCCAATACTCTGAAAAAAATAATTACACTAATTCATGAAATTATACTAAATAATATTAATAAACTCAAATATATGAAATTAACAAATATAAAAAATTGCACTAACCATCATGTGAAGGATTTAATACTTCACTGAGCTCAATCTCAGTTACGTTAACACCAGAATTCTCATACGTTGTCGGCTTATTTGAAGTAGCATGGGCTTCATTCGGTTCATCTTCTGTGAGATCAATTATTACAGCTTCTTTCGAACTCATCAAAGGGTGTACCGAAAGTACCATAATTAGATACGCCACAATTAACGATATTTCTTCTGGGGAGTAATCGTGTGCCTGAAACTATAATAATAAATTTGAAATATTATCATTATCATTATTCTTATTATTATCTATATAAAACTATATTTATTTATATACAAAAAAAATTAAATAAAAAAACAATTGAACATACCATACGTGATATTGCTAAGTGGACTGTTGGAAAATGAATAAACCATTGTACTTGATGAGCCTTTTTCAAATGATGTCCTCTCAGATAATGATATATTTTCCGAAACAAAATTATTAAAGTCAAACTATAATAGAATAAATTTATATTAAATTTGATAATAAATTAAATAAAAATAATATAATCTATATATATCAATAATGATAAAATAATATCATATGTTAAAATTTGTTTTTTATACAATAATGTTACATAATAATAATAATTATGTAATAGTAATAATAATAATAATTATATTATATTTTAAATTAGATAATAATATAATAATTATTATTTTTACTTAACAAACTTAGATAATACTTAACATTGAATATTATTATACTATAATAATATAATAATAATAACGAAACAACAACAACAATAATAAATCTATTTATAATAGTATCATTATATTTTGAATTATTTAATATTCGAAAATATAAATACAAATAATAATTTAATAATAATTTTCATATATAAAATAGATGAATTATTAAGTAATATTATGCTTAAAATAATAATTTAATATAATATAATAAACAAATAATAATAATAATAAAATAATAAAATAGTTATATTTTAAATTCCATAATAATAATAAATAATAATATAATAACATTATCTATATATATAATAAATAAATATATATATTACAGAAAAATATAATATTTATATAATAACAATTTATAATAGACATCAAATAACGAATAAATAAATTTATTAAATTTATTGAATAAATAGAATTATTAATAATTTGTATAAGACATTAAAGCCCAAATATAATACTCCAAACCCGTTCGGCCATTAATTTTTGTTTTTAGTCCATAGCCCAAATCAAATCCAAACACAAAAGAGCCCAATGTCCAAGCCCATCTCTAGAATGTTCTACCAGATAGGGTTAGCATTTGCACACGATTTTGACACGTGGCTAGATTAAGGGATCGGATTCAATGGTCATTTGATGTGTTTGACCGACATTTTAGGGTTTCATTTCATTTGTCTCTTTTCCCTTCCCTTCATTTCTCTCGTTCTTATCGTTTTTCTCTGAAAGTGCTCTCACATTTTAGGGTTTCATTTCTCTTGTTCTTCACTTCTCTCCTCCTCATTTCTCTCCTTCTCCGATCTGTTTTCTCCGAAAATCGTCTGTAAATCTTAAGAAACAAAAACCCTCTCCATTTTTTGTTTCTTCGATTAACAAATGCTAAAAGAAATTTTGTCCGATTTGAACTTCATTTTGTTTCGGCCGATCTTATGTTTTCAGAAAAATTTAGTTTCTTACAAAAAAAATGTTGGCGTGTGGTTGATCTTTGGTTACTTTTACAATAATATTTCGGAAAACCTAATTTCTGGAAATATTACCTTATTTTTTTCGGTACATACTTTGTTTTTCAGAAATATTTGGGGTACATAAATATAATCTTTGGTTATTTTTTCTGTAAATGATTTTGATAGTGGAAATGGGGGTTTTAAACCCTTCCACGGTTTCATTTGTAGATTTTCGATTTATGCTTTTTTTTACATTTTCACATAGCTAAAAATTACTTTTTATTATTTTTGTTAAATTTGTTTTTAATATTTACGGAGGCCAGAAAACTTTAAGGCTTCGGATTTTAATGGTAGAAATGAAGGATTTAATCTTTTTAAAAGGGTAAAATTCGAAAATATTTTTAATGTTTCCAGATCAACATCTACAAAAACTAAAAGGTTCAGATCTGAAATTGCATTTTGAACCCTGAAATAAAACACTGAAATTTGTTGGGTTTCCTTTCGAATAGTATACAAAGGCTTTAATTTGTTCTGGTTCCTTTCGAATAACGTAAAAAGGATTTAATTTTTTTTTCATTTTGAAAAAGATATCAGGTATTTTTCTGTGGTCTTACACTTAGAAAAAACCACTTGACCGTACACAAAAAGTGTATTGGAATCTTGTTAGTTAATAGTGTATATTATGTTTATTCTTCATTTTTCAGTTTAATATTGACATTATATCTGAAAACCTTTTTGGATCTACGGTTTTCTTGACATCGAAACCCTAAGATTTCATCTCGATGGAGTTCGTATCTGGTGCCGACGGAGAAACAAAGATAAGTTTTTTTCATTTTTTTTTATTTTTGTATTTTATATGAATAAATCGGTGAAACTGTATATAAAAGCAAAACTCGACACTAAAAAAATCTATTATATTTCCGCATATTTTTTATAATTTTTCTTTACGTTTTTATTAATTATAATATATTAAAACCCTGAAATTTGTACTGTTTCCTTCCGAATAGCATAAAAAGACATATTTTTTTTCGTTTTGAACCAGATATCCTGTATATTTTTGAACCAGATATTCAACAATCTGAAAAAAAAAAAAAAGTTAACGCATATCTATTTAGATGAACAAATAACAAAGTTATTCAATTATACTCGGTACTAATATTTTTTTACTATTTTTTTTTGACTGAGAATTGTCAACAAAAATATACTTAGCCCTAATGTCTTTTTCCTTTTTTGATGCAGGTTCAATGATATTATTAAATGCTTCGAAAAAGCTGTAATGGCAGATTCGGATACAAAGATAAGTATTTAAATTTTTAAAGTAGGAAAATAAGTTCATTATTCCTTTTTCTGTAATAAAATTAACTGTGTTTCATTAACTGATATTGTTTTTTTAAAAAAGAATGTAGATATGTAAAAAGTTGATTAAACAGAAAACCACAACAGAGTTACATCATCTATAAAGATAAGTATATCAAATTCAATAGTTTATAGTATGATATATACTTAATTATTCTACCTATGTGAATTTAAACATGAATAAAACTAAAGCCTTTAGTAATTTCAAAAAATAAATATATGACTATTAACTGTGTTTTTTCTGATTTGATGAAGGTTCAATATTATTGAAAACTGAGGCTAAGAAATCTATAGACATGTGATCCAGCATTTAAAGATAAGTATTGTACATGCAACTATCAATTGCAAAGTTATGGGTAATGATATTTATCTATATGAATGATGATAAATATATATAATAATATAAGAACTAATACACAAACAAAAAGGATACCTAAATCAATTGCGAAACTTTGAACATAAATTACCTTGTTCATATAGGCTCACAATTTTTCGTTTATTGCCAACTATGTTGTGACCCGTGAGCTTCCTCATTTTGAAGAATAGAGTGTCTAATAATATATTTGAATAAGTTTTGTGAGTTGATTGTGCTCTGTAAAGTTTTTCTATGTCGTTTACTTTGATAGATTGTAAAGAATGTGCTGAATAAAATGGTCTGTGAACTCTTTATATACTGAAAAAAATGTAATTGTTTTTGGTATGTGCATATAATTGAATGAGGTGATTTCTATAGTATCATGAATCCGATTTTATTATATTTTTTTACTGCAAACTACATAGAATAATGTTTGACTCTAGAATTATATTAGGCATGTGAATTATTGAAGATATTTAAAGATTTTCGTAATAATAAAAGACAAACATATAAAATACAATATCTAAAATTATTTATATGGAAATTCTATCTCTATATCTAAGTAAATGTCATCTTCTTTGTTTTTAGTATATTTACAGAACTAAGTTAGGCTGACAAATCTTGATTTTTTTAAAAAAAATTGTAGTCAGCATAAATGGGAAGTAGATGAATGTGTCAATGTAAATGAATTATGTTTATCATTTAATGGTTGAACATGCTATGTATTATGTAAGTGGTGATGAATAGCTTATGAATATCAAATAATCTAAATAAATGTCATCTTCTTTGACTTTAGTATATTTACAGAACTAAGTTAGGCTGACAAATCTCGAATTTTTAAAAAAAAAATTGTAGTCAGCATAAATGGTAAGTAGATGACTGTGTTTAGTGTAAATTAATTATGTTTATCAATTAATTGTTTAATATGCTATGTATTATGTTAGTGGTGATGAATGGCTTATGAATATCAAATAATCTTTAGACTTGCTTTCCACTTTTATGGTAGTTAGTATTGAACTGTTTGTTCTATTTTATGTTTATCTTATGTTGTAATTTAAATGCTTCTAAAGTATATTATATCGAAACTTAATAAAATACCACTTGACTGTACACATTAAGTGTATTGGAATCCTGTTGGTTAAAATTGTGAAATTTGTATTAAGTGTTAGTTTTTCAATTGGCAACTTATAGATCTGTTTTTGTTCTACAATTCTAAAGATGCATCAAAATAAAACCACTTAACCCTAAAACATGATTGTAGTGGAATCCTGTTGGTTAAAATAGTCTTTATTAAAAAACTAATGATATTTAAAATTATGAAAATTACTATTACGACTTATAATGATATCTAACTAAAACATTTTATTATTGACTAATACAAATTCGAAATTACATGAATTACCATATCTTCTAAATCGCGAAATAAATAACATAACTCTTAAATAATTAAATTTCATTACAAAAGACCAAAAAAAAAAAACAATATTAATTAATCCTAGCAAATAAATAAACATTGCCCAAAGCTGTCCTTCACCTTTTTTAAACTTCAGATCAGCAATGTCGGCTATTTAACTTGATTTTCTCCAGAAATTTAAAAACAAATAAACACATTCAGACTTTAACTAAACAATTCAGTAACATGAGAACTTTTAAAATGCATTCTTAACAAATACAGAATTTTAACTAAACAATTTTGAATAATATTAATAAAATTTAAAAATTAATGCACTTACATAAAAAATAATTACCTGAATTAAATAAATGACAACTAACAAAAAAAAAGACATCACAATTCACTTAAACTGATTATATATAACTAACACAAACAAAACAATATAAATACATAGATATAAATGTAGAAACAATATTTATTATGGGGGAAAAAACTCAATAAAACCAATTAGAAAGTATTATTCTGAAAACAGCAGGAAAAAAAACCACAAATGTGGCCAAAGCATAAACAATCCAACAAACTAAAATAAAAATTATTGTTCTCAAAAAATATCCAAACTACTAATCAAAAGATCCCCCTTAGTCATTCTTCTTCTCATCTTCTATCTTTATAACACTCTTCAGCTTCATAGACGTAGTTGACGACGAAAAATCTTCATTTAATCTACGTTTGCATAGTGAAGATTCAGACGTCGAGGGCCTTTTCTTCAGGTTTTTGATAGGTGTATTGACCTCGGATTCTGAAAAAGATTCTTCCTACGAACATTAATATGATATTTTGTTAATATTTATACATATATTGTCATTGTAAAGAATACTATTAATAAACATAATTATATTACTGATAAAAAAACCCTAATAATAATAATAATAATAAGATAATAAATTAAACCTTGTCATCACAAACATCATCTGACTGCAGCTTCGACAGAAAATCAGATTCATGTACAACAAAAATTAAATTAACGATTTACAATAATCCTTTATTATGAATATTATAAGAAAAATATAATATTAAATCACCTGACTCTCAAGATTCATCACTCCATATTTTCAAATTAAATCTGGATCTGCCGAAAGCTTAGCAATGGAAAAGATACCAGAATAATTATGGAGCTGTTCAGATTTTATCTGAATATTGAAAAGAAGCTTTTTCCCGATGAGTCTAGATAGTTCCTTGGGCAACTCCTCACCTCCACGCTACAAAATTTCGTACAAAATAATACAATAATCGTAAAAATTAAATAAATGTTAAAAAATATAACATATAATAATAATAAGGTTAATACCTCGAGATGCTCTTTCCTCAAATCCATGCAAGACTTTCCAATCAGATTTTTCCAATCCCTATCCCAACAAAGTAAAGTGGCGCTTGCACTTTCATCCACAACTTGAACAGTAATCATATACATAGTCAAACAAAATTGGAAAAACAATTTTCGACCAATTAAATTAGAAATTGATTATAGTACAAATCAAAATAAAGTTAAAAATTACCTCAGAACTCCTGTTTGGAACAAATCATCACATTTCACATAATAGAAATTGTCCACTGCTGGATGCATCTTCTTCCCGCAATGAGTACACGCAAAATACCACCAATCTTCAGAAATCAAAACAACTCTTGCACAAATCCACAAACTTCCAGCCTATATAGATAAAATTAGTAAAATAAAAATAAATAAGTAAACAAATGAATATTTATTTTCTAATTAAAATGAATTAAATAAAGTGACTATACAAAAAAAATTACCTTTTCACAATCATACAAATAATCAACTATTTTTACCGATGCATCTGGAGCATCAAGTTCATCTCTAGCGGTCCGTGCGGATGGCAAACTAACATGACTAATAGAGAATGTAGGATTGTTGCTACTCAAAATCCTGATTTAGAAAATAATAATGTTATTTAACATAAATTACATATTCAAATTCAAATAATTGAAAATTATGAAATTATATTACCTCTTCTTGAAGTCTAGGATCTCATCAACTTTCTCATTCACAAGCAGTTTTGTAACATGAAAGGTATTGGATACCTTAACTTGACCTTAGAAATACAAAAAAAATATTAAATGGTTAAATTACAGAACAAAATCAGAAATAAATTGTAAGAAAAAGACATTCTAATAAAAATTAATGAAAAAACCATTACCTTTAAAAACTTTCGCCATCTGCAAAATAGTAACCACCGGCTCAAACAATTGTTGCTCCAAGTGCGGTAATATCTGCTCCGCATAATTCTCCCATAGCGTACATGTGATGCGATTGTTTCTATAAAATTAAAAGAATATTGAATTTACATTAATATATAAAAGAAATATAAAAAAGATGATATATACATTCATATACTAAAACTTACTCTAGATCCTCTAAAGTTAAATCTAAGAATCTGGTAAGGCGTCCATTGATATCCTTATTTTGTGCGGAGTGCATCGAAATCACCTTTCCAATAACATCTACAAAAAAACATTCAGTAAATTAAAATCAATGTAGCCAATATTTTTATTACGAATGAAATAATCAATTTCACATATACCTATCAGCATGGTGTCATCAACTTTATCAGTGTCAGCCAACTCACTAAATTTCTTAAAGTTGTACATGAATCTAGGAAACGTTTCATCAAACATTTCAAAAACGTGTGTCTTTCCATAGAACATAATCTTCATTTGGCTGGAAGTGCTCTTATATTTATCAGTTTGCTTTTCAACAATGAAATCTTTGATTGCATAAACATGCCCTTCTTTTAGACTTTTTGGAAAATTTGGAATTTGATACTTTCTGATAGTACCATAAATTCGATCACCCTGTAAATCAGAAAATTAAAATAATAAAATTATTGAGCATAATATATAAAAAAAATCGTAGAAAAAAATTGCAAAAGAAGGTTGTAAAAGAATATTAAATTACCGAAGCATCGTGAAAAATGCATTCAATACTGCCTATTTGTTTGTTGTCGTGGAATGATGGCTTTTCGTACTTCCGCACGAGCCTTAACTTTATTGCCCAAAGTGTTTTGCTATTGTTGAATTCACGAATTAGATTGAACACATGTGCCATTTTTTTTTCAAAAATAATGAATGGATGGGTAGTAGAAACTATATTATTCCTGTTGCTTTTGCAGTTTTTTTGAATGTGTAAAATTAACTGATCAGGATTCTAATATTTATAGGCAGTGAATTTCCTTTTCGTCCAGATTATTAAGATTTCGAAAATATTCTAAAATCCAGTTATATAAAAATAAGATATTTTCGAGCAATTACTGAAAAGGAATTTTCTAGCAATTTAAATGGTATGTGCAATATCAACAATATAATTACATATATTTTTTTTAAACTATGCAGTGGATATTTAGTATCATCAATTTTGTTTTGATTGTAATTCCTTTTGCAGGAAAAATTTGAGTTATTAAATTCAGAATTCATATCTTTACAATTATGAGACAATCAAATTATTTATTGTATTTTTGTTAATTTCGATCTGTATAATGTTTTATTCCAGTTGTAATACCAAACAAAAGAGCAATCAATTTTTTTATGGTATTTATTTAGTATTATATGTACAATTCCAGAATCTGCTTGATGTACAACACAAAACAACGAAATCATTTATGATACTGTTTTAATTCGATCTACGAACGCTTGGGATATACAGCACAAAACAACCATCAAATTATTTATGGTATTTATATTTGCACAATTTCGGAACATTTTGTTAGATAAATATTTTTATCAAAATTTTGATGATTATGTTTAAATGAGTTTTTATACCAAAACAATGTTTATAAATGTTGTCCAAATACTCCTAAGTGATTTAAAATGTTTTTACTAATTTTTTGGAGTATTTCTTGAAGTTTATTTTTGATAAAAATCGAGACAACATTTAATATTGGAGGTCGGCCAGGTGCCTCTATACGTCGACCGATACGAAGAGTTAAAAAAATGAAAGCGAGCAAGCGAAACAAATTCTGTGAAAAAAAAGGAGGGGGACCGGTCGAGGTGAGGTCGGCCGGCCGCACCCTGGGCGACCGTGTCCGCACCCCCGTCGACCGTCGACCCCCGACGACACAATACTGGATCGCACTAATTTTTTCAAACGGTCGAAATCTTCAACAGGGCAACCGGTCGCCTATGCTATTTTGTGACAAAGAAAATTATGTTTGTTTGAAATTCTTGACAACAAGATTTACTTTTGATTTTTGTACAATATTTCTACATCTTGTGATCTTCTTTTTTTGTAGACAAAAGTGAAGATAGAGGAGCCTATGTTGGGAGCCTATGTTGGTGAAGACTTCCCTATAAATAGAGGATGAATTGAAGACACAAGACATAACACATACAAGCAAAACACACAACAAGAAATCGCAAATTGTTCAAGCTTTCATTTTTACATTCTTGTTGTAATAGCCTAAGTACTTTCACTTGCACATCTTTGAGGTCTAGGCTTTTTGATTCTTGATTACACTTGCACTCAATCTTTGTATTGGTTTCATAGAGTTGTAATCTTGAATTTTGTCCATCATTCAACACAAGACATCCTTGTGAGTATTCTGGGTAAGAATACACTTGGGTGATCTAGGTGATAGGTGTTTGAAGAGTGTGGTACTCTTTAAAGGTGGTGAAGGAAGATTGTGGTAATCTCCTTGAAGGTGTTGTAAGAGGATTGTGGTGATCCTCAAGGTGTTGTATTAATTGTGGTAATTAATAAAATCTTTTTTTTTTCTTTTTGAAATCCATCCCGGAGATACTGGGGTGGTAGAGGATTAGGCCCTAGGTGGGTTGAACCTCTTTAAATCAACGAGTGTTGTTTAATTTCCGCATTTACATTCTTGTCATTTACTTGTTGATTCGAAAAAGAGGGTGATTTGCGAAAAATCGGCATAATCTATTCACCCCCCTCTAGATTATCGTAGCCACTTGGACTAACAAGTTGTATCAAAGCCAAACGCTTTGGCTAGCTCGTTCCGAGTAAAGAGGAAAGATCCATGGCTACGAATGAAGCTTATCTCACCACCGGCGCCTCCACCAACAAGCCACCACTATTCGACGCCAACAACTACGCATTTTGGAAAGACCGCATGGAGTGCTTTCTCTGGGGTGGGATTTGATATTTGGAATGTGGTCATTGAAGGAGTTGATCAACCAACAACAAAATTGGAGGATGGTACCACGACTCCCAAGCCGTTCAAGGAGTACGATGAAAATGACAAGAAGGATTTCTCTTTAAACGGTAAGGCCTTAAACATTTTACATTGCTCTCTTACCGCCACCGAATATAATCGCATAAGAGGCATACGGTCGGCACATGAAGTTTGGGAAAATTAGAAACCATCTATGAGGGCACAAAGAAAGTGAAGCAAGCAAGAAAAAACAATGCTTGTGAAAGACTTTGAAAATTTCAATATGTATGATGGTGAAAGCATATCAAAAATGGTGGAAAGGCTTGACAACATTGTCAATCCTCTTGTGGCTCTTGGAAAGGTCATCTCCGAAGAAGATAAGGTGACCAAAGTCTTAAATGCCCTTCCCGGCTCATGGTCCGAAAAGGTGACGACAATCACGGAAGCTCAAAATCTTGAGACACTCAAGTTTGATGAGCTCATTGGGAACCTCCTTATTTATGAAGTATATCTCAAGGAGAGGAAAAATTCTCAACCATCCACTTCTAAACCGGGTACGCAAAATATTATTAAAGGCTTAGCATCTTCTTCTAATAATGTTTATTATGCTAGTGAGGATGATGATGAAGAAAGCAAACTCTTGTTAGAAAATTTGCAAAATTTGTAAACAAAAATAAAGCAAGAAAGCCAAGAGACAATTCTTGTTTCAAATGCGGAAAATCCAGGCACTACATAGCCGATTACCCAAAATTAGCGGAAGAGGAACAAAAGAAGAAAAAGCCTTTTTCCAAAAAAGAAGGCGTTAAATGCGGACGTCAAAACTTGGGATGAATTACTTGAAACAACCGACAAGGAAGGAGAATCCGAACATGGTCTTATGGCCATAGACGATGAAAATACCGAGGTACGCTCTAATGCTTCATCTTCTTCCCTAGTTGATGAATTACAAGGTGATTTTGATGAATTGCAAAATGAGTTTCAAAATTTGATTGTTAAATACAAGAATTTGAAAAAGGAGCATAAAGAGTTTAAACTAGAAAAAGACAAATTATTTACTTCTTATGATTCTCTTGATAAGGCTCATGCTATTACTCTTACTATGATCCGTACTCTTGAAACCGAAAAACAAATGCTCACAAATGATGTTGAAAATTTGAAAAAGGATGTGCATCGATTCAACTTAAGTACGGATAAAGTCACAAAAATTTTAGATGCACAAAGAGGTGAGCATTCTAAATTAGGACTTGGTTACAAACCTTTTCAAAATGCTTTTAAGAAAAAGAGCAAGGTCCAACCTT
This sequence comes from Rehmannia glutinosa, assembly GCA_016081115.2. Classification (NCBI taxonomy): domain Eukaryota; kingdom Viridiplantae; phylum Streptophyta; class Magnoliopsida; order Lamiales; family Orobanchaceae; genus Rehmannia; species Rehmannia glutinosa. The sequence goes on along the minus strand of JABTTQ020001821.1, from coordinate 12,918 downwards.
TAGTACGTCTAGTAGTCCTCGTATTATTACTTGTTTTTATTGTGGTAAGAATGGACACTATGCTAGCAATTGTAAATTGAAGAATAATTTTAGCTATTATTGGAGACCTTAAGGTCTCAAGTGCTAACCCCATGGACCCCAAAATTATAGGGTACCTAAAAATAATTCCTTTGTAGGTTATAGGGGCTATAACAACAATGGAAGATTCAAAATGGCTCGTGGACAGCGGATGTTCACGCCATATGACCGAAAGAGAGAACTTTTTACCAACATCAAGCTCCAAGAAGAGGGTATGGTCATGTTCGGTAATGGCAAAGGAAAAATTCTTGGAAATGGAGAAATTGGTAACTCTTCTTTTTCTCTTAGTAATGTTCTTTTAGTAGAAGGGCTTAAGTTCAATTTGATAAGTGTTAGCCAACTTTGTGATTCAAATTATAATGTTGTTTTTAATAAAGAAAAATGCTTTATTTCCAAAAATGATAAAATTATTTGTGAAGCAATTAGAAAAGGCAATCTTTACAAAATTTGTACAAGTGATTTGATTAGTCAAAATGTTTCTTGTCTTGTCACCAATAATGATTTAACTAGTTTATGGCATAGGCGACTTGGGCATGTTGGATACAAAAATTTGCAAACCATTTACAAAAACCAACATGTAAAAGGACTACCCAAATTGAATTTTGAAAATCTTGGCTTATGTGACACTTGTCAAAAGAACAAATTAGTTAAGAGTAGTTTTAAGCCCAAAAATGAAATTTCCACTACCAAACCCCTACAAATGCTTCATCTTGATTTGTATGGGGATATTGGTACGGCAAGTCTAAGTGGAAAATATTACACTTTTGTTATAGTTGATGATTTTTCTAGATATACTTGGGCTCTATTTCTTACAAATAAAAGCGATGCCGTTAATGAGTTTGTTAAGTTGTGTAGACTTATTGAAAATGAAAAGGAAGATACTATTAAGTCTTATTCAAGTGATCGAGGTGGAGAATTTGACGGTGAATTTAGAGTCTTTTGTGAAACCAAGGATATAGTCATATTTTTTTCGGCTCCAAGGACACCTCAACAAATTGGAGTAGCGAAAGGAAGAATCGACACTTCAAGAAATGAGTCGGTCCATGCTCAATGAATTTTCACTTCCAAAATATTTTTGGGCGAGCGTAAAATACCGCTTTTTATGTCATTAATCGAGTTTATATTCGTCCTAAAATGAATAAAACTCCATATGAGCTTTGGAAAGGAAGAACTCCAAATATTAGTTATTTCAAAATATTTGGATGTAAATGTTTTATTTTGAATACTAAGGATCAATTAGACAAACTTGATCCTAAGGTAGATGAAGGAATATTTATGGGTATTCAACCAAGAGCAAAGCATACCGGGTTTACAATAAGACTAGTGGGGTTGTTGAAGAATCCATCCATGTCAAATTCAATGAAGCTTGGTGTTGAAAGGATACCCAATGATGAAAGTGATGAAGAAGATATTGTTGAACCCATTGTTCAAGATGTTACTCAAAATGATCAACCTTCAAGCTCAAATGTTCCTCAAGAAGATAAAGGTGATACTTGAATCTTCCCGTAGCATTAAAATTTAAGGAGATCACCCAAAAGATCTTATTATTGGTGATCCCCTTGATAAAGTAATGACTCGAAAAATTTGCCGAGAAAGCTCTTATTTCTCAAAAAGAGCCTAAAAATGCTAAGGAAGCCATTGAAGATGAGGATTGGTTTTTAGAAATGTAAGAGGAGTTGAATCAATTTGAAAGGAATGATGTATGGGAATTAGTACCTTGTCCTCCATCTCAAACCATTATTGGTACAAAATGGGTATTTCGAACAAGCTCGATGACCAAGCAATATTGTTCGAAACAAAGCAAGGTTAGTAGCTCAAGGTTATTGTCAAGAAGAATGTATTGATTATGATGAAACATTTGCACCCGTAGCACGTTTAGAAGCTATTCGTATTTTACTTGCCTATTCTTGTTTTAAAAATTTCAAGCTTTACCAAATGGATGTAAAATCTGCATTTTTAAATGGTATTATTCAAGAAAAGTCTATGTAAAACAACCTCCGGTTTGAAAATTTTTCTAGGCCTAATGATGTTTATAGACTTAAAAAGGCCTTGTATGGTTTGAAACAAGCACGTGCATGGTATGATAGACTTAGCTCTCTTTTCTTTTGCAAAATGGTTTTACAAGAGGTAAAGTTGATACTACTCTCTTTGTTTTTGAAAAAGGGCAAGATTGCTTATTAGTGCAAATTTATGTTGATGATATTATTTTTGGTGCTACTAATGAATCCTTGTGCAAGAAATTTTCTAAGTTAATGCAAGGTGAATTTGAAATGAGCATTGTTGGTCCCAAGGGGTGTGAGTGTAAGGTTTAGAAGGGGGGGTTGAATAAACCTTACCAACTTTTCGATTTAGTCTTTTTAAATATTCAGAGTTAATACTTCATTGTGTCTTGGTGGGCGGACTAAGTTAGTTAATCAAGAGAGTTAGTCACTCAGCAGTTCAATCGAAGCCGTTGATAGAATAACTCACCAAGCAAAGACTAAAGACTTAGCTCAACCGTGGTTTGTTTTCATGGAAGACTTAACACCCTTAAATTTGGTTTAGTTTGATTTAATACTTGGTTTTTGCAAGACTTAGAGATTATCAAGTGGATAGCAAATTTATCAACGAGTTAAACAAATAAGATGCGAGGAATTAAAGTCTTTGAAATGTAAATGACACGATAAGTTTTTATAGAGGTTCGAAGATGGGGTAATTCTTCTACTCCTCTCTTTCTCCAACTCCCCGGAGGAATCCACTAAGTATTGATCGAGATACTGAGTGGTAGCAAATCAAATACAAGTCTTTATCACACCTGACTTGATCCTTTGGGACTCGATCCGGAGATGCCTTGGTCACGCAAACACCGGCTTCTCGTGCGACTCGAACTTCTTCAGGGCAACCTGTCTTGCTACTATAGCCCACTTGCTCAAGTTTCTTGGATTTGATCATGAAGCCCTCCAAAAGCTTGAGGTCTGGTTTGACCTGAACCTTCCTACAATCCTCCGTGGAATGTAGACCCCTTGATTCTTCAAAAATTTCCTCTTCAACCGATTGAAGTTATCTTTCCTTCACAGTGAGTGTTGGATTGATTTTCTTCGTAATGTAGGCTTGAGGATTAATCTCGAATGATTTGAGAATATCTTAGATTCTGATTCGGATGTTTGCTTGAATGTTCGTGGTTTTTGGTAACCTCTCTCGTCGAGTTATTCCTCGGCCTTTTATGGTGATCTTTCAAAAATCAGCCTTGTTGAAGAGATAGGCTTATTTTTAAAAGTCACTTGTGGTCGTTGGCTTGTCTTGTTGCGATCCTTGGAATTTCCATTTCCTCGTATGAATGATTCTTCAGCCTTTGAGTTACGACATGTGCGATTTTCCCATTGGTTTATTCCTCTTGCACGCTGAACCGAGCACTTCAAGAAAGGCGAGATGGGAGGTATTACTTGTTTAAGTAATTCTCTTGATTTACGTGCGGCAACGGATCTCTTCCGGTTGTCTTGACTTGACCGCATTTCCTTCACATTCCCGGTGACTTGAGTCGACTTCCAATCATTTGATGACTCTTCCGTCATTTCGATCTTGAGACTTGGTCATTTATGTCTTTGAGTTGACTTGACCGATACTTCACTCACCAGCATCTCACCCGCACCTTCAATCGAGTTCCGTCTTCTCTTCTTTGCCATACTCAGCTATCTTGCAGCGGAATCTTCATTCTAGTCTCCAGTTGTCTTCTTGCATGTTTAGGCATAGCTGACTTTAACTCGGCTTGACCACCTATCTATTACAATGCGTTTACAACAAAATGGGGTGCCAACTTCCTATTCTAAGTTTTACATGGCATTCATCAAAATCAAAATGATTTCCCAACAATTCCCCTTTTTGATGATGCCAAAACTTAAAACATACATCAATAATTTAAACAGCAAAGATACATACAGGCATATGTAGAATCACAGAATGTGTGTTTAGAATCGATCTTTTATTGATCATAACATTCTTGTTCTTTACATAGCTGTTTACAAGGTGTATCGGAGCTTAAACCAACAAAAATTGATTCAGAGTTTAATCGGGGCTTAAAAAGCTAACCATGTCAGTTCTATATTTACACAAGTATAGAATTTGTACAGCTTTATATAGTGTAATGGAAGACTTACATAAAGTGTATTTACATAGTAAAATACATGAAGGGTGGACAACAACACTTCATCTCCTTCGCGCTTCCTCCTTCTTTCATCTTCTTCAACTTGGCTCATCATCTTCTCGATCTTCTTCACTTTTTCTCATCTTCACCGCATTCTTCTTCTTTTCATACGCCTTCCTAGGCAGACTTCATCTTTATTAGTCTCTCTTGTCTCTCCTCCCATAGCTGAGTTTGTCTTTTATTTTCTTCTTCAATTATTTTCACATACTCAAAGATTGTTCTTACCACTTGGTTGGCTACTTAAAACTGAAAACCAAGAGATCCCTCATTTCTTGCCTGGATCTATGTACTCAATGTTTTTGGGCGAGATCTGGAGTGCGAAACCTCTTCCTCCACCAGCATCTAGCTTTCTTCCTCTACCTGCGGGCGTGTATTGTCTTGGGGTCTTTTTCCGGTTTGAGTGACTAGCGGAGTGACGGTAGGTGATTTGCCGGTAGTCTGCTTGTCGCCTTCTTCACATAGTGTGAGACCTTTTTCCCATAAGTCCCAGGCTTAAGCCATGGACATGTTTTGCGAAGTATCCTTGGGATGCGGCGTTTTAAATTCATAAACCGATCTTGGCTCGATTCAGATCGAGATGGCATAAGTGTCTCTCGCTCATTTGGAATGCCTCCATGTTGTTTGAGAATATCCATAACTCGGGCATTCATCCTTCCTTCCACTTCCTCCATCCCTGCTTCAATCGTCTTTCTCTTTTCGGCCATTGGTACAAAGAGAGTGTTGGAGTGGCGAGTCACTTGGAGTTTCTTGATAATATCAATCGTGATAAAGACTTTGTTGGGGTTTAGCAATCATCAAGGTCACATCTTTCGATCCTTCCCCCTCAACAGACTTCCCTTTATTTTCTCTTAATACTTCCTCACTGTCTTTCCCTTCACAAATGCTCCTCCTTCTCAACTTCGGATCCCTTTAGCGCTTTTAGGTATTCCTCTTCCCCCTTTTTGGCATCATCAAAGGAGAGAGGAACCCACAGAAATAAACTAGCAAGCGGAAGTCGAGTGTCGATAGTCAAGTTCTACTTAGTCTGGCCGACGAAACTCGGAGCGAGTAGCGTTGGATTGACTTTAATCAACTTCATCTCGGCCATGAGAAGATCAATTTTCGATCCATGTTTTCTTCCATACGCGAGGAGCTCATTCTTATTTTGCTCACGCAGCCACTTTATCTCAAAGATGTGAGATTCATGCATTTGCTCAATGTGTTCTTTCAATTTTGTCTTTGCATCGGCATTCTCCTCGCCGCGGACCAACAACTTGTTGAACAATGTTCAAAATATCTAGCTTGTTCCACACGCATTGTTTCTTTGTTGTTGCCACCACTCCCGAATCGACTATTATGCCTCTTAAGTCGTGATGGTTGGCATCCCCGTTATCCGATCATGTCTATCGAGGCCTGGTGCCTCTCATCCGTTCAATTTCAGCAAATAATGCTTTGAACACCTCCCAAACTTCAATTTGTTACCTCTTTTTTGGTGACGGCCAACAAGCGTCAAAATCATAGTCACCGAATGGAATGATAGTGTCGATGGAATGACGAGGATCTCAGTGCGTGGAAGCGCTCTAGATCTCTTTTCTCGATTCGTCGGGGAGGTCGGGTACCTCCGGAGAGAAGGGAAATGATTCTACAAAGGGATCATCACAGTAAATCGATTTGTTCAATGATGAGTGGTGCTTGTGAAGTTCTCTGTGAAGTCGATCCTCCGCGACTTTGGGGAGCCCGAGCGGTGGACTCGATTCACTACAGTCCGCTGCATTGTGAAGTCGACCCGACTTTGCGAGCCTCAACAGTCTCAGCGGCTTCGTTGGTCTCACCGATTTATCCAAATTAGTTGACTTGTCCCGGCCTTCTCGAAGCGTCATCGGACGATGATGAGATTTCCATGGGTGGCTCATCATCAAAGTTGAAAGTTTGGCGAGTAGTCTTGAGGTCGACTTACTCGTGGTTGGAACATCCTCACCGAGTCTTTTGGATCGATCACGGGGGATGACTCGGCCTTCATCGTCTTCTTCCATCCCGGAAAAGTTACATCGGGATTATCACGGGGAATCGTGAAGCGCACTTATCTCCTTTTTTGATGGATCAATGATAGCAAGAGGATGTTCTCGTATTGACTTCTTTTACCCCTGGAAGTCTCAACCTCCCGTTGGCCTTCATTACCTCCTGCTGATCTCAACTACAATGGAGGCACTCGACATCCCTTTCGATGTGTCACTGTCTTAGGAGTCTTTCTGCGTGGCATCCATTAGAGTCTCAACTCCATGGATTGCACTTTCTTCGCCAGTGTTAACTCCCAGCCTTCGCCCTTCATGTGCCTCGATCGCATCGGCGTCATTAGGCTTCGAGCGATTGGCACCTCGGAGAACGATCTCAATCACCGAGCCTCGTTGATGACAACTTGCTTTGTGTACTTTGTGTTTGTTCCTTCTCACTTCGCCTCCTAGATTCATTGTGGAGACAGGCCGCGGCATCCTCCGACCTTGCTGCGGTGGAGGGAGTTTCCCCTCGGTGGCACACCACCTGAGTGACTTGAATGGGGTCACTCGTCTCCGGACTCATTGTTCCCACCGAGTATTCAGCCATTGGGGTAGGTGGTAAGACACCTTCATTAGGGGTTGGCTCGACCGGGGTCCCCACTATCCCGGTTTCATCGCCAGTTCCATTAATTCCTTCTTCCGAGTGAGTTTGGGAAGTGGTGGCAGAACAACAACCCGATGGCAATATCTTTGCACTCCCATTGGGTCTATCTCCAAATGTGTTTTGGAGGACTCTCACGGTCCCTCCATCATTCTTTTGCTCATGAAGGATTAGGATTCTTCCATTGCTTGCTTTGCATTTGCAACTCTTCGTGGCGACAAAGGTCCAAATCCTCATCACTTTCACGATAGGGCGTCAAAGTGAGGATGTGTATGTTACAGGTGCTTAGGTGAGAGGGCCGATCTTTGGCCTTCTCACGTGCATCTGCGTCTCACCGCTTTAGCCCGTTCATTTTCTTTTTCGAATCTCGATTATATTGCTTGCAATTATCTCATTAAGGGCTTGCAAGACCTTTGTGTCCACCTCAAGAAATCAAAGAGTTCTTCTTCCCAAAGAATGAACTCGGATTTTCAAACCGCACTCTGGATAGGCTCGAACTTCCATTTTCTCCACTCTCGCAGACGATTTTGGATGTCTAGATACAATGGAGAGTGCATGATTACACCATCTTCATCATTCTCTTGTTGGCCCTCGTTTCCCGGTATTAAGGGTAGCAGACTTATTTTCGACACCTTTAGTAGCCTCTTATTGGTGGAGAGACAACCATGTCAACAGTGATTTGGTTGTCTCGATTGTGCCTTGTTCTCGTTTCGTCTACAATCGGGTCATCGAAGTTGCCTCTCTATTGATCGGCCTCAACGATTTGGCGGTTTCATCAATCACTGAGACTCCGCTTCTCCGGGACGGAGTATCTTCTCCCTGAGTGGCTAACTCAATGGTTTCTCAAGCTCGAACGCTTGAAAAGTCTTATTCTTCTTCTTGTTTGAACCAGAGGATTTTTGGTTCGACAAGGTTTCTTCTCCGAGTCTTGGGTGGCGGGCCGGTGTTGTCGTCTTCTCGAGGAGGCGCCGTCTTGCTTATCGATTCTCCTCTTCTTGACGACCGAGAGAAGGTATTTGGGATTCCTTCTCTCATTGCGGCCTGCGGGGCTAGGAGACTCCTACGCGGGGGAGTGACTCAGTGCGGGCGGGCGAGGAGCGGTTGTTTTTTTTCTTTGCGGGGGCAACAATCTTCTTAGCATTGCGCAGGGCCCCTTCTTCTTTGGTGGAGAGGGGACAGCTTGTATCTTCTGAGGTCACTGATTCTCCCTCACTTGTATCGCTCTCTTAGCGTAGGCTCTCTTCTCGTGCGCCCGAGAGGTTTGATCGAACATTCTCTTGTTTACATGGAACGCCTTTCCATGTCGAAGAGGACTTTCTTCACTTCCATTATTCGACAATTACCAGGCCGTATCCCGAGATCCTCCAAATGTTCCATCCTCCTTGAAGGATTTGTTCCTATATTCGCAGTACGATGCTATGAAAACTCGCCCCGATTCACTTTCTTTTCTTTAATGATCGCAGCCATTATGATCAATTTTGCTTTGACGATTGGTCAAAGTCGCCAAATTTGATGTCTATGCATTTGGCAACGATGTCCAACAATTTGTGGTAGTCCTCCTTCCAGACCTCTTGTTAGTCGTGTAGACTATCTTTTTAGACGATCGGTCTTGGCTACTTCTTCCAAGCTGGCAGCGGTGAACATCGCTTCATTGATTTCTACGGTGCTCCTTCCGCGTGACGAGCGTGTTACGCCAAATCCTTGGCGTAATGATGAACTCTTCCGTGAATAGATTTGATCCCCTCATCGTGAATCTCAATGTTCACATAGAACTCGCGCGACCTCTTCCACATAGGTCATTGGAAACTTCATCGTCGAAAATGGTTTTAGCCCGGATGTTTCTAGTTTTTCAAATGATCTTCTTTACGAGCGTCCATCGGACCTGTTTGACCATACCCTCGAAATCCACAATGGGACCGGTGTGGATTTGCTTTCCTAGCTTGACAAAATCATGAGTAGATGCCATTTTTCAGTATTTCACCGAACGAAACTTAGAAGGTGATTTGAAGATTGATAGGGTTTTGAGAGAGAGTTTTTGCCTTTGCTTTTGAGAGAAAAATGAATAGGTTTTTGGTAATGTGAGAGAAACGGACGAAAGAGTTTAAGTATGGTTCATGAAAGGGCGTGCGGGTGGTTTTGAAATGTGATCGAAATCAACGGCTTAGATCTTGCACGCCGATTAGCATTTAATGTCTCGTATTTAATGCGGCGGATTTATATCCAATCATAAGCTTGTGTGCGGCTTTTTTGCTGTACACATCATAATCATGATGACGCGTCATTCTTAAAAACATTCCGCTTAGTAAAAACGCATTGCGTTTTTGTCACTTTTTGCTCATAAATGACTAAACATCCTTACCGATTTAACTCTTTTTCTTCTCGTATGAAAATACTCACTTGTCGCCTAACTCAAGATGTTGTCTTTCCGAATCTGGTGATTTACTCAAATTGATTTAAGAGTTCACTCTTTTTCCTCTCTTCGTATTTTATTTCTTTTCTTTGAGTTTTAGTGTCAACTCAGCCAATCAATCCTAACTCATGCTTCGAAGTTCTTCAAATCTTGACTCACATAATGGTTTTGTGAATATGTCACCTAACCGCTTGTCGGTTGAAATATATTCCAAGATGATGTCCTTCTTTTCAACATGATCTCTTATGAAGTGATATCGACATCAATATGTTTTGTTCTTGAGTGCAACACGGAGTTTTGAGTGATTGCAATTGCACTTGTTTGTCACACATGATTGGAATTTCCTTTTCTTCAACTTCATAGTCTCTCATTCTTTGTCTCATCCATGGACTTGGGCACAACAACGCCCATGACTATGTATTCTTCCCTTTGTAGAGGTGGCTATTGAATTTTGCTTTTTGCTAAACCAGAAATTAGCTTTGTTTCAAGCATTTGACATGTGCCTCGAGGTGCTCTTCCTCAGTCAACTCTACATCCAAAGATCGAGTCTCGAATAGCCATTATCTTGAATCCACCTTCCATTGGATACCATAAGTCAACTTCTTTGGCTTCCTTTCAAATATCTCAAGATCCTCTTGGCTCAGTCATATGGCTTTCCTTTGGAGCGGTTGAAATCTTGCACATACACCTATGGCAAAGGTGATGTAAACGCTTGCTTGTCAAGATAGAGCAATGATCCAACGAGTGCTGCGTATCTTGTTTGATCTGAGACTTGCCATCCGCATCCGTGTCCATTTTGACCGATGTATTCACTTTGTAATTTCTTGAAGACTTCTCTTCCATACCAAATTTCTTCATTAAATCTCTCGGTGTATTTTGTTTGACTTATGAAGGTTCCATCCTTCACTTTGTTTCACTTGGAGTCCAGGAAGAATGTCGACTCTCCCCATCATGCTCATTTCGAATTTGCTTTGCATGAGGTTTGAAAATTTATCACACAAACTCTTTGTTTGTGGATCCAAAAATAATGTCATCCACATATATTTGAACAAGCAATATACTCTTCGTCTTGAATTCTCGAAGAGTAACCCGGTCGAAGCTCAATGAACCAATCGCTCGATACCACTTGTTGGTCCCCGAGGGTGTGAGTGTAAGGTTTAGAAGGGGGGTTGAATAAACCTTACCAACTTTCGATTTAGTCTTTTTAAATATTCGAGTTAATACTTCACGCAATTTGTGTCCTTGGTGACATGACTAAGTTAGTTAATCAAGAGAGTTAGTCACTCAACGACTGTTCACTTTGTTGATAGAATAACTCAATTTTATTAAGACTAAAGACTTAGCTCAACTCCGTGGTTTGTTTTTACTTGGAAGACTTAACACCCTTAAATTTGGTTTAGTTTGATTTAATACTTGGTTTTAACACTTAGAGATTATCAAGTGGATAGAAAATTTATCAGCAGAGTTAAACAAATAAGATGCGGAGGAATTAAAGTCTTTGAAATGTAAATGACACGATAAGTTTTTATAGAGGTTCAAGATGGGGTAATTCTTCTACTCCTCTCTTCTCCAACTCCCCGAGAAATCCACTAAGTATTGATCAAGATATCTGAGTGGTAATGATCCGGAATACAAGTCTTGATCACATAGCCGACTTGATCCTTGGGACTCGATGCGGAGATGCCTTGTCACGCACCTGGCTTCTCGTGCGACTCGCCTTCTTCCGGGGCAACTTTGCCTTGCTACTACTGACCCACTTGCTCAAGCTTCTTGGATTTGATCACGAAGCCCTCCAAAAACTTGAGACTGGTTCGACCTTGAACCTTCCTACAATCCTCCATGGAATGTAGACCCTTTGATTCTTCAAAATTTTCCTCTTCAACTAATTGAAGTTATCTTTCCTTCACAGGTGAGTGTTGGATTGATTTTCTTCGTAATGTAGGCTTGAGTATTGATCTCGAATGATTTGAGAATATCTTAGGTTACAATTCAGATGTTTGCTTGAATGTTCATGGTTTTTGGTAACCCTCTCTCAGAGTTATTCCTCAGCCTTTTATGGTGATCTTTCAAAAATCTGCCCGTTGAAGAGATAGACTTATTTTTAAAAGTCACTTGTGGTCGTTGGCTTGTCTTGTTGCAATCCTTGGAATTTCCATTTCATCGTATGAATGATTCTTCAGCTTTTCAGAGTTCTGACATGGTGCAGTGCTTCCCATTGGTTTATTCCTCTTGCACGCTTCTGGAACTGAGCACTTCAAGAAAGGCAGTATGGAGGTATTACTTGTTTAAGTAATTCTTGATTTACGTGCAACGGATCTCTTTCGATTGTCTTGACTTGGACGCATTTCCTTCACATTCCCGGTGACTTAGTCGCCTTCCAATCATTTGATGACTCTTCATCATTTCGATCTTGAGACTTGGTCATGTCTTGAGTTGACTTGACTGATACTTCACTCAGCTGCATCTCAGCTGCACCTTCAGTCGAGTTCCCGTCTTCTCTTCTTTGCCATACTCAGCTATCTTGCAGCGGAGTCTTCCTTCTAGTCTCCAGTTGTCTTCTTGTATGTTTTAGGCGATGACTTAACTCTCCAGCTTTGACCAGCCCTATCTATTACAATGCAATTTACAACAAAAATGGGGTGCCAACTTCCTATTCTAAGTTTTACTCATGACATTCATCAAAATCTGCAAAATGATTTCCCAACAAGCATGATTGGGGAGCTCAACTTCTTCCTTGGACTTCAAATTAAGCAATGCCAAGAAGGAATTTATATTTCTCAATCAAAATATACAAAGGAGCTTTTGAAGAAATTTGTCATTGAAGAAGGAAGAACCGTCTCTACCCCAATGGCAACAAACGTCAAGATTGACAAAGATGAAAAAGGCAAGTCGGTTGATGAATCCAAATATCGAGGTGTGATTGGTAGTTTACTTTATTTAACCGCAAGTAGACCGGATATTCTTCATGCCATATGCCTATGTGCTCGTTTTCAAAGCAATCCCAAAGAATCTCATATGAGTGCCGTTAAAAGGATTTTTCGATATTTGAAAGGCACTATTCAATATGGCTTATTCTATCCAAAGAATGAAATTTTTTCTCTTAAAGATTATAGTGATTCGGATTATGCGGGAAATATTGATGATCGAAAAAGTACTTCCGGATCATGTCAATTTCTAGGTGATTGCCTAGTTTCTTGGTTTTCAAAGAAACAAAATTGTGTTTCACTTTCAAAGGCGAATATATTTCCGCGACATTTTGTTGTACACAACTTCTTTGGATGAAACAAACCTTAGCGGATTATAACGTTCTTTTGAAAGTGTTCCTATCTTTTGTGATAATATATCCGCTATAAATATTACTCAAAACCCGGTTCATCATAACTGTACTAAACATATTGAGATTCGACATCATTTTCTAAGGGATTGTGTTCCAAAATGAAAAATTGAGATATCTTTTGTACCATCTCAAGATCAATTAGCGGACATTTTTACAAAACCACTATCTTCCGAGACTTTTTAAGCGTCAATACGAGCTCTCAAGTTAGGGCATAATGCATATTGAATGAGGTCTATGATTGCATTTTGCACGTTTTAAAATCTTAGGCGAAAATCGGAT